>OX104059.1:63793203-64251019 GCA_944474145.2 Dicrocoelium dendriticum | reverse complement strand
TATCTCGAAAACTAATCGCTTGGCCTCCACTTCTCTTCTTTCAACCGCACCCACAGCGCGCAATCAACCACTTCACAACAGCCGGCCTGCTGGCATAGGCAACACGTGGCCTAGCCATCGGAGCCTTGAATATGAAATAATGACGCTGGGCGGTTCACTCACTCTCTGTGCTCTTTCTCTATCGGATTCCATAAATTACATACACCTACGATAGCAAGGTTGATATCACCAATTAGGCATGCTATGCCCGGAACTGACGATCTTTATTTCACTTATAGGAAATTCATGTGCCGCTTTAGAAGGCTGAAGAATAATGTTTATTTTGAACTGTGTCTTCGCTCAATCGCCCAAATTACTTTGAGTTGCTATATTTTTATAACATCAGAATACAAACTATTAGTTTTTATATCGCAGAAATGGGCTGATATCGATTGTTATAGAACCAGTTAGGAGCTGAGTTACATAATGACGATATTCCTCATATAACAACATACATTTTATACGTCCATTTTCTATAGAAGTTGTGACGAATTCATTTTTACGCCGTTGTCCACTCTGTGCATTCACTGATGCCTTTACAAGCTAAGCTTTTCTTTCCGGATATGTGGTACTTCACGCATTACGAAACATTAGTGATGAAAAACAATGATTCATCATGTTCTCCAACTAGTGTCCATAAGATGTTATTGCCAATGTTTGTATGTGAATTGACAGAACACTAAATTGTATGTTAGAAACTCGGTGTTTGACTTATATATGCTTCCGGAATGTAGCATGTCTCACATAGCGAACAATCTCTTACCTCACATGTCAAGCCATATATGACAGCGTGAGGTGCAATTCCGATGAACAAGTTAATGTGTGAAAGAATGCATTTGAGAAACTAGCAACCCAAACCGTACTTCTTAAATATGCTTATTACTGTTCGCTTCCTCTCATATTAATCATCAATGAACCAAAAACAATGCGTTTATACAGGTAACAAATCACTGCTCTAAAAGTCACGCTTGTGTTTTTATCAAATTATTAAAAATTAAACATGATTTTCCCCATTAAATTTCCCAATAAGAGTCTTAGAAGACGAAAGCTTCGTGATGACAATGCCATTTGGTGCCTAATTCTCAACCACCATACAAGCAAATAAAAAGGAATGCAAAAACATAGTCATTCGATGAATCACAGATCTCGTTTTTACAACGCTGTAATACAACAACGAATGTGCCTTACTTACGATCACTAACAAATGCTCCGTGAGCTGGGACGATTGAAAGAAGTAGTCATTTTAATGCCTGGTAAGGGATCCGAGGTGGTAATTCCTGACAGTTCAGATTATCCACCCAATTGGTCATCGGTTTATGATGGTCAATCAGTACAGCTGACTGGAATGTCGGCGAAATTTTTTCTCCCTTCGAGTGTCACAGACTTGGAACGCCCTACTGGAACATGTACTTAGTGCTCCCACACTATCCCATTCCAAAATAGGAATTGGCGATACTCGGTCACGTTTACACTACTTGTTATAGCCCATGACCAACAGATGCTGGCACTAATGCATAACGAACTGTGAACGGTGCCATAACTCTACTACAGCGAATGACTCACCCCAAACCTCTTGCATACAATTTAATAAAAGCTACTACTGTAGAAACTGGATTTCTGCATCCCGTGGACCCGAGATAGCTGCATACGTTTAAGCGCTGTTCTGCCATTTTTTAAGTTATTTTCTCGCTTATTACGTGATCAATAACCATTCCCTTTATAGCATTGTGTGTGCACATTCTAACTTCAAACTCCATTAATACGGCAGTGCAGTTAAATCTGTAATCGCCAGAACAGATGACTCAGTTATCACTTGATCTATCTTTTCTCACACTAACCACACCCCGGGACATGTCAAGCACCTGCTTTTTTACCCCTTATAAAACATTGTTCGATGTTCATAATGCTGTTACATACCACGAAATTCAAGACTGCTGCAACCCAGTCCGGTTGGTCGAGAAGCTGTTGTCGCAAGAATTACAAATCTTACTGCTGCATGGTTACATCTCAGATAAGTAATATAAAACCTTAAAACCAGTAGACACACACAGTCCACAGACGTTGGGTTTAACAAAGTTGCTCAAATCATGACTACCTGTGCGTCAAATACTCTCCATGGTAAATTCGCCATACAACACCATTGCTAAATGGCTAAACTGCACGCTCGAAACATGAGAAGATCACTAGTTAAACCTACTTAGACATCTTCGTAGTGTTTCCCCAATTGGAAGACATAACGCATTGGAAGACAAACGCATCTGTTCACTTGACGTTAAGTCATTTTTCACCAATGTTCACTTTGCAGGGACTGTTGACCATATATTTGAGTTTTCTCACGAAAAACAACTTTGATTGCATTTGGCCACCGAATTTTTTGTAAACTTGCTCCTAGTGTGCAAAAAATGTGGTTTTACTTTCAGGGAAAAGCCTAGCTACAGATGGTTGGTGTGCCTATGAGCATCCCATTAGGCTCTTCGTTGGCGGACGCATTTACGGGTGTGCTTGAAGAGTAGTTAGGCATCAACAAATCCGCAACCTTGTATAAACGTTATATTGTTGATATATCGTTAATCATGGACTCAGATGATGATACTGCACTTGCAACCAAAGCGCTCATTGGTGTGCATCCGAATCTTACTGGGACATGTGAAACTGTGCTTGACAGTTGTCCCCATACTTAGACGTATTACTTACACGATGAGCAGATGGCTCGAGAAAAAGTAGTTTACCGGAAAGCGACTTGGAAAGGTCAATAATTACATGTTAAGTGTCTCGCACCAATCCTTCACAACCGCTCGTTAGTCATAACGTCGTCCCTTCAGGTTAATGTAATCTGCACGAAAGACATTGGAGGCAGAAAATGAACTGCTGTTTAACGTATAGCAAACTATATAGTCCTGTAAGCAGCATAGTTTCCCAGGATCTACAGATGTAAACCATTAATTCCTAGGTATATTCTATGAGTAGGTTGGAGGCAAAATAATAAGTAACAAACTATAAGTGGTTAGGTGCGTCATAGAAATTACTTTAATAATGGCAAGTCTAGGTGCAGAAATAACCGATTTCGGGTCGAGCATTATATGGGGCGACCCAAACAAAGTGAAAAGAAGTTATTAAGCACTCCAGATAGCACTAGTTACTGCTATTTTCCTCAAGTAAACGCTTAGATTTATTTTCTGTTTGGGTTGTCGTAAATGGCAGCATAAGTGATGTGGTTTGTGCATAATCGAGTACGTCATTATCAGGCAGCCTCACAATCGGTCTTACTGTCCTCCGAAAGTTCACAAAAGTGTCTTTTATGCTGGTTGCAAATTGAACATCGCAAGGCTGAACTTAAATGCTCAACGTTGAGGTGGATCCAGTGCAGTGAGTCCTGCTCCAACTACAAATGTCAAAGTGGAACTTTGTATTTGACATGAATGCGAACACGTGCGCTGAGCCTCTGTCGGAGAATCGAGATTCTCATATGCACGAAAATTTCCCCTATGCATTTGACGTGTTTGTCTTCAGCTTCCGATGCGTTTTAAGTTACCTGAAGTTACCCAAGTCATGCTGAAGGAGAACAGCAAAATCATATTCTTCCGAAGTTTGTTACAATGCAAGCGTTTTGAGCCAGGATGAATAGTGAATTCCTGTATAAGTTATGGCAGCGGAAGCCTGTCGCTACTCGTGAACAGGAACGACAACAAATGCTGGATAGTAGAGAATTACCAACGGGCGAAATGGTTGAGTCGAGACAAGGCATTGCGACTCTTGCGTACTGAGGCGACAATGGATCACGAGCGGCATCTGGTAACGAGACTGGGCAGAGTACAACGGCGAAGGTATTTGTCTAGAACGCAAGGAATAAGCAAATACGCCGCTAGCAAAGCCCACAACTCTGAACACAGACCGAGTGATGTAGCAACGTGAGAGCAACTCATGAGCTTCCGATCGATTTATGGCTGGCCAAGTTTGGACACAGCGAAGCGGAGATGCACGGTGGAAATCTGGAGGTGTTGTTCCGAAGCTCAAACTCGTAGGCACATGGAATGGCTCGTCATGAATTTCTCAGTCGCGTTGCACCGTGAGAAGGAAACAGGGTCCATATCCGTAGCCAATATGAACTGTAAATGATTTTGTTTAGCAGCACACCCTACTCTGAGCTTATCCAAGAAGGCTGAGCTTCGCACAATGCTGATCGATCGAATTGCTAAATGTTAAGTTTTCCCGTCTAGTTCCGGGTATTCGTATGTTCTACGTTACATTTACAGTATGTTTCTGCTAGATCGCTGTTTATCTAGCACTTATGACAAAAAGCCTAAGAAACCAAACTGTATGAATATGTAAGTCATCTTTAGTCCATCAAGGGTTTAATCTGGCCTATACAGCGGAATCAAGGGGCTAATCACACTGTGGTCGTTGCACCAGCTAGTAATTCGTTAGTGTTGCCAAACCACGAGGCATAAAGCAACTCATATGTGACAGCGTAGCCAGCGGCAGGCAGTATCGATAAGCCCCGATTTCTCGAATACAGCTACAAGTGTCAAGTTGGGTTCAAATGGAATTCACCTGCATTCCTGCATCATTTGAATCTCCTTGAGCACGCATGTTGCCATCGTTCTGTAGAGGTAAGAAACTACTAGTCACCTGTAACATTATACAGCTCAACTCGGCGTTAGTTATTGCTTTTCGCTCTGATCACCACTTCTGTCGGTTTGCCGATGGAATTACGGTAGACGCAGGTGTTAAAACGTCAAGCTGCTTAGGAAAAGTTCACAGTTTTGTCCATCTTTACGTGCCCTTCTATCTTCCCCAATGCATTAACTCATGCACGCTAGGGATAGAGTTTGCGTCCATCTTCTTCCGAAAATAAAGTGGGAGTGTTTGTTCAAGAAGACTTGGGTTACAATAAAAGTTATAACCACATGGAAAGTTGGACTGCTGAGAAAAGCGTTCGAACAAATATATATATTTATCTTCTGACGAATTTTAAGTGTAAATGTTCACCACGCTATTCAAGTGGGGCATATATGGCTGAAGCACAGCCTCACAGCAGTGGAGCAGCCTCAATGTATAACATCCAAATTTGTCTTTGGAATGCGCATTTTCCCATATGGGTACCGTCTGAAACGTTTGGGAGATTTCAGCAGATGGTATGGCCGATAGCCAGGTGGTCTGATCATGGCCTACTTTATTCTGCACGGTGTACACAGGACTTACTGAACTGACGAATAGTACATGTTTAAACTATGTCTGTTTACTCCTTATTCAAAGCATTCACACGACGATGCTGTGTAAAGTATCGCCTCAGGACTTACAGTGCTACCGTTCTCGATAAACAAATTAAGGGCTTTGTTAGATCGCCCCATTCCCTCTTTGTGTATACACTGTCGCAAACAACCTACGTGTCGCAAGTCACATGAAAACTGATGTCTCAATATCGCCCAACGAGAAGAAAGCGCGAGCTGTCATTGCGGCTGTGCGTGGTGTGATCCCATTAGTTCAAATTTGGTGGATTTATCTTTTGTTTAGGGATAGAAAGGCAAGTGCCGCAGTAGTAGCATCAAAGAAAAATGTTCCAAACGGTCAGCAGGCTTCTTTTGAGGAAGCTGCCACACAATCATAGCCGTAAGCATTGTTGTTGTAGTATTGCAGTGATCACATCCATATGTTTGGTTTCCTTTTATTACTGTTGTGTGCGAAGTCAATTTCCTTCATTTGCATAGAAGGCTCAGTGAACAGTGTTGCTAGTGCACGCCATAGATCCTTTTTCGTAAAAAGGATGCCATGCATATTATGTCGAATGATGCGGCACATTTGGACAGCTAAATTGCCTCCATGTTTCATCACCAATGACGCCGTTAATGTTTGGAGAAAGATATAAATTTTGCGCGTGGTACTATTTGTAAACATAAAGTTTGAGCACCGCGCATTGTAAGAAAATTGGCACTTTGCTACCACCAAATTTGCTGTAATAAACAAAGGGACCCGCTTGTACTCACATATATGGAGACAAGTGAGTTACAGAGCCAAAGAACATCCAAAGTTTCACACTGCACTTTGATACTGATAATTAAATACTGTGAGTACATCAGTTGAAGTCCGTCATTTCGTTTCTGCTATTCGCATGGTAAGCTAATGCGGAAGTGTGTCCAGCAGAATGGTCAGTCGTTGGCATTGTTTGCACCTATTGAGGACGGGAAGAGGAGGAACTGAGTAGCCATTAAGGTGTTTGCTATCCATTATGCGCATACAGAATTGCGTCTGCAGATTTCGAGATGGAGTGCCAATTCTCCTCGTGAATTTGCATTTAGAAAAAGTTATGGTATATTCCGTCCAGAATGGAAGCAAGTTCATTCCTGATAATTAGGGAAGAATGCACAAGCAACGTGAACTTAATGCGCGTTGTGGAAATGGGTTGTTAGGTCGTCAGTTATGTTATTGAAATTACAATTAAAATGTCGCATATGAGGAACTGGAGAATAAGCCTGTAAACATTTCTAGCGGATGTATTGTTATATAATTTGGGGCGTTCCTATTCTGTCTCTGTCCCTATGTGTATGGTTCATGTTTTTGCGTGTATTTCGATCTCTACTGGAAGCTTAAGCTCATTAGTCGATAGCAGTTGGCACCATTTTCAATAGATATTTAATCCTGTGGCGTAACATCATTGCAACGGTCAAAGGTTATTTTTGAGTAATATGTATTCTAAAGGCGTTCTAGTGACATTTGCATCAACCAACTGACATTTTCAGTGGGCACCTGTGGCAAGACAAAATCTTTCCCAATTTGCGGAATTTAAAACAACGAATATACCAATGTGCGGCCATACATAATTATTCTGATTACTCAGGACTAAAGCTTCTTTATAGGCAACTCGCTTTTCTCACTTGGTTGCTGCATACTCATAGGGTTCACAAAAAACAAATGTGAGATGGGTTTATTTGCTAAGCGAAGTCCCACTTAATGGTTATCTTACGCGCTGAGGTTGCCCAAACAAATAGTTTACCGTCATAAAACCATTGAGGAAAACACCAAGTGATTGTTTTGTTTATCTCTCTGTCTATTTCTGCAATCAAAAGGAAACAAATTACAGGTCACGATATTGTCGCCGTTGGTTAAAACCTTGAAGATTCAACAAAAGTTGCACAATGTTTGGTCAAACCCACTGACCGAATCAATCATTTGAATCTCATACCCCGGTTTTCTTCCTATCAATAAACATCGCTAATGTATGTTTAGTCAGTAGCACGGTATCCGCGTAAACGTTTTATGATATGCAGTACCAAGTGGAAACTTGCATGCATTGATATCAATACATAGTCTTTCGAGTTTTAGCAAAATTTTCCTTAATTGGGTACATTTTCGAAGCACTGCTTGGAGGATAAGTATGAGGGTTATGGTTATGTGACGAAATTCGACTCTGCTAAATTTCTCTTTCTATGTTTTCTGTTGTGTCTCTGAGCTTGTACCACACAACCGTGGGACGCAGCCGTTGAACGAGTACTTTGATGAGAATTTGCAAAAACTAGCAGTTTCTGGAGAAATGAAAAAGTGCGCTGTTTTATTTTTACAGTTTCATATTCAAATGCTTTAGTTTTAGCAGAGTGAATTAAATTTAGACAAGTAACTGCTTTTATTCTATTGATGCAAAATAAAATTTTTCATATCTTTAGAGTGGCGGTGAGTATAACCTAAATAATTCTCACAGGTCATGTTCTGCCATGAATGTTATCTGAACCGGCTTGAACCGGCCATTCTACATTCGATCCTGGTGTAGGTAGAGGCGCAGAATCTACTCAAGTCCCAGTGAATTATTTTGGGTGTTATCATTTACACGCTCAGGCGACTAATCTACAGACGGGTATACTTCAAAGCTGCATAGTTTGGCTCGTTTCTCACTCGTCGTTTCTCCACCTCATCCTAAAGACTGCGTGCTTTTAGAGATTAAGAAAAGTTCCTGGAATTTCGCAATCTCACGCAGCATCATATAGATCGTTATATAAATAAATAGCTTTTATCTCGATGAAACGAGACATACCAGTAAAAGTATGGTCAAATATTTGAAAAATCTATAGGAATATTGTAAACGCATCTTCATCAAACTGTTGAGTTGGCTGTTTGCTAAATACGTGGCCAGAAACATTTTCGCATAGGAATGATGCATAAATGACGAGCGTGTTTATTGGATTCAGCGTTGAATGCAGCGCAAAAATGCGGTAAAATCAATAAATGTGCTTGTTTTGGAAAATCATCGTGTGGGTTTCGTTTGGTTCCATAGATTGAGGCCAAATATATCAATGGGCATAGGAACCCGGTGAAATATTTTTGATCACTGCCGGAGGAGATTTAGTGGTTTCAGGGTATATACAATGACAAGCATTGATTTCTACGTATGCGGTTTTGGTTATTATCTTCATATACTGCATTCGTTTCCAGTGCGAATTAGTAGGCAGTCACGGTTTCGTCAAACATACATTTGTGACCTCTTATGAGGAGAACATTTTTCAGGCAAAAACGCACCCCAAAGGGACAAATACAGTTACTATGATAAAACATAGTTTATTCCACCCACGTCTGGAACGGAAAGATAGAAGTTATGCAGAAAGTCTTTTCCAAAATAACATTGCATGCAATGACATTTTGTTAGTCATCGTATCTATCTTGGATGCGATAATTAACCAAGCATCCCAGTTGTCGTTGAATGCTAAATACTGTGGAAAGTTAACAATATTTTTGGACCGGTCCAGCATAGTCTGATTGCCTTATTGAGACGTGTTGTTTTCAATTGCTTGTAACTGAATGCGGCACAAGTCAACGACATCAGGTGTTCCGCAAAATCCCAGTGGCGAGTCCTGACTTCATAGGTGGCACTACTCCCCGCAACTGAATCAGTCAGTTGTGCCAGTCCATAGGTAGAGAAACAGTAATATTTGTTATCGAGGTCAATCTGCGTAACTGATCGAGCATGTTAAGTGGCGGATCAAAACCTTTTAATGGCTGCAATTGCATTGCCTCATGTACTTCGGTGTACAACTGATTTGGATAGTGCGTGTGGAATAATTTACCTATTCATTCAACTGATTAGATGTATCACATCACAAATGCCGTCATACTCCCTATTGGTATTTCACTAATTCAGCGATCGAAAAATCTCTCTACACAGAAACATATTGGTTCAGAGGACGGATGGACATATCTGCATCCTACCACCTTAGGTGCGAGGAATGAATGTTTGCTTGAACTCCTTCATGTGCGGTGTAGTTTTTCATTGACAGTCTTTTGCCCAACCCTCCATTCTAATAGCATTATTCTGTTTACCGATAACGGCGCATCCGTGCCCGTATTTCATGTACAAGTGTTGCTTCAGGGTTGAATTGTTGACTTTAGCTTATACACAACAGCATACCAATAGTTCGCCACCAGCTAGTCAAGCATATACCAGTCACACATAGAGCTGTTTCTGCACCCTTGAAAGTTATTACACTTCAGATAGACAGATATCAGTCCGACTTAGCGCTTCCACTTCATAGGCTATACGAAGGCTTATGCGTCGCTGTACATCAATTTAAACTCATGATAACAAAAGATGAACATATGCACTTGAATTTGGTTCTCAGTGGTAGTTTTTTAATCAGCTTATAGTGGTTGTTTCAGAAAGGTGAGGGGATTTCTTTCTGTTAAATTAAACTACGTGATCCACCTTTGAAAGCGTGAAGGTGTGCGTTGTAGGAAATACGGATGACTATTTCACGTTGCTTTCAGCCGGGTATATGGCTTCTTCTTTGCAAAATTCTCTGGCCAGTGAACAATGTACCCAACCACAACTCATGATCATGGCATTTTTGAATGGGTGAAAGTTCACCCTTAAATTGGTATGAGGCGCGCGCAGTTATCCCCCGGTAAAGTAAATGGAATGTAATTAACCAACAAAATTACGCCACAGGACACTTCCGAGTATCAGTTAATAAATTGGATTTACTAGGCATAATTGCTCAGGAAAATCTAATTTTATTCTGTAAATTCTTATTAATTCCTCCGACCACGTGGTTCATACACGGTGACTAAGCGGTGAGTTGCGCTGATTAACACACAAAGACGCTAGTAATTTGTCAGAAGTCGCTGAGTTTAGTGGAGAATTAGTGTTTTTCGGAAAATTAGCTGAGACGAACTGGCTTACGGCTAGCAAATTCGATCAACCGACTAGACTACAAAAGTATGCTATGCAAAATAATTTTTAACAGATTAAAACATGTGTCCAACATTCAACGCAAACAATAACTTTATCAGCTAATACATCGGCGTTTTTCCAGTTTTCCCTGATCACCGTCCACAGAAACCAATTAAATTTAAAAATAGTCAAAATGAATACATTTGAAAGGTGGCTAAACCAAGCCAACACTGAAGATCTCATTCGTTGTATGTACAGTGTTTAGGTAGAGAGAACGGCAGTTAAGTGTATTATGCAAAGTAAAGATTAAAGGTAAGCATTAAAAACGAGCTTTTATCGAAAATGTTTCCCGTTCCTAAATCTTTGAATTTGCATCCATCATGCTCTGTTGTCATCTACGGACTGGCACATGACACCTATCAAACGATCAATTATATTTCCCGGGCTGTACAAACATTTCCCGGCAGATCCCATTCTATTGTTTCTCTTGCCTTTAAGGCCTCAGCATCCCACAAGACGAAATAACTGATATTGAAATTAATATGAATACGAAGAATCCAGCAAACCAACATATTTTGAGGGGCCTAGAGCTGCATGTATAGATGGATCGGGAACTTTCCATAAACATCAGCTGGCGCGGTAGTTCTGCATTGCGGTTACTCCGGATATTCGCTCAATGTTATGCGTTAATTCCATCAACCAACGGAATTCTCTCAGTAATGCATGCGCCTAGAAAAATATATACTCGTCAGACCACTTCCTGTACGTGAGAAACTAGTTAATGTGAATGCACTGACAACCTTCTTTGGCCATCCTTTAAACCTCTAAGTGTTTCGTAATGTATGCTATAAAATACTGCGTCACCAATTTAGAAACCAATTTCATCCAATCTGCATCATCAATAGACGATACAATAAAATTTAGCAAAAAGTGAGATACACACCTCAGGTAATATGCATAATACAGAGTGATGCTACAAAAAACTACACCAAGAAGAAGTCAAAAAGCGAGTAATAAAATACCAAATATTAAATTAAGTAGTTCGAGTAGGATCGTCATATGAACGAGATATAATTTTCAGTGGGATGGACAAACATACTGACAACACGGATTCCATTGGGGAAGGCTCTTCAATGTGTCAATGCAACCGTGTTCATCGGCATTGGGATCCTAGCCATGCAGTCGGGATGTCCCAGCCGACGGCAGCTTCGAAGTGAGGGTTTTTATTTATCACGACATGTGCTCGCTTAAGAACCAATCCTGCTCTTCCAACCGCACACCCGGTGCGCAAACAACGCACGGCGCTGGAGTCCGTCTGATGACAAGCACAACATGGCACCCATCCATCAGAGCCTATTGAGTAATAAAATGCTGAAATGTATTCTTTTTGGGACTTTGATGTCAGACCGTTTTTATTCATGAACTACCGCTTGATCAATGAGGCGGAAGGAACATGTGATAGCCGCGTTTAAAAAATGAGTTCCTTTTCACATTATAACGTCTGCGTGCAGCAGAATGTGGTGGTTATGTGTGATATATGCAGCGAATAGATTTACCTTTGAACCTCGAAAGCAAGAAAGTCAGAAATTGCTTTTAATGTCCCACTAACGTAGATTTTTGGAAGACAAACTATAATGGATCTTCACGGCATAGTATTCAAACATTTACGTCCACAAATATGTCTCGAGATCCAACATGGCTTAACCTCTCCCTAATTTATTAATCCAAACTACGACAAAGCCAATGACAATGGCGTCAATGTTGTGAGGTGCAACACCGAATCACCTACACTTCCGAAGACATTTCTTTCAAGAGAAGTATCCGCATGCCTCCTTTTTCGATTTCTTTAAATTTTAGTGATGGAAGTGATCGGTTGATTTCATCGGGCGAAACGGCTACCTCAGCGCAGGAATCATAGATATCCAACGAGTAATCAAACACTTGCAGTAGATACCTAGTGAATCAATAATAGTTTGGATAGTACCGCATTAAATTTATTCGACGAAGACTTAAATGGGATGAGATCCAAGTGGCGAACTGATAATAACTTCATCACTCTGTTGATAACATATTCAATCCAACAATAACTGCTTATCGAAGGTGCCTCACATGATATTTAAATTTTGTTTTTGTAATGTAGTGCCAGTATCTATTGCTTTTTCGGTCACGCATTCGCAGTTTAATGTGATAGTCTTAAGTGACAGAGCGTTTATAAAAATTACTTACATAAATAATATAAGAGCATCACTATACCGTATATATTCGTGTCGTCATCTCAACTAATTTAAAATGAGTCAGTTAGGGAGTGTATGGATATTTTCTTACCTACTGGTTTGATTAATACGGCAATTCATATTACGATTGACTAGAAAACAGCCGATGTCTCAAGCATAGTGCGCAAGTGGACTTGTAGTCTTTGCACTTTAGGTTAACTAAAAGCCAAGGGCTGTGATCCAACAGGAATTATACATTCAAACAAAACGCTACGTTTCAAATGCACTAGCTCTAATTATTTCATGAATTTCGCATGGTACAAATTTTATATTCCGCCTTGTTGTTGTTCTAATGAGTTTGGCCTGGGGGCCAGTCTATTTAGGGGTTAGTGTTCGCTTTATGCTTACCACCTCATAGTAACTTGTGTTTCTTTTTATCCCAATCAAACTAGCGACAAACATTACTTCGCTTTCACTGGAGATATCCATATCTTATCACTGCAAACTGATTTGCCCATACTTAGTTATACATAGTCACCGATGCTCAAAACTATTTCTCAAGGACAGATTTTATTTCATAGCATTAAACACGGTAAAATAGTCAAGTAAATATAACTAAGGACTCGATCAGAGTGCAAAGCAAAAACTACACTGGATACACTAATACGATACTAAGCATAAATAAAAACATTACGAATAAGTACCAAATGTAAGATTTATCTGGCAAACAGAATGAGCAACGACAGTCCGGGCTCATAATAAACAGGAAATAAAATGGAAGTTTGGCTAATTTCTTGTTGTAATGAATCGTAACAGAAGCAATACTTCGGGACAAATATTACTGTTTATCAATCAATACGATGAACTGAATGCGCTAGTTGCTTGCACAATTGTGATTGTGAACGTGTTCAGCTAAATACGATTCAGTAAATGCGAGCGTGCGCTGCTTGGTTTGGGAAGTGTAAAAATAGGAGAAACGTGATCTTGTAATTTCAGTATTTACATGTCCATTTCATAAATGCGAAACAAATTTATGATGCAGATGGTGCCGATTTCACAAAATGCATTATGACCTTATCCTCAGAATACTTTCCATGGTGAAGAGCTGTCAAGTTTTATCGCAATATACACTTGCTCATAGGTGGAAATATCATAATAGACTAAAGCCGTTAGACTAACGATGATGAGCTAATGCCTAAATGCGAATTGCGCATTTTACACGCAACAACACAATTCCCATCAAGTGGTCAAATCGAGGTGCACTGACTGCACCTAGGGATATCAGAACCACTTTAATTATTGGTACGTCAAAGCAGTTTTGACAGCCCTGTTCTCAGATTAAACATACTGAACAACTGATATATTACAGCATTTCGCATCAAATGTAAGTTGAGCGGTCCGGTATATGATTCGAATAATGAGATGTGATAATCTCGCCTCCTATTGTAACCTTGGTTCATTTTGAGGAACATCTCGCTCATTCAGATCGCCAGGACCGAAAACAAAATAGACATATTTGGGTGTAGTTCCTTTCGAAAATGGCACAGCACCAGAGCAGTTTTTCCTAGTTTAGTCTCGTCAGCTGGGGATACACTGAACTCGGTTTTAGCTCATAGCCTTTTATTTCACGGCTGCCACACTGCAAAATTCGATATCAAGATCCTCCCGCAACATTTGGTAAGGCAGAAACGAAATACAAGTTGAAATTTGTGAGCACGCCATGTGGTCGGTTTGCGACTCCTAACCTCCGTTGGGACCCCATTTCACTATGATTTGAACCCCGGTAATTCCGACCGCGAGACTGTATCCGGAATGGAAATATTTTGGTGTTGCTCAACTCAGCACTAACAAACCACGACTGCGGTTTCGCCCTATTCTGAACTCCTCTGGTGGAGATAGTCTAAGCTAGGATTTAACTCGGAGCCGAATAGTTCACGGCTGACGCCTTGAACACTAGACTAGTGAGATCAGCGCTCAACGCTTGGCACGGAGGTAAATAATTCAAAGTTTATGTTCGGAAACCCGATGATTGGTTGTGTATTGACACACAAACGCTATTAAGAATTGCGGTTTACTTTTAATTAAACTTGTTCCTTCTGACCGCAATAACATATTCGAATTGAACATATATGGGTTTTGTTCATTCTAACACGCACGCAGCGACCGCAGATTCATACTTGTTTGGACTAAACAGGTGGTGAGTGCCCAAGTTAGTTGCAACTCAGTGTCTAATTGTTCTCGTCTGACGCACTACATACTACACTACTGCGATTAGTGAGCAAAACTTGGCACAGCGGAGATGAATCCAAACTTACATTAAAAAGTATGCTTTGTGTTGAAGTTGCGACGCACACAGCTCCTGAGACTTCAGCTCTCCACGAGGTAAACCACATTCATCTCGTTCGAGTGGACCAAATCGGAAATGGAAATATATTTGCATTTTTCTCTTTCAAACCGGGCACACTTCCACCGCGGTTTTCTCCTAAATTGGAATCAGTAGGTGGTGATATCCTGTGTTGGGTTGGAACTCAGATCCTTGTATTTCGCAGATGAGGCTTTGAAAACTAGGTAAGTGAGATCCGCGAGTCGTTTTAAACCTAGTGAATAAGAATTCAAGGTTGAATTTATGGGTTGGCATTTTGGTAGGGCTGCGACACGCAACTTCTATTGAGACCTATGTTCACTTTAGCTAAACCTCAGTCATTCCGATCACTAGGACTCTCTCATGCACTCTTTGGAAAGCTATGCATGCGGATCTCAGTGGCTGGTATTCAGGGCGTCAGCCACAATTTACTTAGCTCTAAGGTCCAAATGACCCTTCAGATGGCTTCGTGATAGGTACACGAAGGACAAAAGAATTTTAGTGATATGGCGTCGTTAAGAGAAGCAACTCACAAATATTTTCCTTTCAGATACTGTTCTCGAGATCGAAATGATCGACGTTTATCGCAATGTGAACGGTGGTGTAAATGGATTTGTGTTTGCGCGCGGTAATTAAACACACAGCGAGCTCTTAACTTCATCTTTGATTTTCTTTCCCGGTTGCCAAACGTATACCGCGGATCAGAGTATCAAAGTTTTCAAGGGTCATATATGAAACTTTGGGCTCTGGTTTTCTGCAAGCTGTATTTTCGCCACCTAATGAATCCAAAGAAGGACGAAACCACAACCGCGTCGTGCCAGTGTTGGGAGGAGCAACACCCAAACTAATCCATTTCGGGCACGGTCCCCGCGAACGCAATGACCGACGTTTACCTCACAGTGAACCGAAGTATTATTGGAGGTCGCGCGTCAAAACCCAAACACACAGCGGTCTCCTAAACCACAACTTTGAATTTCTATCTGAATTGCCAAACGTTGCTCGCGGAGCTCAGTGGCGTAGTATTCAGGGCGTCAGCCGTGCATAATAGACTCTGAATTCCACCCCTTCTCAGGCTATCACCACACCATGAGTCCAAACCAGGATGATGCCGTTGTCTTGGTGTGCCAATGTTAGAACGTGCAACAACCAAATATTTTTATTTCAGTTACTGTCCTCCCGAAGGAAAAGACTGAGGTAAACATCAAATTCAAAGTAGATCTCAATTTCGGTTGAGCAAGTCCAACCAACCACACAGCTGAATCTAAAATTACATCGATAATTCCTTTTCGTTTTGCCAATTTGCGCCTGGATCTCAGTAGCGTATTGGTTAGGACGTAAGCCATGAACAACTAGGCTCTGAGTTCCAATCCAGCTCTAGATGTTGCCACGCGATAAGGCCAAACCAGGACGAAACCGCGGCAGTGGTGCGCCAGTGTTAGGTGCAGCACCTAAATATTTACATTTTATATGTAGTCTTTGCGATCCGAATGACAGAGGTTAACCACAAAATTAACCTAAGCCTAATTAGAGGTTGCGTGAGGCAAAACAACCAAACAGCCTGCCCCACAAATTCAGCTTTAAATTTCTTTCGCTTTGCCACTATTTGCTTTCTGATCACAATACCTTAGTTTTCAGGGCGTCAGTAGTAACCTACAAGCCTCTGAGTTGCAACCTCGCTCAGGCTATTGCCATCAGATGCGTCCATCCAGGAAGAAGCCGCGGTCCTGGTGTGCTATTGCGGGAATGCAGCAACACCCAAATATTTACTTTTAAATACTATTCCCTCACTCGGAATGTCCGATTTTTGCCTGTCAATGAAATGAGATCTTAATGTAGGTTGCTTGAGGCAAAAAAACCACAAAGTGTGCTCCACAAATTCAACTTTAAATTTGTTTCCGCTCTGGTAAGCTTTGCTCTCGGATCTTACTAGGATAGTTTTAATGGAGTCAGCAGTGAAATAATAAGCTCTGGGTTCTACCCAAGCTCAGTCTATCGCCATCTGCTGAGTGTAAAATACGATGAAACCGACAAATTGGTGTGCCTGTGTATAGTGAAGCAACACCCACATATTTCCATTTCGGGTACGGTCCTCGAGATCAGAACGACCGAGGTTGAACTCAAGGTGAACCGAGGTTCCAATTGAGGTTTAGTGTGACTACGCAACCACACATTGGGCACCGATTTTTAACTTTAGATTCATATTAGTGGTGCGTAGCCTTGCTCCCTGGTCTTGGTAGCCTAGTGTTCAGGCCGTTTCTTGTGTATATCTATTCTTAGAGTTCCACTCCACCTCAGACGATCAACACCATATAAGTTCAAACCAGGACAAAACCGCAGTGGTTATGTTCAGTATTGGGAGGAGCAACACCCAAATATATTCATTTCGGAGACGGCCCCCGCGATCATAATGTCTGAGGTTCACTACAACCTGAACAAAGGTCTAAATGGAGTTTATGTTTTGCAACACAACCACATAGCGTACTTACCAAAATCAAACTTGTGCTTCTTTTCGGCAGTGCTAAGCGTTGCTCGCGCATCTCATTAACTTACTTTTTGCGGCGTCAGCCGTTAACTACTGCTGTCCTATCCATCCGTCCATCCAATTTCCGGCTATCGCTACCTGATGTGTCCAAACCAGGACGAAACCACAGTCGTAGTGTGCAATTGTTTGAAGGAGCAACACCCAAATATTTCCATATCGGATACGGTCCTCGCGATCAGAATGACCGGGCTTGACTTCAAAAAAACCGAGGTATGAACAGACTTTGTATGTCTCAAACCAACCTCACAGCAGGATCCTAAATTTAACGCTAAATTCTTTTTTGCTTTGCAATGCATTGCTCTTTTATCGCTGTTGCGTATATTTCATTGCTTTGGCCGTGAACTGCTAGGCTTTGAATTTCAACCCCCTTCCTGACGATTACAAAACAAGGACGAAAACGCGGTCGTGTGGGCCAATGTTTGAAAGAGCAACACTCAAATATTTCCATTTACGATACCTACCTCGCGATCGGAATGACCGTGGTTTACCTCAGAGTGAATAAAAGCCTCAACAGAAAAGGCGTTCCGCAACACAACTTCCCAGAGTACTCCCAAAATTCAATTTGAAATTCCATTTTTGTCTGCCAAGCTTTGATCGCGCATCGCAGTAGCTTAGTTTTCAAGGCTTCTACCATGAACTGCAAGGCTTTGAGTTCCATCCCAACACATCCTATCACCACCTGATGAGTCCAAACCAGGACCAGACCGCGGTGGTTGTGTGCCGGACTTGGGAGGAGCAACACTTCGATATGTTTATTTCGAATGTAAACCTCGGAAGGTAAGTGGCCAAAGTTTACCTCAAGACGTCCGATGTCTCTATATTTTTTGCGTGTCACTATCCATCCCCAAAGCTGACTACATAAATACAACTTAACATTGTTTTCCGCTGTGCAAATATATGCTCGTGGTTCTAAGTAGGGTAGTTTTCAGGGTCTTTGCCGTGAACTACCAAGCGCTGAGTTCTTTCCACCTCAGGCTATCGCAAACTGATGAACACAAAACAGTACGAAACAGCGTTCTTGATGTTTCAGTGTTGTAAAAAGCAACAACTAAATATGTTCAAGGCGGATACGGTCCTCGCGATCGAAATGTCCGAGGTTTTACCTTAAATTGCACGGAGGTTTAAACAGAGGGTTCTTGTCGCTAACCAACAACACAGCGGGCTCCCGTCGTTAATTTTGAAATCATTTTCATTGTGTCAATCGTTTTTCGAGGAATTCTATAGTGAACTTTACAGGACGTCAGTCGTGAACTGTTAGCTTCTGATTTCTACACAACTTGGGTGATGGCCACCTGATGAACATAAACGAGGACGAAACCGCAGTCGTAGTATACCAGTGTTAGTAAGAGCAATATCCAATTAGTTCTATTTCGGTTAGGGTCCTTGCAATTTTAACGAATCAAGTATACCGCAAATTGAGCCAACACACTAACATAGATGGTTTTCCGCGCTCAATTAAACAGTGGGCTCCCCAAATTTAATTTTGAATTTTTTTCCTGTGTTCCAGGCCTTGCTCACGGAGCCAAATGGCGTACTGTACAGGGTCTCAGCCGTGAAGTGTTAGGCTCTTAATTTCACCCCACCCTAGACTTTTGCCACCTAAGAAGTGTGAATCAGGACGAAACCGCTCTCGTGTTGTGCCAGTGTTCGTAGGAGCAAGACCCAAATATTTTAATTTGGCATACGGTTCTTGAAAACGCAATGACCGCGGTTTAACTCAAAAGTCCCAATAAAGGTTACTTGTCGCAACCCAACCAAACAGGGTTTAGCAGAATTCAAGTTTGAACCAACAGTGTAGTTCAATAAATCTTTGAGGTCCGTATTGGACTCAAATGAGCGGAAGTCTAACATGTTTGCATCCTAACCCATCCATCAGTTCATTGCAGGTTTCACGCCGTGGATGGGACGCTGGTTTACCGTCAATTGTCGAGATTTCCCCGGGCAGTATCCTTCAATCCATGCTTCATATTTGAGACAGGTATAGCTAAGTTTGTTTGCTTCATTTTTGTTGTCTGTTCGCACGCCTTCAATGATATGGTTGGCGTATAGATTTACGTCTCTTATTGTGTAGGGATGTCCTTACATATGAATAAAGCTGAATGCAGTTACTGTCCGTTCTTGTCCTCGATTTACATTGTGATGGAAAGTATTCTGGGTTTCGACACAGCGTGCCCTTATTTCAAATACTGATATTAGAGAACAATGCTATCACATGAATAAGGGAATATCCTCAGTCTGGTAACCTAACACAAAGTAGTTATGAAAACCTTACAAATTGGCACTGCCAATGCTAGTAGCCGACTTCCTGGTGATGCATTTGAGATGTCGATTAGGGACAGGAGAGGGCATTCACAACCGTGGTATCGAAGATTTTAATATGATACTACGGAATCACGCAACTTAGAAGGTACTGATTTCGTTTGGAACGGCAGAAGCAGGGGTATATGCCGTTTCCTCATCACAAAGATACATCTCAGAAATTTGTATTTTGACCTCATCATTTCAGGGACTATCAAGGTCGGGCTACAGATGGCATGCCTAAAATCAGGAGAGAAATAACGTGTTTGGCTTGATCAGTAATAATCTGTACCTTCGGATTCTGTTGAACTGTTCTCTATTTATATACATACTTCAAAGTTATAATTCAAATTTACCGATCGCAGCTGAAACACAAAAAGTCAGTATTTAGCTTCTTGATCTACTCAAACCTCAATGCATCGAAATAGCCCATCACGCAGTTTATACAACCAAAGTTAAACTGAGCTGCCACAATCTGCACCACGGTACTCGGATTTGATGAGGAACTAATATTCAATTAATGCACCCTGCACTTTCGATGGCAGCTAATCAGCTGTACCATTAAGTGATTAGAGCATGATGGAAATTTTAGCTAGTAAATGGTGCTAAATTCATAGAATATTATCTGCAGCTGCACTACGAATATACCACGGTCATGAAGTCAAAGTATAGTGGTGTTTTCAAATGTAGGTTAAATTTATATGCAGATGATACATCAGTTGGTGCTGTGGACTATTCAGTAAGGTAGAGGCTGGTGGTACCGTCTCCTGCTGTTTTTTTTCTCTGAACGTAATGTTTCTCAGCTTGAATAGGTACCTGCTTTCGTGTTCGGATGTATAGTTTACAAGTGCATCAGCTACACGTTGGCTGCATTATCTCACACATATTTACGGGTTTGCTTTTGTAAATTTAGACAATTCGCAACACTGTATTGGAAAAAGGTATTCCTATTCGCTTTCTAACATAATACTCGATTTCCGCATTTGGATGCCCGAAGAAGCAACAACATGTAGATGACAAGCACTGTTTGTTATCTAGTTTGATAACCAAATTGTTGTCATTATGGAAAGGTCGTTCTATGAGTATACTATGGCATCATTTTAAGCTATATGCATAAGTGAATGGAAATTCAACCAAACTTTTGAAAGTACCATTTTCGCCATCATATAGGACGAGTTAATACTCTTAGTTCAGTTCAGTCCGTTTGATTAACTATGATCCAAACAGCAAAGTGGGGTGGACCGTGATATTACGACCCACTAGGCATGAATAACCATATATGACGTCAGCAAGATAGCGGGGTCTAAGGTAAATTGTATGCAAAGAAAATGGAATCGAGAAGGAAGTGCGTCATACGCACTAGAAAGGAACGAACTTTAACAAGGAGATGCGAGAACCGTATGAATTAATCCTACTGACTTGTGACTGAGACACGTCAGGTACTGCATCTAATCATTGTTTTGGACAATCACGATGAGCTCATCCAGAAAAGAGGTACGCATCCGGCCGACCAATTCTCTCAGACATTTCTTCATGCCACTATGCCACGTCATGGACTGGTCACCTCGCAATGTAACCTAACTTGGTGTATCTACGGAGTATTATGCAAGCCGAGGAAGCCAATCCACAGGCATACGAAGTAAATGACATACCCTCTGTAAGAGATTAAGGTTCAGCAAACACTCCGCAGAAGCATCCGAGTTTTCCTACCAAAAACCAACTAGCGAACCTCAGCATTAAATACCAGGTGTTCCAACCACACATGAGTAATATTCCGCAAGCAAGGATTATCAAACACGGCCAAGCATTTGAACTCTTTGCCGCGAACTGGCAAGACCTCTGACCCATACAGTTAGACCGACGTTACGACAGAGTTATACACCAAAGCTTTCACAGGTAGGTTGATATCACGTTATCATCATAGATGGTTTTGTCTGGGAACCCACACGCGTCTTGGTGATACTCTAAGTAATTTCCTCAGTGAGATGACAAACAGAGGTGACACTCCTACCAAGGTAAGTGAACCGAACCACCACCTCCAGTGGTTGTTCGTTGATAACTAGAACGGCTTTGTGTCGGCCCAGTCCTGCAGTTGTATTTGACCTTTTGAAGGTTTAAGTGACAAGGCAAGCGTGCAGCGCTGCAGCGTGTGTTGTTTGCATGGTCAATGTGTAGAACACAATGAGATATATATCCTCCGCTTACTGCAGGTTTGTCAGTCTGTCACCTGTATGAATTTCCACTCCCGTAGTGTCCGAAAAGTTTGATTTACTTCTGAGCACTTCGATCACAAAAAATAGAGGATAACGCAACGAACCCACCTTTTCTTAAGGGACTAGGAGACCGTCTCCCGTAGTCCCTTAAACGGCCTCGAGAGTCGCGTTAGACTTAATAATAAAGAGGAGTCCGGCAGGCAGACCCATTATGGATAATTGATGCCACAAGCTAGCGCGGTAAACTGTAAGTACATCTCCATTCCATCACTTAAGAATGAGTAAGTAGGTGGTCGATACAGCCACGTTAAAGCATGGAAACTGCCTGGCTTTCAGGGGTTCTGTTCTCATGATGACCAGTACGTCGTCTAATAGTGATAACTGTGAGAAGTTTGAAGCAATGCAAATGAAGCTAAGGCCTTGATTACATTCGCAAAAAAAGCACGCTGTCCCTACTTGAAGATGCATAGCACCGTTGACACTTGCAAGTATGAAGAAACCTCTTCGCTGATCTAAATCTTGTTAAATAGATTAACAAATGCAATCAACAACGAATCACTACCAACTTTCAGCAAAGTTAAAGCTAGGTATGTTTAACATGTTTGTATGTTTAACATGACATCTGGCACATTTGATAAGCAGGCGCCTTATGGATGAAAACCCACTCACGATCCAGTAGAGTCAATGAAGATAATACAAAGTGTGTTGCGCATCCGAGTGTCCATTGATGTAGTGGTAGTGAAGTATAAGAAGGCGATTTACAAAGTGGCTGCCGGAAAGTAAAATCGGATGCCTCGAGTCTTAGGTACCGAAAATTGATCCAGCCTTCCGCCCACACGAAGTGTCCCATTAATGAGTAAAAGGCTTGAGCCGTCTTAATCTACATGCCCTGAAATTTAAACTTCGGACTGTTATGCCAGGTGTGTTTAACGCAAGGAAGCGCTATTCCTACGCAAAAATTGGTGACTGCACCAATTTAACTATCTGAAGGGTAGCTTGTCGAAATTCGGCCCTTTCTTTCTCAGCTTTTTGTCAAGTGAAGCGCGTCTCAGGTAGTTGGCAATGAAATATGATTTGAATCTCCAGAAGGTTACATTATATTTTCGTAGGGAAGTCCATGCCTAGCAAGCATTAATGTGACCAAGAAAACATGAACAACCTTGGGTCATAACCATTCATGCGGTAATTCACCCATGCATAGGCCATGACAAATGAGGGCTGAGCGAGAAATGTTGGCCACGGAACCATTTGTTTAGTTCCTTCTTAAGCAACATCGCGAGTCTACGTGAGACTATATCAGCGGGCTTCGGCTTCGAATTTAGTAGTGCCACTGATTACGTGATAGTATTGGTGTATAATGGTAATCCGGTTAGCAAAGTAGGTCGGGAAACGCCCAACAACACTTGGAAGATGCTTCAAGACTGCCATCGAGTCTGTCCATAGCCATGTGCTACAATGAAATGCCATCCCCTCTCTGACTTTCGTTGACATGCGCACGCTCAATACTGCATCAATTAGCTCCAAACTTGGTATCGACACCGTTCTAATGGGACTGACACGTGATTCACTAGTAAACATGAGACTACTAAAGTTACCTTCAACAATGGCGCAAAGTAAGTGTAGATCATCACCGTATCCAACCTCAGACTCATCGGAAAAATAATGCAACTGCACAAAATATACATAGCACCTGGATGGATTAATACAACGTTCAACGAACAAGCAGTTAAGACCATTGGCGTTTGATACACATTTGTTCCAAGCTTGCTGTTTTTCTGTTGGAAGATGTTCATTCCAATCCAGCTTCCATTTTATGAAATTCTGTAACAGAACCTTTGCCGTATGTAGCACGGGAGCAATGAGGCAAAGAGAATCATAGATTGAAGCTACAAACGAGAGATTGGCTCTTCGGATGAATGTGTGATTAAAAGCTTCCAGGTTAACATCAGGTTGTCCTGGGTGACGTTCCAGTTTAAACCAAGTGTATTTATAACACAATCGTCCTTAGTCGATTATCTTATTCCGGGAACCTTCAGTTCACTGTCAGGTAAATGCGCGATAACCTCCTTTCGATTGCTGATCCATTTCGTCAAATAAAATCCTCCGTCAGACAGAATACGGTAAGGTGTATACAGATTTCAGTTGCTTTGGGAACAGAATCGACACTAAATAAGCAATAGTTGGCATAAAACACTTCTCTGCTACTTCTTTAACTTTTGTTTGGGATTCACGATAACTGTCAACCATAGCTTGCG
The DNA here is from genome assembly GCA_944474145.2 of Dicrocoelium dendriticum. Taxonomy (NCBI): domain Eukaryota; kingdom Metazoa; phylum Platyhelminthes; class Trematoda; order Plagiorchiida; family Dicrocoeliidae; genus Dicrocoelium; species Dicrocoelium dendriticum. The sequence continues at coordinate 64,226,944 of OX104059.1, read as the reverse complement.
GTGACGCAAAGTTAGCTTAGTGACGAAATAGCGCCAAATAGATGTACAGACATGCGGTATTCATTAGGGGGTTAACAAAGATTGCCGTTCTTCCATCACAGAAACTTCAAAGAATTCCGATCCTTAATAGGAACCTTGACCTGATGAAACATTGCATCAATGTCGGACGCGACGGCGATGGGGTGGAACTTGAACCGCAAATGCGTCCCTACTAGAGGGTTTGCCATATCGGGATCAGGTCGAAGTTGTTGATTGAGAGAAGTTCCAAGGCATGAAACTTGACAATCGAAGACCACTCGCATTTTATCAAGCTTACGTGGATGCTAAAATACTGATGGGTATGTACCACGTTTTTCCTTTAATCTGCTGTTCCTGTAGTGGGGCGAACTCAGCATATGCTTTATATATATATATTCTTCCACTACCTTTGTGTATACTTGGCGCAGTGTAGCATACGTCGACAAACCTTTCTTCAATCTTACAAGTCTCATCACTGCGAATTGTCGGCTATCTGGTAACCGAGGTCTCTCGGCTTGCCATGGTAACGCATCTCGTAGTGGGCGCCAAAGTTTTGTTTATAACTTTCCATCAGTTTTAACGCGCGTCCGTCGTTCACAGACATGGCTATTCGTGGACCATCTAGCTCGTCAAATTCCCTTTCATTCATTTGCTCAAGTAGTTGGTGAAGGTCAGTGGTATAGCAGCAAATTACATTGACTCTCCGTGTTCGGTCAACTACTAGTGATGTGGATGTATCCCTCATAGTAGCGTGCTGTTTGTTTTCGTCCCAGTACGATGCAGCCCGATGGAGTTTTAACAGCATACGGATCATCAGGATCCCTGCGTCTTTACTCTACTGCCCAGTGTAGGTATGGGTTATCGTAACTAATCAAAAGTTCAACCTTTCCAGCAACGGTAACCGTAGATCGGAGAGGTCCGGTCATCTCTAGAAATTGTTATTCCCATATTTCGTTCTAATTTTTTCAGAGAGACGACTGGCTGATCTAATTGAATCCAATTGGACCCCCTCATTACCATCTATAGATCGAACAGTTACACTATCTAACTGGGACTTCATTTGGCATCGTCCCGCGAAGGTGCTAATATAAAGTGTCGTCAAGGACTTTTGGACTCCAATACATTGTAGTAATTTTGGAACAATCAGTGAAGTATCTGATTCATTATATATTAAGGCTAATGCTCGAACGGTGCCAGCGGGACCAGAAACAAGCACAGGCAACAAGCCAAGCTAGACAACAGAGCGTTTGAGGTGACTGAGAGCAAAATGGAATCCTTCAGTGTTTGATGTTCGGAAATCGCTTCGATCAGCATCGAGTGGCTGGCGGTGCAAGAGTGTAAAATTTTTCGACCCACAACTACTTCTTGATCGAGAACTTGGTAGGTCATCGTTCGGTTTGAGACAGAGCTGACACAGTCTATGGACGCGATAGATTTTAAGACGTTCGTGGTGGTTGAGCTTTCGGAAATCACCGCACTAATCTAAATAGTGACGTTGTTCACAGGAAAAAATTGGGGAATTTCGTTATGATAATATGGCAGCGTTTAAACAAGCGGCACATCCCGAGGGTTTAAGCTTTCGCCTCTATCGGTGCTGGTTGTTGGTCCGCAGGGAGGTGCGGCAAAGTAAAAGTAAGTATCGATGACGCCTGCGGTTTCATCTATGAAATCTGTCAAAATAATGAATATCGGTTCTTTTTTGGTGCGAATAACTCTGGCGGCATGCTCAGGCTGCTTGAATTGTAAATGGATGGGTAGGCTCCTAATGATAGAGATGATTGTTCTGGACGAGTTCAAATTGGATTCACACCTCAATTGATTCAACGTCAAGAAGCATGAACGCAGCTCTACAGTTAAACGAGACCGAGCAGCGAAATCATCGGGCCTGGTATTAGGGACAACAGTTAAAGCATTAATATGAGTCCTAGCAATCGTGTGGGGCCGTCCAAAGCGTCTGCACAAAATGTTCATTGCTTCTTCAGAACCTAACCAGGGCCGAGTTTTAAGCAACTTTCGCTAGGTTTTTTGGCTTCACAACAACAGTACAGTATCAGGTAAGAAAATCTGATAGTTGGATCGGAAGTTGTTTTAAAAACATTGGCTTCAAAGCGTCGCAAACATAGCCAATAGAGGGTAGGATCTCCATCGAATGTGATCAGTTCGCGTTTTGGAAGACAGAATGACATGCTGGGTCCAAAGTCGCTGGATTTGCGTTCCGGACACAGGTTACTGTCAGTTTGTATGCCGGTGCAAAAATCCTATGATTGGGAATGAACCCGGGTAACAACGGATGCCGAGGGACAGACCAGTTGAGCGACGGACGTAACTAGCGGACCCCAATTAACCGGCTTCAGAAATGATGAACAGAAACAATTGCGAGCAGGCGTTTACAATCGACTGACGAAACAAATCGTGATCATTCACTAACCAGCGCATCGGACTCCAATTCCGGTTCGCAGTAGTCCTTAAAAATAACAGTCTTTGCCTGCGGCATCCGCATGATGGTTAAAGCCAACTCCAGCAGACGAATACAGGATTCAGCGATTTGAAGCTTCTCAGAATCAGTAGCGTTAACGTCCTCAAGAGAATCGCTAGAAATGGACATGATCGCGCTATTCAAATTATGTACCAACGATACGAAGCCCAAACTAAGTAAGTCGTAAGAAAACCAAACTGGAAACTACAAACAAATGAACCTAGACTTAACGTACGGTCTGGGAAAAAGGTTAAAACGAATTATCCTGTAACCGTGATTCTATATGGCATATTAAATACGGTACATGACTTACGAATAGATTTCGCAATCGTTGTGCAGGAGAGCATAAATTGTACAGCGCGAGGCGGCGTGCGGTTATTTGTTCAGGTTCACAGTAACCTAGTAACATCAATGACTTTGAAAAGTCAAGCATATGTCAGTGTTTGAGATTGAAAGAAATAAATACACAAATGGTAACCGATTGTACGACACATGGTAAAGCTATGGAAAATGAGCGAAATATTTAGGGAAAGGAGATCCCGTGTTCTCATGTAATCAATCCAGTTTGAGTAAACATGTTTCCATTTTAGACTTTACGCTGTGGATTCAAATTGTAATTAACGTTTTAGATAATACTCATGGTTATACGTGGGCGCCCAATAATAGACACGAGGATTATTAGTGTTCTTGATCACAGCCTTTGGCTCAAAATCCTCTCTGCATGGAGGCGCGGAGTTTGCGACGATTTGGGTTTACAGAAATGGACTCCACCGAATTTCATTCCCCAACCTGGAGGACCGGGTGGCTGAGTCCGTCTGACCTCTAACCATTGTCTATCCTTGTAGGAGTAGCTCGCAATTAACCCAGAGGCACCACCCAGTATAGCACACTGGGTTTCAGAGGTACGCAAACCTTCGCACCCATTTATGTTTCAGTCTTTTTGCGACGCATAATCAGAGCAAGGGGATAATTTAATGGAATGAAGGTACCACAATATGGGCATTCGGGAGTCTTTTACACAGAAGATTGTTAAAGACCCAACTTAAACGAACGTTGTTATGACGATATATTCTCAGTAGCTAGATTGAATACTATATAGTGGACAGGACCGGTAGTATTGATCCAGCGGAATTGCAATAAGACAATCTAGTTAGTTTAGAATATGTGTTAGTTCATCTGGTTCAATGGCTCTGACTCACCGGTAATCGCTTGGCCTGTGCGACTGTCTGATCCGGTGTTCAGTGGTCGAGTTCAGAGGCGGATGCACTATATGGGTTGGATTTTTGTATACGACAGCAGATTTTCAGATAGGATGATTGTCGTGTATCAGAATATTGCTCCGGCTAAGAAAAGCACATTTGCGTCAAATGTCACATCTACCTGAAGTGTTGTCCTTCTACAATTTGTACATATCTGCCCAGTAACATATTTCCATCATTTTAACTGCTCATGCACATGATCATGCCCCCTTAAGACATTGCATTGCGGCCACGTCATTACATTGGGTTCTTTGTCCCTATGTAACAGTCTACCTAAACTCGCTTGTTGACTAAGGCCTTGGTGTTATATCTGTACAGATGCAAGTAAGTTAGCTTGTACGCACACTGTGCCTTGCGATGACTCGGTTCTTTCATGCTGAGTGGGCATTTGTGTGGTTTGTCCTTATGAAATACGATATTCATTTTCAAGGCTGTCTAGTTTTTCGACCAACGAGAGTTGCAGGAAATAGCGAAATCCAAATCCGAAGCAAATGAACGGGAATCTAGAGAATTGCATACTAAAACATTCCTCAACGAAGGAGTTCCGGTTAATTGAAGAGAAGACAAATTGACGAAATCGTGCAAATATTGGTGGTAAAGTATACGAAGGGTTACGCAAACTTCTAACTAGATTGCTGGAGATCGCCAGGTTTCTTGCCAAGCAGAACATGACCTTGCGTTGTGAGTGAGCAGACATCAAAAATGCTAACTGAATCCAACATTCCATCAAGTCAACTAAAGAAGTTGCTTTTGTTCACTCATTAAGTGTGAACTTTCAATTTTAACACCCGCACAATCGAAACGGTAAAAAACAAGATGAAAAGCGTAAACAGGTCGGCGAAAACAATGTTTTATGCGCGTACAAGATAACCAACTTGATTTGCTGAAAAGTTCTTGAATGATAATATTCAGGTCAAGCAGGAACCTAACTAGATACAGCATGACTGACGAACCGTTAGAGAGGGTGCGGGCAAATAAAGCTCTGTAGTTTTGTCACTTTAAGTAAATAGATTTGCAGTTGTCTACAATGCTATGTAAATGATGGTCGATATCATTGAGAACTTTCAAAGCCAAGTTTAGGCATGAAGTGACATAAAGACATGCCACTGAGTCCAAATAAATGTTTCAGCGGTCTTCGAATTAGATTGAAATGCTTACCCAATAAGCCTCGGAAGATCAGCGTAAAACAGTAGGTCCAGGATCAACTGAGAGAGAATGAGGACGAAGGTAGTCAAATGGAATAGTTGAAACGCTACACTTTTGACCTTGACCTTGTACATCATGAACACTTGGTTAGGAAGAGTATCAGCATTTATAGTGGTCGATGGAATATAAAATGAATGTGTGCGCATTTTGGCACAACAACTGACAATGAATACCTTATATAATACACAAAAATCATTTTCGCTTGGTTTTCAATAGAATTCTAGATGTACCTCACAACCATCGAATGAACTATTTACTGCGCAGCGTACCCATGAATAAAAATAGAACAAGTTGAGAAGTCGTTTCGTTTCTACCTTAAGGCCAACAGCAAATCGCAGAGAGAAATTTCGAGGCTGATTGCCTTAAAATGGATAAAAGAGAATACCGCTTGATGATTGCCGCGACTTGAAATTTGAAAGTGCTGTATTTATTGCTGTCTAACGACCAAATGTCCAGAGATGCATCCGCGAAATCAACCCAAGCTACTTTTGTGTTATGCTTAAGCCATTCCCTTTAATCTGGCTTACATACATTCAGCTTATGTGACGGTTAATTCTGGTGCATCCTTTAGTAAACGGACTGGTTCAGATCTGGGCTTGCGCCACTCCATGAGCCTCAACTTTGCAGTGCAAGTCCATTATCAAGTGGCAAGGGTAAGGAGATTATCCTTCCATATAAGCCGTTACATAGAAACCGCAGCTGCAAGGCTAGAACTCTATAAGAGCCACGTCGGACCAAAAACTGGAATATTGCTCTTTTATATGCAGCAACCTACGGAAGTCGGATCGTGTTCTGCTTGAAAAAGCTCAGCGACGATTTACGAAGATTTTGACTCCATCACAGCAAGCGCTGAGTTACCGACAAAGGTGTGAACACCTTAAAATTCAGCCCCTATAACAAAGGTGCATATCCTTAACCTGTGCTTCTTACATAAGCTAGTTTATAAAAAGCTGCACAGTAATATCACTTGTCTTAAACTACGGAGGCGCATCTGAATCAATATTCCGAAACAAGAGCCACTCCACTACTCCGCTAAAGGCAAAGAAGAGACTGCGATCTCGTTTCTTCTTAGTTTGTGTACGTGAACATATGGAACAGGCTGCCTTGCAGAATAAGAGAAATCCCAAACTTGCAGGTATTCAGGAAGGAGATACAATGATTCCTATGTTTTGGCAATATAAAAAGCATCTTCAATATCTGCGGTTCGCAAGACCATTTCTTCGAAACTGGCCCTGATATAGTTTGAGGACGCCCACGATGTAGTGCATGACATCTAAGCACCTTAAGCTTACAAGTCATTCACCTTCATTGTCGTTACCGTTCTAGCACCTAAGAGGCTTTTGTGGTGTCCGTCGCACCAATATTTTGGGGTTTAAGTATAGCAAACCGAGTACAAGATGATTTTATTCTACAACGATCTCTTCCTTACCTACTTGAGTTCTCCTACGGACAGATCCACCTTAGGACTGCACTACGGAAAGAGTAGACGCCAGCGCAAAAACATCCGGTAAGGAATAATAAGGGATAACCCCCATGAATGGTCTCTATCGGTGACACTTGTACTTTTAACGTATCCATTACCGCACACACAAGACCCAGAAGGTCTCAGTCGGATCAGTCGCACTCATCGTGCAGGTAATAACATTAGAATTCGGAATGCAAGAGGTACTTAGCCATTACTGAGTAGTTTCTGACGTGCTTCGACCCTCTCACTGACACGTTGATCCAAAGGCTGAATGGATCAACCGGTATCCACAACCCTCCGTCTTCTCTCTTTCTATGGTCACTTCGTCTAGGTTTACAAATTTTAACAAAGAGTACAGCCTAGCCTACTGACTGGCAGGTTCGCAAACCCGTAGTTATTCATCATATAGGATATTGCAGGGCAATGACTTAGCCAACCGTGCAGGTGAATTTCAATCCTTAAATCTTATCTATATCTACATCTTCATTACTTGTCTTCAGCTTTACAGTTATCACTTTCCAACTTCTTGACCACTGGGTAGATGCAAAAATTTTAGGCTTATGATCTTTAAGGTACTCCTAGTAAACGCATCCTACCAGACCTACACCTTGCCTAAGATTTTGAAGTGTTTGTTGCGGCTGATGCACCTAAGCTTAGCATTAGAATTGTTCAAAACCGTCTAAATGCCTGCTTAATTGAACCTTTACGTGCCTTCGTAGATGTCGATTGCTAGCTGGCCATTCTTAATACTTTTCATTAAGCCTGAGCACTAGATACTGTACTCCGCAGTTTCCAACCACTAGCAGTATATAACCAGCAAAATAATATATATAGCCTTCATATTGTTGACAGTGAGCACTTTAAAAGTTCTGGGCCCAACAATCAGACAATTTACTCTCCAATTATCCTCTCTTGGACCCATGTACTTAGCTTTATCTGGTATACATACACCTTTCACTATTGGCAACACTAGTAGACAGGCATAATGCAAACCAGATTCTCTTCTTTAACGGCTTTTGCTAGTAAAACACTCGCATTTCCAGATTCCATTTCACTTGCACGAAAGCTAACCAACGACAGAAAGGCCCCTGGCACACCGACTGGCTGGAGCACCAGAAACTTTCCATCACCACTTTTTTTTCTCTTGGCCGCCCGTGTGTTATTTATCTTTTAGCTGGCTCCAAAGCCTACCATGAGTCATGCGTAATGGCGGGTGAACGACCAGCTTCCACTGGTTTTTGTTACTATTCTACTCCTGCTTTACCTTCTCACTCTTTGCTTAGGATGCTAGAACAGGAAAACCACAAAAGAAATAGCCGGTGTGACAGCAGAATACTAGCTAACGTTGTCACCTGGATGAGCACCGCCGGCACTTGCTTCGGAACCTATAACGGGAGAGAAATAACTCGAAATTTATCAAAGAGCTGCAGAATAGTGTGCATCAACACCAGAGGCATAACCATCCCTCCAGTTCGAGCAAGCTCAATCACCAGAAGTAGCGTTGATAATGTCCACCAACGCAGACCAAAACGGCTTTCAAGCCCAAAAGCAATTTGTGAAGGTTTACTAAATTTTCTCATACTGATTTCTTTATTATTAGTTCCAGGCTCCTCTAGCTCACTGATGTTAGAGACATAGCCTCATAAATATAGAAAATCGTCTCTCAGGGATAAAACTTGCGATGTTTAGCTAGGAAATATGGGTATTTTCCAGGCCAAAATGTGTCAACTGATCCGAAAGTTCTCCTGGGTTACTCAGGTGGATCCGGCTCATGCGGACTTGATATAAACTTCAGAAACACCTAGAGGCTTAAAAAATACCAAACGCTATATTCCTGGTTGTTTATGTGGCTCAGGATTCACTGACAATGGTATGCTGAGGCATTCTAACCGTGGGGTAATTATAAACTGTCTTACATGCCCATGTAGACATAATGTTTCTTACTAGATTTCTAGCGTTTTCGCGCAAGATTATCGCTCATTTGCTTATATTTGCCACATACGCCTGCAAAGTGTACTTTTTGGCCACCTACGCAGTCCCTAGTTGTCGCAAGGTATTACGGGCCAATTATAGCATTGCTGGATATCCATTCCTACTTAGAACACGTACAGCTACGCTACTTTTTACATTATCTTTTCTTTTTTCTGCTATCTGCTTGCAAAGCAGGGAGCCTTTTTGAGCGAAAAATGATAATGGCCTTATTCATAGACCAACATTTAATTTCAAATAACTCGCAAACTGCTGCACGTATTGCATTGTTTTTATTTTCGGCGTATGCAGCGGTTAAAACTTGTCCAGACCGGTGTACTTTTGTCCTACTTTACGCAGTATTCTAGCCTTAGAAAAGATTTTTATTTTATTCTGCGATTTACTCAGGTTGAAATTTCGTGCCAGAAAGCAATATCAACGCAAGAAAAACTTTGCTGCATTATTTGTTAATCTGTATTTTGCTGGTGAAGTACGCCGCCTTCTTATGTCTCTTAACAAAGCCTCTTTTTATTTTCTTCCGCATTTATTGCAATGATCTTTTAACTTTCGTATCCCTTAATTCCGCCACTCTCATTTCTTCCTTGTGCGAACAAACAATTGTGACGACTGAGTGGGCCAACCAATGTCCAATGAATTTATACTGCACTTGTGCCGAATTGGATCCTGTTCCAAAAGAAAAAGGCACAACTACAGCTCTGAGCTGCTTTCGCAACAAAAGAGCAAGGAGCTCAATATCGCCAGAAGGAACCAGAAAACATTACACGTGGGCGCATAGGAACCAGTAGCTGTACACCAAACATTGCTAATGCATCTGTAATTGCCAACGAGGAACATATGCTTGTATTTTACCTACTTCCATGCAAGAGCATCGGATTAATGTAAAGCTTGATCTGAACCCTTAAGGTTGCAGCCTCTAGCCGGTCTAGAAATATACCTATTTATTTATTTATCGTTGCAAATGTTGAAGGGCGGCGACAGCTTGCCGTAAGCCCTCACTCTGCCTGCGCTAAGCGCGTATAATACTCTGAGCGCAGCATTCAGCACAACTAAAAAGGAAGTGAACGATACATGACTTCAATTTGTACTGGTATGCTTGTTGGCAGGCACAGTTATCGTGATGCAGCGGTTGCAGACAGCACACCGCGGACCTTCAGATAAACCTGTTATTGACTCTAAACAGTTGGACTGTTCGCAAGCTGCACGAGCTTCATCAAAGTAAGACCCCAGGGATACGTGCGCCTCAGAGTTCAGCGAAACAATCACGTTCAGGCGGAAAAAGAGAGCATAATTATAACATGTACACATCAACAAAGCGACCGCAATAAATAAAGGCAACAGCGGGGAGCAAAACAAGAGTAAAACTGGAAGCACCCGGAAAAATTACCACTGAGCACCAAAAATACTTTGGCCAGTACTACCTTAAAAGATCCAAGCTATCTTGGATCAGAGGAACTTTGACTATAGTCAAAGGTAGTCACACATGTTTATTCAAACACTGTTTTCCAGGATAGTTCAGCCAAAGAGCTTGAACAGTACGGCACGCCAAAATATCGAATCACTGCGTAATACGCACAGGGCTGGTTAAGATGGAAACCAAGTTTACTTTGTTCAATATCAGTGGGACTGGAACGTGAGGGGAATCCTGTGAGTGTTTCATTTTGATTGGATCGTTGAACTAGGAATTGATGAACTGCACAGTGATATTGCCGGGTCTAAGACGGAACACCCGTAGCGTACCCTGGCCAAACAGTTAATGCCCACGGTTCCAGCTTTAACAGCACCTGCTGTAGAAGTAATGTGAATTAAGCAAAGGGTAGGAAGAGCACTCAAAGGTACAACATAAGAAAATGCATTTGAAATAAGAAACTAATACATATGCATAAACAGTAGAGAAAACGAAATTGAACCATAAAGATGCACGTTGGTCAGAAAAAGAAAAGGTTACGTGTCGCCACCCAAGGGCACCAAGTTGCCACTAAAGACTCTCCTAAACGTGGACTCCGTGATGACAATTTCCAGAGGCAAGTTCCAGCGCTCGATAAGTCGTCGTGGCAGCCGGATTTCAGTCCTAATCTGATCGGACGGCGGTTTGGCAAGATCCCCAGAATAACCGTGTAGAACAGACAAGCTACCTGGGCTGAATAGCCAAGAGGAAACTGGACCAACCTTCCCAGTTAAGATACGATAGCTTAGGCTTATGTCACCACTAAGCCTATGGTAGTACATTGAGCGCATTCCCAAAGTAGGTAGACGCTTGGGTTACCACCGTACCCTAAGCCCCCAACTAACCTAAAACCCACCCATAAAACCCTTTCTAGCTCCATTTAGGCCCGGACAAGGCGGGGCGGACAAGTCTGGATGAGTTATTCAAGATGAGGCCGAGCGATAGCTAAGAACCGTCTTGTAAAGATGCCACCCGTCGAGACTCCGAAAGACGGCCGTATTAACCACAACATGCAGAAGCCTCTACTTTTGACCTTCTTCCAGTTGTTGCTCGGAGTATAAAGCCGAAACGTGTACGACGCCTAGCTCAACCTGGCTAGATACGAGGGGAGTTCGACCCCACCGACCAAGTGCTTCGCAGGTAGACAAGCACCCGCAATTCAAAGAACAGTGCACTTTGCCTGATTTATGGTCAGTCCCCATAAAGTAGACCAGACCCAAGGCCATCCAATGCTCGCTGAATAGCTTCGGAACCCCAGGAACGTCGACAATATTCGATAACTTCAGCTCCTCAGCAAATAGCAGTGAATGTACCTCAAGCTCCGCGGGCAGGTCTTGCACACAGATAGAGAACAGCAGCGGTCCAAGAACCGAACCCTGCGGCAAGCCACCTCGGAGAGACTGCCTAAACGATAGGCCCCGGCCTACGCGTATACACTGTTCTCTTACCTCCAAGAACGCAGTCACCAACTGAAGGGTGCGGCCAGATCCCCCCTAGGAGGTCAGCTTTTGCGAAAGCGTCAAATGGTGTACCTGGTTAAATGTCTTCGAAAAGTCGACGAAATGCACGTCCAATGTGGGACCATTGTCCACTGCATCCGCCCGAAGTTCGCGAGTCACTAATAGATTCGTCAGACACGCACAGCTCTTCCGGAATCCGTGTTGTACATGGATAAACAGCTTAAATCTAAGCAAGTGACTTTACGATGTATCACTCGCGAATTTCGCGAGGAGTTCGAGTACTACGCTTGTCAGGCTAACTGGTCTGTAATTTGCAGGCGGGCTGCCGTTCCCAAGTTTGAAGGTAGGAGGGATGACAGCTTCCTATATTCGGAGGGCAATGTGCAACTGTCAAGCGATTTCTGAAACACCATAGCGAGCAACACTTGTTTCCGCAGCTAACTTATGCAACCGCTTCGGGTGAATCAAATCAGACCCAGAGGCATTAGAACGGTGGTGGGAGGTGGCCGGATAGATTCGGGAGATCTCGCGATGGCTGAAGCTTGTAAACCGAGAGCGTGGTCTGGTTGAACTGCAATAGGATTCTGTAAGATGGTGCAGGGATTTGTGACGTCGCACGAAACACTATTAGACGAAGTAGGCGAGGTGGTTTCTTCCATAAGGGCAGGCATCAAACGGTCGATGGTGACGACTTCGCGACGACTATCGCGGTCATTTGTCTAAGTCTTACTCGCACAATATGGCACTACAAAATGTCTCGTGCGCGGCAACTGAAGAGGCTGTCGAACACCGTCTGCACGCAGAAGGACGTGTGAGCACGTAGACAGTTTCCCAGACACGTACACTGGTGGCTACTGCGATCGAGGAGCAAGGGAACACAGCTCACGCGTCTGGTGAGCCAATCGATCGGTGTACCTTCCGTAGTAAAAAGATGAAGTTGAGGCGGCTAGGGCTACCAGCTGTCCGGGCAACCGCAGCGTGCAGACGTAGACTAGCTGCGCTGCTGTTGCATCGAATTCGGTTGTTACAGAGTTTCTTAATCCCAGGAGGACGAGGGAAGTTTTACAGACAAGGATGGACTGCGTGCGCCCGTAGCCCTGCCTGCAACTGGCGTTGAAAATGCTCCACCATGCTGTTAGCGGCCGTCTGATAGACCGTCGTCTGAACATGGCGACGGCCTAAACCCTTAAGCAACGTGGCAACTGTCGACGAGAAATGTGACCATCGATCGGTAGTCACGATGGTGGGACAGCCGTATTGAGATACCTAGCGCCCCAGAAAAACTTTCTCTGCCGTTTTCCAGGAACAATTTGGGATAGAGACGGACTCAGGCCATCTAGTAAATCGATCGATACAAGTCAGTAAATATACAGAGCCCTTGGAAGGCGGCAAAGGACGTTCGAGGTCGATGTGCACGTGAAGGAAACTTGCGTCTGGCGTCGGAAACGTGCCTAATAGGCTTCTCGCGTGCTTGTGCACAATCGCGCGTTGACTCGGAAGGTAAGCAGCTGCCCTAGTATGTACGTCTTGATTGGCATTACGCCAAACGAAACGTGCGGTTACGAGTTTAACGGATGCACGAACGGCTGGATGAGACAAGCCGTGCAAGTTGTCAAACACGGTCTGCCGAAACTCGCGTGGGACCACTGGGCGCGGTGTGCCCAGAGGTAAATCGCAAAGTATAGTTCCGTCTGACGATGGCAGCGGATCGGGTCGTATGTCCAAAGAGGGAGACGTTCTTGGTAGTTCAACCACAGTGTCGTGGGACCATGGCTGCCAAGTCGTTAGCCGTGCAGCCGTCAGCGCAGATAACTTGAATGCGGGAAGTGCATTGGCGACGGCGTTATGCAAACCTAAGGTCTGCCGTATATCGGTCGTAAGCTGTGCGATATAGTCAAGAAGGCGAGAATCTCTAGGAGAGTATCGGTCGGTAGTCCAGCCGAGCACTTAAGTCAGGGTTTTTGACCGGTGAAGGCCGCAAAGGAGCTGCTTGTAAGACGTGTCAAAAGGGACGTATCGCTAGATATCCGGCTAGTAGTTCTCAACCGAACGTTCTGTAGCGTGATCCGGTACGTAGTAGTCGTTCGGAGAAAAACGCTAAGTGCTGCCACGTGTCGTCCACTTGTTGCTGCGAAACAGCGCCAACTGCCATGTCCGAGGCGTCAGTACTGAGGGACAGTGGGGCGGCCGGATCGTGATGCGTTATAGAAGCTATGTTGGCGATAGCCTCTTTCAGCGACTTAAAACAGCGCCTGCTGCGGCATGAACTTCGATTTTCCTGAGTTCTCTCGGAGGACGTCCGTGAAGGGTTGCAGAAACTAGGTGAAGTTGGTATGAAAGGTCGGTAATTGTTGACAAGCCCACTGAAATACTTGAGCCCTTTGAAAGAATGAGGCTCTGGGTATTCGTTGATGGCTTGAATTTTATCCTGCAGTGGCACAACGCCTGCAAAGGAGATACGATGCTTGAAGAAGTTTAGTGATTCGCCACCAAACGGACACTATGCAGCTTTGAGCGTTTCCCCGTGTTGAGATAAACGATTAAAAGGTGTTCGTACGTAGCGCATGTGCTCTTCTCGTGAAGAGCTCGCAATTAAAATGTCGTCGAACTAAGCGTAAGCGAAGCCTAAGCCGCGGCAAAGTTGGCCGACGAAGCGCTGAAAAGTTTTTGCGGCATTCTTTAGATCAAATGGCATGCACAGAAGCTCGAATAAATCAAATGGATTTGTCATGGCAGTTATAGCGGTGTCCGCTTCGGTTACCGGAATTTGGTTATATTCGAGTACTAAGTGCATGTTGCAGAAGATATTTCTACCCGCCAGACTGGCGGCGAAATCCACTATATGTGGGATCCGGTAGCGATCAGGCTTGATAACCGTATTCAAGCTTCGATAGTCGCGGCAAGGACGACCTTCTTCGGGACCATGTGCAGAGGTGACGCCCATGTGCTGTTGGACGGGGTGACGATACTAAGCTGAAGAATGAGGTCGCATTCAGCTCTTGCTGTACGGTAGTTTGTCAAGAGCAAGCCGTCTTGGTCGTGCGCCAACTGGCTGACCACGCATGACTATGTGATGAGCGACCTCTGTCACGGCTGGCGGAAACTCTGCAGCTGGACGCACAAGTCGCGGGTATTCGGACAGTAGGTTCGCATAATCTGTTGGTAGATCGGCGATTCAAAAAAACGGCACTGATTATCGGAGCGTAAGTAAGAACGCCTTCAAACCCTAGTTTAGTACGGTCGCCTAAAAGTCTGTGGCGACCAACATCAACAAGCAACCCAACATGTTGGAGGAAGTCGATACCGATAATTACGAAGGGTAAAGACGCAACCATACAAAGCCACTGCAAAGCTCGGCGAAAAGTGTGGTCCAGGTTCAACATGCGCTGACCAAGTGGAGCTTTCTGAGAATCTTTGCCCGCACGCAAATGCTACCTAGGCGCTGCGTGCTTGCCGTTAGCGACCACTGGGATGCCGCTGACTTCCGCTCCCGTGTCAATGAGGAACATGATGGAAGAACGTCGATCCTTGACATAAAACAGACGACTTGTTGGATTACTGACCGATGCGTTTGGCTTGCAAGTATGCGATCTATTCGCTTTCCATAATGCAACTGGGTCGTGTCTGATGCGGGGAGCCCGACAACGTCTAGCTCTTCTACTGTATTGGAGGTGATACCAACATACTTCTTAGACGGGTTTGATATTATCTGACTGAGGACGTGCAGGGAAAATGTTGCGCTTTCGTGCCGAACCAGACGTACTCGGTGGAGGCATCGAAGTGCCACAATGAACAGTGGCCAAAACAGGGTCAGCCTCTGACTGTGGCACACGCTGCTTCGAAGCCTTCATTGCTGCTATCCTGCTGCGAAGTAGCGCGCGTTCTTTGGCTTTAGGGACAGATCGGTCTGACGACTTGGAAACAATATGGGATTCAGTTTTCTTCGCTGAGTATACGTCACAGGAGTTACTGGTCTTTCGCTGCGGAAAACCTTCAAACGCAGAGTCTGCCTTTGTATCTAACACTTTCAGGGGTGTATCTATAAACAAGGACAGCAATACCGGCAATGGCTCTGGAAGACGTGCAAACCACAGCGCCTTTGCCCCTTCTTCGCTCAGGGATGAGGGACCGGCGATACGCTGAAGTGCGCGGAGCAATGCCGACGGCTTGCGATCTCCAAGCCTGAGACCATTAAGCTGTCCAAAACCAACTCTCGTGCTGGGCAGTAACCCTTATAAAATCGATTGCTTCATTGTTCCCTACTTTGCGTCATTCGATGGGCAAAGTAGAATGTCCACAATCAGCGTCAAAACCGACGAAGGAAGGCGTGGGACGAGCTTATTGTATCTCGGACAGTCCGCCGTAATGCCCTTATTTTTCAGTTTGATCACGAATGTTGTAAATCAAAACTGTGGAGCAGCCAAAGTAAGCATGTTTACGCTGCGTAACAACTCAGATGCCACTCCTGAAATGTAGGTCGAAAATATAAAACACGAATCAAAACACGAGAAAGGTACTGAAATAAGCAAAAAGCAAATGTATACAGATATGTAATCGAGAAAAAGGAACCAACTCGCCAAAAAGTACAAACGAGGAAAGCTAGTTGAATTCGCGCGTGCGCGTCGGGGCCATCAATTTTTAGGACTAGTTAGTACTAGTCAAAAATGGTGCGCGAAATTAAGCGCGGGTATCAGGTGGCAATTAGAGTCGGACACAGCGGACTGTATTCGAGGGGTTAAAAGAAGACGAGGACGGAGGAAGCGCGACAAGAGCGAACACGTGAGCGCGGGAACTTACAAGGCTGTCGAGTGTCGAGTCGGTTGCAAGAAAGAATAAAACAAGAATTATTAAGGTACAATCGGTCACCAATTAAATCGTACATGAAAGATAGCACTTATCTGTTTGGACGCTACGAATTATGGCTTATTTTTTCACATTGGCTATGTATGTCTGAAACGTTTGCTTCTGGGCCACCTACGTCATATTTAGTTTTGCGGTGAATTACTGGCTATATAGAGCATTTCTAAATAGCCGTGCCTATTTACAACATATACCGCTTCGGTTCTTTTACACTAGCTTCTCTTTCTGATATTTGCATGCAAAGCATAGAGCCATATTTAGCGCAATAAAGATAACGTCATTCGTAGACCACCATTCGAGTGCGAATAACTCATGCATTACTGCACGTACTGCATTGCATTTACTTTTAGCGTAATCAGCTGTTAACACTCGTGCCGAGCATCTGCTTTTGGTACTACTTTACGCAATATTCTACCCTTAGAAATGTTGTTTCCTTTTTCTAATATTTACCCAGGTTAAAATTTAGCGCCGAAAATCAAATTCAGCGCATGCAAATTTGGTTATATTATTTGTTACTTTGTGATTTCTAGCTAAGTACGCAGCCTTAGGATGTCTCTTAACAAGCCCATTTATTTTTATCTGTATTGCTCGAAATTATTTTATCTTTTCGTATTCTTCATAGTGCCGCTGCTCTTAGTTCTTTCCATGCGCGCACCAAACATTGTGACTATTTGCGGGCCGAAATAGTCCAACGAATTTTAGATGATGTTGTGGTGAATTGGATCTTGCTTCCAAAGTATACCTGCCCAACAAAGGCTCTGCGCAACCTTCACAACAAAGAAAATCCTGGTGCTCAATATCTTTTGGAGGAACCAGAATAATTATAAGGCGGGCACCTACGACCTCAGCAGCTGTACACCAAAGAATGCCATTGCATTCGTTATTTCCAACGAGGAACATATCTCACTTTTTTCTACTCCCATGCAAGAACATATGAATAATATAAACATTGATCTTACCCCTTAAGGGTGCAGCCTCTAGTCAGTCTAGATAGCTATCTTTTTATTTGGTGCTTCGTTGAGTCTTGCTGTGACATTGTAGGTATCCACTAGTGGTCAAACGCCTTCATTGAATGGGTACATTTCGCCACCGATGCTGTCCCCTAGTGCCCTTCCCCGTGAATAATAACAACATTAACAGTATTGTTTGGAAATAGCGATTGATCGTAGGCTGCATGCATCCCGTTGCATATCTGAAGCCTGCTAGGAGCTACTCCTTCTCTCCCCAACCTTTAGTTGCTTGGAATATCCGTATTCCACACTTTCGCTGTTTTTTGCCTTTCTCTGTGTCACTGTACGCATTCACTGGTGACCGAAATTCTTAATCAAATGACAACAAGTGGCTACCGTTAATCCTTTTGCTGACGCCATTATCTTTTGTTATTCTCACTTCAACTGTTTAGTAACAGCGATTCGGCGTACTTTCCACGCATACCTGCGCATATCCGGAGCTTGCTAGGAACCACTCCTTATGTCTCCAACTGTATTGCTGGTGACTGTTTGCATCACATTCCTTTGCTGGTTTGTTGACTTTTACTGTGACCCTGTAGGTATCCATTAGTAACTAGAAGGCTTAATCCAAATGGCATTTCTGGCCACTGAATCACCATCCACCAGTGTCATCTCCCGTTCGTCCTACCGACAACGCGTCCCTTGTCCATATCCAGTTCATCCCAGCCAGCTTCTATTAGGCTCAGATTCCTATCTTCATATACCCACTATCTGATATTTATGATGTGGCATTTGATAATCCTCAGCCCAGAAGTGCATATAAATTTCTTCTTCTCGTCACTGTCCCCTCTGGTTTCTGACTGCAACCAATCTCGTTAAGCTAGCTACCTTCTGGTCTCCGGTTGACATTTTTCAATGTTCGCTATATGCAACTCGTATTAGCGAAAAGCTCAAAACATTATTCCCGCTACAAGACAATTTTCTTTATTACTGCCATCATTATGGCTACAATTTACACATTACAGCACCTTTAATAATTCATTTACATTATGTTAGCCTGAAGTTCTGGCAGAATTGCCCGGCCTTCATTTCGCTCTTTTCAGGCAACCAATGGATAGAAGAATTAACGACAAACCTTCTCTAGGGAGGGCCTGCTTTCAACCCACCTGACCCATGGGTAAACCGCCCGGACATGGACGGACAAGTATACCACACACACCAATACCACCGAATCCTTCCCAACCTGCAGAATGCTCCTGCCCCTTTTCCATGAACGTAGAAGTTACCCGACAGTATCGCTGCGCTCATGCATCCATCATTGCCATTGACTAAGCCACTTTACCAGCCAACGAAAGTAATTGATGCCGCGTATCTGCGAATAGCTGCGAGATATCCATGTTAGAAAGCGGCCTTGCCAATGACAGTTGGCTCAACTTACGATTGATGGCAGTGTTTCAGCAAGTAATAAGTTTTCGCCTGGCAGCCCGCCTCCCTATAAATAACCACAGATGTCTGTTTAACAACACTGACGTGGCGGATCTGACTCGCCACCGAATAAAGTCAATGCCCATTACGCCGCACTGGCTAGTCTCCCTGCTTCACACACCACTAATACCGTTGAATAGGCTCCCACAGGTTTAATTACTTTCGTTAAGCATATTCTGTCCTTGCTTCACAACACAGCGCTAACTATGCTGCTTCTCACAAGACGACTTTACGTTCTTACGTTTCTGCGTGCAAACTATCCTGAACTTGGCGAAACACCACTGATTATCCAGATTTTATCATTCTCTATTTGGCGTGATTCGAAATATTCGAGCATAACATTTTATTTACTTATTTATATGTAAAGCAACTCCGAATAACCACTAGAGTGGTCCCATTATTTAGCATGCGCTTTGCACCTTCAAAGTGAAAGTGCCGTTACAGGAACGACAGCAATTTGCTGCTTCCTTTCCCCTTTTTGGCGAGGAACTGGAGATAGGTAATCAATGCACTTACATTGGTAGCGGTATCAGCAAATCTTGGCGCATAATAGCTGAAGTCAGTACACTCATTACAACTGCCGGAACTGTCTTTCAAAAGCTGGGACTTCTTTGGCGTCAGAAATGGGTTATCTCCGTCCAAAAGGCCGTGTTTTATAGGCGACATGGAGGGCCGCCCTACGCCATGGAATCAAGGCTCGGCCCCACCAATCTGGGAAACTGCAACGCCATCAATTCTTGAATCATCGCTGCCAGCGAAGCGTTGCTGGTGTCCGATAACACCAGCGTGTCCACAAAGACGATGTGTGTAAGCGGGTACTAAGCCGTGACAACCCGGTTAGTTCCTTAGAACAACAGGTAAAACTGAATAAGTAGCGTTGGCATGGGCACTTACAATATATGCCAAGCCACCGCTTACCTTGGAGGGCATTGTTTTGTTTACCAGGTGTAGGATGAAGCAAGGTTGGCTGCGTCCAAACGTAACTTGGCAGGGGAAAGGAAGTCACTGACGACCAAACTCGGTTTCGTCGGTTCGTCACACTGCCAGGCTGGAGTCCGCGTGACCAGTCTTGTGGTCAGCTCAAGACGTTAGGGTGCATGGCTCGCAGTGCGTACCAGGCACGTGCATGCTGTGGTCTCCTATTCGGATTGGCCGTTTAAAGTGTGGTTGGTGCTGGGTTATCTACAGGTAATGGCTGATGATGCAAAAGCGCAGTAAAAGACGCTAGGATGCTGTCACCCAAAGCCGCCATATTTTTGCACGAATTTCAGTTTTTTGTGATGGTGCGGGGTTGACAAGATGTAGACGCCTTGACCCCGAGAAATTGTTTAAGGAATTAAGCTTTTACCGTAAGTTACCATTCTGTTCCTTTTATTGTCCTTTATTCCGTAGGTCACATTGGTCGTACCACAGTGAAGAAGCACCTCAATTGGTTGCTGTACTGCTATTGAAGAGGTCGAAAATCCAGGACATGCAACCACAAGCTTATGGGTGGGCAAGTGCGATAACTGAACTATGCGAACCTGTATGAATCGACTACATCACATCCAGTAACTTAAATGATGCGACTTTTGCTGTTCTTTCTAGCCCATTGCTCCTTAACACGGGCCCGTAGAAGTAGAGCGACGGGTCCCAGCTATCATCCTCATCATCAGCAATAATATTACCTCAGCCATTTGAACGGATGCTCGCTGCCATACAACCATATGTTCTAGGAAATAAAGGATAATAAGAGGGCGGGAACGGAGGCTTATCTGAAAACAATAATGCTATAAGCAAACCTTCATTGTCAAGGTGCCTACACATTGTGAAGACCACAGACCCTCACAAACAGCTGGATAGCGAGCAAAGATAAGGCGGCAACTGCGAGACAGTTTCCCTGATGTTTTCGCAGCCACGCTTTATAACCATCTATTATCCCGCAGATAAATAAGCACCAAACACACTTTAAACAGGCAATCCGATTAAGAGACGGCAGCAGACGCTCCCCAGGTGTCGGTTGCGAGCCTTGTCCTGTAAAGTCTCGAGGCAGGCACAAGGCGATTCCCGTGGACACCAGCCCGGTATGTGACACGAGCCAACAGCAGCCAGTTTGGTTCTCAGTGACTTCATTTCCCGCTGCCAAATCAACTTTCGTCCACCACGAGATTTGGGCATCCCTACGCCTGTTAGACTAGTCATGACCCCTAGGCGAGCGGTGCCCAGGCATAAGTAGCACGTGCCCGAGCCAACGCAACTTATACAACGCTAGCTGTTGTTCTAGGGGCTAGCATGATTATCACTACCTAGTACCCGCCTACGCACATCATCGTTACGGACCCGGCTGGTGCCAGACAACCCCAGTACCGCTTCGCAGACAACGATGGGTAATGGCTTGAAGACGCCTCAGGTCTGCAGAAGGCAGGGACCAGGTCTCACTACCTTAGAGCAGGGCGACCCTCACTGTGGCCCTGTATACAGTGCCTTTCAGAAGGGGAAATTCCCTTCTGTCGCCAAAGAAGCCGCAGGTTTTAGAAGGCAGCTATGGCCTTTTGCAATGTGTGAAATAACTCCAGTTGCTGTGCGCCCATCGTTACTGATGCAGCTACCAAGGTACGTGATCTGATCAACCACTTTGAGTGCTTCATTCGCAAGGTTCATGGGATCCTAAAGTAGCTGATGGTCCTGCGGCAACACTTTGCACTTTGAAGGCACAAAGCGCAAGCGAAACAATGGGACCACTATAGACAGGCCATTTAGGATTGATTGTGCCGCTGTATCATCGTCAAAAAGCAAGACGATATCGTCCGCATAATACGAACTAACTAACCTTTCACCAGGCAGCACTTCAGAGCCTACATGGTGACGTTCCGCAGGGAAACACTCCAGGATACAATCCACGACGAAAGTGAACAAAAACAACCTTAAGGAACACCACTTTTGCTCCGAAAGCTATCCAATAGACCATCGTAGACCTGACGCGACTTGTAGTGTTCGAGCATAGAGCACGTAGGATGTTCACATATTTTGTGGGAACACCTTTCCGAGCAACTATTTCGAACAGCGTGGTTGGAATGACTGAATCGAATGCACTCTTGACATCGGGAAATGCAGCTAGTGTCGATCTGCCGTTTGCGTGGCGCTGCTCTAGCACCTTCCGCAGAGGGAATATATGGCCTATACTGCTACGTCTTTGGGGGAAATTGGCCTGCTCTTCTAAATTCCAAGGCTACCGTTCCACAGTGAGGCGACTAACTAAGCCGATATCCAGTAATATTGTCACAACTGGCGTTAGACTAATACCCCTGTAGGACAACCATCTGTCCAACTGCCTTTCTTGTATATTACCACAGTAACCGATTCGCTTCACTTAGCCCTTACGCTCTCGTCCTTTAAACTAGTTTCGAATAGGGAGACCAGCTTTCTTCAGCGGACGTCGCCTTCATCCATTTATAGTGCAAGTGGAAGGGAATCCGGGCCAGCGGCACGAAAACGATTGAGGGCTGTGACCGCGTTTCAAACCTCGGTCTTAGACAGAGGCCCTAAACTCACCTTCCATGACTCTTTCTGCGTCATCGGCGTAGGAAGAGGTCTGGGTGCACGGGACCCGCTGAACTGAGCTTGAAAGTGTTCTGCCCAACGAACCCTACGGTGCTCCTTATTGTGTATCAGTGCACCCGCGCTGTCTCGAATTGTTTCTTTGACGCCTGGTTCCTGGGACCAGTGGTGCGGATCAACTTGAACAGCTTCCGGTGATTGCATGCTGCTAATACCCCCTGCATTTCTCGAGCCCGAGTGGTCCCTCAGGCTTCCTTGTCAGCATGTAAGCCTCGCATTCTTTCGCGCCTAATAGCCCGTCTGGTCACATTGTGCTCAGAGCCAGCCGGAAGGTTTCTTATAAATTCTAACAGGTTCATGGCCCTCTCAGATATCCAGTGACTGGTGTGGGGACGATGCATAATGCCACAAACAGATGCTCCTGTGTGGTGCATGGCGGTCTAGCTCCTATTCCACTGTAGCTCAATGTCAGTAGAACAAGACAGCAAATGTTCGGTAAGCAGTGCTTTTTATAATCGTGCATGACCGAACGCTGGGACCATTTCTCATTTGCTACACAGAGGGGAAGCTTGGTGCAGCACCCAATGACGTTCACGGAAAAACCACACGATCAGAGTTGACAAAGGTATTCCAGTACAAGAGGCAATCCAGGATGGAACCAGGACACTTGTAGCTTACAGCCTTGTGCTCATTTTGGGTCCATCGCTGGTCAGCTACAGAAGGATGCTGAGCGGCAGATCGGCGCCCACTGTGTCTAAAAGCAGTGCTACTAAGAAACAACTCGTGCTCTGCTCAAAGTTGCAGCAGTCGTTTGCGATTGTCAGTGCGCTCTTATGTATGCCCATAAGTACCACCCAGCTGGGCTTCTGGAGAGCGCAGACGCCCTACTTGCTTGTTCACAGCTCTTGTAAGTACTCTATTATCCGAACAAGTAACACTGCTTGGTAGCGCGCTCAATTCGTGATAGAATGTGTGATTTGCCAACATCTGAACTGAGAGAGCATAAGCGGAAATGGCAAACAAACCGCTTTTTGTATTACTTCGTGAATCCACCTTAGCTGATGTCGTCAAACGGGCTGCACATAAACGGCTGTTCACCGGAATCTAATCAATCAACGGTGGCACAGCCTTAAAGCGTAGCATGCTACCTACTCCAGCATGACTCGTGAGGGCAGCGTCGGCGTTCGCTTATGCGGGTAACCAATAACGGGAGGATAACGCGTGTACAATCAATTAAACACCCCCATTAAGGTCATTGTCTTTAGTTTCGGACACACACCACACATCAATACTCAGTGTGTCCAAGGTGCGTGCGCGAGCAATCTGTTAACCAGCTTGTCTTAGAGGGCGAACATTGAACTTCACCATGGAATCGGGACAGCGTAGCATTCTAAGGGACTTGCCGAGAGGCGACCGGTAGTTATTGTGGAATGGTGGCTGCAGATGGTTCTACTTCAGAGGCACTTCGAATGCTGTCAATTAAGCTGGGAATTATAGAAAAAAGGTTAGAAATGAGTCGTGATTGGAGTTAGAGAAACAGGGGAAAAAGAAAGAAGGGAGGCGTCATCAGTAGCATGCTAGCGCTTATCTGCCCACCTGTATGCGGCACATAAATCGACGCTTGATAATCTGCGCGACGGCAGTTGCAGGCTGAAACTTTTGACTGAAGAAAAGTCATGATCCCAGCTATACAGTGAACAGATTGCATATGCGCTGCTGATCATTCCCCAAAGGAGGGCAAGGCAGTCCTACGCTCTCCGGGGGTTTGCGATGGGTTAAGTTTCATCTAGTATACATATGATTCTCATGGCAGCTGCGAATGCCTGCATGTAAGCGATGGCCGCTTACATGCTGGAACCACCCCTTAAATGTAGCACTGGCTTGAAAGCGCGCGATTACCTTACTTTAGAAAACAAGTAGCAGTCTACTGTAGTTCGTGACAAAGGAGGTAGCATCGGAGGCGCAAGCAACCAGGTAGTTATCCAACTTGAAATATATGTGTAGGGATAAAACAACTGGACCACAAAACGTTGGCATTCAACCAAGCATGGTTCACTTGTCAAGAGGAAGTGCGACATGAGTAAAGGTGGCCCCAGATCCAGGATACATTAATTATCAAACACCGCTTCATTGTGCTAGTTAATTATTTAACAAAACGACTCACGGAAAGAACAAGCCAGTAAAAAGAACCTCAATAGCCCGTTACGTGACATACAAAGCTACTGAGATACACCGTACCACGAAGACAGCATATCCTAAATGCTAGTGCAGCTACTGTATGTATCCCAAGACGTGCAACCTGGGATGCCATACTAGCCGAACCAGTAAAATGTCAAAACTTATATCATGCGCGGTCATAGCAACCTATCTACAGCCTAGAGACACTACGTGTCTAGTCGCCCGCCAAAATAATAAAAGGTTAACATCAGGTTACCAGCCACCCCAAACCGTGCATGGAATGAGACAAGCAAATTACACCTTCGAAACTTAACGACTTCCCATCATCATCATCATCAATACACGTAAGACAAAGGTAAGCAACACATCGGCTTATGTGCCACAAAACAAACGGAACAGAGCTTGGAAAAGACCGAGTAAAACTCCCCAACAATCAATATGGTTGGCGGCATCCAGTTTCGGATTTGCCTGTCACTGCGACCAGCCACAGGACGCCTGCGCCTACAGAAGGACCATGGATGGCTTGCGCTGCACCACCCACAGCTCCATCCACACACTGCATATACAGTGTAAACCCGAAGGAATAAGACCGGGAGGCATGCGGATGGGAGCCACGTTTCATCAACGGAGCCGGCCCACACTCCTGCACAGGCAAACACAAGCACGCTGTATTGAGGAAATCAAGCACACACAAGGCGGTGGCTGGACCGTAGTCCGCTCCACACTGAGTGCATGGAACCACCTTTCGAGCCTAGCACGGTCACAAGGACCGTGCACCCTGTCCCTTCCAACAACGACCAAATGTTTCTTGGAGCCAGATGGAGGACGTAATGAGTAATAGACAGGTAGGCACCTTGTCAACATGTACATCAAGCGCAGACACACCTGGGATGTCAAACAACAGCCAATCATTCGCAATGCCGATATTGATAAAGTAAACGTGTATGACGACATAAATACACGCTAAATGAGCATATGGAAGAAATTGGTTAAATGTGAATACGCAATAAGTACAAAAGGTCCGAAAGTTATTTAAAATATACCACGCGATAAATTACGCAAGTTTACCACAATTTTGCATGAGCGACGTGTGTAAGTTGGGAGAAGATTATAAAGTACTCAGAACAAAAAGTAAAATGTAATGAATTTTATCCACATTAACAAGCCCTAGTTTAAGTGTAAGTTGGTTTAGCCCAACTGCGGTGAAGAAGCCACATGAATACGACAACAGCCTCAGCATGGGGCACAACGTATACATACATATATATACATACATCACGTCCTAATTTTGACTTTAGGTGTTGGGAAGCGAAGGCGTTTGCTCAGGGTGCATGGCGGGATCTGATCACGAAGACAATTGCCGTGTATTAAGAGAAAGCCCTCGTGCATGCATTTCAGAAGCAACAGTTGCGGAAGCGACAGGTACTCATAGACCTTGAGCGCATGATGGTGTTGCACATTGGGTCACGAGTGTCTGGGCCAACCAACTCAGTGAGTTACAAGCGAGGCCACTCTAAGCCAGTATCTAAGCGAAGACGGGTGATGCTGCAAAGGTAAGCAAAGCTGGTGCAACATTATTAGGTACGTAGCATGCGCTTCAATTCGACTTACTAACCGCGAGTTTGAGCACAGCAATTTTTGTTTCCCGATTCGTTTGCCATCTGGGCTTAATGCTTGTGTTTTTAGCTCATTTAAATATCTACCTAAATAAGCTTATACTAACCTGCACTTTTCGCTGAAGCTAATTGTGGCTAACTTCCCTAAGATTTTTCATTTGCGGTGTGGTCTATCTTTTACTTACATTGTGTACTTACCGCGATTTTGTTGATAATCAGCTTCTTTCGTACGCTCGTTTAAGGGAGGGTTATGTCAGCGCAACAGTAGACCCTATTTTGTACATCTTAGTTGGCATTACTTCCTTTTCCTTATTAGTTTTTTTCAAACCTAATTACACGCGTTTCATATACACTATTTATATACTGCATTTAAAAACTTTCCTGAGTATTTAGACTAACATGCTTGACATGTTGTTACCGCAATGATTATTCGTGTTATTTTATTCAGCACGCTTTGAGGTGCATAACAAAAAATAATCACTATGGAAACTTTCACGGACAAATATATGGCTGGCGGCATTCGATGCCAGATTTGCCAGCCACCGGGCCCATAGGCAACCCCAGGACGCCTGTGCCTGCAGTGGTGTCATGGATGACTTGCGCTGCAGTACGGAACGATTTATACACACACGCGCACCCACACTCACAATATCCATTGTAAATCAGAAGGAATAAGACCGGGAAGCATGCGGATAGGAGCCAAGTTTCAGCAACAGAGCAGGCCCACACTCCTTCACAGGCAAACACAAACATGCTGTATTTAGACAAATAAATAACTAACTAAATAGTTTATTCAAGATATCAACGAGGCACGCCTTATCAGGTATAATCAAAGTTTTACAGACAATGTTCGCAGTAGACTCATTGTACTGCATGCATAAATGGGGAAAGTACATGTGAGGGAAACATCAAAGGGGAAGTGGGAAGTGTTTGCGTCCATGTGGACGTTAGCATAATGTGGCAATTTGTAGGCTGTGACTTGATTATGGTCAGTAATAGTGTAAACTATGGCACGTTGACCAGTAAACTACTGGATTTATGTGTCTGTATATATGCGCGTGTATGTGTTAGTGCGCACTGCGAGTAAAATTGTGAAGGTTGACTGAATTAGTGAGTTTTTTTGCTGTGTTCGCCATCGCATGAATGAAGCACTGGAACTCTTCGCATTGGATGACGTTTGTGAAGTGAGGATCCTTCGGAACGAGAAGGGGTGGTGTCTTTATTTAGTGGCAAATCATATTCGCCTAATCGCATTGCTGTTAAACGGACCTTTGTGGCTTTTTATAGGGAGAACATTTGTCAGACGAAAAACCACCACGTCCTGGAACACTGCCGTCGAACTATTCGCTGGAACAGGATTAACCCGATCCACCCAGCTGACACCACGTGGAGGTTGTTCGGCCAGCCAGCAATGGCACACAAGGCGGTACCCGGAACTTAGTCCATTTCACACTGGATAGAACCACACTACGAGCTCAACATGACTACCATGTTCGTGCACCCTGTCCCCTACAGCAATGACTAGCCGTCTACTGGAGCCAGTATGCGCGAGCTAGTAGGTAGAAGTCAGGTAAACGACTTATCAACATGCACCTCAAGCGCAAACACACCGGGGGCGTCTAGCAACGGTCAATCATCTGAAATGATGATGACACATAACGTATATAGAATAAGGGCTACTATTGCGCTGACATAACACTTCGTTAAATGAGCATACGAAAGCAGCTGCTTATCAACAAAATCGCGGTAAGTACACCATGTCAGTAACAGATAGTTAGTCTACGCCGCAAAAGAAAAATCTTAGGGAAGTTAGCCACGATTAGCTTCAGCGAAAAGTGCAGGTTAGTATAAGCTTATTTAGGTAGATATTTAAATGAGCTAAAAACACAAGCATTAAGCCCAGATGGCAAACGAATCGGGAAACAAAAATTGCTGTGCTCAAACTCGCGGTTAGTAAGTCGAATTGAAGCGCATGCTACGTACCTAATAATGTTGCACCGGCTTTCCTAACCTTCCCAGCAGCACCCGTTGTCGTTTAGATACTGGCTTAGAGTGGCCTCGCTCGTAACTCACTGAGCTGGTTGACTCCGACACTCGTGACCGCAAGGGCTACAGCATCATGCGCTCAACGTCCACGAGTACCTGTCGCTTCCGCAACTGATGCTGCTGCTGAAATGCATGCACGAGGGCTTTCTCTTAATACACGGCAATTGTCTTCGTGATCAGATCCCGCCATGCACCCTGAGCAAACGCCTTCGCTTCCCAAAACCTAAAGTCAACAATAGGACACGGTGTGTGTATATATACGTATAGATTGATTTTTAGGGAGTTTTACTCGGTCTTTTCCAAGCTCTGTTCCTTTTGTATTGTGGTACATCAGCCGATGTGTTGCTTACCTTTGGCTTACGTGTATTTGTGATGATGATGCTGAGAGGTCGCAAGCTTTTGGAGCTGTAGTCGCAGGTACGTGGGATGCTTGCATGGGCTATTCTTGTAAACCGCATATTTCTACTGTAGCCAACCTCAAATCTATGCTTGGCAATGGAGTCAACAGCCGATTTAATAGCCCTGGTTGTTTTAAAGGCGCAGCAGCTGTATCTGCACCGTATTGTTGTACCATTCAAATTTCATTGTTACTCATCATTTGAGTCCCTTGGATTCCCGACATCTCTACGCAACATTAGACCGTGATAGACTCCACATGGCAACGATCTGGTCGCGAAATATCGATTTTACTACATGCCTCTTCCCAACACTCAGCTTATTACATAACAGCTGTTTCATTATCAACTTCGAGTCAATACGGCATATTTGACCAAACCACCTCAAGCGTCTCAGCGAAAGTGTGCAGTCATCTGCCTACTATCCACTTCGGCGTAACGCTGTGTCCGCTACGCGGTCGTAACAACCGATGCGCAGAACCCTTCGCAATTACCGGCAGGTCAACAAGCGTCACATTTTACCATTCGTTAAACCTTCGTTACGCTGACACCTTTGCACCTGCATATACTGTAGTCAATTCTTTCTACGGTTTCACTGTTACAAGCACGCAAACGCAAGATAGCATCACATTGCTCTATATCTTGCTCTTTAATTATCTTCTAATCGGTTATCCTTGATTCTTGATCTTTTAGTGGCTGCTGTATGACCGTAATATAGAGCAGACATATTACGTACTTAAAAATTGGTCCCATCTCACGACAGCCCAATTACTCTTTTATTTTTGCACCATTGCACATTTCCAATCATAAACGTTTGAAAGATGATCTACTGTCGCTGTACAGTTGCACCTACCAGACCATGCTTCTACGAAAGTGTCTAGCATGTTCGAGAAAAATATTTATTTATTTATTTATAAATCGCAAAGCTCTCCGGTACATCGTCCACGTTTCGCTGCAGTATACAAGAACAAACCACACCATGCATTGATACACCATCAGCATCGCTTTAGCGGTAACCAATTGGCCAATCCACCCTCAGTATATAAGCTTCCCGAATGCCGCCGCTGCCCTCGTTCCGCGGTTAAAAAGCTCCCGGTGTATATCACGCGCAGTCGAAATCAAACTCCCAAGGTATCAGAAGCAAGCGTGTTTTCCAAAACGTCATCACCAATGCTGAATTGTATCACCATTGTTGGTTCCACCTCTGGTGAAGGCTGTAAGTGACAGACAGGCTTGCATTTGCTGATGGTGAGCCCGAATTTTCCTGCTGGCGAGGCCAGAGCACTAGTCATGTGCTGCAACTCATCCGCGCTGTGAGCAAACAACTTACAGAATTCAGCAAAGAACAGCATACGGATAGTTATTGCACAGACTAGGGTTCTCGCACTGGAACAACGGGCTTCAACAACACACTTTCAATACTGTGCTCCACATCAACGCCGTCAACGCAACCCGAATCAAAAGCCTAATCCATCTTTGTCTGAAGCAAAACTTAAACCGGACAGGAGCTAAGACACAGCCTTGCTTCACACCAGTGACGATTGCAAAGGAATCCTAAGTCGCTCCACTCCGATGCACCCGCCACCTCATACCACTCTTCAGACATAGAAGCAAACTTACACGCATACTCGGTGTGCCAAACTTACCCAACACTAGCCACAATGTCTCCCGGTTCACCGTATCAAATGATTGGGTGTAAGTAACAAACAGCGAGTACAGCGGCTGGGGTCGTTCGCTGCACCGCTCCAACTGACCTACGAGTAATACCGTAGCACTCCAACTTCAAGTGGTCTATTTAATCCATTAAAGCGCCTTTGGGCTACTTCATTTCCTAACTGCTGTTTCCAATCATAGCTTGTTCCGCTACCCTATCTGTGATACAGTCGCGGCATTTTTCCTCCTAATTAACGCCGCTCACCTGAGACTGTTGCTCATTCATCACCTCAACCCTCGCGCCTTACTTTTGCTTATCCAATCGACATTTTCTGTTACTTAGTTTATGTATACGGATATTCCTTGCGGAACCCTAATGTAAGATCGCACACACATACACACTACGCTGAAGCTTGCAACTAAACAGAATGAGCTAAAGAGATAGCTAAGTCTCCAGGTCGCCAGCTGTGCTCACTTCCTCCTTTCCGTTTGGAATTGTTATTCACTCTGACTTTTTCTTCCATTCCCTATCGCGAGGCCTACATAGAAGGGTTACATAAACGTACTTTTCTCGTCATCTCTCGGCAAAGACTTTGAAGTTAATCCTCGTAGGTACCAAGGCATAGGTAAACAGCCTGGACCACCAGCTTGGGTATTCTGTCCCGATTTCCAGCTGGTTAAACAATTGACTTCAATTCCTTATGACCATCGGAACGTCTCAACTAAGCAGTATCGTCCTGCAAGTTCTCCACTTACTTGCGATTTCATGGCGTAATGTTCCGTTTACCTCTCATGTGGATATCTCTAAGTATCAGAATCACACTCTATTTAGCGCCATTATCCTATGGACATATTACCAACCTCGACAGTGCAGCATGTCATTAATCCTGTGCTGCACTGTTACGTTCGACCCTACCTGTATTCTGGAAAATACAGTGAGTCTTATTATCCATAAATTCTACTGGTCTGCACCGTTGTGTTAAGATCCCTTGCAACTCCTGAGCATCACCAAAAAAAGCGCTTCATTTACTTTAAGAATCATAATTACTTATGATACTATGACGTTATGCGTCCTCCAACTCGCTAGTGGCTTACTTCCATTGCAATACCATAACCTTTATGTATTTGGCGCTAATAAACTGTGGATAACCTACCCACCTCGCCAGTGTGGCCTGCCGATGATCTTATGCCTTTCATATAATGTCGGCTGTGATCTTTACCAGAATGCTGCTTTGGCCTTTCCGGAGACTACCGCAGGACTATTAATCGGTGTTTTCTACTGGCTTGAACAATTGGAATCAAAACCATTTTAAGTCTTCAACACCTCACAGAAAGCTTTATCTCCCCGCAAGTGTCCTACTTAACTGCGATGAATCTTTCTCTTGACCCTGGCTGCGAAGCCCACCCAGCCCGTGGATTATCTGCTTGGACAATTATACTACGTCTGCAACATTCGATCCTCATTACTCTGAGGTTGTTACTCACCTACACAACCGCATCTCAATCTACATAGCTCTATTCCGTCCAGTACCGTCGGTTCCAACCGGTATTAGTGTATCCTGACTAAGCCTTGCGCTCAGCCGTTGGAAAATTGGATCCACCATGACTGCGAGTAGCCGTGCGGAAAACCGATCGTAACGTGCCGTTGCCGATGGCACATTGCTATTCCACTTGTGGTCGACGGCAGTATTTCAGCAAGTGGTAGGTTTTCACCTGGCAAACGTTCGCCCTATAAAAGGCCACAAGTCCGTTTAACAACGCCGCAACGTGGCGGATGTGACTCGCCACCAAAATAGTTACTGCCCACTGCCAAACACTGACAAGATCTTGTTAACTGAAGGGTAGGAACACAACAGCGTATGAACCAAATATCACGCATTGGTCAGACAGTGTTATCAACCATTCTATCATGTTCATACGCACAAGCAATAATAGAGATCAAACTCCTAAGCTATTCGAAATCCCACCCAACATTGCTGTAATTTAAACGCTTATATATTTACATTGCATCCACGCCACGAATTTACCTGACTCCAATGGGCATGCTCGTTATCCTTGCTAATTTCCAATATGACAACTAAGTACTTTTTATCCAGCCATATATTTTACGAACACCTACCTATGTCAAATGGTGTATGTGGGCTGAGTTTGTTTCTGTGGCTCTGACAAGCACTTGATCATACCTGTGTTGGTGTATCTCGTTACATCGAGAATAAAACTTCATTTATTTAACTGGCGAGCCGCAACCACTATATCTATGGTGTTGCGACCCAAACGGAATACCCATTGCTCTTCCGCCACGTTCGACGCCACAACCTGAAGCACGAGGCGGTTCAGCAAGTTTCGGGCAACCCCCTTGCCCAAACAACTCAGTAACTTGATTCCACGATACTTCTGGGCATGTTTTCCTTGCCCTTATACAGTGGCAGCACAAGTGAATCCTTCAGCTCAGGAGGCACCTCCTACTCAATCGACACGCGTCGCACTAAGTGGTGCGACGCAGTCACCAACGCAGCTCCGCCTAGTTTCAATACTTCAGGCAGGATCCCGTTGGCACCGGCACACTTGCCGTTTCGCAGCTGAGCAAGGGCTCTCAGCGTCTCATCCAGTGTCGGCATAACTCCCAGCTTCACTTTACGTGCTGCTTCAGGCCGTTCAAGATAGGCTATTCAATCGTCAAACGGTTGTTCAAGAGACAGACAAGGTGGTTTCGTCAGGTCTGTATTACGTATGCTGTCTGTGAGCAGGCAGCGCCTGAGCTACCATCGACCAGCGTCCTCTGTGGCTCCAAACCTCAGTCCACACACCGTCTACAAGGAGTCAAACATTTCTTGTGTTGGTGCCGTTCGGCGTATCATTCCGCCTGCTTCGCTTTCTCCGTCCACTATGCATTTTTGTGCGACAGAGCTGTCGAGTCATCCGCCGTTTGAATTCTGAGAAGCTGACTACTCTTTTCAGGACACTGGGGTCTGTGACATGAGCAACAAATGATGCATTACTCTCCGCCAACAATGCCCCAACCTTCACATTGTCCTTATCAAACCCATCGGGTCGCCTTCCTTTTGCGCACCCGAGGCTCTTCTCAGTAGCAGCTGTCAACTGATCACGAGTGTGGTGCCATAAGTCGCCCACGGTATCTACGTATTCCACATCCCACAGGCATGCAGCTGTCGCCTTTCCAGCCCCATATGTTTCGCCACCGTACGGTGGAAAAGGATATTAGATTTGCGCCGGTACATGGCAGGAGTGCAATACGCAGATTTACTAAGGCATATGTACAGTTTGGTCGACAAAAGTTGTGATAAATACCACATTCAGCTCCACGTGTCCTGCGCACTTCACACACGTTAGGCTAACGTACGATGACATAATCGAACTGGTGAAGGTAACCACTCAGTGGATGCGTACAAGGTGCTAAATCACTCGTACTCAGTACAAACCGAGTGTTCGCGATCGCTTGGCTGTGGGTGACACACAGTGAGAGGAGCTGGTCAATGTTCACATTCACTGAACGAACGTCATGCGGACCGGTGACTTCTTTCCCCGTTGTTGCATCACGCCCAACGCGCGCGTTGAAAGCACTCAACATAAATAGCCAATCATTGCTCAGCACAGACCGTACCACGGAGAATAACTGCGTGTAGAATTGCTCGCGTTTGTCATCAGAATAACACATGGTCGGACCGCACGTGCTTATAACCGTGGCAGACTTACCTTCTCTGAGTCATAGGCGTACAGTCATCCGTCGCGCGCCTGTCAGTTCACCCTCCAGCTGGCCATTTAGGCGATGAGATATTGCAAATCCGACCTTATGTTTGCGTGGTGTTGAGGTAGCGTTTCCTACCCAGCTTCATGCAACTTAGCTTGTTAAGTGAGCCGGGTCTCGCTAAGCGCCTCCATATCAATGTTGTAGCGCGTCAATTCCATCGCGAGCAATGCAGTGCGTCGCACAGAGCCCTCAGTCGAGCTCCGGTCCTGAAGTGTGCGCACATTCCAGCTTTCGAAGTTGAGTGCTTTCCGCGCTAGCATACGATTACATTGGTGGGTAACCGCACGCGTGGTGGTGGTTGTGCTTCGGAGGTTTGCTTGAGGGACTCCGCTCGGAGCCTTTAGCTCAATAGTTTGAACCAAAAGGCAGTGGCGTGCAGCTCCAGCTAAATGCTGTGATTGCAGAGGCAGATGGAGACCTGCTTGTGGTCCATCACAAGCAGCCTTTAAAGGTCTGCAATAATTCATATGGGTTTTGCGACCGTAGTAATATGCGAACTTGCGACCACGACCAGACGCAGGATGGTTTTGGTGGATGTGCACCAAGTTGACCAGGAGCTGCCAGGCTGGAGGCGGGCAAAAGCAAACCATGGAATACCAAGAAATGCTCTCATACCATCAAAGTGAATGCGTGGCGCTCGCACACTGCACCAACCGGGCTGTGAGCTTATAGCCCGATGACCTGTTTTCTTTCATGCCTTGGTTTTTCAAGAAGATAGCCATCGACCACTTCCTAACTACCGAAGAGGATGAGGCTTGAACCAGGACACTGGCCTGGCGCCTACAGCTGACCGAAAAACGGCTCGAGTCCTTAGCCAAAGCCTTCGATTAAATGTACGTCGGAAATGTCGCGGGTCTAGCACATGGTCAGCTCACTTATGCTGATTGGTGTCCTGTCTCTTAGTTAAGAGAAGAGCGTAATCACACTCCAACCCAACGGTCGCCAGGAGGTGGCGTCCAAGACTTAAACCCATAGCGCAGCAGCAGCAGAAGTGGGTGAACCATCGGTCACGACCTAGCCACTGCCAGTCTCAGTGCACCATAAGCTCTCCCTCCATGTATATACATAATTAAACAAATGGATAGATTATTGGCGTATTTATCGTAGCACATTAAATCAGGTATGAGCAACCGTCACAAGCTGTTATGTTTCGCAACCCGCACATTGCAATTTAGGTACTCAGCAGTAGCTGGAGGTTGCAAGGCTGCGGAACTTGAAGTAGTACTCATGGGGAATATAGTTGTCCTTGGATGATGATAATTTGGGTTCAAGCATTGCTTTGTGTAAACAGTCATGTCTCTATAAAGGTAGTGAAAACGGTACACGTAGCAAGACAGTATCTTCTGTCAAGGAAAGATTGAAATATGACTGTAGCCGACTTGCTATTATGTACTCGTGGGCAGGGACTTTATTCAGTATCGAGTCACATCTGCCACGTCGCAGTGTTGTTAAACGGATATTTATCGCTTTTTATAGGGCAAACGCTTGCAAGGCGAGAACCCCCTACGTCCTAGAACACTGCCATAAATCCTTTTGAGCACTAATGTACAAATGGTAAAGCAGCTTGCCGACTGATTTCTCACTCGGTTATTCAGTCAAATGATATCCAATTTCCTCTTTTGGCTAACCAGATAGCTCGGTAAGGGCCGCCATAGTCGTTGAGGTTGGTCGAGAATGGGAGAGTCACGAATGGTTTTATTGTTGTGTCCAGGTAAGTAGAAATTTTAAAGGTTCTGGTCTCTGAATTTTTCACACCATGTATACTTTTCGTAAGCGTCCAGCCATACAAACTGAACAACAATCGTGGTGCCGAGTGCAGTTGAATGCTTTTGGTGTACAGCCATGGTCCAGTTCTTCCTTGTCGGTTATTGCGTCCTGTTTCAGCGAAATCACTGTTCCTCAGTCAAGTCCCGGAGCCCCAAGAAGTTCCAGACCTCTGAGAAAAAGGAAAGTGCGAGACAACCGAGAGAAGACCACAATGAACAGGCGTGGAATCAAGCATTGTTACAGTCGTAGGTTTTAACATGCTGAGCTGAGACAAAACGACGTGCAATGTGCAACAAGGATTATATGTATATACAACTTGACTACTACACATCTGACATCCTATATTCATGTACTAACACTTATGCACTATAAAACTCGTCCCTTGTACACCCATACCATTTCTTTCATTTTCAAGTTGTCTTACTTACCAGAAAGTTATTCCTCATAGAACAATTGGAATTCATCTACACAACTACTTTTGGGACCCATAAATAATGAATAAATAAATATTTTATTATCGAAGTTATCGCGGCACACCAATTCAGCCATGAGTAAAAGTACGGTTGCTCTCGCATCATTCATTATGCGAACGCCAAGTACTTGGCTTTCCATGTAGCATTACACATTTGTCTTCATTTGTATCCCCTTGTCAATCGGTAGAGATTAAACTTTGCATTTTCCCCGATACATGGAATGACCACTTAACACTGCATGATTTTGCTTTTTGGACTTCTATTAGACATACCATTTACGTTTTACAATAAAACATAGCTTACCTCCGCATTAATCTAGAGAACACAGAAGTCGACTGTGCAGGAGGACAAAAGCCCGTAATTAAAATCCCGCCGGAGGAGAATCTTTTGGTCCACGCGACCGGTGCATACGGACAACCAGACACCAAGTTACAGGCTCCTGCTACCGTGCCGCATGTAGGCACCACTCGCCGCAGTGAATCCTTTACTGATAGTAGTGTCATTTTCCTGCAAGTCCTGGAGCTCACCGCCGCCCTTCCTAGGGAGCGAAT
The DNA here is from genome assembly GCA_944474145.2 of Dicrocoelium dendriticum. Taxonomy (NCBI): domain Eukaryota; kingdom Metazoa; phylum Platyhelminthes; class Trematoda; order Plagiorchiida; family Dicrocoeliidae; genus Dicrocoelium; species Dicrocoelium dendriticum. Next base: position 64,190,347 of record OX104059.1, on the reverse strand, counting down.
GCTTGATCATTGGATCCTGGGATGACAAAAAGCAGAAGGAAGTTACTTTGTCGGCTGCTTCACTTCCTGATCATTGCGGAGGTGGCATGGGTCGTTGCGAAACTGGTTCCGCAGAGGCAGACTGTAGCTGAAGTAGGAGCAGCAGAAATAGTTCACTCAGGTAAGAATCCAACAAGAAGCATAGCCAAAGCTTTGCATTTATGAATTTACAACTTGCCATTCAATGGATTGGCGGCAGTGTTCCATGAGGTGATGCATTTTCGTCTAGCAAGCGTTCTGCCTATAAAATGCCATGCACGTCTGGTTATTAACACTGTGACGTGGCGGATGGGATTCGCGATTAAATAAAGTCAATGCTTCCTGCCATTCCGGAAGATCTTACACACTCATGAACGTCAGCCATTTCGGAGTTAATATTTGCTCACATTTTATGTTGACGAATTTATCGCACCCAACCATAAATGCACTCAACATGATAACTAACCAATGCACTTACATCTATACAGAAAACAAAACTCAAGTATGTACTGGTTACATAGTAACTTGTGACAATTACGGATTATACACTCTGTATTGCTGTAATAATGCATTTTTTGGCTTGTCACGCACTGTCGGGAGTGAAGTATTTATTCATTTAATAGTTGGTTGCAACCTTCCTTTGTCTCAGCATCGACGATAGGCTCCGGCAATCAGTTCCAATCATTCACTACGCGAGTTGATAGGGCCAATTTGAGCCGCACACGGAGATTCCTCGCTTTGAAAAGTGTCAAGCTGTGACCTCCTGTCGTATTCTCAGCTTTGAGTTGAAAGTAGTCTTGTATCTGTCATCCCAATTCTCCTCTGAGAATTCGTCCAGTAAATATCAAATCTCCGCGGCGACGACTGTACCCTAGAGAAAAATCTTCAATTGTTGAAGTCGTATGGATACGACAGGTCGCGCAACGCAGGGACGGATTTGAATCTACGCCGTTGAACCTACTCTATCAGATAACCATTCGGATTTAATGATAGGATAGAGAGCGGGTAGCCCGTATTCGAGTATCCGGCGCACATGTGAGATTAGCCGGAGGCAGAAACGCAACAGATCCATGAGAGAAACCTATCTACGTATAGAATCGAACCTTATTTAGGCCGCGGGGACCCTATTTCGGGTGTAGTGAATAGATTTGTGGTCTGATGATGGCTGGCTAGGCGGACAACCTCCTCGTGGTGCCAGCTGGCTGGATCGGGTTTACCCCGTTCCAGCAAATAGTTGGGTGTCTGTGTTCCACGTCGTGGTGGGTTTTCCCCTGGTAAGCGTTCTCCCTATAAAAGCCACAAATATCTGCTTGGAAACACTGAGACTTGGCGCTTGTGACTCGCCACCAACTAAGGTCACCATCTTGCTCATCCGGACAACCGCTTATAGTACACAAACAACGTACATCCCTTCAGCACTGGCGACAGGGTCAAAAGTGTAGCAAGCATTTACAAAGCCCATAATCACGTTACAGACGCCTACATGGTTGGCGGTTTCGAATTTGCCTGTCACTGTGGCCAGCCACAGGATGCTTGTGCCTACAGAAGGACCACGGGTGGCTTGCGCTGCACCATCCACAGCTCCATCCACACACTGCATATACAGTGTAAACCCGAAGGAATAAGACCGGAAGACATGTGGATGTGCGCCACGCCTCACCAATGGAGCCGACCCACGCTTCTTCACAGGCAAAAACAGCACGCTGCATTTTGGGGATTAACCGCACACAAGGCGGTGGCTGGACCGTAGTCCACTCCACACTGAGTGCATGGAACCACCTTTCGAGCCTAGCACAGCCACAAGGACAGTGCACCCAGTCAGCTCCAGCAACGACCAACAGTCTCCTGGGTCCAGTATGGACGAGGTAGTGGGTAATAGACAGGTAGGCACCTTGTCAACATGCACATCAGGCGCAGCCACGCCGGGGATATCAAGCAACAGCCAATCACCTGGAACGACAAGATGAAATAAAACAAATCCAATAATACATACAGATACGGTGACATAACTCTTCACTAAATTAGCATATGAAGTAAGTTGGTTAGCAACGAGTCCGCGATAAGGAAAAATGTCCACCAGTTAGTTAAAATGCTACAAACCGCAACAGTTACCGAAGATAAGCAGACGCCTACATGCCAACATGCATACATACATATATCAACGATGAACTTAAAGTAAAGTTGTGGTGAATTGGATCCTGATCCAAAGAAAACCGACACAACTACGGCTCTGCGCAACTTTCACAACAAAAGAAATCAAGCAGCTCAATATCGCCCGAAGGAACCAGAAGAATTTCAAAGTGGGCGCCTACGACCCCATCAGCTGTACACCAAACAACGCCAATGCATTTGTAATTGCCAACTAGGAACATATACTCGTATTTTACCTACTTTCATGCAAGAGCACAGGATTAAGGCAAACATTGATCTGAACCCTAGAAGCACACCTATGTATTTAATTAGTTAATTATTTATAAGTGTCAAACCATTGCGCATTGACAGCACATTTTGTACCCTTACCATGATCATGTCTGTACAAGAGTGACTCGTGTAGTCAAGATCAAACATTTTATATGTTTATTTTTCATTTCAAGATCGTCCTCATGTGTTACGCTTCTGAGCAACAAACCACCAATGTAGTAAGCTTAAGATGGGCTTACCACGCTTACTGAGAGAGCAGAGCCTTTATCACGATTTACGTGTAATTGCAGCTTAATCGACCAATCCTTGAGTACGTGGAACGTGCGCTGTAATTCGCCAGCCTGTTCTTAGCCGCATACTTCCATCCCCAGTGTTAGGTCGTCAGAGTAGCTTAGGCAGTCCGTCTGAAGAGTGGACGGTTAGCCTAGTAAAGATATTGAAAGTGTGGGGCCCCTCATCAAGAGAACGGGGGCGGAAAATGCGTCATTCACTATCACTTGCATGGTGCGGTCCTTTTAAGAAGTCGGTGATCCAAGAGAGGAGGTTCTTAGTAATATCGATCCCGCGGGATTTAAACAGCAGGCGTTCATGCAAGACTTTGTCGAAGGCTTTGCTGAAGCCAAAACTCACAACGTCCATGCGTTTGCCGGGGTCTAACGATCTTGCCTAAGTCTCCTAAGCAACGAGCATGTTTGAGGCACAGATGCGCGCTTGTCGAAACCCATGCTGGGTATAAGAAATATCATTCTGACCCTCAAGCTGAATACTAACAGCCTGTTTTAGGATTCGTTCCATAACGTTACACACTACGGACGTCCGCTTGGACGATATTTGACTGGAACAGGTCTACGTGCTCCTTTGTAGGTGGGTTTGATGGTATCCACCTCTCAAGCCGACAGAAGATGGCCAATTTTCCATGAGCAACGAAAAAGTGAACATGTTGGTGAAGCAAAGTACTGCGGTACCCTTCTAAGGAACAAAAGGCAATCCATCAGGACCAGGTGAGCTGTACGGGTCTAAATCAATAAAAAGTTTCCCCACAGTATCAGTCTTGATCGTTCCCACTTATGGGGCCGTGTACCGTCCGTCGGTGAATACGCAAATTTATTTATTTTTTTATTTATGTAGTTGACCAACGAAAGTGGATACAGCTCTGTCAATAATGGTGCATTTTGCTTAGCCAAGTGACTAACATTCTCAGTGTTCTCCTGAAATAAAGTTTGATGAGCGCAGAAACACAAAGCGGAGGTGGCAATACCAGCTCTGGTGCTTCTTTTTAAAAGAGCAGAGCAATTTAGGTGCACTTTTTGTGTGTTGTATCACTGATAGTTCATATTGTCGGCCTTACTGACGGTTCATCGCGACACAAACATTTCTGACCATCTTGTATTGAGAAAAATCGGGTTCCGCTTGAGGTTGCCTAAAGCGGTTCCATACGCTTCGCCTTCTATTCTTAGTTGATCTCAATTCTCGATCCATCCAATGTGGATCTCTAGTGAAGGGCATTCGGTGGGAGGTGGGAACTTCCTGCTCGGTTCGCGACGTCATTTTGAACAGCACACAATTCCATGCTTCATCGAGTTGAATTATTTGTGATACCAAATCCGTAGCACAAGCGCCCCTTTTCGGGCGGATTAGATCGACATGCCAAACATTCCGACAGTGACCACGCTGTCTATGGACCGTGAGACCGCGAACCCGGTGAAATGTAACAACACAGTGATCGCTCTTCTTATGGGTTGAAGGACGGTTATGTCTGTGACGTCCGACGGTGCCGGGGAGAGCACGGAACCTGGGATGTGTGGAGTCTGTCCTGGAAAATTACTAGTAGGCGTCAAGGTATGTTTAACCAGGCTGCAGTCGAGAGCGCTTTTAAGCAATATGGCATCGAAGGAGTGAAACCGGCCATCACAAAGAAGTAGGTCCCAAACAATATCCGGTGGGTTGAAATCCCCCAAGATTAGCTAGTCCTTGCGTCCACCGTGCATCCATATCGAGTTCACCAAGCCCGCTCCGGAGCCCGATGCCTCTGTAGATGACACCGACCAAGAGAGATCTGCATCCGATAGGAATATGGGACCAGAGGGGTTGGAAATTGCCAAATTTGTCATTGTTAACAACAACTAAATGCACCGTGATCTGTCTTCCACTCGAGAATTACTCCGCCAACTGACCTCACTCCTGGGCGATCGGACCGGGAAAAAGCGCTATCCAGGCTAGGACCCTGCCAAGCCTGCGCCGTCTGAGAATGACCAGGTTTCGATGAAGGCCATCAGGTCTGGACGTGTCTCCGCTGTTAGTAACTAAATTTTATCAAGCTTATTCCTTAGACAGCGCACTGGCAGATAACACACTTAGTCCGCATGTATGCTTTACTGTCTGGGGGTGAAGAGAATGGGTCACCAGCGGGCTCTTGTGGTTTTTAAAACTACGCGAAGGTGCACGAAATGTAGGTCGGAGTCGCCAATCGCCCGCCGCGTTCATAACTCTTTTACGGCCCTTTACATTTTAATTCTGTCCTCAGGAGAGAAGTTCCGTAACGTATTTTTTAATTTAGCTTAATTGAGAAGGCCGATGTGATTACGGTAAGGCTGTCTACTCCTGATTAGATAAACTAAACGTCTTTTATCAAGGAATGGTACGCTCGCACGATTGCTTAGCCGAAGATAATTTTTCCTGCGACTATTTATTATTGGGCATAAGATGAGGCCATCCACTGAATAGGCTTGACAATTGCCACGGCATCCAATCTTCTCTCTCTATTGTAAGCTGCCAATTTCCAAAGTCGAGAGAGCCACGGATATTATTAGTAAGGCATACAGAGCTGCGCATACCGCACCACCATGTAAATCCACAGGTGCCGTTGCAGGCTAAATTTAACCAATGGGATAAGCTCTTCATCACAGTGCAACATTTTTTCCTTTAACTTATCAACGTTTTTGACAGGAAAATATTATTCTGTTGAATAGTTGTACTAATCCCAGGAGCACGGTGCCGGAATTAAAGGAAGGAAACTGCCGCTGTTTTCAGTATGGTTTAGGATGGGTTTAGGTTTGCAGTGACATTCCCTCATGTTTGCATAATATCTACTGTAGCGAACTTGAAAGTTTATGTTATCTTATGAACCTGCGGTTGTTTGGGTCTCTACCCTACCAGTTTAACTGCTCCTGGTCGTTGTTATGATTAGTTAGTCGGTCATTCTACGTAAGTACACGAGAACAAACAAGATGAAAGAAAAACACAAAGTTGTGTGTCTTAGTATGCATCTGCATAACAAGTGCTACTTCTAATGCATGAAAGTTACTTCCATTAAGCAAACGAGAGTTAACTTTTATATAGGAAATCCGGATAACAATTGTCGTTGCATCAAACAAAAGGTTGACGACACTTAATTATTGTCATCTATGCGAGGAAGTTCAATTCGTTCACTGACCATAGTTCACAAGTATATTTTAGGTAACAAGTTATAGTTTAACTATTTTTGCTTCCAATCTGAGAACTCGTGGATATCCTTAGCAATGCGTTTGTTTCTTCAATTTTCGTCAGTTAAACTTTGGAAAATCATTTCGGCAATTATTTTTCTTTTTTGTAAACATAAGTATCATAGTTGATAAACTACTGAATACTGAATACTGTATTATGGAGCAAGTAGAAATGGATTCTGTACAACTCTTTCGAGATATGGCGAAAAACGTTATAAAAGTTGTCAACCTTGAATATCATTGTCGTTCTCATGCATTGCGACTTACTCTCACGTAGCAACGAAGTTGCGAGTTGTGTTAATCCAGCTCAGGCACCTCCAAATTCGAAGGTTTGGTTATGTCTTATAATTCTCTCATCGCAATTTTTCTTTATAGCGCATTTCGGTAACATCGATTACAAATCTACTACCCAGTGACTACTATTTGTGTTGAGCTGCGAACGGATGCAGTCGGCGTACACTGTCACGAAAAGTACACGTAAAAATATATTCTTAGATTTGTTTGGTGAATTATTATGTTTTTTAAATGTCTTTGAACCAGTGCTGGGATTAATCACAAGATAAGTAGCATTGGGTCTTTTTCGCGAAATAAAGCTCTGTTGGATGGGGAATGGCAGCAAATTGGGAACCAATGAGCTTGGAAAGAAAGCTGAGTTACATTAAATTTAAGGCAGATCTAGTTATATTGGGCCCACTGTTTCCCTTGATTTCAAGAAAAGTATGTAGAAATGAGTTACATAATGCAGTAGGAAGTGTGGTTGCAAATTACCGACCAATCATTTAGTTCAACTACCGTGTTTGAGATCAAATTTGATGAGCGTTCCACTGCAACTATTTACAAAATTTTCATCTTGCTTATAGACGTGCCAGTGGTCCTTCAGTTTTCTTCTAAATAGCCAGCGTGGATGTACACTACTGCTCATGTCAGCACAATTTGGTAACGTTTATATGTAGCCATTTCGCTACCCAAACTACCTTGTATGACAAAATTTTGTTTCGGAAACTTTGCCATGCCGAATGTTAAAATAATGTAAACCAGGTGCAATCAACGTTGGTAGTAAGGCTTTTACTCGTAGGACAATATAAATATGTTTTTAAGAGAAGGTTGATAAATGTAAGCATAATTTTTTATACAATCCTTCGGCATATTCTGAATGTTTAAAGGAAAGAGGTTTCCGGAACTCAGAATCGCATCCGTACGTAGAAGTTTTAAAGTACGCAATGTAACAATCAAACTATAGAAAAGAAGCACAGAAGCGAGCATGTCGTTTGAGTGATAAATGCTAGATATCAGCTAGTTGAACCAGGCTAGCACAACAAGCAAACTTACAAGCCACTGACAATTTCAATGTCGGTAGTGTGTCGATGGCATTTGGTATCCCAGTATAATTCTTGTGCACTTTAGATAGGTTTCACAAGTCCTAACAACTTGCTGAAAAACCACTAATAATGCTCGTTTGCTCTATTAAAACGAGAAGCTCCACCCTTTATTTTAGGAAGCGGCAGAAATCGAATGAAACGACCGCAAACGTCCATGCTTATAGGTCATTCGTTAGCACGGTAAAAAGGAATGGTGTATCCTCCGCAAATTCACCTGTCACGAGACGTCGGTTACCACAAAATAAAGCGACTACCAAACTATGCCTCCGAAACCCCTTAGCTCCTAATGTCCATAAACGTGTCACATGTAAATGTTCAGCAAGTATTACTTATCTTTTATCCTTACTGACAAACAGAATTGCAATAGTAAAGGATTAGTTAAATAGGCAAAATGTAAAACATTTGCGGCTGGATTCACTCGCGGACAGCCTATCCGGTTCCTAGTTTATTTGTCCACCATCTAACACAGAGCCCCAGCGAATGAATAGGGGGAATGAACTTCCTTAATTTTGTAGCCCCTGAGGTAACTGAAATATGCAAGGGTTCTAAAAACGCTATTGCCATCAACGTACTGGACGACATGAATGTTACAACTATCAGGAATGCTGTCGCAGAAACCTACAGCATACCGATAAACACTATTAATTGCAATACACTAAGGAAAATATCTTTACATCATCCATGCCCCAAGCTTTTCCGATCCAACGGCGAACATTTTGCCAGCATGTTAATTGCGAATCAAAAACTGTGAGCTCTATCCCGTGATTAAATATGCTAATCATTTTTGAGGATAAAACCCCTTCTAAAGGGAATTTCATCATGTTAGATATACCATAAACGCGTCAAAACGCAATAAAACAATTCCACTCATTCCTCACTGTAATCGATGGAAGGGATAGCAACAGGTGCATATTGCATTGGTCCGTTAAGCAGGCGCGTTGATTTAGATCATTCTACAGACACCATTGACTCCCCAAATGCTATGGGGGACATTTGTACGGCACTGCCATTACACAAGATGCCGTCTCATGATCAGGTACAAAGCAAGCCCCGAGTGTAGAGATACGGTCTGAAACTCGTCCATCCAGTAAGCGTTCAGATATTTATCTAAAGGTGACTGATTTTACCAAACAGCTGACAAAATTGTCCTCGATTACCTCACGGGGAATAAACTTCTGTGCGATTAATGTACCGAAGCCACACCCAAATGAAGAAGCAAAATACCTAAAGACATGCCATTCACTTACGGTAAAAGCAGTCCTCCTCAAAAACACTTTATTCCTAGAAGGTGACCTAATAGGCTCAAGGTGAAATCGTGAAATGTATCACGTCTGCAAATGACAACAATCCCACATAAGCAGTAAAATATACATCCCGAAGCTCTCAAAATACGTATGCAGACTCATTGGTTATTGAGCTCGTGACTTCCGCCACGACAAGAAATAGTAGTCTTTCTTGTTCTGCTTTCTATTTGCCTCCACCTCCTTTACTACATGCTTTGAGTAACTCCACAATGCTACCTCAGAAGCCTATGTTAAACTACCTCAACTACCCTATTTTTTGGCATTTCTTCACACACTCGTTCTTGCTCTTTACTATCAACGGATAACGTAAATCTCTTTGTGAAGGAGTTATTGTGGATAGCACAGCAACTAATCTAGTTCCAAATTCTAGTGCCTATTATGGCTGAAACCTGACTCAGAATTATTACCGATTGGTGTTACTTTATATATGTTCACTGTTAAATGACATTCGCTGACTCCGCACCTTCGTGCATCCAAATAAAACAGATCTTGTTTTTCTTACTGATAATTGGTGCGGCGCAAATGTGTCAAGTCAACTGATCTCAACAGATGGATGTAAACTGAGCAGAAGTGATGGAAAGACAGGTATGGCTGATGATTGCATTACTTGCTACTCACAAAATATTATCGTTTGTAATGAAGCACTCCCGCTTATCTGTCGCTCTATTGATTCCGTCTGGCTAAATTCGTCCTTCAGTGAAAGCCGATCTATTGTATGTTGCGTACATCGCTCACCTGGTGCCTACAAGTATGAAGAGATCCAAGTAGTAAATTTTTTTGCTACATTTTGAGTTTTATGCTGACAAATGAGAATACTTGTGGGGACTTTTATCTGCCTGACATATGCTGGTCTAGATTAGTACCAGCTGGGAAGCACGCAAACCTTTTATGTTTTCTTACGACAGAAAGATGGACTCCACATATTCTTTCACCTACGAGGCGTAAAATTGTGCTGGACCTAGATTTTCATTTAGGTCATATTTTCCTTTTTCATTGAGGTACTAATTAGTCTCCCAGGATGCGACCGTAATTTAGTTGCCTGCAATATAGAGATCGACTCCCCGCTGGTCCATTCAAAGATACATCGTTTCCTTCCTCAAATTGTAAACTGGAACTCCTTTTCCATCATTCTCTAGTCGCAAAATTGGGAACTTTTTTAACTTTTCCATGACCTCCATAATTTATCTGCTCTATTTTATCACAAAATACAGTATTGCTTAAAAGTATTGACTAGCAGCAAAAAGAAAGCTTGTGCTAGACCTTCAGCTAACTCGACTACTGTTATAAAGGATGGAAAACAAATGCGCACACTTGCTCGAACGTAAGAAAGAACTGGTGTTTTCAGCGTGCTGTTGCGCCCGTAAAGGCTTGTAGTTTAAACGGATGTTAGGAATGCTACGCATCTTAGCCAAGTAGAGGAACGCATCTTACACAGAAAAACAAAGCTGGTTAACTACGTAATTTATTGAAGAAGAAAGATTGCGACAGGCAGACCTATCCTCCACTTTATCACACTAGACGAAGTGTTGTCGACAAGCCTACTACGAAGGCGGATGCCTGTAGTGTATATGTTACTGAATCTTTCAGCAAAGAAAGTGCGACTCTCGAACGTACAGTCTTATATGTCACACACTAAATTATTTTGGTTGTAGTTTTCTACATCGGAGTCATTAAACGTCTGATTAGCTTGCTCCAGCTATCTCATTCCCCTAGTCCTGAAGGTATCACTTCAATTGAAATCAATGTGGTTGTGATGATATACCAGTACTATTACTGAATATTTTCCCGTCCTTTCAAACTGACCAGTTTCCTAAGACATGGAAGGAAGCTGATGTCGTACCGCGATATAAGACTGGTCCTAAAACAGATATTCGTAATTATCGCCCCGCTTTTCACACCCCAACTTTATCACGATTTCTGGAGAGAATTAATAAAAGACACTACGTTGCTTTTATCGCACACTCTTCTTTCACCTTCGCAGCATGGCATTTTAACGTCTCGTTCGTGCATAACATTCTAACTGGATTCCTTAAATAATCTCACCGGAGCAAGTGACTCTGGTCTTTAATGCCTTGCTCTATAACCTGATATGTAGAAAGCGTTCGATCGAGTCCCACTCAAGAAGGTATTATCTAGACTGGGTAGTTTCGGCATATCAGATCCTCCTCTTTCTTGGTTTTAATACTATCTGACAGGACGCTTCTAGACAGAGAACATAAATGGGTTCTTGTCTGCCCCCAACAATTTACTAGTGGTGTCTTTTAAGCCAGTGTTTTAGGTCCTCTTCTTTTCTTCTTTTACATAAACGATATTATACATAACTTACGCTTCCGGAAGCTAAATTTGATTTGCAGATGCTCTGACGGTAGTAGGTTCGTTTCATTCATCTTAAAACGAAACTGAGAAGCGAAGATTAAATGTGATCTACAAGCCATAGAGAGCTGGGCTGCAAAGTGGCAGATGCACTTTATCGCATCAAAATGTAATATCATGACTTGTGGATGTAATATTGAAGCAGGATTATTTCTACTTCACGGCAATCCGATTTCAATGTGCCATTCTATCAGAGATTTAAAACTGAGGTATTCCAGCTCCGTAAATTTCAGCAAACATGCGGATTATATTGTTTCTAAGGCAATGCAAGTATCGATACATAGAATGCTGTTACTAGCGCTGAAAGACCATGTCTCATGACATATAAAATCAGTAATTTACGTACGTGTGACCTGAAGACCATAGAAACGGTTCAACGCGCGTCCACCAAACAAATTTTTGTTACTCTCCACTTATTCCTTTTAAAGACAGATGTGTAGAAGTAACACTTGAGACGTTATGGTCGCGCAGATTGCTTTTATATCTTAGTTTACTTCAAAAAAGGTAGGGAATAAAGTGTATAGTGAGCATCGCTCTATACAAGTTCGGTTGGAATCCAGCGATGAGATAGGTAGCACCAAACGTATGATTGTACTGCCTCCATTCAAGGTCACAGTGAGACAAAATTTTTATTTTGTATGATTCAGCTTGATATGGAATAGGCTACTCAGTTATATACGATGTACAAAACCTTGGGCGTATTCAATAAAATGATTAGGATTTTCCTGACATTAACAAAAGTAAGACAAAACTTGAGTTTTCTAATGAACGACGCTAGATGTTTTGAGGAAGAACCGGGGTGCGTATTTGAAACAAAAATACAAAGGCAGCCACCGGTTGAAGATGATTAGTCAACCTCTGGCTATTTTTCAACTATCACTTGAAACCTGCTCTATGTCAACTTTCTTTACTTATCCGCACATTTCGTATTTATTTTTCATATCACCACTGCGCGACAAGCAACGGATATTCGCTTTGCGATCGATTGTCTGAAATTAATGAACTGATTGTCTCCCAATTCTGATGGTTTCAATAGTTCATCATTTTAAGATAAAACAACTACAGCTGCAGTGACACTACAGATTACATTTGAATTATCTATACCGCTCTTCATTCCTTAGAGAAACTGGCCGGAATGCGTCATTCCTTTCTCTCGAACTCGTCCTGATTCACCAACACCTCCCGTGAACTTGTGCTTGGCTTATCTGCAAAAGGCAGTTTTAGTATGATGGCCTTTAATTCCTGATACTTCAACTTCTTCACTAGTCCGTCGTTGGCCAAGAGTGGACTGATCTCTTGCAATGACAATTTCCAAACTAAAATACTAAACCCCGCAGGGGACATTACCGTTGGCTCACTGACGTATAACAAAAAGGTGTCATATTTGGATGACCCGCTTGTCGAAACAGGCTGATGCTTCATCGCCCTTAAAGCTTTCCCAAAACAGCCCCTATAAACAACATTTGGAAAAGGCGATGGCTTACTTGCTATTTTGCCACACCGGTATACAGCTATTTGGAGCTTGGAAGTGCAGGTAAAACCCAACGAGGGAATATCCCACACGGAAGCCCGTCCCCTGGGAACGGTTTCATGGGTGGCCCCGTTACTTTACTTGAACTTTTAGCGAAATCTTCATCTGTTAGTGTTAATAGTTTCTTAATCACTTTGATACCTTCAACCTACCAATCACTTCTAAAACCCGTTTGGAATTCGTACAAAACTTGCCCAATTATTTATTTTATGTGATCTCGTTGTACAGGTTGATAATTCCACTCGGACTCTGCCTCGAACCGTTGAGGAACAAATCGTTTATTTATTTATTATTAGCCTTTGGGAAAGTATTCGTCTGATGCATTCCTATCCAAAAAAGATTCCATTTACTGTTTAGCTAGCTGCCATGAAAATAATTACCTGATTTGCGAGAGAGTACTAGCATACCGACGTAACTTCGGACGATCCGCTGAACTTTATTGTGCTACATTAGCCGTAATTCCGCGGGCTCCTAAATAAATCATGCGGTATCAGCTAGCAAGGCACAAGTTCATTAATGACTTCACTTGGAAGCACTTGTTGTCTACGAGCCCGACCCATTTAGTTGTTAAACTTTTATTTTTCCTTCGATACCTCATGTTTAGTGTTATTTATCTTTCCTTACCGGGGACATTTGGTAATACGGCTGACATGACTGTGATGCAGTATCTGTCTCACACCAGACTGTTATTCCCCAAGATCGCTTGCTTTCGAGAATCGGTAATACGTCATGCGGAAACATGAAAAGGTGACGAAACTTCCGCGCTTCATCCAAATGCTGCACGGTTACAGCCGTACTGAAGGTAACATTTAACCAGCCACTAAAATTACAAGAAGTATGTATTATTTAGCGCTGTCGGCGAATGATGGACTTTTTCTTTGTAACAACGTATCAAATTCAAGGACTACCGATTGATTACAAATTGTGCGCTAGCCACCGCTCAAAAAGCTTCACGTAAACAACCCACCAGTAGGAAATCTCATTGCTACAAAATATATCACGTAAATCACTGAGATTGTTGACACACATAGCATTTGACACACATGTGCTTGGTGTTTTAAATCGTGTTAACATTTCTAGGTCAGCATTTTTGATTTGCAATGCTCAACAAGCTGATCACAGCAGTGTTAACAAGATGGCATATGAGCGGCTTTAGCTTTACCTTGCCTTGCATGTAAAATGACCACATTCTAATCCAGCTTCGATCAACAGCAAGACAATTGGGCGGATGGCGACAGTTAATGCTGCTATGCTATTGTTTAGGAGTAAAATTGTACTCATTTATCGAAATCGTCAGAATAAAACTAGAGAGATTCGTCTGTCAAGCGAGATTCCTGGGATTTGATGTTAAGCAAAATCGTTTTGCTTCCATCTCAGTGTAAGGTCTGCTCATTTCAGGAAGGTTCATAGTAGCAGCATTTATAAGAAACGCCAGTTTTCTCGTTCTTTTTCTACTTAGCAGTGGTTTTTCTTGTTTAGATAACCAACGTTACTCTTTCTTCCAGCCCCAGTGCTAGGAGAATGTGCATAAAGAAGTACCAACACATACAATCTATTACTGAGCATTCGGGAAGTGAGGTGCCGATAGCAAATCTCTATTGAATCAATAGTGATATCATAAATACCAACAAATTCAGGTTGTTTTTACGGCAGACGGATAAATCTTGTGATTGCTTGGTCTGTAGGCCAACCGTACACTCCCTAAGATTGCAAATTGCTTAGCCTGATGATGCGTAGTTCGACCATGGATTCTATTGCACTTCGCAAGGCTAGTTACTGACAGCATTCGTGTAAACAATTTGAATTACGCACGCGAAATAACTCGCTATGTCAGTTGTAACCCAGCTACCCGACACATGGTGTTGGATGCAACAGAGGAGCGTTTAAGTAACGGCTGATGGCGATGACAGAAGTGTAACATCTAGACTCACTCAGACAGCCGCCACACGCCCGGAAATGCACTGTACTCGCGTTTCATCCTTTCGGGAATCATCAGCAGTGCACATTCCATCGGACCCCTGGTAGGGCTCTAACCCGCAACTGGACTGTTGCCAGTCGGTGGTTGAGACCACTGAGCTACGGGGGACGGCAACGACCATCGTGCATAAGTAACTAGACGTGTTATAGCGCCGCTCACTATATGATTTGTTGGTGTGTGGTGTTGACGCGTGGGCGGCCTAGCCTGCATTCAACAAGGGTGCCTAATCTGAAGCTAGTCCTACGCAGCTTAGGGGCACAAGTTTGACCAAATACGTGATGCGCTTAGATATAAGTGGACTATCATGCACCTAAATACATGCCTTACAGTGCTTTTCCGGGCATGTGGCGGCTGTCTGTGTGCGTCTAGATGTGACGAATTTCGTCGTATACCATTCAACTCCCCCTACTACTCTTCTGTAAAGAAGTGTAACAGTCGAATCTAAAGATAGGGAACCGTCCAGTAGACAAAGTCTGCATGTTGAAAGCAGAAGCAAAGTTGGCATGTTTGATGCGGTTTCAGTTACAAAGCTGATTTCAAAAACTCAACCGAAGGTTGGATAATGGTTAGAAATGACCTGTTGAACTACCCATATTTGCCTGCGTGATTAGAAACTGGATGACTGCATGTACGGGTTCTAAGCAAAACCCGATCAATGTTAGGTTGGTAAAATAGGTAAGAAACGGATAAAATATACGTAATAATCAGTGATTCATTGATTTCAAATGCCTACAGAAATTTGCTCGGCGCGTAATTAAAATGGAGAAGTCGCTTTAAAAATCTCTTTATTTGACCGCAAACGTTAACATTAGGATGGTAATATATCCCCAAACACTACCTCTCTGAGCAACCCAGACACGTAGTACATTGTTCGCCTGAGTGTTGTCTACAGATGTCATAAATTAAATGGCTATAGCTATTTGAAATACTGCAACAGGTTTTCGTGCTAGACTCAAATCAGCGCTCTATTCCATGAAAGGTACATCCTACCTGAACATGTTTTGGATACTTATAAAAGAAGAGTGAACCTGAACTCGAAAAATGGTCTGTTCGTCGGTGCAATAAAGGTTTGGATAATTAACGACTGTTACTAAATATTGCGACTGCCAAAACGAAAAAAAACACATTGAGAATTGATTTGTGGTACCAGATTATTTCTATCCGGAGATAAAACAACCTGATCAGGGCACTCAAAAGCGCATGTGTCCCATTAATTAGTGACTCACTCGGTTTCTTATTTTGAATTACTATATACATATGCTTGGGTAAACGCAACAAAATAACAATGATCCCTTCAACTCAGTCTTCCGGTAAATTTAATTGGACAACAAATGCTACACCTCCTGACATTCGTGACATTTGGCTTGTCACACAAAGTGACAGTTTTCCTTCCAATACATTAACAACTTACACACACGTCTCATTGTATTTGACAGCACCATCTCGACTTGCCAGATGTGTGACAACCAACTCTCTGGACAGTACAGTCATAGCACGCTCAGGTGTTTATTCCCCCACCTGGTGTTAAGGGATGAATGCATTTTCTTTCGGAGACTTGAGGAAAACTTGTCGCTGGACTTCCCAACAGGTAAACAGTGTAAACAACTGTGAAAGTCTCACCCCTGTCTATTGGAGACCAAAAAATATTATGCGTTGTATGATTACTGGTTCCTTGAGGCGGTATTTGGCTTAGACCAGGGTAGACAAAACACCACTCATAGCATCAGGATTACGTGAACCTTTAAGTAATCGGCTTGTAAGCACGAGTACATTGCTGCCCGCTTAGAAACAACGAAACGGGGAATGCACATACAAGCAAAGTGTCCTTCAATTACAAACAATTCTCATCTCACTGCTAGCATGCATACCCTTTCTGAACGAGTAACTAAACATTTGATCTATATTGCGTGCCGCAGTTGCCTCAACATCAAATGTTTAATTCCTAAATCCAACTCATACTTTGTTACGTAATTACCACAACGATTGTAGATGCAAGTTTGTTCATGAAGCCACTTAATATAACATGTCTGCTATTCAATCAAATATGCGTGTTAAAACTATGGTCGTTGTTTAAGACAAAATTGTTTCTTTGAATATGGTGTAAACGTACGTCGTCGTGACCAGCTAACCTGAGCATGTAGCTTAACTTTCTTGAATTTAAAAACCCTGGATATCAGGTTCGAAAGACTGAATTCAGTGTTCTGGAACAATTGACAGGAGAAGAACGATTAATTGACGGACACGAAGGAATAAGATCCCTGGTGTAACTCATTACCGTTCAAATATGTATTATCAACTTACTGAGTTAAATCGGCAGGTTAAAGCTTTGCGTCCCGAGTCTTTCGTGAGAGACCTCGAGGTTCTCTGACGCTGCGACCATAGTCCATGGACAACACGAATAAGCTTTAACAAAACGGCCTTCGTACGCTTTGGGCTTTCAAAAGCAGTCACAGCGCTTGGTCCGAAGTGATTGCCGATCGCCTCTTCGTCTCAATAATACAACAATTGCTAGAGTGCGGCTCACCCGCATACTGGCCTATCACACGGGGCGGGGTAGAAAGCATTTCGCGGGTACAATATATGGCCACCAGGCTGATTCTCAACCTACGAGGTATGCCGTTTGAAGACCGGTGTAAGAGAGTAGGGCTTTACAGCCTATGTTATGGTCGATTACGGGTTGACCTCATCATGTCGCACTGCATACTACATTTCGGCGATTAGCCAATGTTAAAGCCGCTGCTACGTTTGCTCACACCAAGCCGCACACAAGGACACCGGTACAAACTTGTAGTATCGGATTTGAAGCGGGCCGCCCAATGACTCTTTTTCGAACAGAGAAGGTTGAATGTATGGAACAACCTGCAGCAGCACATAGTTGTGGAAAAGTCGGTGTCGGAATTTAAGAAATTCCTCGACAAACACTTTGCCGATATAAAATATATTGAGTGCACCCTAGCATAACGGGTACGCGTAGCTGAGTGATATTAAATGCGGCTACACTTAGATATTAATTTCTGCTGCTTCCAACGATTAATCGGTAAACACACAGTATCACTAGCAATACCGTTCCACATTATTGTGCCTTCTGTTCATCAGAAAACACCCACTTCCTCAAACTACGACACCACACCCGGTAAATCACGTAAGATGCAGAAATCATGTTTGTATAAATCAGGTGAACACCTGAAAAGGTTACGATGAAATGATATGTAAAATGGAGGTGCTTTAACTATCCGAGAAAGTGGTTTCTTCTGCAACTTATTCAAGCATAGTTTGCAGTCAACCTGGGCTAGTAAAATCTCAGGTCAGCACTGTGGCTGAGTTGAAACAAAGCGCCATATGTATAATTTGGTTTCACCAGTATCGGATGTGCAATGATGAGCTCATATCGCAATCGCTGCTATTCAGCAGAGTACATTAGCTATTCAGGGGAAATTAGCCCCTAAAGTTAAATCAAGTGACCATTGGAAACTGCTCGTAGAAGCAAGTGATAACGCGGAAGTACCAACTATCTTCGTCGGATGAAGCCATGACTTGTCTCAGTGGTGGTAACTATGTGCGTAGTTAATCTATCTTTAATGAATTATTGTATGCATTTTATAAATCATAAAAAATTTAAAATTATGCTTAATAACAGAGACGTGAGCACTGATATAACAAGATAAACCTGTCTTACTGGATGGGTATCAAGAAATTAAAGGCCAAAACAAATCGATTGAGTGAACTGATAACCGGTCACCATTCGATTACCCGAATGTGAGGAATGACGCTGCACAAGACTAGCAATAAGAAATCCCGAGTATACAGTAATTAAGGCTTAATTGTGCTTTTTATTATCAAGTTTACTTCAGCCCTTCAATTGATACACCGCCCGTCATGTATCAACCTGTAGGAACACACGGCTTAAGACCCGAATTGCTGATTCCCATTCTCCAGACGTCATCATTAGTCGGCAACTGTTAAAAGGGCTAAGTTAGCTCTGAGTAATTCGCGCTTTTCATACGTTCGGAAGGATAGATAAATAAATTTAATACATACAAAAAACGTCAGGCAGATTAGATCTTGCTTTGCATTTACTGAAAGAGAATGCAACAATCAGTTACAGTCAATGGCTGTTAGAGAAAGATGAACAAATGACGTAAATGCTTGCAGCCATGGCTTAGCTTTGAAAGAACCTCAAGTGAGACTAGCGGCCTGCTACCAGCATGTCTATGGACCACATCAAGAATACTGTAAGAACCAATATACCAAATAAATTTTACTGTTGTGTGAGATCTTTATGATAACGAATGCAACACACTAGAAAACCATGAAAACAACTGTGGCCCTTGCGGCCCTGGAGGAGTCATCATTTTGGTATCCTGGTTTTAAACGACTTTGTTGATACAAGTGGTAAATATTGTGCACAAACAACCACAGCTGTTAACCGGGGGGGCAGAGGTACTAAGTTATTCGTAGTAACCGCTAGCGTGGCACCGATGCGCGGTTATTCCGGTTACATAATTTACTTCAGTGGAATACTTCTGACATGATTGCATTCATTTATTCTTTTGGATATAACTGTTTACAAGGCTAATTGCTTTCGCTTCCAATGCTGAAAGCACGCACAAACGATACCCATTATATTCCTTCCGTTCTACTATGTAGTCTGAAATGAGATATGCCTCTTTCCTTGCAAGCGATGCGAAAATGCTTTCATATTATCTATCGACCGAACTCGAATTCTTGTGTTTGACTACAACCACTATCGCCGCAACACAAAACAGATGTGAAATACTCGCAATTACTTGTTTCATTTCATAAGCTGCAAAGATAGAAGTTGTGTAATGACTGTAGCACTAGAGCTAATTTTACAGCAGGCAGCTCTAATTTGCTTTAGAGCCTAAGGTATCAGTTTGCTCATGAACAATGAACAAGGATTTATTACGGAATAAAAGCAAGTGCCTGACACGTCCCGTTAGATGATTTAGGTGAATACAAAATAACAAAATATAGGTGAGTCATGTAACAAGCGTCTACCGAGATAACTACGTTTATAAATAACGTCACTTAAAAGAAAACTCGATTGTAGGCCTACAGAGAGTGAAGTGATCGTTAATGTAAAGCGTGAGAGAAGTGAAATATGGTCGCTCGCTTATGCGACGCCTTCTTGCATCCATGTGACACATAACTCTTGTGGAAGGACATGCTTGGCATAATCCAAAATGGCCTAGTTTAGTTAACAAAGTGCTACGAAATAAGAGCAAACTCTAATTAGTTTTTGAATATGCCCAAACTAGGGGAGGATACAATTGAGTTTAGGAGTGGGTTCCAGGGTGAGCAAACTCAACGGGTAAGGTAATTCCTCCGCTAATAGACGGCTATATTGTTCCCATAATTTCAAGCAGTTACCCCTGAACTTCGTGTTGTGGCTATCTTTCAGCAAATGGCGGCATACGTGTTCGGGGTCATTCAAAGCTTGGTATGCTAATGTGAGATCACCGCGCAACATTCGGTAGCGTCCGCTGAAAACTCCCAGCAACCTCATCCTTCGGTGGTAAGCATGATAGTGCAGGTCCTTTGGTGTTGCTCTTGGTTATGGTGCCTCTAATGTCTCAGAGTCACCCTTCAACCAAGGTCGCCATGCTGGGATGGCGTATTCAACGTGTGGGTGCATGTAGGAACTATGAATTATTGGGAAGATTGATTGGTCAAGTCTCGAAAATGCTCTTCGCAGCATGTCAACATGCTAGTTGCCACTTTTCTTAGCTACCTCAGTCTGTTTTGTACAGGTGAGGTCAGTCTGTACGAGCACACGAAGGTCACTTTCCTGGGAGTTTGTTTCCAATCCGTGTGCCCTAGGCAAATACGTGTAGGCATGTCTATGGTGTAATTGTACCGTGAGACATTTGTCTACGTTGAACGGTAGGGAGTTCTGAACTGACCACTTCAACACCACTGGAACAATGAAAAAGTGGTTTATACGGGTAAAATAGTTAATAATTAACAGGTCCCGTATAATGGTTATGATGAAACTTCAAAATATAAAAAATATGTTCAGCAAAATTGGGTTTACACCAGTCAACTCATTGCGGTATATGTAGTGTAAGCTGTAAACCCAAGGTAAATCCATAAGGAATGGCGGCAAATAGGAAGTTGGTAAAAATCGTATCTCCTGGTGTACACATACACGAGGTAAAAAAGTGGAACGAAATCTGGGATTTTTGTGCTATTGAAACCGCTTACAGGCAGTTGTGGTTCTCCAAGCGTAACGAGTCATGTACGATAATGCAGCGAAATAAGTACACGGTCAACTCGGGTTTTGGATTCTGCCAGCGTCGGAGCACATATGACCGATTCCCGTAGGGCCCTCCATGTTCTGCAAAGGCGTACGGAAAAAAGTTCCGACAACATCCCAAACAATTGTGTTGCTCTGACAGCTTGAGATGGTGTCCTCTCAAATTGATATTGTGAATGAGCTCTAGCACATAGTGGCATGTGTGGTTGGGATCAGTCAAAATCTGGTAAGTCTAAATAACTTTCCCGCACAATCCGCGATAGTGTCCGCTGAAGACTCCGAGCACTCGTAGCCTTCGTTTCTGCGGCAAATTATACAAACCTCTGACACCTTGGTTGCCCAGCGTTGGGTTATCCCCAAGACGGTGGGATCTCTCCTCAGCCATGGCTGCCAGACCAGTATTGCGTATTTTGCATGTGGCCGTATGTTTGAGCCGAAAGTTGTAGGACAGTCTAAGGGTTGAATTGTCCAAATGCACGCTTCAGGATGCCCACATGCTGGATGCACCTTCTTGACACCGTTTTAGCCTGATTTGAACATTAAGGCTGACCTAAACAAAATTCCAGATCATTCTCTACAGAATACGTCTGAAGCTCCTCGTTGCCGAGTTTATAGGCTACAACGACTTGTGCCCTACGCTATCTTTGTCCATCTTGAATCGAAGTAGATTTTAAAATGACCACGAGTATGCCCTATCCAGCTTTGATTGCATTACTGTGATATCATCTGGTGTACTGATGACCCTTCACACCTGGATGTCATCTGCATTAAGCAGGCAGTTCGAGCTTTTGTGGTGTGTGATAGCTTTAATATACGCCAAAAATAATCGCGGTACAGCTACTGATCCATGTGGTACTCCTCATAAAATTCGGATGGGATCTGACAAGGATGCACGCACGAGTACGTACAAGCGCCGGTTAAGAGGAAAGGTTTTTATCCATCCTAGGACAGGAACATAAAACCAAAGGTCTAGAGTTTGAAAAACATAAAGTCATGATCCAAAATGTTAAACGCCTTGAGAAGTCGTGAATGCCTAGATGAACTCCTGTGCCAGCGTCAGCTTCTTCAGTCCAGGTGGATACTGCCAGTGTTATAAATGTATTACATGATCTAACATTTGCCCAGAAAACGCTACTGCAACGCGGTCTAGAGAAATCTCACAAATGCTAATCTTAATAACTGTGTCATACCAATAAAACGTCTCGTCTGTCACGATACAAGGAGTGCTGTAGCATCTGCTAGCTTGCAATAAAGGTGCTATCAAAAGAGAGCAATCAAAATGTAGAGCAGGGAAAGCAAGTGACTACTCGTGAACCGGAACAACCAAAAACGGGGTTGAAGAGAATTAATAAGTAGTGCGATGGAGGCGAATAGACAAGACTCTGCGAGCGTTGCGGTTCGAGGAAACAGCGGATAACGGGCTGCATCTGGGAACGAGCCTGGGCCTAGAACAATAGTGGAGGTATTTGTCGAGAATGCAATGAAGCAGACAAATACACCGCCAGCGAAGTCCACATAGGTGAACGCGGATCGATTAACTCAGCCGCTGGAGAGCAACTCGCGTGCTTTGAGCGACTCATAGCCGCTCAGAATCGGATTTGGCGTAGCGGAGATACGGGCTGGAAGGATGGAGGGGTTGTCTCGATGGTCAACTTTGTAGGTACCTTTACTGGTCCGTCACACCACTCATCCTCCGCGTTGCGTCGTGGGAAGGAAACACGGTCGAAATCTGTACGGGTTTGTGAGTTATCAATGGCATGTAATTGTGGCAGTACACGCTCTGCCCCTTCCCTCGCGTCGTTTTTGCTACAATAACACGGGCAATATAGGCTCATTCGGTAATAGATCACCTATCTTGCCTGTGAAATCGGAAATTGTTCGAGAAACAAATTAACCTAATATGCTGGTGGCTATGAAACACAAAGCGACACAGAAATTCCATTTCTTGTTATCTGTAATCACAGTCAAACGAACTAGGATGGCTGCGATCATAACTGGTATAATTAACAACAACTATGCTCGAGAAATTTTGCAAAGCCCTCCTCTAAATATGTTGCAACAGTTACATCTCGTTAGCAGGTGATAATTGTCCGACCATCTGTGAGTTTTTATTCGCAGTTTCGTAAGCGGCCCCTGGTAGCTTAATTACACCTGGTTACTACCACCAGGCAATATGTATGCCCACTCCGAGAAGTGGTCACGGCAGTTGAAGTCGGTTTACCTTGGACATTCAGAGAAGTTGACAAGCAAAGTGGGAGGTCCATCAGCTGAAATAGTTATTAGTGTTAACTAGTTCAAGATATTCCTTCTTGCACAACTCGAACTGCAAGGAAAGCTGCAATAGCAGATCATAACGGAAACAAGCATGGCTTTGTTATACGGGGTCACGTAACTCCTACAAAGACTGAAAAATACGTCGCACTTTTCCAGCCAAGGAAGTGCAGCGTTTTACAAGGAATTGTTAATGTTACTAGCCCCTTAGACTTAACATCCTTTTTTTGGTGTATGTCGCATCAGTACCAAGTAATGACACGCACAGCAGATGTTGGTGCAGGTTAGTGGGTTAAACCCACCCCAGACTACTTTCCATTTGTCCAAGTAAGACGAAAGTCTACACACCGCAACGGATATACTAAAGTACTGTGACAGGGTTCACATAAAGCATTTTCCTCTTAGCCACACCGAGTTTGCATCTATCCCAACATTGCGTTAAAACTCCAGTCATGGTGTCAAACGCGCCTACTCCACGCTTGAAATCTCCAGTGCCGCCATAAGCATCCAGTACCAGCGTACAATCTGTTATTCTGTTTAACTTGCGTCTATTTTATCCAGACGGAATGTTTCATTCCGGCATCTTAAACTCTTCATTAAACCATGTTGAAGTATGGATACTCCGGCTAATGATATTTCGGTTTTCTATAAATAGAAACTAAAGTGTGATAACACCGTCTTGACAGATGATGTAGTATAAATGTGTATGAACCATGTATGGAACAACCTTTGATGTCGCAGTGTTAAACTACCTGGTGGATTCTATTTTGATCACGAGATTTAATCAGACCCATCAGATTTCCAGAGGATTCGTTTACAAACACCAGACCTTCAACTATAGGATATATTACCTATAACGAAGCCATTCGAGTGCATTACTCATTTGCCATTAGATTTCAAGCTCATTGCAGAGGAAATCAGCACACTCCACAAATAAATTAGACAGCTGGCAAAGCAACAGATATATTCCGGGAGTTTCTATCATGTCTACTTCTTGGCAACGTCAAGCCTCCCACCGTAGGACGAAACACTGGGGATTCCATCAACTGAAATAAATCTAACGAACTGTTTCTCCTATTGGCAGGCCATTGGTTACGCAATGCCAGGAACAGTCATGACAGTGAAGCATAGATTGCGTTATGTGCCAGTTACCCCGAAATTCGGAATGCTTACCATCGTTTCCTATGGATCAGTGGTATATGTGCTGCTGGCTTTTGGCGTAATCCGCTGGCAAAGGTGGATTCAATTGGCCAAAAGCCACCATGTGAATACGGAAGAATGACGAGTCCGATTAGGTCAAAATTATAGCCCGGTGCATTGCTGAATTAAGCCTAGACTATCTGGCCTGTAACAGCTGAGACAAAACAGTCATATTATGGATTAACTTATCTTTGGTTTGGTAAGCTATTGCTAACCTAGTAACCAATGGTGTATCGAAGTTGTGAGGTGCCGTTGTTAATGGCTTAGTTTGAACACACTGCTTTAGATCTTTGAGACAGATTTAGTAGATGGATTTGTGGTTGCGCGAGGACAATGCTATTAATAAGTGCTTTTTGATCGCACAAATTCGGCTGCAGCTTTTTGCTCGTGATCGTCTGCACGTTCGGGAACCGTTTCGCTAAAAAGTAGAGCACTACAAATGTGAAATTCCTCTTAGTTGGGGTCCGTTATAGGGCTGTGGACCTCCATGATAGCGTCTTATCGCGGTGACGGCAGGGAGTTTTCCGCTATCCGTCTGGACATAGGTCTGATTGTATGTCCGATGTACCGTACACCACATGTGCAGGTTCATTGATGCAGAACATACGAAAATGATCGGAGAGAAATTTAGTCTTTAGGCATTATGTAATAAACGTAGTGGTTTTATGGAGAACATGAAATTTATCAACTGGATATATCTGCTTTACTGCGAAGGGGGCATTTCGTATTCAGCATGTCAAGTAGACTACCCCATTTGAAGGGTACTTAAACGATGATGACCTATCTCCTGCGGTTGCTATCGCTGCAGTTAAGGCGTGTGCTGCAGTTTGCGTTTCGATGATTACAGCGTGGTATTCATTGCCTTCCAGCGTTAATACGATAAAATCCTTTTCGACTTCCAAATGTCATGGGGCCGCAGATTTTTGTGACACGCTAGTACAGATAATGCACCAAGTCACCTGTGCACGTTTTTGGGCGCATACAACATTGGAGACCACACCTCGGCGAAGGTTTCTCAGGAGCGTGACCCGGGTGTATTGGTACAGGAAGATCTTGGGTGTTCAAAACAAGCAGAGAAGGCGACGAGGACCGTCAATCAACACTTCGGTCTTCTTCGCAGAGCCTTCGGTCGGTTGGAACCCTCAATATTTCCCAAATGCTTAACGCCTACGTGCGACCTCACGTGGAATATGCTATTCAGGCGTGGCAGCCGTGGCAGCCGTAGCAGAAACAGGATCTAGTTGCTCTCGACACTCCTCAACGAAGGGCAACCAAGAAAGTCAGAGGCCTCTTTCACCTGCCCTATCAGCTTAGACTGAAATCTCTAAGAATCTACAGCAGTCGAGATCGACTTGTGCGGGGGGATCTCATAATGGTTTCCCAGAATCTGAAGCACCCAAACCACATTTACCGTCCGCTGCTGGAATTGAACCACAACCACACTGAAACTGACAATTCAGTATAGCCGGCTTGAATGTCATAACAATTTCTTTTCTCTCCGCGTGTGTGAGCCTTGGAACGCCCTCCCTAATTATGTCGTCTCTGCTCCCAATCTGGCGATATTTAAAAAACGTTGATTATGCATTATCTCACTTACATTGCATTTTATGACTTGTTAGCCAGGGGCTACAAAACGCAATCAAACCGTGTGTTGTCAAACACCTAACCAATGGATTTCTGCATTTGTGCATTTAATACGCGAAAATCTCCGCTGTTCCACATAAGTCTATGATGAGTCCACCACAACGCCTTTCACTTTATTATGCAATTAATTTTTGTAATAATTTCCATCCAACAGGACTTGTTAAGCGATGCTTTTTTTTACCCGTAATAAGCTATTGTTCCATTGTTCCATTAATACAAATCTGAGAAAGCGCAAGAGCTGACCTATCTAAGTTATTTCCTAACCCTTACCTTCAAGGGGTTCATAATCTCTTCGTCGTAGCAAGACCTACATAACTTGCTTTATGTTGTTCTCATCCGTCTTGCAAGTAACTTTCAATGATCAATATGCTTTATTACACTGCTTCAATTGGTGAGAGTAATTAGTTTAAAAATCTCGAGTATAGTGTTTGTGTCTACATAGCAATGACAGCTGACAAGAGATGTGCTAATTGATTTCGTAGGTACATGTTCAACTTTTTAAGAAATATGTCTGCAGGTAGGGCTCCTAAAGATAAGCACCTCGCAACCTCATCAGTTTACAGTACAAGATTGGCATTTTGACATTCTGAACTCGAATACGGATGATGGAATTTTTCTCCGTTAGCTGCTTACAGATAAATTCACAGATTTAGTTATGGAACCCAAGTGGAGAGGGCTCCTGAATAGACAGATAACAATAATCTGCTCTGTACATTTTGGTCTTCAGTTCCTTAAACGTATTCAAAGGTTTCATTTAGACTATCGTTTGCTAATTCACTGCTCATTGACTACAGTAATTATACTAACCATTTACAGTCCGTGACATATCAATAATACAGCGTAACGTGATCAGCTTTGTGTACTTTTAGTACTCTGGATAGAAAAGTTACACGTGTATCGCAAGGGTTAAATTGGTCAAGCAAGTTATCAACGGTATGGATACAGTTATTGAGTTCTTTCAGCATTTTGACATCATTTGTCCCATCCTGCATGGTGTTTTCCTTTTGTATAGCATCGAGGTAGAATTTCTTCTTTCCGCCCAAAATAGCTTGCATCTTGGAAATATACTTACCTCATTCATTGTTTTCTGGCATGATCCTATGTCCTGCATAATGGTATGCTCCCATGATTAAACATGAGTTCATTAACTGTAGCTTGATATTTGATTTTAATTACATTATTTACTGCGACCTGCAACGTAGATAATGTTGAGAAATTGGTACTAGAGTACGTTAAAGTGCCACTAGTGGCGGAGGACGTGGGTATAAATTCAACCAGCTGTTGCGTCTAATTTCCGAGTTGGTGGTTTAAAATGTAACTTCTCTCTGCCTAGTTGCGAAGCACAAATTTCGGTCCTATCGTAAAACCTTAATTTATATTTTGTTTACTTGTAAGCGATAAACATTATGCACGTATGGTTCTGGATACGTTAGAAAATCCTTTTCGGATACTTTAGATTCCAAACATGTAGACAATATTTTTAAGGTTTTCACCGGCCTTGGTGCGCACACGCCACAAATGGCCTTGGAACGATTCCCGTTCATCGGCAAAGAGCTTCAACACTGATAAGTGATAACACAAAAATTGTTCGCATCTACATAATGTCGACTGAATCACTTCCTGAAGATTGGAGGCATGCATTTGGCAATCGTGCAAATGAAATAACATGCATGCAACGTATTATTCTATTGGGGTCATATACCGTTAGCTAAATTTGGCTCATCGATCTACAGACGTGTGTCAAATATTACCACTATCTAATGCACCTCAAATACTCGATAAAACCTAACTGTGCTACGGTAGAAAAAGCCTATCATGCTAACGACAATGCAACTCATTCTTGTACTTGCTTGATGGTAATCGTCGAAAAGACCTACTGAGCGCATGTGTAATTTGGTTGAACAGTAGGCGCCGGATTCAGCTGGTACTCTGCCCATCATTCCCGATGAACTCTAGGAAACTCACAACGAACGGCCAAAGTGGCGAAATAATGTCAGATGCGTTTGACCGGATGCAGTATAGTTTTGTTTAATTACTGTCCTGCCCATACTTACAAAGTTATCTTTTCTATTTTCTGACCAGTTATAGGGGCTACAGAGCGATTTATCTCAATGTACTTTCGGTGTGTTGCAAAATATTTGAAAGTTACGAGGCGGACTGCAATAAATGATGCTCTTAATGGTGTGTTAAACGCTATCTAACCTCCAGTAACGCTATAAAATTGTTAAAGTTTCCATCCACTTCACAATAGAAATTGAGAGCAAGCTTTTAAAAAGCAGAATGGTCTGGTTGGTTCATCAAAATTAGATGCGAAACTAAAGAAAATACGTAGTTTGATCACATTACACCGGTCAATTCATTGAGTGACTAGGCACTTCATATCACAAATGCAAAAGACGTTTTGGTAAATATCCTGTTTTTATCCAAAGTGTACTTCAAATTAACTTTTGTTTCGCAAAAGGAATTCCATCTAAATTAACTAATTTCATTTTAAAAAGTAGGCCACTCGTGAACTGTGCTAAAGTACTACTTCTACATATGGTTGAAACAGCTATATTTAATCACCTATTTACGTTTCTATTTTATACAGTTTCTTCCCTCATCAGAGATTTCTCTCGCTCTTATTTTTATTTTTCTGGTTTGAGTAAAAGTTATTTGTTAAGGACTAGCTGAGTTTGTTTGTAGCATTTTAAGCTGGTTTGTTTTCTTATCATTTAGCCGTGTAACGGCCAGCATCCTCTTGTAAGCAAGTGGTACTTGAACGGCTACGTGCTTACTCAGTCAATTGCTGCGTACCAAGCAACAGTGGCTTTTATCTAGCGGTAAAATGCTCAGATTACTCCTTTGGGACCGTAATTTGCTGTTTCTATAAGGTAAATCTATCAACTCGAGCTGCATTTGCGTCGTAACATTTTCAATTTGAGAGCATTGTAATGTTTGTGGGAAGATAAATTGTGACATAAATGGAACCGGTTATTCCAGATTTTGGAAGTTCAGAGAAATTGGTTTAATTAAGAAGCTGTAGTAAATGAGATTTAACTATGGAAGTTGCATCTATGAACCAGATAAGACTTTGTGATTTCTGAAAATGTATTGTGTCTCACTCAAGATATTAATATGTTGAGCAAATATTTCCTATGTTCTAGAGTTAGTAACATTTTATTAGTATTCATTCACCTTCTGATTGCTAAATACTGTGTGATACAAATTTTTGGCCTCCAATTTAAAATATTCAATAGACATACATAAATCATACAGTGTTCCGAAGAAAAATATTTGCTCGACTCTATGTAAATTAACGAAATCTTTTCTCATTTTTTCATTTGATTATGGCCTTTATGTTACTAGCAAAAAACAGCTTAATGGAATAGCTTAAATAAAATACATGATATTTCAATAAAAATGTGAGTCAACTTGCAAAGGCATTATTCCTGTTTCTGTATTTTTCATTTTTTGTAAATTATCAGTCAGTAATCGATTTAGAAGCAAGAATCTGTTTGTTATTATACCTGTTAATTTGTTAAGGAAAACATTACTGACTTTATACTTTAGGAGTTCTTTCCTATTAAACAATGATAGAAAGTGTGTCAGCCTTTACAAATTATGCTTTTTTCGGCAACTATTCGACTTTCGTACATTGTTTTGGTGTAAATAATGTGCTAGCTGGTTACCTGTGGATTGAACCATAGTCAGTTTTAATGTAACACTATCAGAGGCCTTGTCCCAAAACCGCGCGTTGTAAGGAAGCTGTAATACTGCATGCGCGCAGTAAGGTAACAAAGACCCATATTTGTCAAATACCAGCAAAAAAGGATTGCAAAATTTGGTAGGTCATATCTCTGTTTGCATTTTGTTAAGGCATATTATTTGCCTGTAGGGATTTGTAGGAGCGTATAGCGCTACACATATCGATACTCATACGACTGAATTAGATTTGCGAATTATAGTGAAGAGTATCCAAACAGGTCGCGAATATGCTCGTTTCTGCGGTAGATTTCGTTCTAGTTTCCATGGGATGCACCGTACTGTAGTGTTTACACATTTGTAGTAGAATGCTCTCAACAAGCAACAGAACAATGTTGGAGTATTCACAAACCCGAAAAATGCTGTACTTTTTCCGTCGCCGTTTGAACGGCTGAAGTAGGTTAAGTGCATTATGGATAATAAATAGTATAAGACTTTGCCTGTATACGTCATTTGTGACAGAATATGCATCATACCATGCGAATTTAATTCAGCCTGACAATGTGTTTCTTCACTCAATTTATACTCCCAACAGACCCTCTCAGACGACCACTTGGTTTGGATAGTCTAGCTGATTACACCAGTGATTATGGACTGGTCTTCAGAGCTGGTTACTACGTGAGATCCTAGAGTAAGTTCCATAGGATACTTTGTTGCATATGTATGAAAACGGTATTGCCGTGTAATGGCTGAGGCGCAAGATATTGCACCTCACCATGTCCACGATGAGTTTTTCGTTAGGAAAGAGGATATCTATGGTAATTGCTTATACTTTGCCTGAAACTCGGTGGATAAATGATTTGGTTAAGCAGTGGTGAAATAGGGATCAGATTTCCAAGTTTCGCTTTTAACTGCTCACTTACATTAGTTGGGGTTTCAAGGGCATGCAGGTTGAAGTTCCATAACTGAAGAAGGTGGCTTTAAGACTGGGGAAGACTGGGGAAGAAATTACTAGTTAGCGTAATCTGGACGTCGGTAATCTCCTCGTCTATCCTTACCTCATTTATGTTACTTTAAGAGGTGTTTTATATTCATATAAGGCTCGTTCCCTATACCTATGTTTTACACTGTAGCCTACAAAACCATAAAGTGGTGTTGCTTAATTCTCTTGCTTACTCAAATTGCTTCCTTCCCGTGTACAGGCATGCATTCCATATAATACCCGATATGCCAACAAATGAACTGGATGAAATACACATGAATTGATAAAACATCTGGACAGATGGATGGATGATTTGAACAGTACGCTTCTATCGCCTCCGTGCACAATACTCAACCAATGACCGTTCTACACAGGTAAGTATGTTTCTTCTGTAAATGTGATCTACCTTTTTGTTTTTACGGGATATCGGTAGTACAAAAAAACATAACTTCGAGCATACTTGTTGAAATATAGGCAGAGCTGATATAACTTGCATATGTTGTTATACGAACACGTCAAATACAGATTTATTGCTAGCAGTTTTACAGACTGACACTATCTAAGGATATTTCCATAGAAAACAGAGCAAGTTTGCACATTTTATTTAGCGGATGTGTTTGGAAAACTGAAGCGGATGCTATGTGACGAACAGCGACAACTTATATGATTATTTTATCTAGATATCGTTATACGTCGCTGCTTCGACAAGTTTGGCCTTTGACACACGATTCTTTGTTTGGTTTGCCTATTTGGCAATCTTGTGGAGGGCGGTTCCTCACCAATCGTGGAGTCATTCGCACTGGACGGGTCGTCGTTGTCCGATCGATTAGCGGATTAGGTGTGAAAATGATACCTTGGATTCATGTGCTATTGCCTTTACACGTGCGTCTCCGGTCCCTGCCCATCCACAGTCGCACTATTAGGAGTATCATCTAACGAATTTATTTTTCACTTAATTATTCCGACATCCGATCTATATCAATGTGATGTACTGAATGCAGTGAGGGAACTATACTTCGATGAATTCACTTTAATTTTTGTTACCCTTAACCTAACAGCCTGTCTTTTGTCCTTTCGCATCTGATAATGCTGAAATCAGTGAAACTAAGTTTGGTTAAAGCAAAAGGTTTTACTCTGTTTGGTGTTTTTTTGTTGTGGTAAGCATAAACTTCCTCAGTGTTCAGTTTCATCTGAGTTATCAGCAAGTCTACTAAGTTTATGTTTTCAGTGGACATTTATTATAGCTTTTTGATTTACGGCAGATGATCCATTTTCTCGCTGTTGGTTCAGACAGGCATTCGCAGTTTTGTTATTTAGGTACTATCGGGTAAAGCGGTATGAGTACCGGTTGTGGATGTAGGAAGAAGATCTTTGAATAGCGGCGCTCTGTCGCGCTTACGCTGCTATTTTCAAGGTTCTTTTTCACATATCTTGTTGCACTGGCTTTATAGCGGATTTGCTAAATGGTTTGTTTACATCGTTTATCTACCTTTTGAAGAATTTTAGGATTCCATAGGCATAGTCTTTTTGTATTCATAGCGCACTTCAAATTTGATGCTCCACTTTTCCTTTCTCCCTTTATTCCGCCGCACGTATTCCTTCTCAGCTGCCTAACCCATTATTGCCCTAAAAATTTCCCTTTTGCTAACGTTTGCTAGATCGACTCCGGTTGCTTATCGACTATATTTATCTCCTACTATAGATGAGTTCAAAACGCTAACCGCAAAGAACAAAGGTTCAGCCGCCAGCTCAGTGTTACCAAACCGGGGAACTTCAAGTGGCTCTAGTAAAGTTTTTGAGGTAGATTAACTTGCTTCCTGTTCCGTCGTTTCGTCGAACTCCAAGTAAACAACTTAGTCACAAATGCGCTGCTACCAAATAAGAAATATGTCAAAGGTTGCTAATAAAACTGTAAAAGTATGTAAACCTAAGGAAACTCTTAAAAACCACAAAGCGCTTGGCTTCTACTACCAACTTTCCTACAGAAATATGCAACAGCCTAGATCAGATTGAAAAGAACGTCAAACACATCAATGAAAAGCTCTTAAAAATGGACGACTTCTGTAGCCTGCTGCTTCCTTCTTATACTTGTGTAGTATGCCTGAAAAACTCAAACTAGACTAATTGCACAAGACTTCATACGCCATCTGTGCAGTTGCATCAGAAGCTTTTGAACGTATACTTCGTCAGACAAACGTACTGGCGTTCAATGTACCTGATAACGTCAAAACCGAAACCGTAGCGAAGGTCTTGATTGAAGCCAGCAACTTACAGTATATACGTTGTACATCCGTTCGATTAACGAAGAACTCGATGAAGCATTGCTACTTGGTCGTGTTGAAGCTCTCTGACGAAGCAAATGATAAAAAGTTCATTCGCTCTCAAAGTTTTATAGCCGCAAGACCCGGTTTCTAAAGTATAATTCTTAAACACGATGAGACACCACTCCGGAGGGAATTGATTCCAAGTAGACGATCTCTGGTATGCCCGAAAGAACGTGCTCCTGTAAATATGCACCAACATGTAAGCCTAGATGGCAGAGTGAAACTTAATAATAGCCACTCCAATGTGCCACCAAACGTGGGTGTTGCACCTATAAAATTGGCACCATCTAGTTCGTCCAAAACAGCTTCTCCAAGAATAGGCAGTACGCTTGACACTGAACCAGTTTAACCTTTGGATGACATCTCTCTTAATTGTCCTCAGGATCATATTAAATTTGTCCCCACTGACAGTGGCATTTCAGGCTCCACGAAATTTGCCCAACCACCGGGTGGACAGTATAGAGACAATGAGCCTGTGGATACCATACTTTTAAACGCTGAAATTACTGTCGGGCATAAATTAGTGCAAAATAGACCACAAGCGGTAGGACGGAACACGCTGCTTGCTTCCTAGGATAAATAGTAAAACTAACGGCCAACTACTCGTTAAGCTCTACATGTCCAAGGGTCCGGCAAAGTTTGTTGGATCGGAGCCAAAATCTCAAGGCATGCATGCAAAAGTGAATTTACCCAGAGTTAGCAAAGAAAACAGCTTTCAACAACCTTCTGAAAGACGTCAAATGCAAACCAAAATGCATCTCTACCGAACTAACATACAATGGTTCGAGCGCTTCTCCAAAGATAAGGCCTATCCCAATTCGTACAGGAATACTTTATCCGACAGCACATGATGCGGCCATTCCTTCTCTCCTCCTTCCGCTCTCCATGGGCACAGGTGCTCATCTTTGCCATGCTGCTAACTACAGTAGCAAAATTGCACCCTCTCATGGCATCTCTCTCTCACAACCCGTACCACAATATGCGTGTTCACTCAGTCATGTAAACGACCAACGCAATATGCTTTTACCATTGGAGAACCACTAACAACATGCGGTTGACACGCAGTTACATTTTCTGGGAACCCGCCGCCTCACCCAGCTCAGTTACTACCTCTCCTCCTCTCAACGCATCTCAACCAGTTATTGGGGATGCAGAATGCACCACATGGTCCTTCAAGCCCTGTACACTGACAGAAAACTTCACTCAGATTGACCATGCTTAAGTTCCCTCTCCTGCCACGCATCAACAGACTATGTACAACGGTCTCCGGAAATTGCACCCCATACCGTGGCTCAAGGTCCCATAGATAACTTGATATAGGCAAAGAAGAATCCAGCCAAAATGAGCGTAAAAATCTTCAGAAAATACATCCTTAGATAATTCTAGACCCAGCAGGCTGAGGTTAGATGCAGCGATCCATCTATTCCAAACCAATGCAGTTACCCTTCTTCTAACGAATGTTCAATCGCTGGCGAACAAGATGCATCACCTAGAACCATTATTATCCTTCTCTCGATCACATATTGTGCTTGCACCGGAAACATGTTTTGGCTTGCAGTGCACAGAGCTATTTTTCTTAGGTTCATGATTATTGCCAGTCGCCGTCTTACTGTTCGAGTTGGCGGTTGCTTTGTCTATGCACAAACAAAAACTATTAGTTATCTCCCCCTCTTTCTAAATACAACTATGAATTACTTTCCGCTGTGCCAAGCGTTGCTCGCGGATCTCAGTAGCACAGTGTTCAGAACGTCAGCCTTGAATTATTAATCTCTGAGTTCCACCCCAGCTCAGGCTATCTCCACCTGACGAGTCCAAACTAAGACGAAACCGCGGTCGTGGTGTGCCAGTGTTGGGATAAACAACACCAAATATTTTCATTCAGAAGACGGTCCTCGAAATCGGAATGACAGAGTTTACATCACAGTGAACCGAGGTCTCACTAGAGGTTGCGAGTCGCAACCCAACCACACAGCGTGCTCTCTAAATTCAGCTTTGAATTACTTTCCGCTGCTCCAAGCGTTGCTCGCGGATCTCAGTAGCATAGTGTTCAGAACGTCAGCCTTGAACCACTAAGCGCTGAGTTTCACTCCAGCATAATTGATTTATTTGATTATAGATATAAACATGTCAAAAAGCTTCATAACACTGAAATAAATGAGCAGCTCTTAAGGTGATCACTTTACTTCAAAAAATACATTATAGTTTTTATGGGTGTGTTTGGGTAAGGAAGCTAAATTATTAACTTATTCACTGTGGACCACGGTTATATATATATATATATATATATATATATATATATATATATATCGTAATCTAAGGCCGATTTCGATACAACTTTTCGGGAACTTCCGGGTACATCGCTATTTACTACAACATTTTGAGTTTTACCAGGCTGTTAGTCGTACAAATTAAATTATGTATATTAGCTCATGGTGTAATTGAATTAGATATAATAACAGCATTCGTAAAACGCATAGTATCAGCGTGACAAAATTTCGTACTGCGGTGAAGCTTCGTCAGCAGCTTCTCCAGACTTGCGTTAATGTATTAGCAATATCAAGCTGGTGTGATTATATTTGGATTGTGCAACCAACATAATGCAGATTTTCAAATGATACGTTTCTCAATAAAGTTTTCTTGCATCCTGACTACGTTGTCTTGTGTTGTATTGGAATAATAAATACTTTACAATTTTAACGGTTGACATGAATTTTGCATAAAAAGCAGACATATTCCTAAATTTATTTAAATCTATTTTTTGAACCAGAATAGAAATTTGAAGCACCGGTGATTAGTAGCAACCTAGGATTTCGTTGAGAGCCATCTACGGC
Organism: Dicrocoelium dendriticum; assembly: GCA_944474145.2. Lineage (NCBI taxonomy): Eukaryota > Metazoa > Platyhelminthes > Trematoda > Plagiorchiida > Dicrocoeliidae > Dicrocoelium > Dicrocoelium dendriticum. Next base: position 64,154,648 of record OX104059.1, on the reverse strand, counting down.
TGCCACACTGGAAACATTTGTGCTTTCGTATGTTCAACGACATAACGCTAATACGCAATCAAAAGTAGCAACTGTACTTGGATATCTGCTTAATTTACGCAAGGGTTGGGACAGACATTTCTAGAGCGTACCGTTGTACGCTAATTTATTAAATACACAAGGTATCCATTGGGCCATTATGATATCTGGCAACAAATAATGATAAATAGGACCGCCACCATTAGCATGAAAGCGAATTGTATATTGAGATATATGCGGGGATTCGCAGTTAACGCTGGCAACTAAAGGTATATAAAGACACTATGTCCAGCACACTCGACCGAAAGGTAGTGCTGTACTTAGCAAACGTAATTAGCTTAGTGAAACTTGGGCAAGACAGCCAAATTCTTGGAACTTTGTAGTTATTTGGAAATGTGCAGTTTTTCGGCTGCGGAATAATTGTATAACCACGGTTAGTTTGCAATAAACTTTTGTTATACTATATGTGGAGTAGCTTGAGATTCGCAAAAGGGTTCGCCGATGGCAGCTATGTAAATAGAAGCATAACCATAGCAAATGCTTTTCTTAAGTTTTGTAATAATAGCAAATTGCAATAACGAATTATTCGTTGGCACCCTAACAATTGTGTGGCTAAGAAATGAACTCTTAACCCAATTTCGTAAATATCCACAAAGTACAAATCATCAATCTCGGAGCAAATAAAACTCTATCAGTTAACCGAAGCTGATTGGGGCATTTGCGGCCAACAAAACCAGTAACCTGGCGGGTAACACCCTAAAACCAGCTGATTCAACGTTTACAGTTCTAGGGATCTAATTGACCTACATGCACTTCAATGCCAGTGGTTTCCAATGTTGAGGTTGGCGTTTCATTCCATCTACACAAATAATGATACAAAACGTCTCCTCCACTCAGTAGTAACCTGTTTTCCTGAAAGCACATTTCATGAAAAGGATGCCAAAACCTCAACCATGGGAAACCGAAAAACCACCACAGTTTACTCCATTAAAAATTATGTGGTAATTGACAGATCGACCACATCGATAACCAGATTCAAAGAACCTGATTGTATTCATTGTAGTTATATTTACGTTTTTCTAGGCGCTTACAAGCATTTGCATTCTGCTTTGCAACATTGTATCAAACAAGATTCATGTGCCTGAATACTATTTTCATAGTACGCATTAGATTTGGCCAACTAGATGTTACCATGTTAAGCTGGGCAGTTCTAGGTGAATTAAACTACAGACAGAGGACTTATACGTAAACATTTAATTGATATGCTATTTGGCGTTGACTAGACGTTGAGTGCTCAACTTACCAAGGTACCCATTTAACTGCTCCGTTTTACAAACGTCACCTCAATGCAGCTTGTTCAGAAAATGTAACAAGTTGGATTGCGGGACATAAACAGCAAATTTTCAGATATTGCATTATCAAAAGCGTTGCAAATGCCATTATGCAAATAGTGTACACAATTTGGTTCGTCCTCTATACCTGTTCCGCAGGCAATGGTGTCATCTCAGTACAGTTTTCGCTACGGATGTACGGCAATTTGATCAGTTGCAATAAGAACTAAGTGTTTCATTAACTTTATTTAACATAAAGATTTTGGGGATGGAGAATCCTTACTAATATGCGCGCTCCATCCTTTATTATTTGCATCAATCGAAATCTTCCGTCGCCTTGTATATGATAAAACAATGGTATTGACTGTCATGAAAATCTCTTAAGAAATCTTATGAATCGGTGTGTACTCACCTATACAGTTACTGCACTATTCTAGCGCCGCATATTGCAAATGTGAAGGTCTTGACGGTCAATAAAAAAATAAGCATTGCAATTCCATTAAAAAAATCACCTTTGGTTTGGCTTGAACGAATTTGAGAAGGCACTGAGCAAGCAAAGCTGCTAGTTACTGGAAACAGTAAACTGCTATCTAAAATGCAACAGATCAGAATAGCAGTTGGATAAAAAAAGTGAGTGAGGTGACTAGTACCATGGTAGCTTTTTAAGCTCCGAATCCATTGCTAACAACGATGATATAGTAAAGCTAACGAAGTTGTATTCCGTAAATCATATAGTGTTTTATAACTAAATAGAGAAATAGATCCAAGGTTATTTTGGAATCTAACGAAACAGTAAAATTAATGGGACTGACATCTTAGTACCGAAAATTAAATGGAACAATGGTAAATTGGTTTATTCCGGATAAAAAGGCATTGCTCAACAAGTCCCGTGGGATGGCAATTATTGCGAAAAGTGAATTACATGATAAAGTGAAACGCGTTGTGGTGGATTCATCATAGACTTATGTAGAATAGCGGAGATGTTCGCGTATTACAAGCATAAATCCATAAATGCTTTGGTTGAGAGTTTGGCAAGACACCGTTTGATTGGGTTTTGTAGCCCCCTTGGCTAACAAGTCATAAAATTAAAGTCAAATGAGACAATGCATCGTCATCTCGTTTTTTATGTATTGCCAGATTGGGAGCAGAGACGACATAATTAGGGAGGGTGTTTCAAGACTGGCACAAGCGGAGGGAAAAGAAATTTCTACTGCATGCAAGCCGGATATACTGAATTGTCAGTTTCAGAGGGTGACCTATTAGATTAGTTTTGTGGTTGAATTCCAGCACCGGACGGAAAATGTGATTTGGGTTCTTCAGAATTTGGTAAAACATGATGCGACACCACCCCCGCAAAATTCGATATCGACTGCTGTATATGCTTAGCGATTTCAGTCTAAGTTGATAAGGCAGAGGAAAGAGACCCCTGACCGCCTTGGTTGCCCTTCGTTGAGGAGTCACGGGAGCAACTAGATCCTATTTCTGTCACGGCTGCCACGCCTGAATAGCATATCCCGCATGTAGTTACACTTGGGCTTTTAGCATTTTAGGAAAAATTAAAAGTTCAACAAGACCAAAGTATTGATTGCCGGTTCACTTCGCCTTCTCTGATTGCTTTGAACACTTGAGATATTCCTTTACCAATACATTCAGGTCACGCTCTTGAGGGACCTTCCTCAAGTTGTGGTCACCAAGCATTGAAGCAGGTTCCTCTTTGACCACTCATAAATTCAATCTAGGCCATGTTGGAGCAGCTCGTGATCTGGCTTGTTACTAATCGCCCGCCATATATTTACGTGATCAGCGAAAAGCAGGAGATTTGAGATAACTCTTGCCAGGTCGTTGATAATCACCAGCAATATGCGTGGCCCAGCACTGAGCGTTGTGGTACAACATATTTCACCTCAGTTGGGTTAGACAGTGATTCCCTAACATGTAGTTGAAGCTTCCGTTGGCGATGGAAGCTGACCATCCAAAGAAGTATAGCATCTTCCATTTCGTAGCTCTGTAGCCGTTGAAGTAGGATGTGGTGATCAAGGTGGTCGAAAGCTTTGGAGATTCCATAGATGACGTCAACCCCGAACCCATCATCAGCCACTTCCGTCCAACTAACTCGTTCAAGCAGTAGCCTGGTGGTGCTTGACCGGTGTTGGCGGAAGCCATCCTGCTCCGGTGCCAAAATGTTACATTTTCCCCTTAGTCCATTAAAGCCTCAGCGATGACTGCTTCCATGACATTCGCGAGCACAGGGAGGGGAGTAACTGGGCGATAGTTCGCAGGATCTAAAGGGCTACAGGCTTTAAAATTGGGGTGCTAATGGCTCGATTCAAGATAGGGGAGACTTATAGTTCATCAAAGCACCTTTGGAAAAGATGTGACAAATGTTCAGCTGGCTTGTTGGCCACATGCTTCAGTAACTTCAGACGGATGTTGTCTGCTCCCAGGGAGCTAGGATCGCGCAATGAGAGTAACTTCCTTAACACAATCGATTGGTTGAAAATTACATGTATGTAGAGTGGAATCGGTAATGTGCATGAACTTATGGGACAGGTAGAGGCTGCGAGTCAGAAAGTTGGGGCATATTGTAACCGCAGGGCATTAGCTGCTTCTTCGGCGCTTTGTACTCTACGGCCCGTAGTGCAAATTGGAGGGATTCCATGCTGCACTTTACAAACCTTGTTGACATGCCTATGCACCAGTTAGTTGTTGGTCAGGACTTTTTGGCTAGGCACTGTTGATAAGTCACTATGTGCTCACGCACAATTGCAATTGCAGTTGTAAAACTCATACTTGAATTTCTGCCGGTCAGTGAGTGGCCGGCGACTAATAGTTTTAACTATGTGTAGTGGGTGAAAGGTTTAACTTCCGTGTAGTTAGTCCCGTATCTAATCCTCGATGCATTATATACGGTGTCTGTTCAATATCATCTGCCAAACTACTGGTACATTGTTCGTTCATAGATCCCATCGCGTTTGGTTCTTTAAGTGATATATCATCTCTAGGTGGCATATCCCTGATTGTCATCAGGTGATTGTCATCAGGTGAACCGAGATCTCAATAGCGGTTGCTTTTCACAACTTAATAGCACAGCGGTGTTCTGCAACTCCAACCTTGAAAATACTTTGTATTTCATTAACTATTGCAGCTAGTTAATGCCGTTAAATTAGAAATAGTTTCGTCTGCATTACTTTAATTTTTATATCATTGCTACAATTTGATTAAGTAAGGCGTGTTTCTGTTACAGCCAAAGACGTTTTGTAGTAATCTGTGGGCATTACAAACATTAAATATAACATAGTACATTTACTTCGCTTCATTTGATCAGTGTCGGAGCATACTGTGCTTGCGTTTTTCCTGATGGAAGCACTCTGTTTGTGTTTGACTGAAAGATATCTCCTCTAGGAACAGCATGATAAAACGAATATCCAATATTCGATTGATTAACTGACTCGCAATATTAAGGCGCAGTTCATTATAGCTAATAGAATGAAATGCCTACCCACGTTGTGTTTTAACCTGTTAATTAATAGTGTCCTGCCTAGCATTTGCTTTAAAAGAAGAAAATTGCCAATGGAACCTTCAAATGAATCAAGGTTTACAATAAGACTTCAGTCTACAAAACATTCACGCAACAATTGCTGCGCAAAGTCTCCGTCAATCTTTCGTAAACCGCTTCTCCTAGCCTTAGTTGCATAAGTATATAAGTTTTAACCACTATTGCAAACCTTCCAATTTAGAGTTACATTACTGCTATAGCTTTTGATTATCATAAATACACACGGTACCAGTCAAGCAGTTCAGTGTTATGAGCGGATAACTGGATTATCTATTAATAGACATGGCTTCCGTAGACGAATCGAGTGAAACGCACCCGCATTTGTGAGGTAGTTAGGATCGTTGCTGTGTTACATTCTATTCACACCGTTTCTTCTATAGTGGTCTCTCATAAAACACCTTACTATACTTAACAAGGGTTTGTGATGCAATGAAAAGTTGCCGAAGTAAACAAAATCAGACCAGCAGCCTTTTTACACTGTTCACACGCATGCTATCCTGATGTTGCTGGCAGCAATATTCAGTTTTCTATGCGGTTAATATTACTACAATCAAACGTGATACAATTATACATACAAGCCATACTTGTGTACTTAGAAAAAAGTGTGTTAACATACTATTTATATTTAGGTCCTGACAATTATCATATGCCAAAATGATATATTCCTTAGTAAGTATGGAAACAGTTATGTAGTTACAGTTATTTAAAGCTGACGTGGTAAATATGGCAGTGATATGAATAACCTAAACCATTAAACGATCAACAAATGTTTGCTGCTTACGATTAGTTAGACAAATCTTTCCAAAACACTTATAACTCTGATCAATAAGAAGGATTCTTAACATTTCTTTTAATTCATTAAACGGTTAAATTAAACTAAAAATTGCGCAAGCCTCGTGCGATACATTTAGAACGTTACGCGAAATTGGTTGATAGTTTCTGGGTACGCCATAATAAATATGCGCAATGCTTTACGACGGTAAAATCTCAGTTGCATCCTAAGTATATTTAGAGAACCGGCTTGCTAGTTACGATGAAAAACCAAACATGTCTTCGGGTTAGCCTGTACCTACCAGCAAATATCGCCAATTGCACTTTATCATGCAAAACATTCAAATATTCGTCCGCAAAAATAAAAAAGCACATTTTTGTGCAGCTTCTTCAACTATCCATGCAAAACAACAAACCATGCAAAGTAAATGTTTAACATAATTTTTAATATTACCGATTCCGTGATAGCGTAATTGAGGTTCTGGTCGATATCTGTTTGCTTGTATAGCTGGCGGTAGCGAGAAGAAAACAACGGAGTCTAATCTGAGTTACCTGAATCATTTGCGTTAGGATAATATACTTCCAATGACAAACTGTCAGCGTATTCCCTCAATTATTTTCAAGCGTTTAGTCGTTCCTTTGTTTTAATGCATAGATTCAAAGATTTGCATTGATGTCTAGCTTCTGAAACATGACCCTAATTTAAGTCATGCTTTTTTCTATGTAACCTTGTCTATGCGATTACCAACAAGCCATCCAAAATCTGGAGATTTTAGTTGACACTTGCGCTCCTACAAAATATTCTAGCAGATTTTTCATCTTAAGGCTTACATGGAGGGTATATCATCAGTTGATTGTTGAAAAGTTGCGTATTTTTAAAAGCTGACGGTAATTATTTAAAACAGAACGGAAGGATGAAAAATGAAATTACGTGCGAAACTCGTATAATGAAGTAACTTTGGTAATAAATCAAACATATACACTTGATCTGGGTAGAATATGTTTTTTCAATTAACTGAATTATAATCTCGTAAATGCAATTCTATGTAGAAAAAAGGCAAAATGTAGAGCTTAAAACTTGGTTCTCAGGGTGTTCGTTTGCGGTGCAAAAACTAACATTAACAACAACTTTAGCATAGGATTAATGCATGTGTAACATCGGGGCATAAAGTGACTGTAAATAAAACAAAACATGACTAGGTCTGTTTGCGAAGGTGGCAAGATGAAGCGCAAAGTGCGTTTCATTAGCAGTTTAATTGGCAAGAGTTAAGACTATGCTCCCTTAGTTATCAAGGGGTACATGTATTTCTTTCCGGTATTACAAAGCTTTGCTACTGAGCTTCTCAAATAATGCATGAGGAAGCTGTTAGAATTTATTTTTGAAGTCGAAGATGCCCAAGTGTTCTAATCTCCCGCCATTAGCTTCCAAATCTAACTCTCATTGGTCGTCCAAAAGATAAACCAGTCAAGTCAATAAGGTGGGTACTTTTAAATAATTTCTATATATATTTTAAGATGTCATCTTAAGCACAAGTTTCTCACTCCTGAGTATTTCAGTAACGGTATTTAGAACACTTTGCTTTTTACCTCATTACCTGAGTCCTTGCAATAACGTTATTCACCTGGCCGAGACTTATCAGCCTTGACTAAATCGTATTGTTATCATTACTGTCTTCATCAAATCCAACAGCGTCGACAATCAAGTTAGTATGCTTTAATCGCAATTCAATCCTAATAATCTTGAATTTTGTCTACGACCGCTTTCATTCCTTTTTCAATGAATATCTCAGTGGTGTTTTACGTCCATGAGCTCTTCATAATAGTGTTGAAATGCATTTCTTCTGTTCTTTCCGCCATATGCACAACCTACTTATGTGCTTTGGTGCACTTGAGCAAAAGCCTTCTAAATAATGTAAAGGAATCATTTAATCTTGTGTTTTGTAGGATAGGTTTTTTCAGTCCGCTGGTGAACAACAGATTATTACACACGTACATAAGATCAACCCTGTTTAAATCTTTACAGATTTATCGTTAAATTCGTTCGTTAAAACTGCTTTTGATTTTCAAACTGCTTTTTAATTATTTCCAAGATTGAGTGCAAGGCACTATGCGGTCTGTGATGCACATCTCGGGTTTTACCACCTTAAAATTTGCCCGTTTCCTATTTTCTAATTTCCTGTTGTTGCAGTCACATTTTCAATTAGGAATATTTGTCTCCTCGCACATAAACTAATACCAATTCAGGTAACAAGACACATGCTATTGTTTTGCAAAATAAACAAACATATAATCACCGAACTCTATTCTACACCTACGTCCGGATTCAGACGTACCTTTAGTTTGTTTGCCCGCTACTAATGATAACTGTCTAGGCAACAGGTGACCTAATCTCACGAGTGTACTAGCCTGTTTTTAAGTGCGTATAAGAGTTGAATAACTTAAACTCGTTAACGTCAAATGTAACAACTTGGAAGGACTGTTCCAGGTAATATAATGGAAATTTTAAAAATTCATTGCCAAACCAATGGAACAAGACCAGTGTTTTTGTAGCCAAAATATTACATATACGTGTATGGTTTCAAAAAACAAACAGGTGAAATAATAATGAAGGAATACACACATTGTTGCTGGTTCCAAAGATTAGTCTTCTCAGACATTATCTTAAACATTAGCTCTGCGTAAATAAAAGTAAAATTTCCTGCTAAATTGAACTCATCGCTATATTTTTTGCAAATCATGTATTGTTTAATCTCAATGAACCAGCGACATAATTTGTTTGTTCGTTTAACTTATCGTATGTTTGAACGGATTGTTTGACGTATAGTTGTAAGCGTCAGGTATAAGCAGGCCTAACTCACCACCGGGCAGTTCAGACATTAACCATTGTGTTCCCACTCACGAAGCTGCCTACTCATCAAGCGAAACCTTCAGGTTCTGACTCGTTGTGGATGCCTTGTCCGGGGAGATTAGAGAAGTTCTGTTACAGATTACCGGGAAACACTACGATCGCGCTGATGTTGTCTTATCATCAACGAGGGGAGAAAGAATTACTGATAGCATAAAGAATGAAAATATCGGCTAAAATTGAGACATCATGATTAAATACTCGATTTTTAGCTGTTTGATTTTTCAATGCCTTTAAAATTTACCTTTTGGCTGTGTGGAAATGCAAGCAGTAAGCCCTATTTTATTTAAGCGTTTCTACCCGCTGGATTACGTATTTAGCTTATACTCTTGCGTCTTCTCTACTTCTTCATTATTAATGATTAATATATATATATAACATATATTGATGCACAATTTTACTATATATTATCTAAATGTTTATAACGCGGTAGTAATTTAACAAGCTAACAAGAAGTTGGCAATTATTGGGACCAAAAATTAAAAATATTTCTCTGTGTTAGTTAAGTTAATACGATGTCACAACTGAAACTATACTATCACAAGTTTAGTTCGAATCATATACACTTTTTCTCATCCAACGTATACCGCGACTTATTCCAAGATGATCACTTTAACATAAAATTGAACATTAGCGTTCACCTTTAATGGTTACTTACCCGGTTGAGATGCTGTTCAGTTAGAGCTATACGGAAGGAGATGAATGTGCTAGATGCATAAATGTGGTGGTCAAAGTGCAGTAAATAAATAATATAAGACATTTCCGCACACCGATATATTGACAAGGTATATGCGGTAATTAGTTGATCAAAATTAATGCCCTTATCCACTTGGAGAACTTCATTTGATGTTTAATTTCTAGCCATTTTGTAAACATACAGACCCGCATTTTAACTGTGTAATATCACGAAACATCTTATTGCCGTTCATTGAAACATAAGTTCATGAACACTTTTGCCATACTGTGCTAATAATCCTTCAGTTAAAATAAATGATTAAATAATGCATGCATTGCGAACATTCACAAAGAATAGATTAGAAGTAAATATATTCAGCTGGTTTCTGAGTTGGCTTATTAATTAATTTTAACAAATGTCATTGTATAAGTAAATTACCAAGAGTTATATTTAAATAAAATGCGTTTATTTTTGCAAGAATTATGCGCACCGGTACTGTATTTTAGACTAAGGCTAGGTTTACAAAAACAAACTAAAATCTGTTGGCTTTCCACGTAATGTGGTTTTAAATCTTTCGTTAAATGTATTTGCTAACAGCCAATGTGAATTGGTACGTCTTTGGATCCTAAAAACCGTAGATTACTTTAAACGGTCAGATTTGTATTTTATAGTTGAACTACCATTACATTCCTGTTTTAAAGTGCAACATCTTTCCACCAGTCTCTTCAGACGGAAATGATTTCTTGCTTATCAAATAGTTTGCTTTGGCCAACCAGACAATGAATTCCATGTGGCAAACTTTTGATCGCTACAACGAGGGCTCAGTACCGTAAAAATATAAATTTCATGATTGGATTGCTGTAAATAATATATTTATGGTCTCCATAAATAGTTCGCACCAGATTAATCTTAATTTTTCTATTTCAAATTCCGCCAATGCATGGATACTGTCAGCCGTTTTTATACTTATACACAAACCTGCAGTTCAAGCAATATTGTATTTTAATCATTTTTGACTAAGTTTTTGACTAAGTTTGTTTGATTCTCAGGTAAGCTTCTAAGATAATTGGTTCTAAAGAGTGAGATATTTAAACATAACTCTAATGCGCTTTGAATTGGGAAGATGCAAGTTAGCTTTATTGCAAGTTGTATGTTTCATAGGTCATAAACGAAGATTTATTTAATCAGGGATAAGCGTAGCTAGTCAGTAAAAGTAAATGGACAGTGTTGCATAATCCGCCTAGACTCAGCTATAAAATACATACCAAATGGATTGATTTAAGACAGTCTCTATTTTTATAAGTAATTATTGAGATGCAAAATGGTTGATGAATTATAACAGGCCTGGTAATGGATGTTCATGTCACATCCAGAGCCAAAAGATGGACTGAAAATTATATAGAAGCAAACACTGCTATGAATCCAGCATACAATGCTCATGTTTCAACACTTAGTTGTTAACATTGCATGGAGGAGACGCCATTTTCATTTTACGATGGGGCTAGGTGACTTTAGAATAGGAGAGTAATAGACAAGATTCCGTGAAATACAACTGTTAAAGCAATTAAAAAGTGGGGTATTCGTGGAAGTTTTACTGCACCGGAAATACCGGATATATATGTAGCAAGGAAATATGTAGCCGAGTAAATTACCTTGAAGCACACCGAAAGGAATTTCTGTTATCTGTGATATTCTCGACGGTCTTGACTGTTGATGAACAGTATTACTACGTGGATCTCGGACGAAGGTCTATTAAATTTCTAAGTGATATACTACTCCGTGGTTAACAAACCTATCAAGTTCACCGAGTGAATAATACAGTCTACTTGAAAAGGAAAATTAGAAATATTTTAGAAAAGTCCGTCACGTAAGTGTTATTAGATCCTTCTATGTCCAAATACATCTAGAAGAATTGCGTGTAAAATGTTACCATGTCAATGAAAAAATGTTGATGCTAACTTTTTCTACAGAGCTGTGAATGCTTGGCAGCTGAACATAAATTAGCCAGTTTTCAAAGCCTAAAATTAAAGCATCCCAATAACCTAATAACATAACACTTTAGCCTACAAGGCAAATATAGTGTTTTACGAGGAAATGGGCGCATTATTAATTTTGATGGTATAATTGAAAACCATTACCCTTTTACTTGCCCTTTCTTATATTTCTGGTTAGTTGTTTATCATATAGACAAAAGAATTTCACTTTTAATCCCCACAACGGTTTTTTGTATATGCACTTGCATCCGGTGCATAAGCGGTTGTGGTTTTACTTCTAAAGCAAATGTAAACTCTAACTGTGGTAGTAACGTTGCTCTCACGCATTTGCAATCCACTAATATCTAGGTACCAGCGGTTGAATCGCATTGTCACATATTATTGAATCCCGATAGGAACATCAAGCTCACATGCTAACGCTTTAGCAAGAGCTTCGTGATGGCTATCCAACCTTGCAACTCAAAAATAGTGACAGTTTATAAAAACAGCTTTCAAATGATTTGAGTAATGTCCAGTGAAAGCCACTGCATCACCTCTATGGAGTGAAAAGGTGTCAATTTATATGTCAGCTCTAAAGGCAAAGTCAGCAGCATAGGAAATATTTCCCACGTTTGCTTAGTTAATGTACTCTGCTTCAGCTTTTACCAGCTGCGAGAACATGATGAGACTGGCGATTCGCAAACGTGAGATATGAAACTTGCGTGGGTAGAAAGATCAAATAGCCTGCCGGAACATAAAATGAAGCACAAGATTGGGTAGCTGTTCACGTTAACCTGCAATATTGACTTTGTTTTCAGTGATGATTGTTACCTAGTCATTGATATCATTACTTTGTAAGCTGATGTAATGCACTTGTCGCAATTGTATTGGCGATCATCGCCTCCCCCAAAATTCACTGCAAACCAGCAGTCAGTCAAATCACGTAAGAAGGTACTGGCATAATGAACAGCATCCTAACTGCATATATGATAATTTAGACTAGGTTCAGCGTAGAATGACTTGACCACATACTACCGTAGAAAATTTTTCTTTATCTCGGAATATGAGTGTTGCATCAAGGCGTATAGGTTAGACAAAACGCAAAAGTTCTCACTTTAAAGATCACAAAGAGAAAATCGCCATTTCTTCCGGAACACATATTTGTCAAAATGTAGTATCCGGTTCTGAAAAAGCTTTAAAAAGCTGAAGGTTGGTTATGGTATACGATAAAATTAAGAAAGGAATTCTTACAAAAATTGGTAACTGTTTATTTATTGACCTCAAACTTACAATCCAGTCGGGTCGTTATCTAATTAAGGCACACATATTCCATCGCACTATCATGTTAATTTAAATCCTGTATCCAGGTACTTGGTAGTGCATATTATTTTTGCTACCATTATCTAATCGTGCTTACATTACAGAAAACTAATGCACTTCAAGATGTGTGAAACAACTTGTAGAACACTGCACTAATCTTACTCTAATGAGCTTCGCGGATCCGCCATATACTTCACTGTGGTGAAGGCATTTATTTGCAAATCGACTAGTCATTATGGAGCATCTCTTAAAATCTTTTATTATGATCGCCTGAAATTCTTTCGCTGAACTGAAAACCCATTGCTAAATCAAAACTCTGCGTAACAAAACATGTGTGTTTGTAATTCATCATCAGCCTTGTACAATGGCACAAAATCAGAATTTATGTATAGGCGCAGTCAGCCACTTGATTCTAGTTTGCGCTGAAAACACTGTCGGTATAGTCCCCATTGTAGTCACGCGCTCGCACGGACCCACTGCAATCCGTTCTGGCCAAGGCAGACATAAGGCATGATTGAACATTTTCTTCGTGTACGAAACTAGATCGTAGTACCGAATTGCGAAGGCTTCTGTGACATTTGATATTCGCGTACAGAAATATTTAGGTCCATTTGCTTGGCCTTTATAGATCATTTTGAAGGATGTGCCGACTTGGTGGCGTGACCCGTATCCACAAGTTGCGCGACGATAACATTGCTGATGGGTTTTTGAACGCAATTTCAGAGTCTGGCGGGATGGTTTTCCTTCACGCTTTCAGACCAGCGCTTTGCAGTACGATCAACTTAATATGCCTCACAAGCAGAGGTGAAAGAGTAAACGCACTTCGATTGGTGTAGACAAATAGCTTATCCTTGTGGTTTAATGTAACTATTGGGCTACCGGTGAGCCGGATTTGCATCATTCATGCGGGGTATGTATGCCATTTTCATGACCAAAGAAAACAATAGTCATTTTTGCATCCCCTTAAATGTGTACATTCGTCATAATACAATATCATAGTTAATAAAGTTCCGCACACTAGATACTGAAGGGTTGGAATAGAAACCCGCCCCAGCAAAAAAGAGCTATTCTGAACCTCATTACCTGCATCTAGTATACATCCCTACTTCAACTTACTTGGGTATTCACTGTAAACTTAAATCCACAGGAAAATAAAGACCTGTACCATACACTTTAAGCAAAATCAGCTAAGAGTATTAAGCCAATAAAACTGACCTTTTCCTACTTTTTAAAACAATAATTTCATTCATTCTCTATTCATATTATATGTAGATTCAAAGACATTTTGACACAAGTGTAAGGCAAACACGAAATGCTGGCTTAGCAACAGTGTGGGCTTTTACACGGATCCACCCTACGCAGTACAAATGGTTGCGACCATCATGTTACTCGTCAATTAGCATCCCGTAAGATCTTAATGATAACAACAAGCAAATATATAATTGATCCATCTACAACAAAATATGCTACGGCTTAACAAGTCCCATCAAATCAAAAGGTAAAATGGCGTTTCACATAAACCTTTTAAGACTGCTGTACAAGTTCTAACGCAATTCCTCTTATTACAATGCACTGACCATCAATATCGTTTTAACACGAGTTCTGAATTCAAAAAAGTCTAGAAGCGTTAAAATCCGTATAGGCGGATTTTTGCAATTGAGAAAAATTTTACTGGTTAGTGAGGTGGAGAAATAATATACACATGAACTAGCATGCATTGTAATTTAAAATTGCTATGTTTTAAAGGATATTCTAAGAAAGGATAAGCCATATATTTGCTTCTGGGTTGCAGCATAGACGGTAGCAGAAATGGTCTTTATAATGTACCCGCTAAGATCTAGACAGACAACAAATCGATGCTCCTTGCATCGTCAGGTTTGTTCAGCCAAAGTAACGCCGGCTAAAATTAAATCCGACATTTTAAAAAACATGCCTAATCAAATTTTTAGTTGGGTAAGCCTAAGTACTCAACGAGTTGTATTAGGGTTTATTAGAGCTGGTCTATTCATGTGGTACCAAAGAAATCAATGCTAAATGTATAAAATTGTTGCACAACAACAAATTTGATTTAGTTTACAGTTTTCGCATTATGAATTACGTTCCTACAAGGCTTCCGAATAGCTGACAGCCAGGAAATAGTTCAGGTTAATTCAGGCGGAGTATTGTAGAAGAGAAGGCAAATAAAAAAGGATAAGGTAGGTAAACTAACAGTGTCCACACGGAAAGGCGTACATAAAACGTATAGATGGGTAAAGGCTAATATAGTGTAAAAAGCACATTTTTAACTATCAGATTCGACAACAACGAAAGCGGAACGTGGTAAACAAATAATCTTTTGGATCGCCCCAACATTTGGCGTATTACAGAACAATTTAAGTAAAACCAGTCCGCAGTACAGAATCCATTTAAAAAATTGTTTAGACAAAATCAAACCGTTCTCTCGATATGTATCGGGTAATCAGGTGATAGTAGGCGCGTGAAATTGTTCGGCCGGATCAGCTTCTCCTACTGCAGCTGCTGGCAAAGGAAATTGAAATGCTTAAGGAATTTCAACCGCCATTTAAGGGTGTTCTTTTTGGATGTATAGACTTAATTTCGTCAAGATTATTCTCGCCCTTTTAGCAGTAGCTAGTAAGCTTACTACTAGTTGATGTTTCAACTGTGGTGGCACCTAATGGAGAAATCCGAAGGCAGTAGGTTTGTAAATTGGGGCCCTGCAATGATCATGCGGTTAATTATGGCAATTAACTTAGTCCTGTCCTTTCTGTTGATAAATGAATTCGGTTGATGTCTCATGTTTCATTTTTCTAAGTACCTTCTCGTGCGTCCAATATACCTAACTTAACAGGAGTAGGTGAACCGGAAGGTCGCCATTCATTGGAGTTGAGCTGGCGCTTTGTCTTTGAATCTAAGACAATTAACGGAGCGCTGGCATAAACAATATTGAAGCGGCCTGCTTTGAGGGACTTTCTACAGAATTGCAAGAAACTTCGTGTACATAGCGCAGGTGCTTTTTCACTCTTAAAGGGATCTTGAGAAACAGCTGTTTCTTCTCAGCAGTTTGTAGGATGGGTCTGGGGAGGTTTGATTTCATTTGGGTATAAAGAATTGCTCTGGAGAACCATTCTCAAGAAGGGTGTTTTTATTCATAGTGGTAAAGAGAAAGTATGAGCTGACAAGATAACACTTTCAGGGCAAACAGTTACGCTGAAAATTGTCAGTGTTATAAACGTTTTGGCTCAGTTAGAACCAACGGCGTGCCTTACACAGCTGTCAACATATTGATAACAATAGGAGAATGGAATTATTCATTGACTTGCGATGCATCACCTTACGTGGACTCGAGAGCACTGGTGATAGACAGGACTGTAGTTATGTACGTGCAGACCCAAATTCGACTTTTTCACTCAAGTTAACCCTATATGAGGGCCAGATAGGTCAGGAAGCTGACGTAGAGCCAACTGGAGGCTTTTACTCCGAGTAACCTTTAACGATTTTGAGAAAAAGCCAATGTGCTGCGGTGCGATATGAGATTGCTGTACTACATACCAACTGCTGGAACAACTGGGATTGTTCATCAATTTCCTCGATAAATACTGACAAAGTTTTGGAAAGATAAGGTTATATGATATATCTGACAATCAAGTTTTCGAGCTAAAATAGATACGATGAAAGTGCTGCGCCGAGCAGTACACACACATATGTTCGAATCATTATACCTACGCATCCGTCGCTATAAAACATATAAACGTTTCGTTAAGCGTTGGTACCATAGCTATGATGTCTACAGCCATCGTGGTGAGGCCGACAGATAATTTATTGTGCATTGATATGTATGATGTTTGTCGGAAATGTTCGAAAAGGTATGCCCCAAATGATTTATTTGTATGTGATATAGAAGCAAATATTTGTAGCTCAGGTTGTTCATTTGGCTGTCTGGTTGTTCGCTGAGCTCAGTAGTTTGACTGCAATGTTACGTCACTACCTGAATGTGACCTCGTCAGTGCGTGTTTATGTAGCAAAGCGGCGCGGTACGAAGCCTCATTGACTGTGAGTGATCGATGGATATTTTATGTTTAAATTATCCTTTACACTAAGATGTCTACAATAATATTTAACTGTGATTTTCGGCCGCTGTAGTTACCCGTCCTACTTTGCATAATTTTTTTATTTATATCCGTCTTGTTAGAGCGTCAAGATATGACCAGTTTGTTTATCGATTACTAGAGGGATGAACACATGCAAGTGTGTCAGGACATCATCCATCGTATGAAGGCGAAACTGACTTATAAAAACAGTTCCATTTGGTGAATGTTTATGTATATTTAAGGACGAAACGTACACCTAACTTTAGACTATTAAGTAGAATTGGCGAGAATTGCCAAGGCAGAGAGAAAAACAATAGTTGAGATCATGAGTGAACTTTATTTTAAACATATACTTCGACGTAAGGAGCATCGTCCACAGTACTTTGGAACAGGAGCTTTTACAACTGCCAAGTCATGTGAAGATGAAGAGACAGGAAATCACCCGCAAGCTGCCTCCGAAGAATTTGCTAATGGGTGCTCCATACAACAGACCGGAACGGCCCCGACGGGAAAGGAAGGAATATATTCAAAAAAGAATTGTCAGCCGGCCTCAAAAGGTTTCAATGTAAATTCGTAGGAAACATTTGTGCTTGCAGATAGGCTTCTAGCATTCGTTCTTTTCAGTTGTTTGTATACAAACGTCTAAGGTATTTTTGGCCATTAGCCGAGCTTCGATGTAGTCAAGTCTTTATGTGTTGGGGCTTCATTATGGTATGCGTGTGATTACCGAACGACGTGTTTTTCGACGCTGAAACCACGATATTTGGAATGGCAGGTTTACGCAACGACCGACCCATTAGGAGAGGTTGTGTAATTCCTTACCGACTTTTCGACAAATCAGCGACCGCTTACACCATCCCGAGGTAAAAACCGTAGGCGCCTTATGGGGTTGTTTACAACTGAAGCAGGGCGATAGATAGTGGCTATTAAATACCGCCTACTAATGTACACTTTATAGATGGACCAGTCCAAACTCTCCGCTATGTAGAACCAACTGACATGATCTTACAGACAGATTCCCCTGGTCTGCGACTTCATACTGCACGGCCCGCAAACCGCAATCACACTGGGTGAGCCGATTCACTTCTGTACAGCTACGTCACTTCGCCAACGCGTTTCAGAAGAGGAGACAAACTGGCCATCTTGGACCACATTTTATTCAACGAGGAACTGACTTTCGACGTATTAACAACGTGCGATCCTTTAGCCGTAGCGATCGTGCGACATTAGTGTTCTAGTACCGTGCTACGCAGAGTATCGTAAAGTAGTAACAATAAACATTATGCGTAACGAAATATGCTAACCTGTCCAAACTCCCTGGTGGAACAAGCTTGTCTTTCCTAGCCGAATGGTTTCCTCTGATGGCATGCGGCGAATTAGTTAACAGATTAAACCGACTAGTAGTAACCGCCTCAGAAACCAAAATCCACTGCTCCAAAAGTAAAGTCCCTCGAAGGATAAGTAACTCTTAAAGGAATGTCATTATTGACTTGGCTTGCCAACTTAGACTCTTAGAGCGAAAACACCGAGGATGCCCACAAAACACAAAGTAACCATTGCGTCAAACACATTCTAGAGTAGAGAGCAAAGTACCTTGTGATAACACATTGCTCCTGCTCCAAGTTCTTACACATGCATGGATATAAACATCGCAGTGTTGACCGCGAACCTTCTGCCTCGCACATAGTCTGCGGGCAAGTGCAAAGAGCAAAGGGGCGGCCATTCCTCTTAGTCAAACTTTAGTCTTAAGTTTCAAACATTACAATTACCGTACATTCTACTTAGGCAGCAAATGCCACTCTCAGGACTTAGCCACATATCCTTTACTACCACTGCTGTGCAGAAGCAGCTGATGTATTTAAGTGAGAACATCTCTCCTCGTGCAGACGACATTCGTACAGACTTTGAACATAACTGTCATGAGTTTAGCTAAACAGGTAGCAACATTCCTCAAGAGATCACTTAATTATTTGCTGGTACTCATAATGTGGAAGCACAGGATTATGGCACTAACATACAAAATTGCAGAACCAGCAAATTATCGCCCGATATCCTTACATACAATGGTATCCAAAATTATGGAGACCGTTGACGCGAAAGACACCAATCGAGTACACGCAGAGTAGCAAAATGCTTTCTCCGAAAGTGTACGAATATGGGAAAATTAGGTATTATGAAAGTTCTTATAGTACCGGCTTTTAACGCGCCATGGCATTGTAGACAGCACTTTTGTTTAATCGAAGGCTGTGAGAGCAGCAAAATTTCACGAGGTCGCTGTACAACACATTGCAACATGATGTGAGATAACTTCGAAAGCGTGGTAAATTATCTTTTTCTGCAGAATTCATACATCTATAGCATATCGTACGGGTAACCTTTAATATACTTGATAGCCAACATTTGCACACTGTTATTAAATATTTGGTACTAAAAGTATTTATGTAAACGCCTAATTTAAAGGTCTCCTATCTTTGTAGTCTATGATTTGCACATAAAATAAAGATGATTTTACTTCTCCGAGAAAAACATCTTAACCACTGGTCTTAACAGGTTTCACTTTAAATAAGAAAATGAGAATGAATGTTTCCCGATAATATCATTCCACGCTTTTCGTTCACGTGCTAACGTGCGACATTTAATTATTACGAAAGTTGAAAGCAATGATATTATTGGTATCGGTTTGGTAATGGAGGACCCATAAAGGTATTAACTCCAACAGAATCACAACGTTTGTGACAATACTTTGGAAATGAAGACTATTCGTAAGGATCTTCTGTCTACCGAAAAGCCACTTGGACGGGATTTTATGATAACTTTAATAGGTTCACACCGGTTCGATACAAAGGTTGCCTTGCCAAAACGCTGTTCCAAAGCGCTCGTAGATTATGCAGTCCTGGTTGTATGGAACGCGAATTGCAGGGCATCACACCGAGGCTAGAGGCAACTGGCTAGTCAAAAGGGTTTATTAAGCTTTACATTCGCACGACTGACGGGAACAAACAAAATCCCTGAACAGTGTCACAAGTGCCCGTCTATCTCTACTTGCAATTCAAAGAGGAGGACACGGGAACGCAAGTCGAGTGGCATGTTGCCACTGCAGTTCGACGTACATTCTGTGTTGTAACTGTGTGTCAAATTTGGACACCCTGACTGTTACCGACGCCTCCCGTTAAGCTGATGCAATCGGTCTCTACCGCAGCACACTGCGTTTAAAATTTCGCCTGTAACCGTGGAAGCAGTTAAGTAGACAGAACTGACCTGTGTCTGCGCAAGCGAACCGTTGAGCATATCCCAAATTGGGTTGCTACAAGTGTAAGAAAACAATCGTAGGAACAAGAGACAAGATGCAAGTTGCCGGCTTCATCGTTTGCCAGCCATGTACTAGGAACGGGGCATAAAATTGACTCCAACTTTGTGTTACGGTTATCTACGGTAATGAAAACGCTAAGATATTCAAGATCGCGGAGGCTATGCCAATAAATCATAGTCCTCCGGTCTTATTCGTGCAAAATCATCTGACTCACCTTCAAGCTTCCTTTGGGATTGCAGCAACTGTCAGAAACGTTTTCATTCTGTTGGAATTTATGCCATGATGTTTCTTCCAATTTCATGCCGACACTATTCAAACCATTTATTCTCCTCTTTCGTGATGGCTAAGTCTCGCTCGTTTGCATATGATCAGAAAGCGCAACATGACGTTATCATGAAACACCCGTCATCTCATTGAGTTATTTAGACTGAGATAGGGAAATAGTGGTTAGATTTTCAGTCTAAAAGTTTAAAATTTAATTGCTAAATATTCAACGTCCGAAATGCTTCTGATGATGTTGAGGTAACCTTTTGCTTTTACCACTAGATGAAACTGACACCATTATTAATAATATGATGGAATCAATGACTATGCCAATAGCTGTAAGCGCGCGTGTTTAACACAGCATATGTAAATGTGAAAAGATTGGTCGTGTGCGGATATCGTTTGCACAACCGCTGCTGTCCGGGTGGTCGCGGATTTGGAACGAATTGCTTCAACAGTTCAGCGGCAGATAATATGCAATTTTCATAGACAACTATGTTAATGGGCTATATAATATTCAAGCACACATATTCGTGTCCAACCGTACTTAACAATTACTTGTGAACGAAAAGAAACATTCATTGTTGTTATAAATCACAACGCGTTGTAAACAACACCATTCTTGAAGTTTAAACAGCAGTGTAACATGATGAAGAGCGCTTGAGAATGTGTGATCAAGTTAAATAATATTGACATAAGTGAAGTCATATCGCCGTAAATGACAGGGTGTAATGTGTATGCTAATGTGTGATTGTGCGTTTAATTGTTTAAGAATGACATCTAGTTTGACCCATGCAAATTTCTCACGTTGCCACATGGTTCGCATTCAGTGCATGAAATAAACAAAATCAAAAATATAATGCAGTATTGGTTCTTAGAGTACCTAGCATGTGTCTAGATTGCGATTGCATATGAGCAAGCATAACGAAAAACTTTACCAAAAAGTGACAGCTGTTATTTTAAAATAGAACATGCTCGCAAACTTAAGTTAAAATGCTTGTGTGGATACTGCATAGTCTTTTGATAAAGGCATTGTGTCCTCAGAAGGCAAATGCTTTTACACATATGCGAAAATGCTCAGGAATCGCTTTAAAGCGCAAATTACAGATAGCAGTAATAGTGACCTGGTGGGAGATAAATGATTGCTTGATTGAGTTAACTAAATTACAGCGATAACATTTCCCTTACAGAATCGGCATAAAAAATAAAGGGATGTGTTTGCGACACGCCATGAACATTGAATATTTTAGAATTAGATTAACAGAGCTAGGATGATTATGAAGAGGAAAAATTAGTATGGGTAGTGTCGTACGGACCCATGTGCTCAGTCAAGTTTTCGGTTACAGTAGCCGAGTATTGTAAGTAATTTTTTATATAGAAGAAACAGTGACTGCAATTCTTTTCGTAACACATTGTTGGAAGTCGTTTACATGTTGGGTCATGGCTGGAATGAAAACGCCTGAGTACTGGCGTTGCTTCTCTTTCTGTAGCTTAACCTTACCTTCATTTTCATGCTCAGCCTCGGTGTTATATATAGATCCGTAATCTTGCTGCATTGACATAGTTGATGATTAAGAATAGCACCGAGCGTTTAGCTTTTAACTACTCAGTGGTATTACTAGTAACTTTAACCGTGCTACTTCAAGTAAAGTGTGCGAAAATGATCTGGTTTTTAAGCATAAACTGGCAAAGATAATAAAACTCGGAGCAATTTGTCAAAACTTTCATCGCAATCTTTATTCTGCTAGCACCTAGTGGGTAGTAAAACAGGAAAAACAAATTACTATTACAGAGGGAACAAGATAAAGAAAAGTAATGATCACGATCCTTGGATGTTAAGCTGCCTAAGCAACAAAACTTGTGTTGACACTTTGTAAGCTACTGAAGCAGTTAAGTGGCTTGGCAACAATGACCATGTTGATAATGCAAGTTGCAGTATCGGATCTAGATCTACTTGCTGAAAACGTCCCTTTGATTTTCAAGCAAATGAAATTATTAGAAAGCATTACGACTATGGAAAGTTGCTGTGGGCTTACTTGAGCTGAATAGAAACCGAAGGAAAAATTGTCGTCGCGGACGTTGTCAGATTGCTCCTTTTTGTTATTGTATAATACGCATCTCCCTCTCAAAATTTTCCTGCGATTTTCGAGTAACTTTCTTCTGTTATATTATGTTTCAGCATCCGTAGCGCGTTGGTAAAACTATATGTCAGGGAACTTTTTCGTAAACTTTTGCAGGATATTTGCACCTACAATTCTTCAAATTCTTTGTTTTACCATGCCACTGCGGTTTCGATTACTGAATTTGATTGCGTTTAACTTCATATTTGAGATTATAACATTAAAGCAACTACGTTGGATGCGTCAAGGAATCAGAAATGTTGGCGTATCAATTTGAATAACAGCTGACTCGGTTTCAATGCTGTACATCGGTTTGCAATAACATCGATGTCAACAAGAACGTTCTCTGTATATTTCTCATCGTTGGTGGCCGTGTTTTCGCATATTATTACAACCTATAGCATTGTATTCAACTATTTGCGCGGCTGACATTATGTGTGGTGAAATAGGAATCTTGCAGGGTGAGGCATTTAATATGCAATTGGATGCACCTATTTGGTTTGGCTTTCGCATACATTATGTCGTCTCTGGAATTCAATGGACCAGAATAGTGAATTCCCTGCTGTGTTACCATAGGGTTGCAGAATATAGGCTGCTAAATTTGAGTCAGAACTCTGAGGTTGATAAAGCAACGGAAGAATAGAATTTGCCAGATTCGACATGGGAGAACGTACCACATTTTTCATAGTATAACTGGATGCAATTAACCAAAGTTTGTATCCAGCATGGTCTCAAAATCTGTGGACCCCGGGGGACGATCATCAGTCTCTCAGAGCCCGTAAAATATATATTTATGCACAAGAAAATGTGCTAACAATAAACATGGTATATCCAGGCAAGTAATCGCAATATGTATAGAAAATAAGGATTCACTCATATCTAGTGTAGTGCTGGAGAATGACGAACCAACACATGACATGCAAAAGATAAGCGCAGTTGCGCCTACAAATCAATTGCAGAGAGGATGCGGACCACATGACACAAGAAGCACATGATTATTTTTGGGTTGTAAAAATGGAATCCGGAATAGCGTACTTACCAAGCGCTGCGTTGATAATTTCTGCTTATTCCACTTGACACGTGCTGCCCGGTATGTTGGGCACACGTGCGCACGCTGCAAGTCTACCAGGCTGCATTGGCAGGGGTACTCGCGATGGCACGTGATACAGCATGATGAGCTCGAGGTCTATGGGATATCTCCCATAGGCGCCTATCGCTTTTTTACCAGGTCCTTTTCTTCTACGCATTCGGCAGTGAATCCCATACACTTGGACATCCGCCCTCTTGATATGCTTTTAACATTAGCGACTATCCATTGCGACCGCTTCCCTGAAGACAACATTAGTTTGTGATATACACCTTGATCAGTTCATATTAAATTAATTGCAGGAAAATGAACATCGCTGTCTTACATCGCTGTCTTACATCGCTATACAACTAAGGATCCAGGGGGAGCTAGATGGCCGTTTCGTTTCCTGAGTTTACACAAGTGCCCCTTACTATTAACTAGTAATCAGTAATCGCCTTACCAGATTACACGCCGCCTCGATTAGTAGATGATGGCAAGCGAACTCGTAGGAATGCGAGACCATTACCTGCATGATAATGGGGGTTGAGGGTCGCCATATCACAGTTGGATATCAAGTTTTGCGATTCGCCGCTTTCATAAACGGCACAGGGTTATAAGTCGCTGACTCGTAATAGTAAGGTCTGGGTTGGAGTGGTGGATGCGCGCTGCTGACGAGTTCCAGTAGGACAAAACATCTGTTTAGCACTTTGACTAAGATTTAAAAATGCTACCGCCCACATGATAATACTTACACATTAATGCTTATATACCCATTATTTAAACAAGTTAATTGACCAGATATTCAATCTCTACCTATTGACAATTAAAGAGGTAGAAAAATCTCTACTTTTTGGATTTAAAAATAAACAAGTTATTTACGGATTCCCTACTTGGACGATAAATAAATTGTCGGCTCCTTTGAACAAGGAAGCATTTTTACCATACGTTTAATGCTTCAGTGCATTTAGACTTGCTCTTCGACAGCTAATTTTGTGTTGTTGATACTAAAACTTGGGTCCCGTAGAATTAGCGCATTGTGATGCTGCAGAACTTGGTATCACCTAAGCAAGGGGGAGAACGGCAGCATCCCATGTTGTCGCTCCCCGTGAAAGGCAGATCAATAAATCAGTGATGACCGTATGTATATTCTCAGCAAACTGAGGTACGATCCAGTAAAATTGGTCCAATCATATTTTACAAAAAGAATTCAGGTTGTGATTGGTTACTTCAGAGGAAAATGTCAACCATGCTGGGCACAAAATTTTG
The DNA here is from genome assembly GCA_944474145.2 of Dicrocoelium dendriticum. Lineage (NCBI taxonomy): Eukaryota > Metazoa > Platyhelminthes > Trematoda > Plagiorchiida > Dicrocoeliidae > Dicrocoelium > Dicrocoelium dendriticum. Next base: position 64,129,981 of record OX104059.1, on the reverse strand, counting down.
TGCTTACACTACCAATGAATTACTTGGCTATTTTGTGCAATGCCGTATAGTTAATACTTAATAGTTGATACTAAAAAAATTAATCTGTATTGTTTGTTAGAAATTGCGCTTATTTCTATATTTTTTCTTGAATCTCGAGCTTTTTCTTCATTGTCTTTATTTTCTTTTACGCCGCCATGAAATCAAGCCTCCCACTATCTGAGCCATTAAGAATCACTTAAAAACCAAGTCAGTGAAGTAAAATTTCGTCATCATCATCAGTATAATGGAACAATGGGACAATGTTTTATTACGGGTAAAAAAGCATTGCTTAACAAGTCCCGTGGGATGGAAAATTTTGCGAAATTCCATTGCATGATAAAGTAAAAAGCGTTGTGGTTGATTTATCATAGACTTTTGTGGAATAGCGGTGATGTTCGCGTATTAAACGTATAAATCCATAAATCCATTAGTTAGACGTTTGGCAACCCACCGTTTGATTGCGTTTTGTAGCCCCTGGCTAACAAGTCATAAAATGAAATGTAAGTGAGACAATGCGTCGTCAACATGCTTTTAAATATCGCCAGCTTGGGTGCAGTGACGACTTAATTAGGGAGGGCGTTCCAAGGCTGTCACACGCGAAAGGAAAAGCAATTTCTATGGCGTTCAAGCCTGCTGTAATGAATCGTCAGTTTCACAGGGTGATCTCTTAGTTTACTTTTGCGGTGCAATACCAGCAGCGGACGGCAGATGTGGTTTGGATTCTTTAGAATTTGGTAAACCATTATGAGATCCCCCGCAAAAGCCGATATCGACTGCTGTACATTCTTAGAGATTTCAGTCTAATCTGACAGCGCAGATGAAAGAGACTCCGAGCAGATGAAAAGGGCCAATTCCACTCTACTTTATATCATGCTGACCAAAACCCCACAAATAGCACGAACTTAGTGCGCCTCTGCAAGCCTGTGCGTACACAAACTAGCGCTCGCATCACGGTATTTAGACGAATATCTCGTAGCATTTTGTACGTTCTTGATGACTTGTGGTGATGGTTTCTATGGCGCATGACCAATCAGCAGGCAACTTTGGTCGTAGGTTCAGGAATATTGAAGTATGTAAGTGCTCATCACACCTGTACATTAGAGACATCGTGCATGCATAACGCAGTAGTATATGAAGCTGCAGTTTGAACACCAAACACCTGCTTTATGTTCTCTACAAAATGTATTCTAAATGTCTTGGCTAAGGTTGTGAATCATCTCAGCGCTTCATCTCAACTTTCATGACTGAAGGAACAGAGTTTTACACTTGACCGTCATCCACTTTTCAGTAATAAGTTTAACAGTTAAATTTATGTAACTTTACGAGAAACTCACTCGTGCGTTGTCTTAGCTTCTCCAGTTGTCTGAAAGATGAAATCGATGGATGTCACACACACACACGCACAATGAAATTTACTCGGTTCTTAAAAGCGCGAGGTTCACTTAGTTGACCAATTATGGAATGACTGCTGTTCGAACAGATCTAGTTGAATTGTCCCAATTAATCTACGTCTAAAGAATGTACGTTCAAATAAACAGCAATTAGCCATCAGGAAGTTGAATGTTGATAGCTATCCAATAGGTAAGGCTACCCACGCTGCTTTTGAAGTTTAGGGTAAACAGGGGGATTCTGTTTATTACAATGAGTTACAGTCATCTAGCGAAGGATGATATTTTTGAGAATACTTCGGATGTTTCAAAGAACCCATAATTTCCGCCTAAAGTTACGCAAACCAAATTCTATCAAGTTTGCTAATAATATGGATTTGGTGAATGCAGCTGGTGGTGGCCCCAGATGTCAATCAATCTACCTCTCGAATTACATATATCTTGATTTTGCAAACAGTCGAAGTGGCAGAAAATCCAAAATGCGATCTAATCGGCATAGCGCCGTTAGTGCTCTTTAGTAGGGCATCGCTAGCACTCCAGATGGACTCCGCCTAATGTAACTTATTTGCCTTACGTTTCACGATACAGCTGGGCAGTAATAAAGAATGCCACATGCACTATCTTCCCATTGTTTCTTGGTTCAATTCACCTATCCTTACTTGAACACCATAATTAGGAAGGAAGCCAACCCTTGGGTAAAAGGTTGACCATGAGAAGTACGCAACAGTAATTCAATCCCATAACATTTTACTGATTCTGTCAATCAAATGTGAGGTGATCTCTTTATTCAATATTTTGCCGATTTTTCCAACCATCTATATGTATCAATGAAAGATTATAAACCGTGCTTTTTGAAGGAAAATAAAACGCTTGGCTTTTATTTTGTTAGCTTTCCGGTCAGTTTGAATATACTTCAATTCATACAGATGAAACCTGCTGAATTGATTAAATAATTAATGCAAGTCGAACGGTAAAGCATTACTATATGCAGTCTTTCGATTCAACTGCCAAATGTTAACAGTTACTATCTATTTACAACTGAAGCACTAAAAATGTAAAGCCTGAATAGTAATAATGGTTGAAAGTGTTTCTGATTTCATGACCGGAATAAACAGACCGGATAGTACATACAATATCTTAAACTTCGGCAAAACATCAAAGGAAACGCGCCTTGGTTATTTATTATATCTCATAACCAAAGCAATTACCAAAGTAGTTCCATAAGAATGATAATTTTACAGAAGATATTGTAAAGTCTATGCTACAGTGAAAAGGAAACGTCCAATTTAGAGCCAGAGGAGTAGAAATTTTGCAATTAATGCGCTCAATTCCAGCAGTTATTTCATCTCAAGAACTTTGAAGCGATGATTAACTAAATACAGAAGCAGAATTACATTAGCACCTAAATAAGAAAATTTGATATCAATTATATTCGAGGTACCACTACGGACTCCTGAAAATCAATGAGTTGGGCTTCTGAAGGCAGTCGGAGTTGATCCGTGGGAAAGGATTTAAGATAACTTGAATGAAGGATTTGAACCTGAAGGTGTTCGAAGCTTCTGTGGTATCTAAATTAGCAGTGCTGCATACAACAAAAACGTTTATACCACATTATAAGCATTATGCAGTATATTTATGCCATGTTTCTACTGCCTTAGCTGAAACTTTCGATAACGCTGTATTCGCGGAGCACTAGTTTAGAGCCTACTGTGTAAGCCGTCAAGAAATATGTGTCGAATTATACTCTCAGCTCAGGCTATCCCTTCCTGAGGAGTACAAATCAAGATGAAACCGACTGGTCACAGTGGAGCAATTGCTTAATGATAGCAACTACAAATCTCTCCCAACCTATATTGTCGTCTCACCAACGTTGTCTATTGCATTTGATGCAATCCAGTTTGCTGTCCATGAAGGCGTGTACTCGCACCTACTCTATCCTTTACTTAGGCAATTCTTGAACAGCCACGTAATCTAATATAGTATATGCACCATTCTTTTCTCACTTGAGCGCATTTAGCCAATTAAAGCAAATGTAAATGCAGTGGTCCAGAAGCAAGGAAACAGATGGTTGAGCTAAACAAATACGAGACAATGGATTCCGGAGACGTTGCAGAGTAATACGACTATCAAAACACCAACTGGAGTTGAGACAATAGGCAGCGCAAGACAGCGAACATGTATTCCGGACAACTTCAAACTTTCTACCAACCTATATGTTACTGAGATAATCAGGACAAACGCAATGGAACAGCAGTTGGGCTAATCAGCGTTCTAATTGGTTAACCAAACATACTGACGGGAATTAGTCCATAACATTGCAAGAAACGGTAAAAATTTCGGCGGAATGATATTAGAATCTTACCCCAAAGAATAAGCGTCGTCCGCGACGCATCAGATGGCTTAGGACCATGAAAGATGAGGCGGACTCTATGTTTATTCACCTGCTGTTTTGACGGGGAACGCATCGGTTTTGATACGTGGAAAAGCACCAGTATGGAGTGGACAGCTCCACCTTAAACAGTTTTGGCTGGTTGCTTCATTGTTCTCTTGTAAGATGGACCCAAAACGGATATACTAGCATGTGCATAATGTTTCGAGATGTGAGACAGGGTATCAAGCGTCAGTGAAAGGAGATGCACAAGTTTGTAAACGGAGTTCAAATAAGCAGGTTGCGTCGAAAAGGAAGCGACAGTTGTTACTGGTTTTAGAGTGCCGTGGTAAGTTGGGAAGTCAATTGGACGTGGGGGATCTGCAGAATTCATATCATCGAACATCAATCCAAATTAGGCTGCGCAGTCGGTATAAAGGAATTTATCCCACGCACTCCAATATAGCTTGGGTTTGAAGGAGCTTCAGAACTTAAGCTTTCGGTCCAACAGACGTGGTACTTAGCAACATCCGCGGCACTATTAGACTCAAGGTTTAGTGGAACATTGTCCTCAACATCATTATCAAAGTCTTCACATCCACACACGACATTGTCGGATATACTGGCTGCGATTTCTGAACCGATAACGTCGAGCACAGCGTTGGTGATAGACCTTGTAAGCGTCTGCTACATGCTATACGACGTATCATAGTAGAAACTTTGCGGTTGAAGCTACAGTCCTAGACACTGTTGTGGATTATTTGATACCTCCGTGACAGGTGGATGTATAGTTGGCATCAATGCCAATGAGAAATTGGGCTGCGTCATATTTTGGTCAGTGGCCGCCGGTTTTGTCTTGCTGGATCCACGATCAATAGTCGTCTGCTGGTGAACCACAGAATCAATGGCGTCCTGCACATCGGAAACTGGTTCAGTTTTTAGGCACTAATCGTGGATACTTCATCTGTTTCCCCCGGGAAAGAAACAGTGAGTAAAGTTGATTTCAGATGGTATCAACCGATGGGTCGGACAGGAGCTCAGCAGTAAATAAAACCTTCAAAACGTAGCCGTCCAAATAAGACAAAATGCAAGCACCCTCAAATGCGTCGGGAACCGAGGAATGATACGCTTCCACCGTCTGCATCTAATCAATCCGATCCAGGTGAAATGAAAAGACAGAACGACGAGTAAACAGGAATGCTCGCTTGAAATCCCACCTCTGACAATATAGTTGTGTTGTGCAATGGTCCAGAATCAAGCAAACCGATCGGTGTGCTAAACATTCATGAAACAATGGATTCAGGAGACGCAGCACAGCAATACGAAAACTTAACACCAGTAGAATCTGAGAGAACGCATCGCGAGTGGGCCAACGTGTATTCCGGACAAACTCAGTCTATCAATATACATGTTACCGAGGTCACTAGTAGAAACGCAGTGGGACAGGAAGGACGGTTAATAAGCGTTATAATTGGCAAACAAAACATATTGACGGGAACCAATACATAAAATTTCAAGAAACCGCAATGTTTTTGGCTAAGTCCTTTGCTACCGTGGTCCGGTTGTCTGTTAGAGACAATCAAATGCCGACTGCGGATCAGAGCCATCCGTTCTGATATGTCGCTGTGATCACACACCAAATCACAGAGCAGCATTGAAAAACCATGAGATGCATTGCGCCTGCTAGATTCGACCAATCGCAGTGCTCGTACTTAAAAGTGCCACGGAAATTTCCTGCTTCTGTGAGTCATCACTTATTCACAGTGGGTTATGGGGGTAAAAAGCTGAACGAGATTTGCAATTTGGTTGTCGAAGGGTGCTCATGGGTTCACTGATAAATCATGGCTCCGGAGTTATTGATTTCAAATTTAAGATTTCCCCCATTATGACTCACAGGTGTAACGTTTCGCCTTGTTTATTATACCCAGCTAGTTGAAGAAAGAACTAATTTGATGTCAACTTCAATGAAAATTGCGGAACTATAAGGGGATAACAGACATCATCACATTAATTCAAGTACACGAAACCCTACTGTATCTAGGGCACCAAACTCAAGAGTCCAGGATTGCCGAGGAAACGCCAGCCATCAGAAATAGGGAGAAGGCTCATGCCCTGATGCAAATAATCCGAAGAAGAAATCCGAAAAGACATCAGGAAATTCCAAGCCTAGTTTGAAACGACTTTACGGCAATCGTCCAAAAAAACCATTGGTGCGCTTCGATGAATTCCTACTTTGCCGCCTCAGTTGCTAGTTTAGCAGCTGTATCCTCTTATCCGCTTCCATGTAAAACAATAGCGGTATATGTACCAATTTTCGGAAACTTAAGGACTTACGGATGCTTATTACGTCCATCAAACCGACTTTCTAAGCAGAACCTGTTGGTATTCCTCTTGCTGCTCTACGGCTATGTGAGAAAACGTATATCTACTCATACTGAATGTTTTTACACTGTCAATAAACACTAGTTGCCTTCCATCTCAATAGAAAAATACCATAATTATACCGAAACGAAAAGGTGGTCTAAGAGATCGGATGTCAAAGTATCTACAGATAAACCATACCGAGGAATTTAAGGCCTTAGAGAGAACCGTGAAGTCTCGGGTACCAGTTGCTGACAAGGGAAAACCTACTCAGCATTTCCCAACATGCGTTCACAACAATATGTTCCTGGGTCACATGTCAAGTACAATTCCTCGACTAAGCTACAGCAAATTTATCTGAGGGTATGGACATCATCACCATGTTTCTGGATATGCAAAAAGCGTTTGACTGTGTACCGCACAAACCCGCGTTGACCGTGCTGGAGTCGTATGGAATCAATAAACCACTCTGAATCCGCTTCGAATCATATTTTAATGGTTGAACACAATAATTATGATCGTCAATATTGTTTTTCTCCAGAAATTTCACGAGCGATGTTGTTCAGCAGTGTATTGTTTCGATTGCTTTTCCCCATTTACATGTAAGACATGCGTGTTTACATTAGACAATAGAGCCTATTTGCATTTGCAGACGACATCAAGCTAGTGTACTTATTACTACTTGGTCACGTGGAATTATGACCAGAATATACATGGGAGGACTTAACCTCCCTTAAAAATGGAACGCAAGCAGGTAAATCTCTGCTACTGTGCGACAGATGCAGTATATCAAGAAGATCTCTAACACTGGCACTTCCATCCTAAATGTGTATCAAGTTCGAGACCTAGGAATTTGATATTCGAACAGCTTGGACTTCAACAAAACACATCCTACATCAAGTAGCGAAAGAGAAGCAACAAGCACTACATATCACTAAGTCATTTTCAAAATTCCACACACGACTGCAATCATTCAAACGCATTGTACGACCCACTTTAGATTATTGCATTAGCATAGATAGCCAGTTACGGAAAACAGCTAGGATTGCTTTGGAAAACGTCCATCGTTTATTAATGAAAATGCTCATTGAGCGCTCATCATCGCTTACTTATGAGGAAAAATCTCAACTCAAACTCAATCCACTCTGGCTTCGTCGGTTGACAATCAAACTCACTTTTAGCTACCGCATAATATACTGGTAAATTTGTTCAAACAGTAAAGCCGTCGCATTACACAATAGATCAACCTTTCCCAATCATCATGAGAAATCTCTACCATGCTTGCAGAGGACCAAGAACAATATCCGGTTAACTTTCTTTTTGACGAGTCAAGCCCATTTGTGGAAAAACTTTCGTTGAAACTAAGGGCTTTCATTGACTTGAACTTTTTCAAACTTTATTTAAAAACTTGTTTTTCTTGCTAAATCTGGTCAGAATATTTGACTTACAGCAATCCATGAGCGCTTTCATGAAAGTGGACCCGAAAGATATACGACAATATTAAGTGTCGAATAATGTTGCTTATCACATACACAAAATTCACTGCATAACCCTAACATATTGAACGGAGTTTATATATGAAATACTAACAAAACTAGCTGTACATACTAGAAAGTTTGCTAAAACATTACAAACGTCGCATTACATAATGGATCAACCTATCTCGCTCTTCAAGGGAAATCTCTATCATGCTTGCAGTTGACCAAGAACATTATCTGGTTAACTTTCTTTTTAGTGATGTAAGACCATTAGTGGATTAAACTGCCATTGAAATTAAGAGACTTAAAGACCCTGTACATTTTTAAAACTAATATAAATATTCCTCCCTTGGCAAATAGGGTCCAAATGTTCGACATTCAGCAATCCATGAGCGCTTTCATGAAAGCAAACCCGAACTATATCTGGCAACATTAACTGTCAAATAATGTTGTTTATCACATACACAAAAAACCACTGCATAGCCATAACACATTGAACGGAGTTTATAAATGAATTAATAACGAAAGTCGCTGTGCAAATTATTGTTCCACAAAAGAGAACGTACCTCGTTCGCCGGGTGCTATACCCATTTATCTAGTTATTAAATAAGTTCCCAGAATGCTTTCTGGCGGTCGATGTTTGATTAGACAACTCTGACTTTAACGAAAGCTCACTAGACTAAAGGATCATTCGATAAACGGCATGATGTTGTACTTCAATTATTCTACTGCTGAATGCAAGCTGAAGCTTGCATTTTTATTTGAACAAGCTTATTTTATATGTATTCCTTAAAAGTAATCGGCGAAAAAAACCAAATAGTAGCTCAATTTTCACAAAATGCATAATACACTTAGCAACTTCCAAGTGATAAAATAAGTACCCTAACATCTCTTTAATACCTTAGTTAGTTTGAAAGATCATATTACTTCTTAGTCATTTGTTTTCTGATCTATCATTTTTCGCTCTGTAGACAATGGTTGCGGTGGAGTTATTCACGAATAACATGATGTGCTCTCCGCAGAATACTTTATGGGAAGTAAATCGGCCTACATTAGGCACATTGTATATTATCTGAGGGATGAACAAGCCTTCAACATAGTGCGATGCCTAGGATTACATGTTTGCTCGCACGATATGTTGTAACTATGCTTCATCTCCTAGGGCAGAGGTGGAATGCATGCGAACATGGTTTGGTTGAGATATACATCAAAGCAATGTTAGAACGCAAGCTCCAATCTATTTCCACAACAAGTGAATCCAACGACTTCTCCAAGCAGCTCTATACCTTAATGGTTGTATCTGTGGGAAAATATGATAAAGAATTTACAACTGCCACTACAGTATGAATTACCGTTATTATAACCTAGTGCATATATTTTCTATTTCGTGCGAAATCCCCAGTGCCTCGCAGGGGTTAAGGACTGAATACATGCGGATATCCTTAGCGCTAAAAAAGCATTTCCTCGGGAAATTGTCCGATTTATAGCTAGGAATACTTTATCCACTCACTAAACTATAAACGATGTGTGTGAATTTTGTCGCAAAGATTGACCACCAAAATCAATGGTTTTTTAGCAGACACCTTTCGCGATTTTATTGCCCACTTTGGTCTACAAGAAATGCACCAGCAGGTTTTCAATTTAGACTCCTTTACTTTGGTCCAAATTTTGATAACGGTTTTGGGAGAAACTTTATCCTCTGGAAAATCGTCTATAAGTATTAATTATAAGATAAATCGAGTACATATGTGAAGACTTGCAAACTTTAATTCATCAATGTTGATAAAATTATTTGACGCTCAGTCATATTTACAGCCTTTCCGTTATTGGAGAGAGAGAACTATGCTGGAAATTTTGCGCCACATATGTAGGTAACGAAAAAGCATCCGGAAAATCTACTGAATTGGGTTGTGGCTAATAGTAAGCCTAAGCGCTCAGTTTGTCTCTAGTTCCGAAGCATATCGTTAGGTTGAATGGGTTGGTAAAGAATTGCGCACCAATCTTAATCTGATACACTCGCAGCATTTCGAACTAAGAGTTCACATTACCGGAGATAAAACATATGTATGGAATTGAGTTAACAAGTTATGCTCTGCAAATCAAAATAACAACATTCGCTATTGTTCAAATTTATAAAATGCATGTGATAATATGACATACGGCTGTAGGCAACCGTCTGAATGTTGATAATTACCAAAGCATCAGTTGCAGAAAAATTGTGCGCAGAAAAATGCAGTACATCGATTGATACACAACTACACAGGATGAAGTATATTCGCCTCCCTCCAAATGAGATAAGCTTTCTTGTTGCATAAGCTAGCGTTGAGTAAGAACATTAGGGGAGCACCGACATCGGAGGATTGAACTGCTGCAAAACATATTACTTCCAAAAGAGTTAACGGTGCATAACGGGAAAGGAAAGTGATGTTAAAATCTGCACGGAGCATGCCAGTTCTTTATCAAAAATGGTCAAATTTAATGATTCCGGACAAATTGTTAGAAAGGGGATAGACCACCACAAGTGGCCTACTAAATAATAGTATGCATTCGATTTATATCTACAAGAAAGACTCAGACACTGACCAATAATACCATAACACAGCACATTGTTCTCCATATGTGGTTGGTGCTAATCAATCAGAGATAAAAAGTGCCCGTGTTCTGTGAGTAATAATCTTCCGATCAATGATCAGAATTTAGTTTTTAATCACGGACGGCAACACGACAGGGAAACCACAAGTTTCAGAAAAAATAAGCAAAAATCACCATTCAAATTTAAATTCAAACACCAGTATAGGCATCTTCATCTGCGAAATATCTAGACGAAAGTTGCGTAAGGCCTCCCAGAATATCGTATATAAAACATACATGTTCAAAACTGATTAACATAACTGTGTACTAAATTAAACTTTGTACATGTTTCCAAGCATCTTGATGAAAAAGAAAAACGAGAAGTGTGTTATATAATTGCAGCGATAAATAAATAACTATCGGTTTACACTTCCAAACAAATTACCGGGGAGCACCACAAAACACTTGGTGCAACCATGTGGGAATGCCCTACAAATAACATCTATCTATCCGGCTACTCTATCTGTTTAAGTACAAAGACGGAACACAAAAAAATAAACACTTAAAGGTGAACCGAAACAGAAGACTTACAAGCATTATCCGGTCGGCCAAGATGATTTAGTATTAGGGGAAATATGGTGAATCTACAAAAAAGGCAACATACGCAAGAAAATATTGTGAAAACAGACATTAAGTTGGCTAACAACGTTATGCGCATTATCCATTTCACATCCGTGAATAAGCCCCACCCTGCAACGCAGTTGTAAGTGTTAGAAAAATGTTCTAGCACAAGGCAAAATTCAAAAACACATCGCATTATCTCACGGACATACAAGAAGTTCCGTAGTTGCTCTGTTATTAAAAATCACAGATCAAATTACGATTAACGCCTATTTAATTTGCGTAACTGATCGCGTCCAGTTTGGTGTGCCACGTATAAACTAGAGAATATGGCTTATTACATATGTGCTTTCTCAGTAAGCATAACAAACAACTTTTCTGCCAAAATTTAACACACCAAAGGCGTGTGAGCTAAAGCAAAGACAAGTGTCCGTAGCTATTCTCAGGTTTTATTGTAATCACTACACTAATCAAACAGCAGGGTTTGCATTTGTTCCCGTAGATTATCAAAATAACTCAAACCTTTCTAAACCCAACAGCATTCAAGGCATGTGTTCCTACGCTTAATTTATTTCTGCATGTGTCTTTCGGACCAACTCTGTACAAACATTTGTTCAAACAACGAAAAATTGATTTCTCGCACTGCTTGCTTGCAAACATTTTATCACATATTACGTCAAATGTAACGTTGAATAGGGTTTTGCGGAGTTGAGGCTAAAGTTATTTTGATGTCAACGCCTCTATGCTTGGCATTTGCCGTCTCATGATTCCTCATAAATCTTATTGTGATTATTGACATTCTCTTGTTCCAAATATTTAGTAATTATCCCTGCCTGTTTTCTGAACGTAAATTGCAATAATGTTGTTTTGACGAAGCAGACATTTTGGCATTTGGATTGCCACAGCAGCATAGAGGCACGATTCTGTCTTGCGTCGATATTTATTCCCATGGTTTATTTCGTTTCATAATCCTTATATCACTTGCTGCTTTTCTGTGTTAGTTTTTGGTATACGAGAGCAATGGCTGTGCGCATATATTGGTTGCATTCTGCATGAAAAACAGGCCACGGTGAATTTATAACCTTCTCATGGTTTCGTATTTGTCAACCTTACTGCTTCAATACATAGAGGCTTTTCTGAATCATTTATTTAAGATTTCATTGCCATATCTCTAACAAAGGGCTAATTAAAACATTCGCAATGCTTTCAGTGCGTTACAACTATAGACCATGTCGTGTCAACTCCGGACACACTTACCAGCACACTCCTGTATAAGTTACGCGATAGACAGTGTCCAACTAGTTTAGCCCGCTGCATTCTTTATTATTGTTCAAAACGTTTCGGTAAAGCACAAAAATCTATGAATAGATCACGACAAAAATATGAGATTTTTGACATATTTTTTCACTTCTGTTGACCTGTTGTTGACAAATGACGTCATCGCAAAATATTTTACAAACGACAGACTGAAAATAGGGCACATGGAGGCCGACATAATATACTGGTTTAACCGACTATGCTACCAACTTTTATTGCATTTAACCGAGTGCTCTTTGTGTAAGTCCAAGGTGAACAAACTGGATTACATGGACATGCTGATCGCCGGAATTTTCATGCAAAAATTGGATGGGAATTTACCGTCTCTTACTATCCGGATAATGTGTTTTTGCGATTCGTACGTATAGTCAATATCTATTGCCCACCAGCGCCTCAAACACGGCGTAGGCAACAATAAGTATAATATGGTGTTGGAGCCTGGGAACGAAATAATTTTCTTTGCTATTCACTGCTCAAAATGTTTACAATTTTTACTAATGACTAGGATGAAATTAGTTGCAATGTATAATTTATTCGCCCCAGCAACTTACAAATTACATAGCACAACCAAAATCTGGAAAAGCACCAGACTCATTTTCGCGTTCTCGAGGTTTGTCAGTGGTACGTTTTCCTTCAGTCCCCTACTGAGGATAGTACGCATGCCCTTGGAGGGCTGGTACGAACTGGCTAAAAGCTATAGTCAATGAGCGACATGGTAAGGCAACTAAGCTAAGTCATTTGCAAGGAAACTGTGATCCAGCATCTTCTATATCTCACTGAAACACAGATTACGACTCCTGCAGATAACAGGTGTTTGCAATCTCCCAGGTAGCATGCAAACTACCTGGCCCGAACATCGTCCCCCATTGCTCAGAGGCTTAAATTTGGCTAATTGGTATTAGCTAAAAGCGTTCATGGTTTTAATCCACAGAAGGTAATTGAACTAATACACACCACATATTAGCCCCAATGGTGCAGGTAACTTATTAGAGAAACCGGATATAACATTTTAAAATGTATTGGTTTCTAAGAACTCTGTTATGTAAAATTAATGTTCTTTTATTTTGTTACCTTTGCCAGCATCTCACATAAAAGGAATTCATATAATCGTTTGGGCGATATTTTGCACTTGTATGAGGTAACCACTTTATGCGTGGTTGTAATTCAGACGTAGTTCTATCCGTCTGCAGCACATCTGGCTTTAACATATGCCTAGCAAATAACTTGCATTATTAGCGGGATAAAAACAAGTAAAATTGTTTAAAGCAACAAGCATTTAACCTGGACTAGAAGAAACACTCTTCCTTACTAAACTTTTTGCAATTATTTGGCCTGACTGTTCAAACGCAGCGGTATACGGTAGATCAATAGATTTAAGTGGGTTTTATGCCCTTAATGACTTGCAACGTTTATTGAACATCCTTCATTACGAGCTGAGTCTACCAAACTGCAGTGGACAAGCAGAAAAATATAGCGTGCTCCAGGTTAGAAATAATTCGTCTCTGCGAAGTTTTGCGGTATGCTTCTTTCACAACATTGACATTAGCTAACTGTCGTACCAAATTTGCTTGCTCTCAGATAAAATATACTATACGAGCTTTTGAGTTCGTGTATCAAGCTCACTAGTTACACGGATACCCAATAATTTTATTTAGACTGCCTTAGGAAGACAAAAACATACTGATACCATGTCTCTGGTGCAATTTCGATGCATCAGTATGTCTAAAATTTCGCTAAATTATATGAAGAAATCTAAGCTTGTGAAAGCCTGCAATAAGCATTTAGTGTCCTTAACTTTTTGATTACGTCTACTAGTCATTGATCTTACATATATGTTATATTCCTCTTTTACTTAAGCTAAATTTAGATTTTATGACTTTCACTACATCACATGGCAATAATATCCCACCTTATGCTACGTTAGCCTGTTTACATAAAATTCACAATCATGATACTTGAGCGTCGGTAAATAATGGATATGTATGCATCTCATTTCTCATTTCGCTTATGTTTTGTTATTTATATTATATTCCTATAAAATTTCGATGAAATGCAACTGATGCTAATGAAGCACCCGATTGCGTACTTTTATTTTGATGACTTGAATTATCGTGGTAATTTTGATTTGAACAAACTATGACGATTTTGTGATGTGTACGCTTGAACAGCAATGCTTTACTTTTTGCACTGAACCACATCATCAACGTGCAGCTCATAATAGTACATTTACTCCCAAATTAGCGATCACATGATACTCACTAATCCGAATAATTCAATGGGTCGTGTCTAAATTAATTGATTTGACGTTAGTTGTTGTCTCGTCGCCTTCCGCATAATGAGGGAAAATGCTGTGGGTTATAGGAGTTATGTTCACTGTAAAATTCTGACTCAAGTATTGTGGACACTTGGTAGATATGAAATTATTTGAGTAGTATAAATTGAGCCGATTTTTAACACTTACTGCAAATATTTGGTCATTTAATGTTCAAAAATTAATTTTGTTTCTTGACTCTAAATCCATATCTTAATTATTGTTGTGGTTGGCGTTGGTGTGCTTTCGATCCCTGACTATACTTTCGTATCATATGCATGCCCACATTTTCCGGCTATTAGCCTTTTACTGCATGAAATAACCAATATCTTCCAAATGAACGGTAGTTTTTGGATTATGCGATAGCAACGTTGGAATGAATCGTCTGTATACGAATCTAAAGCACGTTTATATTTGGTGCTTGATTAAGTTATAGTGCCTGAGGACAACTGTATGACGCATCGGGTGGTTGGATCAATGTCCTAGAATATAGTTTGGCAAACTGAGCATACAAATCACATAGAAATATACGTACTTGGCACCAAAGCACAAGGACACATCCTTTAATGGAAAAAAATATAATTGAATTGCATTGGTTAACATTCCTAAATCAACTCAGAAATGATGACAAAGTCTAAAAATCTTAAAATGATAATTTACTAATGTGACCCATGGAAACATTTGCTAGGTGCTGTCAACCAGATATATAAAGCACGCTTTATGCATTGCCTTTTTGGGATACCTCTACACACCAGTCATTCACAGTGGTAATTTTTCTTCATGAAAACCTGCTTGTTACCTGTTCTGTCAATTCTGCTAAGTTTGTGAGTTCCGGGTGCTAATGCTTTGCGCTTGGCCTTCAGTCGGATCTGGTTATCCATGTCCAATGAGGGCCTGTCTCTCTTCATTGGCTAGTTGGCGCTCCAAAGGTACTTAGCAATTTATAGGTTGTAGTTGGGGAGGGACAACTGGTCTTTTGTCAATAAACTATCTCCTAATGCATCTCTGCAGTACACCTGCGATTCTGCACTACAGAGGTAACCAGAAGATGCAAAGTTATTCTGACCTGACTGAAATTCGATAGCAAACTAAAATCGAGTGCAGGGTATCTACTCCACTCATGAAATAATGGTATATCCTCACAACAGATGCACAATCCAACTGAACATACGTACTCAGTTTATCGTTCCAACGCTGAAATTGTGTTGTTGGCACAATAATGTCATACAATGACACATTTGTTATCAAATAAATCTGATGGCCCTGATGTCAACATTACCCATGTTTGCTGTACGAACAACAGAGTACTTTCCTCCATGCCTCCTCAGTACCGCATCAGAAGAAAGTTGGCAGTTCATTATAAGGTTGGGCATAACAGTGCCAACACATGCAATCTGACACCTGTTCCACAGGTGAATCGTGATTGTTCTGCCTGTAAATTAATGGTCGAAGTATAACTAGTACCATCGTTCTGGAGATATAGTTGCCTGTATCTATAAGATGATATTTTTAGAAGTCTTCAAGTCTGGCTCACCGTCCACAGGATCAATGCGACATGTGTAGAGTTTTAATTATGGGTTTTAACATCCACCAATAACAAAACATATAATTTTATCCCTACTGCTTGGTCATCCTTGGGTTAAATGTATTTAAACTGGATTTCCCTTTAAAAGTACAACGTCATCGACGGGGTTCCGTCACCCATTAGGTGCAGTGAAGTTGAATAGATTTTTCGGGGCTTGAAACAGAGGTCGAATTTCCTGCAGTTTGTCTAGATTAGGAACAGGAATTTCCAGATTGTCATTGCACTGTAAACTGCATTTATTGCCTTAAATCTATTCATGGTCATTGTTTCTGTAATTTTAAAATAGGGAACTCTTTGTTCCATTCCAGAACTGTGTTGGACATCTGAACAACACTCATTAGATAGAGGATACCAATAAACATTTTCACATTTAAGACTGTTTACTGAGCGGTAATCTCGAGTTCCCTTAAATATAGCATTTATTTAATTCTTTAACCGGCAGCTGCATCAGGTCTAGTTTTCGAAATTTTTAAATATTCAGGGGGCTTGCTTGTGGTATTTGTTGATGGTGAAAACCAACTAATAGGGACTTATGACGAATGTCTTTGACCCCACTTCATCGCCACATTTGTCTGCGAAATATGCCGTGAGCTCTCTATGGGTCATCCAATTCATCGGTATCACCATCCTCAACCGAGTCAGTATCTGAAACAGATACGTATAAACTATTATTATTAAAAGAAAAACTTAAAGGAAAATTAAAGCATATATTGCTGAATTAAAAACATTAAAAACCTGCGGAAATAAAAATGGCTTTTTAGCAGTCACAATTCTAGGGATTTATCATGCTGGATTCAATAACAAATTAAAACAAAAGTGGCATAACTGATCTTATAGCAAACACAATGAGAGCAATATGGAAATCGCATCAGGAGTAGTGTGTGCCTGTGGCATGTATTCATCATCAGGAGATGATAGTTCGCTGTCCACAGAGTCATCAGGCAATGGTCTAACACCAACCTCTGTAGATCTTGATTTGGTGCCATAGATTTTTCTGTAGCCATATTTCTCTTGAAAAAATTACAATTTTTTATATATAGTTGAAAACATTTCACTATGTTTCAAATATCATCTAAACATACATGTAAAAAATCGCATATAAATTTTTGTCATATACTAAAGTCAAAACCAGGCATTGAGCTGGTACTGGAACAATCAACCCACCGATTATTGCATAGTGTTGCTTTCAGACAACAAAGCAGCCACGGATGTAAAATATTAATTAACTCCACAAACTTCGTTTTCGGTACTGCATATGAAATTTATAATGACTTAACAAAGGTGATGTTATTAATTTTAACTTATTATCCTTTATTAGTAATACATAAGTAAAGAAATTGTTGTTTTCTTAGCTCGGTGATTTCCCTCTAAATCACTTCAATTTTTTTAGCGTTTATAGGACGATTTCTGCGGTCAAACTAAAAGTTTGATACTCAAAAAGTCCACAAATTTTGTTCTATCAAAAATGAATAATCTTTTAATATGAACAACTTTCTGAAAGCAAGTTAGGAGTCAACATGCTGGTATATTGCCTACAGGCAATTTGTGTAGCAACTGGATAAGTTACAGTAAATCCCCATCCCATTTTTGCATGAAAATTACGGCCATGAGTATGTCTACGTATTCCAGTTTGTTCACCTTGGATTTACACAAAGAGCACTCTGTAAACTGCAAATTGGGTGGGGAGCACAAGACGAGAAACTAGTGCATTATATCAACTGTCAAATGCCCTATTTTCAGTTCATTGTTTGTAGAATATTTTGCGATGACATCATTTGTCAACAACAGGTCAACAGAAGTGAAAAGAATATGTCAAACTTCTCATATTTTTGTCGTGATCTATTCGTAGATCTTTGTGCTTTACCGAGACGTTTTGAACAATAATAAAGAATGCAGCGGGGTAAAATGGTTAGAACCTGGCTATCGCGTAAAATCTACAAGAATTTGCTGGTAAGCCTGCCTGGAGGTGAAACGTCATTGTCTATAGTTGTATCGTTCAAAAAGCATTTCGGAACATTTATTAAACACTCTATTCGCCATATGATAATCGTATATATAACTGCGGATAGCGTCCTCCGGTCGGTTATTTTTGGCTGTGTTCACAAGATCACTTTGTGTTAACTTTCTGCGTTCATTGGAAGTAGTTCGTGGAAATTGAGCTACAATTCAGTTTCATTTCCGATTCTGAAATTTCAGACCAGAAATACTTGTATTGCATCGTTTGGTTTGGGCGATCTTGCTATCGCCACTTTCTTCGTCAATTGGCCGCCATCTTGTTTTCGGATTATTCGCAATGCGAAGCAGTCATCCTGTGGTACTTGCGCCAAACTAGTTGGATACCGTGCAAACGCCCTCACGTGTGCATTTTGCCAAGTTAAATACCATATTTCTAGTGTTCGATTAGCATTTGAGCATTTTCATCGCCTTCGCGAGATCCAACACGATTTCGTCCAAACTATATGTGAAAATTGCCGAAATCAAATACAGCCAGAAAGAGTAAAGCCGATGTGTAGTCCTCAGCGTTTCGCTGCGAACAGCTCCGTGCGTTTGGCCCAACAACCAAGCGCGAAGAGCCTTCAGGTTTCGGCTCATTCGTCCTCCTCTACCCGTGCAAACTCACTGACACGAAGTCCAACCGTTGTGAGAAGCCAAGTTGCACCTGGGCTAAATTGTTTACCTTTGTTGTGTCCACCGGACACTGATGTCCCAGCAGGTGAAAGTCTGAGTGCTGAAGACTAGTGGAAAGATCAGAGGACGAAATTACGAAGGAACGTTGGGAGTTTACGTTCTGTAAGTCAACCGTTAGCCAAACCACTTGAGGCTGGTAGTATACTTTGCCCTGCAAGGCCAACCTCGTTCGACCAGAGGCGTTATAATCTCGTGATCTTTCACACACCGGAGTCCAGTGATCCATCAACCCAAGTGCGCTACGATCACGATGTCGAGATTTTACAGGGTCTAATTGATAGACTCTTCGACGCTGGTGAGGACTCGGTAAAAGTGAGGCAGATTACCCGTCTTGGAAAGCAAGGTGATCAACAAAATCGGCCTATGAGAATCACTTTTATGGACGAAGCCAGTCCAAGACTTATCATGTCTCGCTTAAGTGGGCTGAAAGGTTTGAAGATCCATGTTCGTCCTGACCTGGACCCAGTAGACAGGGAGCGGCTCAAGTCTGCCATCATTGAGCTGGAAAGACGCACTGGTGAGGGGGAACAAATCTTCGTATCATAAATTTTCGTGTGGTTTCCAACAATCTGCGAATCAACATAAACAGGCTGCATGCACTTCAAGCACACATGGCGACTGCTGATACCGCCTGCGAGTAGCCTTCACAAACGTTTGCAGTCTTATGAACAAGCGCGATGAGCTTTGTTGTTTCGTTGTGTCTGAGCGGCCAGACGTAGGGGAACTCGCAGTGACATGGCTGCATGCAGAGTTATACACCCAAGAACTTGAACTCAACGGTTACTCGTGTTTCCGATGCGATAGACTAAAGAATGCCCACGGTGATGTCTTACTTTACATCCGGTCTTCCCTGCGTGGGAGACTTGTGAGCACCTACCGAAGTGACGATGGCCTGTGTGAGCTACTGTGGTGCTCCACCCGCCTCAGGCGCGGAGAATTGCTTGTGGGCGCAGTTTATCGCAGTCCCCTGAGTCGTTGTTTGGATTGGCTGCTCCATCTTCGGACCCACATGAGTCGTCCACACTTTCTGCTAATGGGCGATTTTAACTGTCCTCGAATACAATGGCCTGATGTGCATTTGATGCCTGGACATAGTGAGGTTGAAGCAAAGTTCGTGGATTTGGTACTTGAAACTGGTGCATCGCAAGACATATCCCAGCCAACACGCATATCAACGCTTTCAACCTCGTCCTGTCTCGACCTGATGTTAACGAGCTACGAACCACGAGTGCGTGACGTTAGGATCCTGGAGCCCCTGGCTACGAGCGACCACTCAGTGCTGATAGCTGATATGGAATTATCATTGCCGTATTCACATCCGCTGCAACCAGCTCCCAACTACTGGAAAACGGACTTCGATGGTCTAGCTGGAGCCGCGATCCAAATGGATTGGTCTCTGTCACAAACTGCATCTGTGCAAGATTGTTGGATATTATAAGAGAGAGATTAACATCATTGTGTTCCAACTCTGTGCCATTGAAATGTCGAAAGGTTGGACCGATTAAGCCTCATAGGTTTGATAAGGAGTATGGAAACCTGGATCGGAGGCGGCGCAGACTGTGGGACAATTTCCTCCTCTCTGACTCTGCCAATGATTACGAAGGGTATAAATGTCAGCGGAATCTCTGCAACAGTGCAAAAAAGAATAAACGCCGACACTTTGAAGAGCAGCTCACATTAGCCGCGAAGACCGCCCCCAAGAGAATCTTTGCATACGTGAAGCGACGCCTGAAGCCGGCGGGTGATGTGCCAGTGCTGGATGGCACGGATGGACAGCCTCTAACCTCCAGCACTGAGCGTGTGTCCGCGTTGGCGGCGCACGTCGCTTCTGTATTTGCAAATAACCAGGTGTCTGTTCCGAGTTCGACGTGTACCGCTTTTACCGAACTCGATAGTCTGCACTGTGGCGTCGAAGAGGTAGCTCAAATACTCGCCAACTTGACGGCACCAAACCTGCCGGACCTGATGGGCTTCACCCACTGGTTCTCAAGTCACTTTCAACCATCCTCTCTCCTATCGTGACTGAGCTTTTCAACAGGTCGCTCTCCGAAGGTTTGTTGCCGGTTGACTGGAAATGTGCGGTCGTGAAGCCTATTCCGAAAGGCGGCGACCCTAGCAATGTAGACAATTACAGGCCAATTTGTCTGACACCTATATTGGCAAAGGTTGCTGAGAAAATCGTAAAGAAGAGATTGCTGCAGTTGCTACAGTCAAACGAGGTCCTGACTCTCGCACAGCACGGTTTTATGCAAGGTCGCTCATGCATTACTAACCAGCTTGTGACGAGGCATGAGTGGTTGAAGGCAATAAACAAGGGGAAGTCCGTCGACATGTTATTCATCGATTTCAGTAAAGCTTTCGACAAGCTGAGTCATGAGGTTCTCCTTCACAAACTCAGCATGTGTGGCGTCGGTGGCGCACTGCACCGGTGGATCCGCGACTTTCTTGTTGGACGAAAGTGGAGGGTACAGGTCAACGACCATCTAACTGAGTGGTATTCCTCTACAAGTGGCGTGCCTCAAGGCACTGTGCTGGGGTCCACTCTGTTCCTGATCCACATCAACGATCTACCGCAGCTTCTCCGGTCACCGTGTGCCTTGTTTGCGGACGACATGAAGATTTGGAGAGAAATCGACGCTCCCGATGACTGTGGCCTACTTCAGCAAGACCTCAACCGTCCATCCACATGGTCTGCAGAAGTTCTTCTCCCGGTCAACCCAGCCAAGTCGGTATTTATAAGCCTGGGGAAGGGTGTAGACGGCCGAACCTACACCCTTGACGGCCAAACGCTATATCCCACACCCTCCGTGAAGGACCTAGGTATACTCTCACGCTACGATTTGAAGTCCGTGGACAACACGAACAGGCTATATCGTAACGGACTGCGCATGCTTTGGGCGCTCAAACGTAGTTTCGGCACATGGTCTGAAGAGGTTGCCACTCGCCTGTTCTCTTCTATCATTAGACCAATGCTAGAGTACGGTTCGCCTGCCTAATTTCCGATTACCCGAGGCGAGGCACAAGAGATCGAACGGGTCCAACACGTTGCTACCATGCTCATCCCTAGCTTACGTGACTTTGGGTATGAAGACCGGTGCGAGAAATTAGGACTGTACACCTTGTCCTACCGTCGGGTGCGAGTCGATCTCATTAGGACCTACCGAATTCTACATCTCGTTGAGTTCCCCACGTTAAGGCCAATGCTGCACGTAGGAGGGCCATGCAGCACACGCGGATACAGATACAAACTTGTTGTGCCGGATATGAAACGTGTTCCCCACCCATTGTGCTTCGAAGGGAGAGTGGTAAACATTTGGAATAGTTTGCCCGGACATGTGATTGAGGCAAAATCTGTGCAACAGTTCAAAACGTTGATAGATTTGCATTTTGCCTCTAATCGATTCAGAGAACGACTGCAACTTACGATGACATCACATTTGGGAATCCTGAAATATCGTAAGCCGAAAATTTTAAATATTACATGAGAACGGCAATGATATTCAAGGTTGACAACTTTTATAACGTTTTTCGCCATATCTCGAAAGAGTTGTACAGAATCCGTTTCTACTTGCTCTATAATACAGTATTCAGTATTCAGTATTCAGTACAGTAAAGTCTAATTACAGGCAAACAATACGAGTGCATTAGTTGTAATACGCTTGGGTGAAGACGGAAAAGCCTCGATAGACTGAAGCAGTGAGGTTGACAAATCCGAAACCATGAGAAGGTTATAAATTCACCGTGGCCTGTTTTTCATGCAGAATGCAACCAATATATGCGCACAGCCATTGCTCTCGTATACCAAAAACTAACACAGAAAAGCAGCGTGATATAAGAATTATGAAACGAAATAAACCATGGGAATAAATATCGACGTAAGACAGAATCGTGCCTCTATGCTGCTGTGGCAATCCAAATGCCAAAATGTCTGCTTCGTCAAAACAACATTATTGCAATTTACGTTAAGAAAACAAGCACAGATAATTACTAAATATTTGGAACAAGTGAACGTCAATAATCACAGAAGGATTTATAAGGAATAATGCGACGGCAAACGCCAAGCATATAGAGGTTGACATCAAAATAGCTTTTAGAAACAAAAACGCAAACCATATGCAATTTTAAATTTGCCGTAATACGTGATAAAATGTCTGCAAGCAAGCAGTGAGAGAAATCCAGTTTTCATTGTTTAAACAAATGTTTTTACAGAGTTGGACACAAAAATACACGCATAAAGAAAATAAGCGTAGAAACAAATCACTTGAATGCTGCTGGGTATAGACAGGTTTGTGTTATTTTGATAATCTACGGGAACAAACGTAAACCCTGCTGTTCGATTAGTGTATGGATTGAAATAAAACTTGAGAATAGCTAAGGACAATCATCTTTGCTTTAGCTCACACGCATTTGGTGTGTGAAATTGTGGCAAGCAAATTGTTTGCTATGCTTACTGAGATGACACATATGGAATAAGCTATATTCTCTCTATCATACGCGGCACACCAAACTAGGCATGATCAGTTATGCGGATCCAATAGGCGTTAATCGTAATTTGATCTGTGATTTGTCGTAACAGAGCAACTGCGGAAATTCTTGAATGTCCGTGATATACTGCGTTGTGTTTATATTCTTGCTGTATGCTAGTACATTGTTCTAACAGTTACAACTGCGTTGCACGGGGCTTATTCACGGATGTGAAAGTGATAATGCGCACACCGTTGGTTGCTGACTTAATGTCTGTGCATAATATTTTGCTACGTATGTTGCTTTTCTGGGGGTTCACCATATTTCCCTAACTAATAAATCATCGGCCGAGCGGGTAATGCTTGCAAGTCTTCTGTTTCGGTTCACCTTCATGAGTATAGCATTTTGAAATCCGTCTTTACGCTTGAACAGATAGAAACTTGGATGTCATTTGCACGGGACTCCCAGAATGTGGCACCTAGTTTTATGTTTGTGCTCCAGGGACTTCGTTCGGGATCGTAAACCGATAGGCATTTATTAATCGCCGCAATAATATATCATCCTTTGCAATTTTTCTTAGTAACCTTTAGATGCTTGTAAACAAGATACAAAGTTTAATTGAGTAATCATTTCCGTTATTCAATTTTGAGCATATATTTTATATATGCGATATTCTAAGGGGCAGTACGTAACTTTTGTCCAGTTATTTCGCAGATAAGGAAACCTAAACTCGTGGCTGAATTAAAATTTGAAAAGTGCTTTCTGATTATTTTGCTGAAAATCTATGGATTTCTTGTCAAGTTGCCGTCCTTGATTAAAAACTAAATTCTGATCATTGATCGGAAGACTATTACTCACAGAACACGAGCACCTTTTTATATTTCTGATTGATTAGAAGCACTCACATATGGAGAACAATGTGCTGTGTTATCGCATTTCGAGGTCCTTATTTCAGATTCTTTCTTGTAGATATAAATGGAATGCATGCTATTATTCAGTACGCCACCTGTGGTGATCTATCCCCTTTCTGACAGTTAGCCCGGAATCATTAACTGTGACTGTTCGATAAAGAACTGGCACGCTCCGTGCAGATTTTAACATCCTTTTCTTCTTTACTTCATGTTATTTAGTTCAATGGTTTACGATTTCTACTTCCCTCCACTATGGGTGGTCTTGCGGTCTTGCGCTGCTTTGTCAGCCGGGACGTACTGCCGAGGTTGCTGCTACGCATGAAATTGCCTTTGTTCCCTCTGTTGCTTTCTCATTTGCACTCAGTTGCGCCCAAAACAATTTTCGCGATCCTTGCTTTGTACCTTCGCTGCGCTTACAGCCTTTGATTCGACTCCTTCCCCAGTCACCGTCAGTCCAGAAATTGTTTCAAACCATATTTCTTCCTCATACCATAAGGATGGATCTTTAACTTTTAAACACTTTCGTTTTACTTGTGAAGGAATAAGATGATACAGGTGCTAAATAATCAAGTGAAACGGTAAAGTAGGAATTCATCGAAGCACATAATTGGAGTACAACTACTGTTACCGTAAAGTCGGTTCAAACTTGGCTTGGAATTTCCTGATGTCTTTTCAGAATTCTGCTTCGGATTATTTGCAACAAAGCACGAGCTTTCTCCGTTTTTCTTATGGCTTGATTTTCCTCGGCAATCCTAGACTGTTGTGTTCAGTGTCCTAGTTACACTCTCTTTTGTTTTTGAATAAATATGAAGAGGTCCACGTTATTCCGTTAGTTGTTTTCACGTTTCTCATAGTAGTTTTGACAAAATTATTTATCCCTTCAACTAGCTGGTTAAGGTAAACAAATCCAAGCTATACTCCTGACAATCCTGATGGAAAAATCCTGTATTTGTTATGGAACAAACAGTAGAACAATTGTGTATTACGGATAAAATTGCATAATTTAACGAGTCCAGTGGGATAGAAATTATTGAGAAAGTTAATTTGCATGATAAGTGAAAAGCCTTTTGGGGGAATCTCGGTAGACTTATGTGGAATAGCGAGGATGTTCGCGTATTAACAGTTAAAATCTATAAATGCATTATTTAAAGTTTTGTATGAAACCGTTTGATTGCGCTTTTTAGTTTTTGACTAAGAATTCATAATATGAAATTCAAATTTGCCAAAGAATCGTTTACTCTTTTTTTAAAATATCGCCAGCTTGGGACCAGTGAAGACATAATTTCGGAGGGCGTTCCAAGGCTGGCACATAAGAAATGAAAAGAAGTTACTGCGTCATTCAAGCCGACTTTATGAACTGTCAGATTCAGAGGATGACCTCTTATTTTAGTTTTGTGGTTCAATTCCAGCTGCATACAATAAAGATAGTTTAGGTTCTTCAGAATCTGGCAAACCATTGTAAGATCTTCCCGCAAAAGCAGATATCAACTGCTGTACATTCTTAGAGATTTCAGCCTAATTTTGTAGGGCAGATGAAAGAGGCCACTGACTTGCCTGGTTGCCCTTCGTTGAACGGTCTCGAGCATCGAGATCCAGATTCTGCCACGGCTGGCCCGCCTGAATAGTATATTCCACGTGCGGTTGCAAGTAGGTGTTAAGCTTTTGGGGGAAGATTAAGGGTTCAAACCGACCGAAACCTTTGCGAAGCAGCTCGAAGTGTTGATTGTTAGTTTTCGTCGCCTTCCATGCCTGTTTTGAACACCCGAAATCTTTCTGTAATAATAAACCCAGGTCATGCTCCTGAGAGACCTTCTCCAAGGTGTGGCCACCAAAATTGTAAGCGCTTACCGGCTGGGGAGCCGGATGGATCACCTTGCACTTAGTTATTCGCTACTGAAGGAAGTTCCAATTTGATCAATCATAAGTGCAATATCGGTGACGTTGGAGTATATCGTGAATTTCATTGTAACTAATCGCCTGCCATATCTTAAAGTCATCGGCGAAAAGCAGGACGTTTGAGGAGCTAAATCTTGCCAGGTCGTTAGTAAACATCATGAAGAAGCGCGGTCCTAGTACTGAGCCTTGTGGAACAACACACACCACAATCGGGCTAGTGAGTGATCACCTAACGTGTATTTGAAGCTTCCGTTGGTGAAGAAGTTTGTCAATACCACCAGGTACAGGATCTCCTATCTCGTAACTCTGTAGCCGAGAAAGAAGGATGCGGTGATCCAAGCGGTCGAAAGCTTTGGAGCAGTCCAGATAGATGGCATCAACTACGAACCATCATCAGCCACTTCCATCTAACTACCTCGTGCAATCATTAGGTTGGTGGTGCATAACCAGTGTGGACGAAAGCCATGCTGCTCCGGTGCCAAAATGTCGCATATTCCAGGTAGTTCATTAGAGCCTCAGCGATGACAGCTTCCATCACCTTCGTGAGCACAAGGAGGAGAGTAACTGGGCGATAGTTTGCAGGCTCTGAACGGCTACCGCCTTTAAAATTTGGGGTGATTATGCCACGCTTTCACATTGTGGGGACTTTTGTTCATCAAATCATCTTTGAAAAAACTGTGACAGTGGATCAGCTAGCTTGTTGGTCACAGCCTTCAGTGCCTTCGGGCGGATGTTGTCTGCTCCCAGCGAGCTATGATCGTGCAGTGAGAGTAACTTCCTTAGCACAAGTGATGGGTTGATACTTACATGTGTAAACAATGTAGTCGGTAATTTGCATGACATTATGGGACAGGTAGAGGCTGCGAGTTCGAAAATTTTGGCGTATTGGACCCCTCAGAGAATTAGCTACTTCTTCTGCTCTTTGTACCCTAATGCCTGTCTTGAAAAGTAGAGGCATTCCATGCTTCACTTTACTAAGATTGTTGACATGCATATGTAGCATTTTATTGTTTAAGAGGAATGTTTTGGCTAGGCACTGTTGATAAGTTATTTTGTCCTCACGGACAAATGCAGTGCAAGGGTTGCGATGGATCAGGAAATTGCCCCAATCTCTGAGTCTGGGTTAAACTTGTAGACACGCCATGCTGCCTGATGAAGCATTTGTGTCAAATGCGAAACGTTGTGTATGCTCATAAATACATTAACCGGTCGTTTACCAAGTTTTCTGAAATGATGTCTTCCATGCTGCACCCTTTATCGCCAGATATATTCGAGTCCTGCTCCTTAGAATTTAAGGCATTTTTGCGGAACGAAGGGGCTTGGTCTCTAATGCTCTGTTGACGATATCGCTGAATCTATCAACGAACTCTGTCCAAACGTTGTCAAGGGGACTGTTGTTTGAGAATTCCCAAGCAGCTGCGTTGATGAGTTCTTTCAATACGTGGTAGCATGTGGTTGTATGAGTTAGTTCCGAGTATTCAGACGGATACTCTGCATAACGTACAAAGTTGCACGTTATTACCACATGGTCACTGGTAACTAGTGGACCATCCATCAATAACTTGTCAACCATGAGCTCTTCATTCTTGAGCACAAGGTTCAATATCAACGATTTGTTTACTGTCTTGAATCTCTTGGGTGCGGTGACATGATTGTAGACCTTGACGATACGGACACACTACGTGATATATCTGTGCTAATCCTAGCTCCTTGGTGAGTCATACATTTCTCACGTTCTTTGATTGATACGTTTTCATCTTTCGATTATTACACTCATTACTGGACATGTCAAGCTTTCGCTTTTGTACCCGTCAAAAGCCATTGCTCCTTTGTCAGTTTTAAGCTGTAAACCCTATTGTTCTCTCGGTACTGGAGTGCATACTTAAGAGGCTGAACGAAAGTGCAATTTAAGCGATGACAAAAGTGAATGGAAAAATTCGATATGTTTTATACATTGTGGCGGTTTTCATACTCGGTCACAAAGTCCGAGTGAAAATTCAGTCATGTTTTGCAGGGGTAAAGGCGGCCGGTCGTTACGATGCACACATACATACTAGATTTATATCGGCGGTCGGAATTTCATCCTCTTCTTGTCCTGTCACCGAATGCAAAACAGACAATCCTAGGGACATACTTCCTCCAAGTCAACGCGGTCATCGCCGGCCTGCAACTAGGTTAGCTGACTAGGCTATACTAACTTATGTTGGAGTAAAATCCTTGTGCGTGTGTTCGGCCATTGCCGTTTTGCACAAAAGTCCGGCCCATAATCAATTGTCAGCAATTAGGGCCAAACCTTCAAGAACGATGGTAGCCTTTAGGGCTTTTGTGACTAGATCGAACACGCAATTCCGCTGTAGCATCAGCGGTATTGACTACTTTATCCCAGAAGCATCCAAATACACCTGGAGGATGCAGTCAACAGCCAGCTGCAACAGAAGTTCAATGTAAGCGTAATTATAGAGGCTTAACTCATGCAAAATCATTAGTCTTATCAGTGAACAATTCGACCTGGTGTAAAAGCTTCTGCTTAAAATTCAGAAGACCGAACGAAATCTCGCTGAGTCACTGTGACCCGATGCCATTAGTCGTAAGCAATTTTGACCGACTGCAGACCTCGAAGATATTCAGGGTAATGAACCGAAGGACTGTCTACTGGCATTTGGTAAAAAAATAAGCGAACAAGTAGAAGTAGATTTTCGCAGTCGTCGAGAAAAAGCACATATCTGAAGGGATTCCACGTGGGCTGTCTGGTGCCCGACTTATTGAACAGTCAGCAGCTTGGCAATGTGACTTTTAATATTACCACAACATGTCACTCAGCTAAGCTAGTAAATACTAACGGACCTCTTGGCCGTTCGGTCTTTTGTATGTACAAGTAAATTTGCAACATTAATAAAGATTGATTCTCGACAGGATTCTAGTCCGGACTACCAGAGGCGGAGAAAGTCCACAGAGAAGTTACTAATGCAAATTCCATTTTGTGAAATAGAAACAAATAAAAATATTTTGGCTTAGGTATTTTAATCGGTTGAACTGCGATGTGTTAAATGGAGAATCGCTTAACACATATCATAGCAGTACCGACCGTAAACAGAAAAGGTAGCAAAATCGTGAAAGTAACTTAATGTTCCATTCGTCAACTAACTCCTCTGGGCACATGCATAAAAGTCAGACTAGAAAATTGATCTCCGCTAGAACGATTCCCTTTTATTTGGTAAAGCATATGCCAACCGGTCAATCATTTAGGAAGGCACTTGAACTATACTACCCTTTTGCAACTGGTAAACATATCCGGTAAATGTGTCCACCTAAATGCTAAAGTGACAATATCATTCTTCATCCCAAAGTGCTGAAAATGAGCTTCACTCTATACTCAATCATTTTCGATGATTTCGAACATCATAAATAAGCAAAGCGCAAACTGTGATAGATTTATTGTGCCTGCTATGTATGCTGTAAACAGTAAATGTTGGCAACAGCCATGGTTTGCGTAGTTAGTTAATGGTTTCCATCGTGAGGATACTGCATGTTGACGTCGTGCGAATTTTTGCGTGCCGCAATTACCTTTGGGCTATGAAGAACGTGGTGCATTTGCTCCTTCGGAGCCACACATACCAGCCTGGTTACTAGTTGGATACTAGACCAGCTCAGTCTCCTGGACGTCCAGTTGGATGGCTAGAGTCGGAGTAAACCATCGCCCCATAAAAACGGACTCGTTGCAGTTATGTGCCAAAACATTGCGGCCACCGGTTTAGTGTTTGTACCAAAATATTTGGTTGCGAACCTTAATCATTCTCCTGCCTTGGTCTGGACAACATGACGTCATCCTGCCAGCGCAAAACAACGGACATCTGGGCACACCACCGACGCTCTGGCCGCCGCAGAGGATAATCATCAACGCTCTATATAACTCACTGAGCAAGCTGGATGAATGTGAGTTTGATACTGCTCAAACCCTTCCGTCCTATTTAACCTTTTGTGCTTTTACCTTCTTATTGTCCCTTTCCAACCGCACGTTGTCCCTATTTACAATCCCAGAAATCCTGGGCTATTTTCAGCTTACCTCAATATATGATTGTCTTCTATTTCCGTCTCACACGCTATTGCTGGTCGTCGCCTTGTCCGATCAACAAATCCATGTGCATGAAAACAAACAACGTCAGTTCATCGGTTTCTGTTTTAATCCCCGGATCCCACTGGCATGATAGAGCACGCAGAATGTGATATAAATTGGGCAACAGGCAGCACTTGCTGAAACACAATAGACCCTATCGATCGATATGTGTTGTTTATCAGAGACTCACCAGCAAGATTCGAGCCATGTGCTCACCCTGCCTGTCACCAACTGGCACTGGTGCTAATTTCGCATTACGCTTATCTGGAGAAAACGTAGCGACAATTGTTGGTTAAGCAGGTGGAAAAATTCCTCTAAGTCCCCTGGCTGAAGTAGCGCTCTTGGGCTGGAAACCAATCAACATCCGAATGTGCAAATACAGATAACTTAGCTATTTCAAAACTTCGGATTCTCGTACAGACCAGTTATTTGTTTGCCATTGCTGCCTACGCCTCCACAAACTGTAGTCCTGACTCGGTAAAATATTACTTCTGTCACAAACTGAACCAGTTCCTTCGTCACAGCAGAAGTACGGGTACTGTAATGCTGCCTAGTGATCGGAACGCATAAGTTGAAAAGTTATCCACTGATGAGCTACACCTGGACGGCAACAAGGTTTAACCACTTTGGTTAGCTATATCTTCCCTTCGGTGAAGATGCTTTTCCTTTGTATCTGGAGCAGTTACTTCCTAATCGAAGCCGCGTTATGATGACATGGAGCTCACAAGACTCGATTTAGCTAAGGACACAAATCAGTCACATCGGTATCAAATACCACTGGAGCCGCTGCGTCCAAAACTATCGCTAGTGTGGAAGCACTTGTACATTGTGAGCACTCACTCAGTTGTGCTTATCTTATAATCGTTTTGGTGGACGCATGCAGTGATGCTGTGGATGCACCATACTTGACAACTGGCGACGTCAGATATTCTGTATGCGTATCACAGTACGCTGACATCAGAGCGCAGTAAGAGCTCTCCGAAGTGAGTGCAGGTTCAATTTTCACATATCGGTCGGACGTCATTAGCAACAAGCATATCATCATTTGGCAAATCAAATCGCCAACCTGACCATCGGGTCTCTAAGCAAAATTTGGAACTTCTGGATGCTCGCCAACGTGTTCCAGATGGAGGCGAATTCATAAAAATTGGCAAAGTTTCCAAGGCGAAAGTACGTGATAGTGTGAAGTGAGACCTCAAAGCCAGGTAGTGTCACCTCGCATCGCCGAGAAAGAAGCCTATTTCTCTTGGTAACCATTGGAACTTCTTCAAAATACGAAAACCCAGCAACTTTTAGTCGGTATTAGCGGAATATATGAAACGATGGTGAACAATCAATCCATTGCTTGTCAAACCCCTTGGAGCGTTAGGCTAAACATTTTAGAAAGCTCCCTAATTCTATTGAGTTACAAGCCTCTCTATCAGTGTACGGTAGCTATTTTCCCTCGGCTTCCAGGTGCAAAAGTCGAACATGTCATCAGATTATGGAAATGAAATAATATTGTAGGAGCAGACAGCCGTGCCTCAGTACTCTTCGAATTCGTGGTATATGCTCTTAGGAATGACTTGCACAACTTAATACTGAATCTGTGGGAGCGGAAGGCTGCCCCAGCAGAACGGAGCCGGACAGTTATAATCCCAATTTTTAAAGGGGGTTGACGTTCCGAATACTTTACCCATAACGGAACCAGTCTGATCCAAATCGCCTCTAAGATGCACGTTTCTGTGTTTCTTCATGGACTGGTTGGTGCCATTGTAATTACATATTTTTAAGAGCTATCCGGTTTTAGTTAAAATCGCTGCTGTATTGAGCTTAAATCTACGTTACGTCCAGTTTTGGAACACCACCATATTTCTTGGCCGCCAACCGTATTCCTATGCAACGACATCAAACTTGCGTTTTATTTAGTTAATCAATCTTCCCTTTGATTTTTCTACTCAGAAAAGGTGTACCATCAGTTAGGTAAACTCATCAGATCGCTTTATTCGCGTAGCTCTGGAAGAGAGCGCGGGCTTAAGGCAAGCTGCCGCCGCCCATCTATATCCTCAGCGATGTGAGACTAGGTTGTTTGCCATCGAGGAATTCATGGAAGCGGCGTTAATTTGGCATGACATGCCAGGTGTGGAGATGCATTTGGGTGATCGAATTATTGACTTGATGCACACCGACGACGTTGCTCTAATCTGTGACAGCTCTGAAACTTGCCATGTCATGTTTAACCTTTATTTTGAGCTTTGATTTACACCCTAGAAATCTTAGGTTCTTCTTCAAGTTTCGCAGGAACCCACTCCTGTGCTAAGCCTTGATGGATCTCAACTGAATGTCTTCTACTAAATCTAGTATCTCGGTAGCCATAACAGCGCCCGTGAAATAGAGAATGAGATTATGATGCGTATAGCGTAAGCCCGAGGCGCTCCTCCTGTGTCGCCAGCATGACCTAATTCTCGCCTTGCAAGACAGCGTTCACATACATTTGCATGTTCGACTCTCTTATAAGTTTACGAAACCTGAAGTATAAATTTGACAGACATAAATTGGCGAGGTACATCCGATAATTGTTACCCTCGCAGCAATGCCCACATCTGGTGTGTATTCCGAGGGAGCAGTTTGCATATTCTGCATCTCGTATTTGGTGCCGCAAGAGCGATTGAGCCACTCGGCACCATGATATCACGCACATGGCTCAGATGATTGGGCCAAGTTTAGCACACGCAGCACACCAACTCCAGGGCCGTGCGTTGTTTGCGCTGGGTTACGGATGGAAAATGTGGAGGAGAGGTCAAACAATAACTTGGTCAAGAGGAATGAATGCCCTCCGTTCTAACGACACAGGGTGGAGTTTCGCGACTGCCGGGCTATGGTCCGAAGGACGATAAACGGGTTGGTTTGGATACACTTGTTGACATGACGAAGAGCCAACCTCAATGACGTTGGCGTTGTGAGTTACTCTGTTCTTTCCCAAGCTGTTTAGCTTAACCTTCCATCCAGCATCTCCACACTAAAGCATAAACGGTTACTAAATATTATTACCTGTGATATGCCTCGTAAATATTTTTTATTAACGTGTTCGCAATTTTTCATAAATCATTTGGTATTGTGCAAAGTGTTAAAGTGTCTGCCACGTTCGGATAATGCGTATGGATAACGATGACTCATTTTGATTGCCAGAACTGGTGTATGTGCCTAGATCCAGCCAGCACATTGATTTATGTGTAGAATTCATGGAACTACGCTTCCAGTAGGCTTTAATTACTATTAAATTGCCGTCCATTACATGCTTTGTTATTTAGATCTTGACTGCCATGGCATGCAGAATGGAGTATAATTTGTAGCTAGTACTTCAGTAATAAGTGGTAATGCAACGCTCCAACTTGCCTGGCTCAACGAGATTGGTTGGTGAAAATTAATAACTTGTTCTTAACTTGGGTGCATTTCAAATTTTGATCGCATGAGCGAGTTTGATAAAAATTAAAGCAGAAAAGCGAAAATTTGGATTATTCCTTTGAAATCTACTTCTTTTACTATATTTTGAATATAGGAAAAACTTGCATAGAATCAATAATGCATTTGTATTTAACTGACTTTTGCTGTTAATTGCTGTCATAATAAAAGTGTGATAACACACCACTCGAGCGAGGTCACTATCAGAATGATTAACGGCTGAGGCAAAATTATCGAAGCGAGCTATTGAAACGGGCAAAACTACACGAACGGTAACCAATTTAGTGTCAGAGGCAGATTTGGGAAAGTTTAATAATCGTTAACTAATTTCGGTCTCATTATTTTCAAGCGATGGAAGAGCAGTATTTCAGTGTCGATAATCGTTCATGAAATCAATCACCTGGTTTACACGCGATTAACTGCATACAGAGTTAGTCCCGAGTGAAGATTTACTGTTAGGGATTTCGATATTTTTGTAGAACGAAACATGTCGGTGCGACAAGTCGAATGATTGCGCCAGAAGCTTCACGCGGAAACATCTGCTAACTTTGGGCCGCTCTCATAGTCACTGTGCTCATGATCCATTTATTTAACTCAAACAATTGAATATTTCCCCCCGATACAACATGCTGGTTATGGGTGTCTTTTCGTCCGCGACACCAGAGGACAAGCTCTGACTCAAAAGATGTGAAAAATCCCCTCACACCGAAATTGGGACTTCTTCAGTGTGCTTGTAGTTGAGAAGTGGCAATACGTTACCGCTAAAGAAGCAAGGAAGCTCATCCTTCCGCAGTCATTTGAAATACTGTAGATCGACCTCGGTTAGAGCCGTTAAAGCCAAAGAATCAGTTTGTTTATATCCTAAGATTTACCTCTGTACATGGTGTTTATCAAAATATTTTCAGTGACTAATTAAGTAGGCACTATGCACAAACATAATAAATACGAATATTGCCATGCTATTTGTATGTAGTACTCCAGCGAATAATTAGTCACTTCAGTCCTAATGAAACAGCATACTAGCACGAGATTGAATTGAAATAAAAGTAATCAGGTAAAACAAATCTTTTGTTATCACAAACATAGAATGCTCACATAATTTTGTGCTTGATGTTTTGACCCAATTTGGCGAAATGTGCCCGAAGATAGACTGTTTGCAATTGTTAGAAGAATGATCACGGCAATAAAGACCATTTAATGCGTAATCACCTTTAGTTTTGCTTTGTCTTGTACGTAAAACTATTGGAGTCCAATTCCTTTTTGAGCTTGAATAAAATGAACAGTAGGAATGCAGCGGTTAATGCTGAGATAAACCTTTTTACAAATATAACTGCACGCATTTAGGGAAATGGTCTGAAGAAGATTTTGAAGATTCGTCTCCCGACACATTTCTACCATTCAGTGTTTGGAAAATTCGGTTCTTCTTTTAGGCGCCTACTTGGGATTTTCAGCTTAAGCGCAAAGTGAGTGGCATTATCAGGAAAATACGTTCCAGTTTCTTGTTATATTTTCTTCTTATCTGTAGAGCTTATTGTTTTAGCCGAGTTAACAAACAAGCCTCCCTGTACTACAAATGGTGAAATTAAACATAGTGTCATCAGTGACAGGGCGCTTCCAACTACAGTCTATTACTAAGCAATGATATAGTAAGGAGCTAAAAGAAGCATGTGCTTATTCCATACACTGTGCTTAAAACATCAACATTATCAGATTTGTTGCTGTCAGAAAATCGGTAACTCTTTTTATTTTTCACTGTTTGCTTGCTGTTCAGACCCAGTGTGCTGTCCTTAATGTCGCGATCGTTTAGCTTGACGATGCACAGTCTGGTTATGATGAAGGGTCCATTTGTCAACCCTAGCTACTGAGTGTGGGTGCATATTAATTTAGAACCAGGCGCGCGAGCTGAGTAACAGAGTTAACTGTAATACTGCTGATCTACCCACCGTATTGGGTTCGACAAGGCAAGAAATACTGTATATCTCACGGCGTAGGTGGGGGTGCTATGCTCAGACCCAGCAGACGGGGAAGCGAACAACAAGCAAAGTCTGCACGTTTATATCAGAATCAAATTTGGCCTACTTGATGCCAAGTTTTATTCACACAACTGGCTCGCATTGTACGCAGAAGATTTTGGTGATGAATATATATATTCGTCGAGTTGGCGGTTGTGAAATTTATCTGAAAATTTCGCTCGCAGCAGCAATCTTCCATAACCCAGTGCTGAACAATGTCCAGGAATCACTAGGGTTTACGACATCTGTTAAACTGCAGCAGCTGCTTATGGGATGTACATGCAGCGGGCCAAACTGCAGCCATAGAGACCTAGAACCTTTGTCGCTTGCATTTGAATGCGCCGCTAGTCTACCATTTTTACATAAGATTATTGGAGGTGATTTCCAACAGCTTTCGATTTCATGACCCATAGGAACCGCTCCTTTGAAATACCATAGTCTTATCTGTATCCAAAGGAATGGTTGGCAGCAACACGTCATTAAGCCTACGAGAGGTGAAAGTACTCTGGATCTCATTTTTCATTGGGCATACCTGCAACCAGCATTAACCTTCCTGATGAACTTTCGAGTAACGATCATCCAGTGATCAACTGCCACCCAAGACAAAGCGTGCCCGATGTGCAGAACGCAATGCATTATCCCCTGTTCAATTCAGTCAAATTGAACTCTTTCAAGTCGCTGGTTCGTTCCATGAATTGAAATAACTTCTTTCTCACTTCATGTTCTCAAAAAGCGAAAAACTTTTTTTATAGTATAATTGGCTTTTTCATCGATTCAGCAGTAGCACAAAAGTGTATTTACTATATTAAACATAAATCCGATCGCAAGCTGTTATAGGCAGTACGAAAGTTTTTTAATATTCGGCATAAAATCAGGATAAGCGCTGACTGCGGTGTTATTACTGCGGTCCAAGATCGTCGAAGAATAGAGACATCAAAATGACAAAACACTCATTCTAGAGGAGTATCAAGCTCTGGACGGCCCTAGCAAAAGAGCTGAGCTAGCCAAACTGTTCCGTGCCCGGTGTTCGCGTTGGAGCAACAGTTTCAAGTTTATCACCACGACGCACCAGGTCATATCTGCGAAGATTCCAATGGTCCAAAAATCATCAGACACACCAGTACTTATCATGCCGCAAAACAATATAAGTCTATGCCCAGTGGAATTCACTAAAGTAAAAAACACTAGTCAAGTCTCTGGCTTATTCTCTTGTACTTTCACAGGCTCTATTGGGATCCCCTTGTTTACTATGTAATAGTAGTATTGGCTTCCATCTGCTTTTGCTCAACATTTTATACTCTCTTTTAACAACGGAGCATACACTACTCAATGGAAAACTTCTGTCCCTATCCCGCGACACAAAAATGGCGCCGCCCAAGAGGATGAAAATTTTCCTCCCATCATTCACACACCCATCGTATCTAGAATAATGGAACGCATGATGAAAGGTGAAATATTTATATTCTTGGACAAGGCCAACATCATCAACCATTCGCACTACGGCTTCAAGCAAGTTCGATCTTACGCAACATGCCAGACAAATGTTTTAAAACATACAACGACTAGCGTAGAGAACAGAAACGATGTTGCAATCCTGTTCCTGGATATACAAGAAGCCTTTGATATGGTGACTCACGGAAGTTTACTAAACAAACTGAAGGCTACAGGCATTGGAGAACCGATGTTTTCTTGACAGTGTTCAAATCTAATTTATAGACAGAATGTGATGCGCATCAGCAACCATTTCTCTAAATCGAAAGCTGTCGCCATTGGAGTGATTCAAGGGAGTGTTCTGGTCTTCCACCTTTTCTCTGGAATATACAAACAATATATTTCAGAGAATAAGAAATATTGTTACGTTTAGCTTTGAAGTTGTCTACTCACAACCACGTGCGAATAACCAGGATGCCGTACGTCTCATTCAGGATGACCTGTCTGCCAACTGTGGCAGATGTCATTTGCCATGGACAAGTGCCATGTTTTGTGATACAAGTATCAAGAACAGCCAGACAATTTATTAATACAAGGCGCATTTATCGCGCAAAGCAATGCAGTTCGCGACTTAGGTATGTGATATTCAGTCACAGTTAACTTTTCTGAACATTGTGAATTTAAAGTTTCGAAAGCCATGAAGACCATCGGTTACACCTGCCATCATTTGTACCTCCCGGAATCTCGCATATCGCTTTCTAAAACATATGTATTGCCGTGTATGGATTACTGTTAATTGGTCCAGTCTAATCTGCGCAAATCCGACCAGCATACTCTTGAGAGTGTTCAGAGACACTTCACGAAAATATTTGTAGATATTTCTCAAAGTTGACATACAGTGAGCGATTGAGAAAGTTTGATTTGACCCAGTTTGGCTTGGGATAATGAAGCTGCACATATCTTTTCTTTACGGAATGATAAACTGTCAAATTCGCAGTCGTGATGACGGTTTTCAAATATCTTTAAACAACAGATAACCAATCAATAAACAAATGGATATATGTAATGATTCCGAAAGTTACTAAGAGCATCCGCAAACATTTCTTTCTAACCCACTACACAAAGATTTGGAATAAATTTCCAAGTGATATCAGAACATGCCATACACTTTGCAATTTAATTTTGCCATTAGTAAGTAGTTAACCGTCCAAAATGTGATTAACATTTTGGGACATCACAGTCCCTAGATGCCGCTTACGAAAAGGTTTTGACGGTGTCTGAATACACTTTCGAATCACATATCATTTGGTTCAACCCACTTAATTTTATTACATTTTGCTCGATCGAAACATGTAACATGTTTTTGTGAAGAATTATGGTTCAGTGACAGGAAAACATGGCACAAGGTTCTCGTTATTTTGTGCTACCTAATTTGAAATTGCGCCCATGTTTTTTTCTGAATACTTATTAACGTAAGGTCATGGAGTGTTTCTACCATTATTTGATCTGTTCATTCCAAAGAACAACTCACATCATCGAGGAACATCTAATTAATTTGTCACTTATTTATTGGAAGGATCTGTATCTTAGTATGTGTTTGAAAACATGTTTCAGTTACAGGCAAAACCTAACCAATGTTGATTTAATCAAACAAGAGAACAAGTAAGAAATTAGCCTCAATGCTGATTACTTCGGTTGGGTAAAAATGCGAAACAAATACATACATACACGCACTGTGCCTAGCAAGAATGTGCAATTCGTAGTTTTCATGCATATTCAAGTGAATTTGGGATTTTAATTTGGGTACAGTTATACAAGTTTCTTCGCTGAGCAACTAAAACTTATACGGCATTATTGAAACTTGGGCGTGTTGAGTGCCATCTCTAGACGTCTTAAAATAAACGGCATCATGTTTTTAAACCAAACCAGAGAAATCGTGAACAGTTTAAATTTTAACCGTTCTGGTTCCTAGAAGCAATCTTTTACCAAGCGTTTTTAATTCCTTATCATCTAAAGTACAGCGTGTTTACTGGCAAATTGAACTTCGCATAATTATATACAGTCTCCAGATGTTATAGCTAGCAGTTCTAATGAATAGGCTGACCAAAAAGCAAGCAGTTATTGTGATTTATAGACGGTAAATTAATAGTTCGTACTAATTATATGGATGTAATGGTACGGTCTTCAAAAGCACAAGAGCCACGTCTAATTAGATAATCACTCGGTTAGGACCAATAGCCCGTATATGTTGAACTAACGAGTTACCGTATATCTACTTAAGTGCATTTAGCAAGAACCTCAAGTTCCACTATCATCTTGACAGTTGTGATATCAAGCATGCCAGACTATGCGACAGTTTGCACTTCAGTGCACAAACAACTTGGATATGCTCACTTTTATTTGACAGCGACGTATGTTCCCACATATTCCAACATCCTCTCGACCTTCCAGATGTGTGAAAATTAACAATTTGGACAGCTAAACTGTAGTGCGCTCAGATGGTGATACTTGCATATGGTGGCAAGGAGTGCATGCTTTTGCCTCCGGAGTCCAATCATGCGATCAGTGGAGACACAAAAGAGAAGTTTTCACTCCCGTCTGTTAGAGACTAAACAACAAACATTGCTGCTAAGGGTTTGTCGAGAAAGATTTTAGCGCAGACTTGCAATTATGGCATATCTCTTATGGAATAAGAATACGATGATTCCTTATAAAACCAGCTAATATAATAGAGCGCAAATACTAAACTGGAAATGAACGTGTTGAACGTATCCTTCTCTCAAGAACACTTCCACTTTCACTGTTAGCGCGCACTTTTACTTGGCGTGAACTAGACAGCAGTTGCTCCATTATGTGCACTACAAAGGCAGCACAACAAAGGTGTATGTATTTGTTAACCTAGGGGTTAACAAGCGAGTAATACGTCGTTTGCAAGCGCAAGCCAAGCGCAGCCAAGAAATGTGTTTCTATTTGCTCGTTTCTACTGGTTGGAAACGTGGCCCTCGTTTAACCAGAATATATTTTTATAATATGTTATTAACCTATGTTGAAATTTCCTGATAAAACAGGTTAGCAGCATTGGCATGAAGTTACGAAAACTGTATATTCGTGTTAAATTTACTGCATGGTACTTGCAAACAACCTAAGGGAAAGGAATGAAGATGTTGCGGGTTTGAAGGAATCTTACACTTCACAACAATAATTGCGGTTCAAAAACATGTAAACTATAGCAGCTATGCTAGGTTAGCAATGTAATAAGTCAACTCGCAAAACCAAAAATAAAAATATTCAATGATCTTCAACAATATGTAGGTCTATCTTAAGGAAACGCCAATGCATTCAACCTAACGACAGTCTGTATTTTGGATGGATGAACTTCTCACGTCCGGAGGAACTCGAACAGCATATCTTTCCTGGCCATTCGGCTGACCGTGTTGTGTTACAAATTTGAGCTAGTAACATTTTAACTTGGTAGGGTTTGTAAAGTCCAAAAGGAACTTCTATGTATCCCCCAAACTGGATTGCTTACATGAGGACACGGTATCTCTTTTCCCTGATTATCTTGCACATTTACACTGCTTTACTGTGTTTTACAAGCGGTTAACATGTCGTATATTTATTTCTTACACTCTATCACTGACACATCCTTGAGGTTTCAGGGTCATTCTTATTATTATGTTACTGTGACACTGCCCAAATACTCGATCCGCCCAACGCTGTACAGTTTCTGCCCACTTGCATTACGATTGCCAAACCTATTCGTAAGTCATGTACTGTATTTATTATGCCTTATAGAACCACGGTTACAGGATACTTCGTTTTATTCTTCTGCCCAGACCGTGCGTTAAGTCTAGGTTTATCTGTTCGTAGTGTCTAGTTTAGTTTCGTACGACGTACTTAGTTTAGGCTTAGTATCTTTGGTACAGGGTTGATGAATTACAAGTGAGCGCAGCGTAAGTAATTTGTATTTGCTATGATGAGATCACCATGCGTAAGCTTTCGGTATGTTTTGGTAAGTTAGGTAAAACCATTTTCTAACTTACAGCAGGTAACGGAAGGGAAGTATGATTAAGTATATCATTCTAATGCATACTTTGCATTACTCTTCATCGGCTAACCCTATGTCTTGTTGGCATTGTTGGTGCATTCGTGCATGAACAAAGTGTATGTCGAACTAACAATTCATGATAACCATTAAAAACAGAGGAAAGCACTAATAAATCAAGATGGATCTGACATAGTGGGTGGGTCTTGTACAAAACATATAGAGAATATTCCGATAACTTGAAGTCGAATATAACTTTAATGACTAATTTCATTGTCAGCCACCATTAAGCTGTCAGAGCATAAGGTATATATCGGAAACAAACTATGTGCACAAGACCCATAATACGCAAGCAATGAAAGATTCTGGTTATTAGTTATATTCTGCTTGACTTGCATCTAACCCTTCCAAAGTAGATGTCCAAATTTAAAAGTTTCTTCGAGCTTATGGGGACAGCATCAATATTCATTGGCTTGTGGAGAGCATATTTTTACCCCCATTATATAAAATTATTTAAAATGTAAGGCAGTGCGTTTGAAATAGTAGGAAGTGAACGGAGGTAAAAATAACTGCAGAAGCAATCCTATTTGCGACTAATGTTCTACTCTTCATTATTTGTTGTAGACATAATATAGCCATTAAAAATCACACCCGTAGCGTTCTGTTCACAAATGAGAATAATCTCTCAACAAAATCTAAAAATAGAAATAAGACCGTCCGAAGTTAGGATTTCCTTCTCTCTCATATTCGGAAAATAGTTGAGTTTTATAGTTTAATGCAACGTACAACCTGTTGCAAATTATGTTTAACCTAATCTTCGCGGTGAAGTTCCTGCTTAAGTTGGTTTGAATATTTCCACTGGAAAAATCCAAAAGTGCCCAGCTCTCCCAACCAGTATGTCCACTAACACACACACTGTTTTCGGGTAAAGAATTAGTCGGTTGTCGAAGGACAAACCAAAAGATGCTGGTGCGCCCGTAATTATTGTTAAACATTAGATCTGCAGATGGATTATCTTAATATTATCAAAAACACTAGTAACAGTTCAGATTTCTCAAACTCGTACCATATATAATGGTTTACGCATAAATTAAGGCCTAGAAACGTAAGATATAAAGCGAATATAAACGTAAAAATAGTGACTTCTTAAGTTGAGTTTTATGTATTATAGGCACCTAAATTTTTTGTTTCTCATATGACAGGTAAGCTGTGAGTGCACTTTCTTAATGGTAGTTCACAAGCAATTTATATTTTAATGTGTGTTAGGTAAAATTGTCTCCCATTCAGCGAGTTGCACTTAGAATTTTACTGAGGACTAACAAAACAGTTAGCACAATATGGTTTGACGAAAGTATGCTAAAAAATGAGTCGTAAAAATTAAATCATTTTC
Organism: Dicrocoelium dendriticum; assembly: GCA_944474145.2. NCBI lineage: Eukaryota > Metazoa > Platyhelminthes > Trematoda > Plagiorchiida > Dicrocoeliidae > Dicrocoelium > Dicrocoelium dendriticum. Next base: position 64,087,568 of record OX104059.1, on the reverse strand, counting down.
AGAAGACTAGACAGTATTGCCAGATTCACTGTTATAAATTTCATGGTTACATGTTAACACCTAGAGCTTTCGCATTCAACCAATTCCATAAATAAGCTAAACTCTGTAATATCCGATTTAAATTGTGTCAAAAATTACCTTTCCAAGAGCCTTGCAATGCTGTCATGTTGAAACGATTTGAAAGCTTATTTACTTTGAGCTGATATATCTATGTTACCTAAATAGCAAAATAAGCTACTTATTGGGCAATCTGATCACTGTTGCTACACCGCACTGCCGTTTGCAGCGCAGTGCTTGTCTTAGTACGCTAGAGTGCTTGGGGAGTGGTTCGTGACCGGTGGGGTATTACGTAACCGCTCAAATATTGCTTGCTTACACTAGGAATTTGGAGGTTATTTGATGTGCTGAGAAGCTAACAAACCGGTTTAAAAGGTAACGATTAAACAGCGAAGCCTCGACTAGGAGTAATTTCAGTCAGATCAGAACATTAAACAAAAGCAGCGAGAGAAAATGCTGCGGGAGAACCAAACATTATAAGAATGGGATGCATATACAAAAATAAATATATCTGTTTCAGCCATAGTAAAAACAAATATTTTAGCACGGTGCACGAGTAGTGTACTTTCTAAATTGAAATGAATGTTAATTTATCTAAAACTATGTTATGGATCAGCAAATTACCAGTAACAAGTAGTTTGAATTATCATTTAGATGCCGAAGAGGAACCATACAAAAATGTAATGACGGTTGGCCGAAACAACATTTTACTGCTTTCAGGGATAAGTGATTCGTGTCGGTCTAAGTCCAGATTTGGTGAATCACTTCGAAAATTTGTATGATTTGTGATAGGAAGCGTGTGTTTATTTAATAAATCGCATTGGTGGCTGTTTTAAATAACTGTTTTTCTTCGGTTCCGATTCCAAATCTGCTTAGAAAGATAAATGCATTTATTATTTTGCTACTCGATATAAATTATAATGCAAGCTTACGAATAATTTTACAAATTATACATATTAGTGGAAGGGTGAATTTAATCTCAACATATGTCATTAACATTAGCTTTTCTCATAATCTGCTTTTCTGTGAATTAAAAACGCATTTAATTGCTCTATAACCATTAAAACAAGTCAGAAATCGGAAATCGATTTCCTATGTGTTTAGTTGCGTAATGCTGAACAAGGTCCAACACTTCAAGCCAAACGGAAGTTAATTCGTTCACTGAATATACCATTACGTTTTTCAATATAACAGTCTGTTGAGAGAGAGCTTTGTCGCGTGGGACGTCAACACCAAGCAGGATACATCCTGATTTACGATCACATTTTTTCTATCCAAAGTTAGTTTTCGACAATTATAATCGGACAGGTGCTATTTTGAATTACGATATCTTTGAGATGCTCGGCTAATAATAGCGTAGCACAGCAAGGTCTAGTCGAATTTTTGCGGTTCAGTTATCAATGACCACCCTATAACAAACGGCTGTATCTCTATGGGCATAGGGCAGCTGGCGAATAGTTGGCTACGGCAGATTAAAGCTATGTGTCAGGGCTTTTATTTGCACAATTACAAACGGCATGCCTACAATATTCACGAAGCATTACAGTCATTAATACCGTAGTTGGAACGACTCTTTTCTCTATATCTATGTGGACAACATGAAATGATTTGATGCGTTACGCAATATGCATGTACAAGTCCAAGTGAAAAATATACGGAGATGTATCCATGATTCACCGAGTTTTAAATGGGCACGTTTAGACGCTAAGCGTTCTACGCAGTTTGTTGTTTTCAGCCATAAAATCATAAAAGAAGTAACAACATCAAAATACTCATTTTCACCTGAAGGATTTGTCGCAGTACTATTTATGAGATTTGGCGCTATACGGCCAATAGGATCAATATATACCAAAGATTTACACTATTCACCCATAATCGTTAAAATCGGATTAAGAACGGATCGTACAGGCGATACCTTTATTGCTATTACCATTGACTATTATAAAATTCCTCTTCTACTTGTGCTATTTACGTGCATTTACAGTAGGTGCTTAACATGCTTAAAATGATTTTACTCGAGCAATTACAGCTTATATTACCTCGACTAAGCGCAGACGTAAGTGATGTACTAAAACACACCAACCGACTGTTTATTATCGCCTTCTGTGTAGGGTATGAACCTCGAAAGGTTCTAGCAGACAGCTTTACCCTGTATTTCTGGACCAGCAATTCTTAAGTAAAGCATGGCACAGCGGTTGGAAGCTTACATTTTGCGTTTAAATGCCCGGACACCAATAGCTTAGTAATCAAGGCGTGACCCGTTTGTCACATGGCACCGAGTTTTATACACAGCTCAGGCTCACTCTTAAACATTGGTCCTAAAAGGAACGAAAGTGGACTTAGAGTAAGCTGTTAGGAGCCACGAAGACCGAAACTTGCTTATTTAGGATTCAGTCTCGGTAAATGAAATTACCGAAGTATACTACAACATAAACTGCGGTCGCGATAATGAATGCGTCCCAAGTCAGCCACACAGCGGGTATTTCCAGGTCTAAATTTAGATGAACGTGTAAATTCTTCAGTAGCTACGACACCTCCTTTATATATGCCGAATTTGCTGCAATCACTTTGACTGTATGGTGCATGTGTTAGTAGAAAGGTTGTAATTGGATTTTATGGAAGCAATATGAACCAGAAATTTCTAAACCAACCCCTGGAATTTTGTTGCTTACGGTTGTAGAATCATGGTAAAGTTATGTTTATGTCTGCAGGCAGCCTATGTTGTAGCCAACAGATATCCCATATATTCATGGCAGATAGTTGCAGATATTAATTATGAATTTTGTTACTGCTCTACGCTGTATGTACCCTGAAAAATGTTGCAGTTGTATTAAGCAGACTTAGCAATCAAATATTCGATGACTCTCACATACATAGGAAAGCCCAACTGGGTTTGCCCGAGTGGTTCTCCTGTCTGAAGGGCAAGTGTGTGAGGAAGCTCGTACTGCTCTAGGTATCAACTTCCTTCGATAGATGACAGCACGCAGTGGACGTAGCGTAACAATGAATTACCTGCGGACTTTAGTCAGCATTTCCCATCAATTTCCATGTGGACGTGTATAACTCGGATGGAAAAAAGTGAACCGTGAAACCTTTTGTCCTTATGAATAGAGCAAAACATACGTACATAGGATTGACAACTGGAAAACTATTTCGGTATTACTGGTGTAAATTAACTGTGATTAAATTGCCTAGGTTGGACTAAAATAGGTTTATTCCTGACACCGGTGTTTCAAGCCTTAGAACGTATACCTATCTGTTTAACAATTTATAGTGACATAGTAGTTATTGAAATTCTTGCTTTGTGAATTGTGCTTGTTTTCATTTTTTGTGAGAATTGATAACTAACTACATGGAGACACTTTGAAGATTCGCGCTGGCTCAATAGGTATTTCATTGCAATTCGGGTGTCCTACTCCAATAAATTGTACTAGGTAATTAGGAGAACTATTATTTAAAAACTATGAGATGTGCAAGGACACGAACAGGTGCGCAGGCGGATATCGATTTAGCTTACTGTGAAATAATGGATGCGGAGTTAGAATTTTTCAAATTCAACAACGCAAAAGCCTTTGTTACTTGTTTGAAGTCAGTACTCCAACAAAACTCCTTGTAAGGCTATACGTTATTTGCCGTCTGCAGCTTGATAACATATTTTCTGTGTGCGGGTCACTCTGTTCTCTGCACAGCAGCAACGTGCCATTCGGCGGATAATGAGCGCCGCTATATAAACTTTAATAACCTATCCACCGTGGTCATTAGCGTGCTCTGTAGGATAATTATCTTCATCACAGACTGGCATCAGTCGGGTTGTGGGTCCGAGCCCTACATGAGTCCGAAGGTATGCGCAATGATGATGATACCCGAAAGGAGGAAACGCACACACAGCGCTATTTCGGGCTGTCTAGATGAGTCTAATTGTGCTGAATTTCTACCTATACCATTTCAGTTCCCCTACTACTCTCTTATAATCATTACGTAGACCAGACTTCTTAAGATACCAAAAGTTTATTGGCGTTATTTTGTCCTGTGGTAAGGAAGCGACCTTATTTTTTGCACGGTAGTAAAGTGCAAGTCAGTGGAAAGTTAATGGCGCTATATCACATTTATTAATTTGCTTACGCCGATCGTTATAATGCGCCGTGGCTCAGCGGTCCTAAGCACATACTAGCAACGTTTAACTTGTTTGTTCGAGCGGCACAGAGCCAGTTAAATGCGAGATTCTAATTATTCCTGGAAGGATTAAACTTCTGTACTGTGACGTTCTAAGCCTGCGAAAGCTGTCTGAATATGTATTGACGTGATCAATTTATATTTAACCCGCTTTGTATACAGGGAAAACAGTTAAGCACTGCTTAAAATCCCGAGTACTTAGATCACTATACTGCCTTTTGTTAGTGCGTTTTCCATTACCAAACAAATTTAACATCCAAACATTTTAAAACTTATTTTCCATAGTCATGATATTTTGCGAACAGTTGAGTTTTCTCAGACATCGCCACCTACATTATGTCTGCGGAAACAATAAGAAAATTATGGGTGCAAATATAGCTCCTGCTTTTAAACACCGTTATCATGTTCTGGCTTGAATATAGATTATTTTACTAACGGTGAAAAAACTAGCAAAATTTTAGTAACTGGTTAAACCACTGACGATAATATTTTAATTGTACGTACCGTTCCTGAAATGGCCTACGTCAGTATGACTTTATTGTATATCCCTACCTTGTACCTACCTAGACCATACAATGGCAACGTTGAGATACCCATCGGAGAAGAACGGTAAGACTGTGTTCTCGAGCTGACATCTGACCAAAGTTTTGTACTGCTTCTAACCTTGTGTTTTGGATGGTATATATTAATTAATCAGCTTTCATTTTTTACTTATATTAAAATAATTTGAACATTATTAGGCAAATACAGTCAAAATCCTAAAAGCTCAAAAAGCCGCGCACTTTTATAACAACTGATTTTATGTTTCGCCTAGATTTATTCTTGTTCTGCAAATACACGATCCGTAGCACACACAGAGAGCTGATATTAAAATATACATGTAATATTTATGTTATTTTTATACCTGGTTTGGTTTTTTCTTATAATAATTTTGCCTGAATTATCTGAATGCTTTTTTTCAAACAGCAACCCTCCGCTACCTCTGTATCCGATAAAAAGCGTGAATGTATTATGGCAATGTTTGTTAATTCGTGAAAATTATTTAAATAATTAGGAATGGAATACTTCAATACAACTCTGCTGTAATAATTCACACGCTTTAAACAACGGGTGTATGTGGTTCATAACATACGATCACTCACAGTGTGCTTACGTTTGCTCGGTACGTTGATGTTTGTAAAAGTACATTGTAAGTGTGGCCCATTTACTAAGTTAAATATAATCTGTGTGATATTGTCCAAAGTGTGCAGGTGTTAATATGAGTTCCAACGTTATTTGAGTGAAAACACGAAATGATCTTAGCATACGGATTGCTTGTTTTCATGTCTAATATTTTAAATACAATATTTTTCGATTAAGTGAAACGAACCACACATTTTCCTAACTAATATCGTATTATCGCCTGCAATCCATCAAGTGATGTAAGAAAATATACACGGGTTATCGCGTCTTTCGGAATGCATCTGCTAATATGACTGGGTAAAAGTACGTTAGCCTGCAAAATGGAGTATGTTAACATAATGGTCCGTGGGATATATTAGCCATGCGTCACCGACTTCATAAAGCATACCGTTCACACACTCCGTGAGCCGGATTGCTGCAGCTGTATAAAAATATATGCACGCGAATAATATTGCCACATTTATAGCTGATTTGTTAAGTACGCAAGATGACAGCTCGTTATGCGACAACCCATAATCACAAATGTCATCTTTTGTCTGCTTCAAGTACTTGAAGCGGAACAGCTCTAACTCAGCAGCAGCAGTCACAGCATTGCAGAAAGTGTAAATTTAGAAATCGCACGTTAAGCCGTTAGAATGAAACCTGTTAAAATGTAAGCAATAATATTGTTCCTGGTAATATCGCTTTATATTTTGATAACAAGGGTTGAAAAAAGGAATAACACAATGAGATCCAGTTCCAGAGAAAGTATGGAATTAAATATGTAATAGTAGCCAGCGATTCAGAAAAATGCAAAATATGTAATTCATAAAGTATTACAATATTTACTTTCCGCTGGATAACATGGCATACCGTTTGGAGGCATTTTACATAAGCAACATAAAAGCTATCCGTAATTTTTAAATAATTTCAGGATAAATGGATATGCATTTTACCCGATACGATGACAAAAGTATTTCGAAAATTATTGTCACCAATAAGGTCATCGTTTAATTAGATACAGTGGTTATATGTCAAGAGGAAAATGTTCGGTTCAAATACGTAAACGAACATTGACGGAACAGTATGTAGAGAACACACTTATTTTCAAGGATTCGTCATCAGGCTAATACAACCAAAATATGGCAAATTAGAATAGACACAATGGGCTTAAATGCGGTTACTGAAACAGAGTAACTAATTGATAAGTATACGGGCTTGATCGGGTTGAGGCTAGGTAAGTGAAGTGGCGTGATTGACATTGTTAGCCGCTTCGGTCTGAGGCCAAGACAGGGTTTTAAGTATGGACGAGATTTTCCTTTCACATAAGTCCGGGTTATGGAGCCGAATCGCGATCGCCTCTGCTGCCGATAGCAGACGACATCTGACTGCCCATGTATAACTTCCGGGGACACAGTAGATGTGTATGAAGGCGTCAGGCGAATTGATTTGTTGGTCGGAGTCTAATAGGTGTGACAATACTGCATTCGTTGCATTATTCCTCGCGCCGCTGTGGAGCCAATCTAGGTAATGTTCTTGAGCCCTAACGGAAAATGTCCTGGTCGTTTTCCCAATATACCTTGCTCGACATGAGCAAGATAAATTGTACACATAGGAGGAGGTCTGCCACCAGGGAATCGTGTATTTAACTTGTTGGCATACAATCGGTATTGAAGGGAAGCTAACGCGTAGATTTGCTGCAAAATACCTTCTCTCTGTTGCTAAAGAAGTCTTCTGGTGGACCGTTCCACTACTTCCTCACACTTAAATGGTAACGATATGTATACCATGCGCTTCTCCGAGGAAACGGATTTGAGCTTTTTTACTCTCGGTTCCCAGTGCCTCTAGATGAATATTTCATAGTACCCATTTCGCTCGAGTAAGCTTCGTATAAAGCTCAGTTCATCTGAAAGCAAATCATCAGTGCATATTCTCACCGCTCACTCTCTCTTAGGAAACGAATGCGGTTTATTTGAATTTTCAGTACAAAACTAGCGGAATGGATGTACTGTCCATCCCAGGCTTCTTTTCTATGCACCCTCTAACGCAATGACCCGTCTGATGCCCTGTTGATTTGGACCTCTAAAAATGCCAACCAGATCTTACGTTCTAGCTTAAATGTGAAAGTTATATTGTTATGTGCAGTGTCAAACTGGGCCAATTGATCATCGATACACGTAATATTATGCGCAATACAAAATATGTCGCCTACAAATCGGCCGCAGTAAACCAAGGTGTTGATGAATTCTTTCATCTAGTTGCACTCCAATTTGCTCATGACGACGTCCGCGAGCAATGGTCCTAATGGTTAACACTTTACCACCCAGTCTATTTGTCAATATAGGGTTCCACTAAAATGAAACTGAATGTTTCGCTTACACAAGAGTAGCAGTTGTCTCATCCGGTCTGGTGGAATACTAATGTCCATGCTGCGCACCTGGATGAACTCGCACAGATAGTCTATAGTCTCCTCCAATGGAGCATTGGTAAAAAGCGACACCACATGCAGGGAACACATCTGCCGCCCAGCTAGCTCAAGTTGTCGCACTGAGTCAAGAAAATCAAAAGTGTCCGTGAGACTGTATATAGCTATGGCTTTTCTGACTGGTTCCAGCCATTTGACGAGCCACTTGGCGGTTGAATGGCACGGCGAGTAACACATATCCAATATAGGCCCTAGTGGTAGCTCTTCCTTGTATGCTTTGGACAGATCATACAAGATTGGTCTCGGTCTGTTGTATTCAAATATACCTGAGTAGATTACATGCTCCTGCTTTAAGCAACTCAGGAGTTTCTTTATGGATCTCTCGATTGCCTGACTCTTGTCATTATCATTATGCATTCTACGAAATGTTGACCCGTCTGAAGGTATGGCGTAAACCTTGATGATGTAGTCCGATCTGTCCATCAGAATGATCCAGGCCCCTTTATCTGGCCTAGGCAACAGTACAGTATCGTTTCGCTTAAGTTATTTAAGGGTGTCTAAATGTTCCTGCTTTAATAAATGCTTGGTACACCGTTTATGAGTTAGGTACTCGTAACATGTGTTAATCAGTGTTGTCTTAATCTGCTCTGCTGCTAAGCCTAAAGACGGCACAAGAGTACCTACCTGAGAATACAACTTAGCAAATTGGACCTCTAAATCTAGCTGTTTAACATAGCTTCGTGGAAAACAAAATTGTGTACCGAGTGAAAGAACTTCGAATAAAACCTTGTCTACGCGTCAGCTTCACCTCAATACGGATTGTATGCCAACAAGTTGAATACACGATACCCTGGTGGCAGACATACTCCTTTGTGTACAATTTATCTTGCTCATGTCGAGCAAGGTACATTGGGAAAAATACCAAGCAATTTTTTGTTAGGGCTTATGAGCATTGGCTAGATTGGCTCCACAGCGGCGCAAGGAATAATGTAACGAATGCAGTATTGTCGCACCTAGTAGACTCCGACCAAGAAACCAATTCTCATGACGCATTCACACCGCGCTACTGTGTCCCCGGAAGTTATGCACAGGCAGTCAGTTGTCGCCTGCTGTCGGCAGCAGAGGCGAGCGCAATTCGGCTCTATAACCCGGACTTAGGTGTACAGAAAAGCTCGTCGATACTTTAACCCTGCCTTGGCCTCAGACCAACGCGGGTAACAATGTCAATCACGCCACTTCACCTGACCTCGCCTCAACCCGATCAAGCCCGTAGACTTACCGATTAGTTACTCTGCTTCAGTGACCGAATTTGAACCCATTGTTTCTATTTTAATTTGCTATATTTTGGTTGTTTTAGCCTGATGATGAAGCCCTGAAAACAAGCTTTTTCACCACTTACTAATTTGATGTCGCTTCCTGGAATAATTCCTAATTATAGAAGGCTCATTAACCCACTATCAAAAACAATTAGTATGAGATCCCCGTCCATTAAATTCTAGCCTTTACTTTAGAGTTGATGTGGCTTTTTTGCAAGCAACTATACATATAGCAACCCTCTATCAAAGAATATTAGTTCAAAAGTTTTTTACTGCTTGTTTCCGCACATGTATTCTTGTGCGTCACTTACTATATTCGATAGAAAAATCATACTAACTTTGAAGCGACTTGACCAGTTGAATATTTGGTGCGATTCTAAGTGTAATTATGACAGATTCAGAAACCGACGCCCAAAACCGATTACTTTGAGCCATTATTCTTTTGCTTACAGAGATTTAATGTACATTTGTTGTGATGCCTGTGAGCATTTGATATATATGACAACCATCTAGTAACTACTAGTAGTACAACAGTTGTTTTCTTGCCCCTTTCCCTCCCATATATTTTGGTGCGGCGCTAACAATATTCTAGCATAATATTCTTCATTATTTGCACATATTTGTGTAACTGAATGTAGTCTCGAAGAAATTGCAAGCTATTCTTTTTCCGATTTAATGGAGTTTATCACTGATAAGTTTATCTGGTTTCATCCGAGTTCAATCTAACTCTGAGTTACTCGAACTGGCATCCATTTGAACAATTCTAGCATTTTGTGGAGGACATCGTTGATGTAAATTAAGGATGAGCTGCACACTGATAATTCCTTACGGAATGCAACTAAGAACTTGGTGGCTTACCTTTTGCTTTACATCAAATTCAAACTTGAAGTGTTAAGTTTGGACTACACGTTGTATGATGTGGTTGCGCCGCCCAATCTCAATATTATGGACCGCAATTTAACTGAAGTGAACCTTAGTCACTTCGAACACTGGGACCGTAGTCAAAACTGATAGAAACTAGCAGTTGCCCGCCCGCTAACACTGCACAACCACCAGTGCCGTGTTTTCGGGCGGGTAAAACCCAGTTTCCATATTTTAACTTGGTTGCTTATTGCATCTGATTTCGGTCAAATTATTAGTCACATTTCAACATATCTGGGAGAAGAACATTAAACCTAGGAACTTCTCAGATTGAAAGCAGTGCGAGTTTAGGTGTGTATGCCATATAGCGGCCTGGCCGGGAAGTAGACCGTAGAAGCAGACAAGATTTAGGCATTAACCTTAGCAAGCCTCATCTTGAGTGCAGTGATGGTAGTTGAGCTCGTTCTAACTCCTGAGTGACAGGGATCTTAATGAAGATAAAATTATGGTAAAACTTTTAAAGAAAAGGCCCAGATATACTACATCTTCGAATTAAATTATTTGAGTTTACACAAGATATGTTAGTTCATAGAAACAATGTAGAGAGATGAGGCAGATTATAACTAACTTCCCGGTACTGCCAGCTTCAAACGCCGCATTTCAGACCGCTGTTTAATGCTTATGTCGTTGTTTTAATCGCAAATATTCTGATAATATTTGTTGGCTTATAACAAACTTATGTGCTGAGGAAGGCATTTTGGTTTGGCATATAATTATGCAACGTGTTTAAAACTGAAGCTTAGACAGCTAACAAAATCCCCGGTTTAACACTTCCGGTGTACATCTTAGGCATATGAATACCAGGCTGTCACTGCCTCTGGGAAGATTTCCCAGTTTGATCACGAATTCATTGATGTAATCGCATGACCGAATAACTGTAAACACATTGATTTAATTCACTGGGGCGGCCGAGGTTTTCAAAGAAAGCTAATTAAATGATGCATTTAAAATTTATTAAATCAATATGATGGCTTGCTAATATAAAACTAACATTTCCAGGCTTTGTCTAACAAGTTGTGAACGCATTTGCTAATTGCATAAAAAATTCAGTGTGCTGCAAGTAGTATTATTTACCGTAAACAGGCTGCAGCAATATCGCGGAAAAAATTTGTCAGCATTTTATATCTCATCTATAAGGTAGTGTGAAATAGAAAGTATAGATATGTGTATATAATAATATTATTGTATTCAACATAGACGCTCTAAAGTTACAACAAATAGGCAGTTAATGTCTCTGGTTTCCACATAAGTTATCTACAAATCTACAAAGATAAGATGCGAGGGCAGTTTTGTTATCGATGACGTTTGTAAATAACTGGCCCTAGAAAGTTTACAAGCGGCAAATTGCTACTTGTTGAAAGAATGGTGCACGGACACACACTGCCTACCACAGGGGGATTAGTCAAATCTACATTGCAACTAAAGATTTCTTCATTCTGCTTTCAACTTAGCTCAATCTGATAAGAAAGCAGACAATAGCGAAGATCAAGCTTGATCCGCACATCTGTAGCGGGCTGATACCCGGCAATGCTGATGTTTAAGTCACAGAGATCGAATTGACTCAAATAACAACATAGTGAAAAATACTCCAGCGAATTTATAAAAGTGCTTATTTTGTGAATAATCGAAAACAAGATCCTACACTTGCTGTGCACAGGTTTCAGGAATCACTGGCAACCAGAAGACAAACATGACGCAGACATTTAACATCTACAATAAAACATAACTGCTATTAAACCTCCGCAGTTATTTGCAATTTGACACGATGTGCGATGTGCTTACGTTTGAACATGGACTGATACAGCAAAAGTTAATTCAAAGAAAGCACACAGCTTGTTGTAGCATTCTTAGCCAAAATGTTAGCGGATGTTCAATTAGATTCAAAGTGCTAGAAGGGGATAAACAATGTACCAGAAGCAGCATGCTGCAAATATTTAAAAGAAGTACATTGGGTAATTAAACATGCCGTGAAACAACCGATGTAACAAAAGCCAACAATGATAGCATAATATTTTTCATTCAGAAAGCGGATGATATATACAATGGGATTCTCACTGATAAAAACATTATAAAGTGGCCCTTTAGAGTGTTGTTGCATAGTAGCAGTACAAAACAAAATTGAAATTTTCAAATAGCAGCCTCATGGTAGCAATTTGCGCAATGGTTGGCGGGAAGTGGACAGGTCGTTAAGAATAAAGGGGACGTGGTACTGAAACATGTTTTCCCATCCAAAGAAATACATGGGAGAAGGGTTTGCCTGACGGTAGCTTCTACTCATATATAACATTTTGTAGATATGTAAGAGTTGTGATATCTGTATGCGCACATTCTACAAGCACTTTATCCCATTTCGCTGATGCTCTCAGGGGAAACTGAATCACCTAAGTTTATTCATGTAGTGATCTAAAAACGATATTTCACTCAACTTCAGAGTAAGCCGCGTGCTCATATGTTTGGTAGCAGAATTAAATCAAAGTTGTTTGAAATCAGTGAAAAGCTCGGTAATACGGATGACGCCAAGAGAATGATTTTGTCAGCATTCAAACTTTTCGGTATCTGGCATACATAAAATATTCCATCAATGTGCGGATAGCATGTTACTTTTACGCAGTTCCCTTCTTTGCATTTTAAGTAAACTATTTCTTAGAGCGGTTTGCATAATTCGGGCAACATATCCGAAAAGAAAGCAAAAGTATTACTGTGAATAACACTGGACAGGCAGAGTTTCAACTGGAGATAGATGGGCATATTTGTTGTAATTATATTACGATGAGTTTTCTCCGCTTCATTTAAAACTGATGCATTCAGACCTGATGGCATACCAGGTAGCCGTATCCGGTCAATGTGCTACCTACGTCAGTGTGCTGCTTTTGACACCTCGATACTCCAATATGCCCATGAATTTGCCATCGTTTTTCTGTCAGATGCGTCCATCTGCAGCGGGAAATGTCTAAGTTTCCGGCCTTTATCGTCTGTGTTAAACACCTTTAAATTTTGCACTGTAACAGTTTGCATTTGCAATTTCTTGAGTAGACCTAAATCGAAACAAACAAGGAACGATTGCATTTCGTCTATTGCTTATCAGTTTCTAATCATTACATATAGTGGACTATGATCATCCATATAACACATCCATCACACCTCTGCTTTCATGATTTGTACTAATATATTTCAAGTAGCAAATTTTAGACGAGGGTCAAACACGTCATGTCTGCTTAAGTTTAGTAATCCGAACAGTGATTCTAATGATCAGTTGGAGCTACCTGAGACGATGTGAAGCGGAATGCCATTCAAGCTACCAATTGCCCCCATCCATAACCGTTTCGCCAAATTTGATGTTACATTTGCAGAGAGCAAGCATGTGTCAGGAGTATATTTCTCACAAGGTCTTTTGGATGGGTTTAAATCACTGCAGTGCAGAGTTTTCTTTTTGTTTTAATGCTAATGGTCACATAATGCGTCCGCCGTTGAACTTTTCCACGCGAAGGGTTGCTATCCAATTTTTATTTCTGTTTAGAAATGGGTTATATTATGCATTTGTTTATTCTTCTGGTCATACCTTTTCGTATTAGCGACAAGCACTGTTTTCCTACCCGTTTTTGAAACCACTTTTTCTTGCTTCTACGCAGCTGCAAATAAATTTTCACCAAGCCCTCCATTTTGACTTGGCCGGACGTCTATCCTGTAGACTTTGAGTTACAAAGTTGCAATCGGCGTAAGCACATGCGATACTGTTTTGGATAGATTTTGGCTAATATGCTTGAGTACTCACTCTTACCAGTTGCAAGGCGCATTCCATTTGAGTGAAATTCAGAGCACCACATTGAATGTTATTCGCTTCAAACTGCATATGTTGCATTCCTTTCGAATGGAACTGAGGAAGACACGTCCTTTCGTTTTGTTTTTGTTTTCGTTTCCCGGGCACAGACGGTTCGTTTCCTGCTTCCGTATAAACCCAACAGACAACCCGCTCTTTCCTGCAACGTTCCGCATATATGTTTTATCTTGTCATCTAATGAATGCAGGCTACAGATTCTGGCGGCCATTGAAACGCAAGCAACGAGCTGAATAATGTTTGTAGTGTACCTGGGCAACGATTCTGTATTGGTCGACTCAAGTGCGTTTTCAGAAACGGTTTACACTCTGCAGCCAATTATTCATATTTTAAACTTAACAGGTACATTGCATTTCACATAATAAATTACATCATCTGTTGTGTTGATTATTTTGGATTTTAAACCACATATAATTCCACGTACACTTTTTCTTTTTCAACTTCGGGTTTTTACGGCATCCCTGAGTGTCTTAATTGTTTTAACTCTTTGTTATCCACATTCCAATACCCTACAACATCTACCTTTGTAAATTATTTAATATTCACCTTTGAAACGTTTGCGCTTAATATACCTGATGCTGAGTGGTTTTGGATTGTTAATCCGGCTATATTTTTGTGTAATGAAAATCTACTGTATTCTTATGGCAATGCATTTGATGATATTAAATTTAGATACTTGGAAGTTAATTGTTGTTTTGTGATGTATTGATTGCACTATTGAATTTGTATCTGTTACTTCTCAGTCAAGAATGGTTAGTGATATTTCACATTTGTTTGCCCATCTGCACTAATGACTACAGAAAGTTTGCAAGAAGACGCAATCCAACATTAATTTCAGACTTAAACTAATGTGCATATTAAAGACAGGATTATTTTGCTCAAGTAACTGGACGCTTTGTTACACAAATTACAACGCAGACAAAGATTTCACATAGGTTATCCTGTGATAATCTCATCATGCACGATAAAACTTATAATCTCACACTACAATACAAAATATGTTCTAGTACTAAGTTCGCCACTAATCAGTTGTCTTGAATTTGTCAGTTTTGCAACTTTGCTTTGTTTATACGTGTGATATTTAATCTATTCTGCGGTTAAAAGTGCTTTTTTCATCACAGGCCTGAGTGACGTTTACATATTTGGTAAAAATGTCTAAAGTGGTGTCCCGCTATCGTCCTGCGCCTTAATTGAGAAACTGGTTAGACCAGCTTCTGAAAAGTTTTTGTTTAAGAGGAAAAATATAACAGCCTTTTTGAATCTCCAGAGTAACTTCGTTGTTTTGGAGCGTTACTTAATTTCAAGAATTGGTAGGCAAATACAAAAATACTTAAGCGAAACAAAATTTGATAATGAGCTATCTGGAAGCATCGACTTGCAGACAGTTATTCAAATGGTAAACCATATGGATGCTTACTATGATGATTGAATCGGCTTTGCTAGGTTAGAATTAGCATCACAGGAGAGGTTGTTATACGGAATTGATACTGCGCATGTTACTGTGTTTTGAAAGGCTGCCTACACGTGTATCACACGAAACTTTCCTTTTGCCGGAATAGTCAAGTCATTTGCAATCGCTCTGTACTATTTCATCGCTCCATCAAACTGAGCCCTGCCTTATGCAGAGGAGAAAATGAGCAGTTTATTATTTTATTTATTCAGTATTCTCTTCGTCTTCTTATTAAAAGTAATGAAACATTTATATCCCAAAATAAGGTACATTGGTTCTGGGCTTAGGTACGCATAAGATTATACTGGAAGGAGACCTGTAACATTCCTACTGTCCCAATATACAAATGAAAACACTGGTTGGTACAAAGGATTCGTTCAACCATTCGTCAAAAGCGAAAATGGCTTCCACGCCTTCACAGTTATAATTCAGTGGCGTACCAGCCAAGTGTATGAACCATGACAAAATGCGATGTTCTGTATGACTTATGAGTGGTCATATACTGGCAGCGTCCTTCAGACAATATAGCTGAGGTCACTGCTGTTGGGGTAGGTTCTAAGTAGGTAACAATGGAACCCCAAGACGGCGGTTATGTCCAGTTTTGTACTAATAACTTAGAAATATCCAGAACTTGGGGGAACTCTGAGCCTAGTGATTCAAAACTGAAGCTAAAAAACTACACCCCTGAGATCCGTGAGCAAAGCGGAGTAAAGCGGAATTGAATTGAACGGTGGACTTCTTGTTACAAGCGACCTCAACTTTGAATGCGGTTCACTTGAATCGGACCTCAGTTATTCCGATTACAAGTCCGTATGTGTAATGTTTATATTTGGGTGTTGCTCGTCCCAACCGCGGCATCCCGCGAACAGCTTTCTCTCCTGGTTTTTAGTTAACAGCTGGAGGTTTCCTGAGTTGTAATGGAAATCGCAGTCTAGTGGTTCACGGCTGAAACCATACAAACTATGCTGCTGAAATCCGTGCGGTAACATTGGCATATCAGAAATAAATTCAAAGGTAGATTTGGAGGATTCACTGCGTGATTCGTTTGCTACAATCAACCTCTTTGTAGACTTCGGTTCTATTGGGGTTGACCATGTACGTTCCTATCACAAGCACTGCAAGTTTAATGGAAATAACTTGTGTTGTATATCCCAACACTGGAATCTCGCAACCGAGTTTATGTTCTGTTGTTACTCATCAGTTGGAGATAGCCTGAGTTGGGGTGGAAATCAGTGCCTAATTGTCCACGGCTAACGCCATATACACTATGATACTAAGATCCCTGATCATAGCACCGTAGAACAGAAACAAATTCAAGGTTAGGCTTGGGGAATCCACTATGTGTTTGGGTTGAAACAAACAACCCCATTAAGGCGTTGGTTCACCTGAGGTGGACCTCAGTCATTGCGATCACGGGCACTGTATGTGCATCGTAAATAGTTTGGTGTTTCTCATCGCAACACTGGCACCCCAAGCTCGCGGTTTCTTCCTAGTTTGAAATCCTCAGGTGGAGTTAGTCTGAGATGAATAGGGAAACAAAGCACAACGGTTCACGACGGAGGCCATAAACATTATGCTACGGAGATCTGTGAGCAAACCTTGGAACAGTGGACACAAATTCCAAGTTGGACTTAGAGAACCCGTTGTGTCGTTTGATTGCTACAAACAACCTCTATTGAGAAGTCGTTTCAATTGAGACGGAACTCTGTCAGTTCGATTACATGGACTGTATGTGTAATGAAAATAGGTTGGTGTTCCTCTTCCCAACAATGGCGCCCCATGATCACGGTATCGTCCCGGTTTGTACTCATCAGTCATAGTTTGCCTGAGGTAGGATCCGAATAGGAGCATATAGGTCCACGGCTGACGATAACAATGTCCGCTTAGCCACACTGTGACTTAGTGGTCGTGACTTGTATAATTAAATTTACTGCCCATGCGAAATCTGGATAATCCATACCAAACAACAGATTTCAATCTTATATACCCATATTGCTGACGCCGTCAACGATTTAAGCCTGCAGAGGCACAACCGCAAGCATAAATTATTGGAGGGCATCGGGTTTCGGATTTGCATGTCACTGTGGCCAGCCACAGGACGCCTGCGCCTACAGAGGGGACAGGGTAGCTTGTGCGGCACAACCCACAGCTCCAACCACACACACCGTGTCCGGTGTAAACCCGAAGTAATAAGACCAGGAATTATGTGGATGGGAGCCACGTTTCATCAACGGAGTTGGCCCACACTTCTTCATAGGCAAACACAAGCACGCTGTATTTGGAGAATCAAAACACACAAGGCGGTGGCTTGATCTTAGTCCGCTCCACACTGAGTGCATGGAATCACTCTTCGAGCCTAACAAGACCACAAGTACCGTGTACCCAGTCCACTCCAGAAATGACTACTTTTCTCCTGGAGCCAGTATGGATGAGGTGAGGGGAATAGACAGATAAACACCTTGTCAACATGTACATGAAGCGCAGCCAAACCAGGGGTATCAAGCAACGGCAAACCCATTAGGACGAAAAGATAAAATAAAACAAATCGAACAATGCGTACAGATATAGTGACATAATACCTCCGTAAATGAGCGTATAAACTAAATTCGTTGCAAACGAATCCGCGATATGTTTAAGACATAAAAAAATGTATTTTTAAAAATGCCAATTTAAGTACCATTAGGTTAAGCGACGTGTACAATTTTATGGAAGATAGTTCAAGTAGACATTAATATAAGAAAGAAAAGCATTAGGACAAAATTTAATACCCGCCACTTGAAATAAATAGACAGCATGCAAACACGCGGTTAGTAAATCGAATGCAGTGTACCTACAAACCTTGCGCTGGTGCTGTCTACGTTCTCTGCAGGACCCGTCGTCCCTTCGGTGGTGGTCCCGAGTGGCGTCGCTCATGGCTGTCTAGGCCCGCCTGACTCAAGCACTCGGGGCCGCATATGCTGCAGCACTATGCGCTCGATATCGATAGAGGACAAACCATCGGCACTTGCCGCTTCCGCCTTTGTCGCTTCTTCTCCGGATGTATGATGTTTATCTCCCGCACCTGGACAAAAGCCTTCGTGATCAGATCTCGCCATGCCCGCCGATCAAGCGCCTTCGATTCACATGATCTGCAATCAAGGTGAGAACGTGAGAGACTCGCTTTGATCATGTCCTGGTAACGAAGCATCGGTTTTTCTGGATGCCGCTTCCCAATACTCAGCTAACTATATACTAGTTCTTTCGATATACGCATGGAAGTCATAAGACTCACATGACAGATCCACCTCAGGTGTCTCAGCATAAGTATGCTGTCCACTGCATACATTCCACTTCGGCGCAACGCTTCCGTGTCCGCAACTCTGATGCACAAAATTCGTCGCAAACACTGTTGGTGGGACCGCTCGAGATATCGTAGATCCCGCCGCTGCGTCGTCCACGTTTCACTGTCTTGTAGATGAATAGACAGCACTATGGATTTGTACACCGTCAGCTTCGTGCCAATGGTAAGCTGATGATTGTTCCACGCTCGGTACTCTAGATTCCCAAATGCCGCCGCTGCATTTGAGACGCGGATACGCAGCTCAGTATGTAGCTGCTGGTCAGCTGACATCACACTCCCAAGGTAGCAGAAACGGGTGGTGCTTTCTAATACTTACGCAGCAATGGTGATTCGCGGCAATGTTAAAGATTGCGCCTCCGGTGAAGGCTGAAAGATACAGATCGTTTTGCTTCTGTTGATGGTGAGCCCAAAGATGGCCACTGTCAAATCCAGAGCACTAGACATGTGCTGTAACTCATCCGCGCTGTGTGCAAAGAGCGCACAGTCGTCAGTAAACAGCAACATACGGATAGTTTTCTCACAGACTAGGGTTCTCGCACCGAAACGACGATCCATACGGTGCACTACATTAACACTGTAAGCACAAGCGGCATCAAAATCACAAAACCTCATTGCATGAAGATATTTATTGAACTGCGTAGGAGCTAAGACACAGCCTTGCTTCACAACAGAGACAAGTGCAAAGTCATTCGAGGTCTCTCCATTCAGCTTCACCCTCGACCGCATACCACTGTACGCCATTCAATTAAATTTACGAGGGCAACCAAACTTACCCAACACCATCACAATGCCTCGCGGTTCACTGCATCAACTGCCTTGTGAAATCAACAAAAAGCGACTCCAATGGTTGGTGTCGTTCTCTACACTTCTCCTGCAACTGACAATCCGTAAATTTCATAGCTACAACGCTATAATCCGAACGGAAGCTACACTGCTCTTCCGCCACGTTTAGTTCCACAACCTGACTGACGAGGCGGTTGAGCCGGATTTGGGCAATCGCCTTGCCCACACAACTCAGCAAGTTAATACAACAATAATTCGTGCAAAATTTCTTTCTCTCTTTTCCCTTACACAGTGAAGGCGTGGCATCATGGAGTGCAGCACGGTCTCCAACGTTTGTCCACCGTGTTTCAATACTTCAGGCGCAGTCCCGTCGTCACCGGCACACTTGTCGTTTCGCAGCTGAGCTAGTGCTCTCTGCGTCTCATGCACTGTCGGCGTGTCCGCCAGACTCGCCTTAAATTGTGCTTCTCTAGGCCGTTAACGTAGGCCAGTCGATCTCCGAATGGTTGTTCCAAAGACAATCAAAGTGTTTTTGTCAGGTCTGCATTATGTCTACAGTCTGTGTAAAGGTCGCCCGGGAACTACCATCGATCAGCGTCTTCAGCGGCTCCAATCTCTGTCCAAACACCGTATTCAAGGAGTCAAAAAATCCCTTGTGTTTCGCGCCGTGCGGCGTAGCATTCCAGCTGCTTCGACGTCTCCGTCCACCATTCATTTTTTATGCGACGGAGCTCTGGGGTCTGTCGCCGTTGAAGTTTGCCAAACTGACTATCCTTCCCTAAGTCACTGGTTTCTGCCACGTGTGCAGCAAATGCTGCATTCTTCGCACACACCAATGCGCCCATCGTCGTATTGTTCTCATCAAACCAATCAGGCCGATTACAGTTTGCTCTCCGTATGATCTCCTCGGCAGCAGCTATCACCTGGTCGCCAATGTGGTGCCACAGGTTGCCTACTGTGGCTTTGCAGTCCACATCATACAGGCGTGCAGCCATCGCCTTCTCCAGCTCAATACTTTTCGCCACAGTACCGAGGGAGATAATGTTAAATTTACGCTGATTCACGGCGGGAGTGCAATACATAAATTTACGAAAATATATATATAGTTTGGTCCGCACCAATTTGTGATCAGTGCCCCACTCATTTCCAGCAGTACGTATGTCATGCGCACCTCACGCATATCACACTGACAAACGATGACGTAGTCGAGCAGATGAGCGTTACCACTCCGTGGGTGCGTCTAGGTTGTTATATCACGCACTCAGTGCAAACCAAGTGTTCACGATCGTCACGTCGGAAGTGGTACAAAGTGAGAGCAACCAATCACAGTTCGCATTCGCTGAACCAATGCTATGCGGAACGAGAACATCTGTCCGCACCGATGCACCACGCACAACGCGCGCTTTGAAATCACCCAGCAGAAATAGTCGGTCACTCCTCGGCCCAAACCCTGTCACTGAGGATAGCTGAGTGTATAATTGATCAACCGTGTCATCCTGATAACACATGGTCGGACCGAACGTGCATATAACAGAGGCAAACGTACCTCTTCCGAGTCGTAGGCGAACATCTATCAGTCGAGTGCTGAACCCAGTTGGTTCACCCAACAGCTGGCCATGGAAGCGATATTGCAAATCCGACCCATGTTTAGGTGTTGCTGAGTAAGCTTTGCCGACCCAGTAGAATATGTAGCCAGCGCCTGCTTCATGCAACTTAACGTGCTCAACAAACCGGGTTTCACTGATCGCCGCAATATCAATGTGGTAGCGCGGCAGTTCTATCGCAACCAGTGTAGTGCATCGCTCGGGCCGCTCACTGAATTTCCGGTCCATTATTGCACGCACGTTCCAGCACCCGGTGATGAATGATTTGCGAGCAGGCATACGCTTGAATTAGTAGGCAATCACACGCGAGGTGACGGATGTGCTACGGAGGTTTGCTTGAGTGACTCCACCCAGAGCATTTGGCTCAGTAGCCTGACAACAAGGCAGTTGGAGCAGATCCAACCAGGGAATGTGATTGCAGAGACAGATTGGGGTCTGCTTGTGGTCCTTTACACGCAGCATTTGAGGTACTGGTACGATTCATATACGTTTTGCGACCGTATTAGGAAACGCACGTGAGGTCACGGCCAGACGCAGGTTTGTTTTGGCGGGTTTGCGCCAATTAGACTACGAGTTGCCTGGATTGCGGCGGGTGGTATTAAAAAATTGAGCAACCGGAGATGCCCTCACACCGTCAAAGACATTGCGTGGCGCTGGCACTGTAAGCGAATCGAGCTGTGAGCTAATAACCCGTAGACTTGTTGTCTCTCATGGCTAGGTTTTACGGAAAGAGATCCATCCACCAATTCCTAACATCCGAAGAGGATGGACTAGGCTACTGGCAGGTCGCCCACGCATGACTGGGGAACGACTCGGGTCCTTTGCCAAAGCCTTCGATTAAATGAACACCCGAAAGGCAGCGGGTCTAGCACAAGTCACTTCACTGACTCATGCAAATTGGTGTCCTGGATCTTAGCAGTGGCGTAACCTAACTTCCACCCAGCGGTCGCCAGGAGGCGTCCAGGATATGAGCCAATGGCACAACAGTAGCAGCAGTGGGTCGATTATCGGTCACAATCTACCCACCAGCAGCTTCATCGCACCATAGACTATTCCACCAAGAAAAGACTACACAGCTACATACACACCAACACACAACTTATATGCATATATGCAACCCTTCAGAAACATGCACTGCTATGGTACTCCTTACGGAAATTTGCAAATACATGAGAACGCATTGCTATGGTAGCATAATCATGACCGTAAAACCGTGGTTCGCATTGTCGAGAAGAAAAAATATTTATTTACTTATGCCGCTGAGGTCCGTGTAAAACGCTTGGTACAGCGCCAACGAATTCAAATTTATATTTGGAGAATCCGCCGTACAGTTTTTTGCTACAAGCAACCGCTATTAAGAATTCGGTACATTTAAGATGGACTTTGACCAGTACAAACACAAAGACCGTATTTTTAATGGAATTATACTGTTGCTGTTTATCCTAACACCGGCACTGCTCCACCGATGTTTCGTCCTGGTTTCACTCATCAGTTTGAGGTGGCATGTGCTGGAGTGAAAACGAGAGCGTAGTGGTTCACGGCTGAAGCTATAAAAACCATGCTACTGAGATCCGTGTGCAACACTTTGTACATCGGAACCGAATTCAACTTTGGACTTGGTGACCGCTGTGTGGTTTTATTACGACATGGAACTTATAATGGTAATTCGCTTCAATTGAGGAGGAACTCGGTAATTCTGATTAAAATGACCGGATGTGTAATGCAAATATTTTGGTGTCTCTCATTCCAACACGACCCACGACCGCGGTTTCGTCCAGGCTTGGAATCATTAATTTGAGCTAGTCAGAGCTTGGTTATAAATCTGTGCCTATTGTTTGAGGGCTGACGCCACTAGTGTCTGATTAACAAAACCGTGATGTGGCTGTCGTGACTTACCACAAAATATATTTACTGCGTTTTGGATATCCGGATAATGCTTTCCAACCCATAGAGCACATTGATCTACACGCACGGTACATACGGGTTTTTAACACTTAATCGTGGAACGGCACAATTGCAAGCACAAAATTCTCATCTACGTTTACTCACCCGTAAAAGTATATACGTATACACACCCCTATACCCAACAAACTATTGTTATTACACAAACGGTCCTGGTGATCATAATTACCGAGGTGCACTTCAACTAAAATGATACATAAATAGGGCTTGCTTGCATCAACGCAACCACACAGCGGCTTCTTCAACACCAATTCTGAATCCGTTTTTGCTGTAGTAAGCGTTCCTCGTGTATATAAGTTGCATAGAGTTTAAGAATTAGACTTAAAACCCCAAGCACGTGAATTTCAACCCATCATAAATTGGCTCCGCCTGATGAGTACAAACCGGTAGGAAACCGCAGTCCATAGGTGCCAGTGTTAGGACAGGCAAAACCAAAATGTCTCCATTAAACGTAAGGTATTTTGATCGAAATAAACGGGGTCCAACTTAAGTTAACCGTAGTCGCAATATAGGTGTTGGTACCAACCCAGCCACACAGCGGGTTTTCCAAGTCCAAAACTGAATTCGTTTCCTCTGTACAAAGCTTTACCAACGGATCTCAGTGGCGTCTGCTGTGAACTACAAGGCTCTGATGTCCAACACACATCAGACTATCTCCATATTAAGATACCAAACCAGGACTTAACCCTGGTCTTATAGTGCCAGTTTTGGGATCAGCAAGAACAAACTATTTCATTGCACATACAGTCCTTTTGATCGGACTGACACAGGTAGTCCTCAAGTTGCCCGAGGTTTCAATAAGTGTTGCGATTGGAACTCAACCACTCAACGGAATATCCAAGTACAAATTCGAATTCGAATATTATACCCATGGAATTAATAAAACACAGGGTAACGAAGAGTACTCTTTTCGATAAATCTCATCAGGCGTTTACAATTATAAAATAGAAAGTTGGAGCGGGATAGGCTGGTGAATAGGTTTCCGCTGTACAAATATTTGCTCACGGAACTCAGTGGCACAGCTTTTACGTTGTCAACCGTGAACCATTCGTATCTGATTTCTAACCCATCTCAGGCTATCTCCATATGATAAGTCCTAACCAGTAAGAAACCATGGTCGTATGGTGCCAGTTTTGAGATGAGCAAAGACAAAACCATTGAATTTGAAATACGGTCTTTTTGATCGGAATGACCGAGGTGCACCTCAAGTCCACTGAGGTCTTCATATATGTTGCTTGTAGGAACCGAACCACACAGCGGATTCTCCAATTCCCTGTTAAATTCGTTTCTGCCGTACCAAGAGTTGCTCAATGACCTCAGTGCCAAAGCGCTTTTGGCGCCAGCCGTGAAGCATTCGCCTCTGAATTTCAACCGAACTTAGGCTATCTCCAACTGATTTGTCCATACTAGGATTAAACCGCGGATGTTATGTCCCAGATTTAGGATGAGCAACTAGAATATGTGTCCATTATATTTAAGGTGCTTGTGATGGTGATGACTGAAGTTCGCCTTAACTGAACAAATTTCTTTATAGAATTTATTTGCAGCAAACCAATGGTACGTGGAATTTTCTAAATCCAAGTATAGATTCGTTTTCTCTGTTCCAGGTCATTCTTAAGGATCTCTGTCATAGTTTTTCTTGACACCCATAAATTGTTTGCATCTGATTTCTACCCCAGCTCGGTCTATCTCAAAATTATGACTTCAAACCAGGAAGCCACCGCGGTTGTTAAGCGCCAGTTTTGGTATAAGCAACATGAACGTATTTCCATTACACATCTGGTCCGTTTGGCGGAATGACCGAGGTCCACCACAACTGGCCTAAGGTCTCAAAACAGTTTGAACAGAATTTGAATATATTTATAGAAATTCAATATTAATTCAATGCATACAATTTTATTAACATGATTACAAAATCTTGCCCATTTTTAAACATTGTGAATAAAGCAGTGAGTTTGTATAGAACACTTAAAACCATCTTAACTGCAAATATTTATTATACATGCATGGCCTCCGTTTTTACAACATTCTGTCCAAGGTAAAATCTGAATCCAAATTATTAAAAGCCGATGAAAAGCACAGCGCTCAAATATGTGTTTACATTTGCTCAGCAGCAAAAGAACGTTAAGTGAAGAAGCTTGTTTGCATTGGTTCGCATCAGGCCAATTCACCAAAGAAAATAGGAATAAATCAAACACAGTTTATTTAAATACGATGAATCAATAAAGTGAATTGACCGGTCAATGTGATCAAGTGATGACACTTGTTTGGGATCCTTAGTGGGAAGGTCAAGCGTGGCTTCATGACATGGATATGGAGCCGAATAGCGATTGCTTCTGTTGTCACTAATAGGCGACGTTGGAGGACTAGCCTTTGGCGTACATATATCTTGTAGGCAGGCCGGAAGGCCTCTCGCAAATCAGTTGGTGATTTGAGTCGACCAAATGCCACAGCACGGCGCTGACTACTGTCTTTCTAACACCAGTGCAGAGCCACGCTGGGCAGTATTCTCGGATCTCTCAGACAGTCTTCTGGTTGTCTTTCCAACTTAACTTGTTCGACATGATCAAGAAAAATAACACACACAGTAGGAACTAATCGGCTTTGCGTTAATGCTGATTTCAAACTGCTAAATTTTCAAGGCCAGACGGTAAATGAAATTGAAAAGTGATATTTAGACAATGCCCACTCAGAAAAACGTTTTGGCATATCTTACATATATTTTGGTATATTTCAAGCATTTTTCAAAGGAGCAAAGCAACAGTAAAGGAAATGTATTTTTTGTCTAACCCAAATGTTCGGTACGGCCTTTAACGATTAACTTCTGACATACAACTAAGCAAATATTAATCGATTAAATATTTTGCAAATTTAAACGAAATTAAACAGTAAACTTGATGTCAATCCTATTATGTCAATCCCATTAATGTTTCAATACATTATTTTGAATTTGGAAACCTGGGTTTATTGGAAAAGTAAATTAGTCCAGGCAGTAAAATATACAGATAACATACTTTTGAGCAAAACGTTAGCTGACATGCTCAAACAAATTTGCTGAGTAGTTTCACGGAGTTACAATCCGCATCAGCATGAAATATGTAGTTTAAAGTTAATTTTATTTTATGATAGCATGGGGGCTAACTTGCGTATATGCAAACAAAATAGCCGGGTCCATAGCTATCCGTTTAACTAAAATTGATGCCAAAACATTGATCGACAACTTTATATTGAAACTCGGGTCTTGGCGATCGTGCTTTATCTCTGTTATAAGTCCACAGATATTCATTCATGCGTAAATTAGCTGTGAACTGTGAACAAGAAAAACAGGATTAAACAAAGTTTACTAGGTTATAGCACTGTGTGCTCTCAGTTAGCTAACAAGTACAACAATTTACTGCAGTACACCCTCGTCCATCTAATCGTAAAATAATGTCTATGAAATTGGTCCAAGACACGATACATTGCGTCTATAACCGAACAGATTGCATAACATAATGTGATTTTCCATTAAAACCAGACATTCATCTGAATGTATTAACCAGTTTGTGTAATCAATCTTCTAATGTTAAACCGTACAATTTAATATAAGGCTGACATTACGGATAATTGTATTGCTGGTTTACACTATCAAGTGATCATGTCTTAACATAAAATGTAAATTCAAAATAAGTGTGTGTGAGTGTGCCATATGGATGAATGGTGAAACTTAATGATTAGTGTTAAATTTCAAAGCCTGGATAATTCGCCTTTCAGTTAAAATCTATTTTGTTCTTATAAGAACCGTCATTCTGACAGACAGATTAAAGTTCTAAGTTTGCACACTTGCGCATATTTGCGAGTTAAACATAAGTATCCAATTTCGCCGCATCAAGAAGGAGAACACTTGACCTATATTCCAAACGCTGGCGCTTGTCTTCATCTAAACAAACTTTTTACCATATGTGAACTAACACCATACCTTAGAAATCATGACGATATATAAAGCGTATTTAAAAACTCGGAAATGGACCGAATTTTACTACATTATAAAATGTGCTAATCAACAGAGAATTTTCATTAGTTGAAGTTGTTTTACGCTAGTAAAATGTAAACGCCAACTATAAAATAAATATTTTGAGGACAAAGCTCTCATTGAATAAATTGTACGATTTCACTGCAGTCTAAATTATATAATCGCAAAGCTTGCAGAAATTAAATATATTTGACATGGTGCCTTTTTATTTCGGTGAAACCAATAGAGAGCTTTTTACCATATCTCAGTGACAAATGTTCAGCCGACACTTTGGTGTCAAGAAATATCACGCAGTATCTATTACTACCGCCTAAACAGTTTTAATCGATTAAATGTTACTATCTGCTGAACCTGCTTTGGTTGGTTTGCTTGTATCTGCCCTGCAATAAAAAAAGTTTTGACTTGCTGCAAGTAATCACCACGCTTAACTGTAGAGCTGATACACCTTGGCTTATTTGATACTAAAATATCTACTGAAATTATATAACATTTAAATTTCTACATAATTCCTGATATAAACATGTTTGCTCTCTGTTTTTCATCAATATCTGGTGAACGTAGAGGTCAAAATGAGTTGTATGAATCAGAACAAGTATAATATATTTATGGTCATAATGAGTAGGTAGATACAAATCATTAATTTGCAAAACTTTGCAGATAAATTGTGAACTTTTTCGAGTTGCTGTCTTGCGCAGCCTTTTGCAGAGAGATGGTAGCGCAAAGAAATTTATCTACGCAGTTAACTATTTGTATTGTTATACGGTTAGTATAAAAAGCTGTTTGACTAAGCTAACTAATACATGAAGACGCTTACAAACGTGTTTTTGGCTCACGCTTATTGAGTGAACAAATATTATTCGTTTTTTACTAGGAAGTATGAAAGAATTCAGTAAAGTAACCTAAAAAACCTACAATTTCAAGGCGGTTTTATCTAAAAGTAGAGGGTCTACATACATCGTCTAATAATCCTGTAATTTTTTTCTGTATCACCGGAAGATATTTACAACGCATTTATCATTGCCCAATTTTTCTCAATCGGGTTAAAGACTCAAAATTTTCTGTATTCATTACAGTTCCGTTTTATGATGTTATAGTTTGCTTGAGCGAAAAAATTCATGCCACCTTTTAATTTGCTCTTGAAACGGCCGTTTAACGTAGCTTACACCTCTACTCACTTTATTTATTTCTCCATTTTAAATCTGGGTTGACAACACTAGATGCATACCTTCGACATGAGATGGACATATGTTGCTGCAATGGTTGATGGATAAAGTGGTGCTTTTACATGAATAGGATGAACGCTAACGTGTTAATGCCTAAATGTTAGGATGGTCTGTAACATTCATCGCCGTGATATGAGAATTCATACGTGGGCGATGATAATGGATTTTAACAAAAGTACCTAATGAATACCTTCACCTGCATTGTGTTATCCTGTTCCGTTTCTAATCGCACCATTAGCTACGCATATGCATTTGTTTGGAAAATCACCTCCAACATGCTAAATGCATTTGCGTTTGATTGAGCTTTATTACTGTATCGTGTAACATCCTTTACTATGTATATTTTAATCTTAAAATGTTACTAAAATTGCTCTGCTAAATTATGTAGTGCTTTGGTAAAAGAGCCAACGCCCCTTGCGAGACAAGCAAACCCAGTGTTCTTGAACCTCGTGCCACTCGATCCTGTTAAAACAGCGTGTATGATATCCGTCTTATAAGATACAGTTAGCGGATATAAAAGTAGAAGTTCAAAAACACTTCTTCAGTGCTGAGGAGACAATACGAAATGAACGCATCTACCAGTTTTCCGCTTCTTACCGTGCTTTTCAAAGTTCAGATGGGAACTAACCGTTTTAAATAAATTGGTGTTGTTCTTACTATTAAACTGAATATGCCCAATCACTGCAATTATAGAAGAATAAAAGGTACTGCTGGAAAGCATGGTTGTCAAACCAGAAATTATTGTGTAGTTGAGATCGTAAGACAGGAGAAAGAGCAACCATTACGATTACAGGCCATAAAGTAACACTTTAACCACCCGTTAGAATTTGCTGACAGCTATTTACCCATTGACCGGTCTTTGTTTTATAAAGATAACGGTTATTTGGTTATTTGCAACAACGAAAACAACGCGTCAGAACCGGCTAAACTTTTAAAAACTTAAACTCAAGCAGAAGCCTAATAAACCCGTTTGGGAACACGTTCAGCAATCTACAGTAGCAAGGCAGATGTAACGTGGCGTAATATTGTCATGAGTTTGCAAGCAAACCTTTAAAATTAGAACACATCCCTGCAACTTACTGGACTAAACGTTCACGAGCAGTACTGATATTTTCTTCGAGTCCAAATAATAACAAGGTAAATACGGTAATTTAGAGTTATGAAAACCCATTGCGCGCGAAAACAGGATCTTAAATTTAGAACGCGTGTGCAATAAGTGAAACGTGTAATTTAAACGTTAATGAAATGTTTCCATAAGCAACAAAATGCATGTTGGCGATGAAGTCACTCAGTCATTTGGAAATTAAACGCAAGTTAAAATGAGATTGATGGAAATTGTAAATTTTAACGAACAATAATAAAAGATCAATGCAGCTGGTTCTGATTTTCTCACCTTGCAGAAGGTTTCGTCAACCTGTTTTGACCAATATAAATTATGAGATAAATATACAAATTTATATAGCAGTATATGAAACATGTTTTTGTGGTTTCTTGCGATCATAAGGAGAGATGTGATTAACTACCAGACTTATGTCAGTTTGGAGAAAAGAAAAGGTTTCGTTATGATTTCAGAAGGTTATGAATACAAATCGGTTTTGTAGGGTTTTATTATGGCAACGTTTCTTCCTTGACGAAAGCACTTCTTCAGGCTGGGTGAATCGGTACACAATTGGCTTAGCTTTTTCTGGTAAAATAAGGTCAAGTTTGCATGAAATATCTAGAACCATTAGATAATAGTGTTGTACGTCAATATGTCAAGTCTTCATTCTAGTGAAACAACAAGCATCGACCTTTTTCATTGATCAGCCTCACCGGTGGTTCACATGTGAAGCATTCCTACCCTGTATCCGCCCATTCACGATCCGACCTGAGTTCGTCTGCTGACAATTTTTCTGACTGACTGCGCTAACACAGCCCGCCAAGCATTCCATAACTCACCACGTCCGTATTATTCACACAGTTATTAGTTTTAGTAATCTAGCTCACCCCAGCAATGAAATTTGGCATGTTGCTATATCCCCTGTTACGACATTTAGAAGTGTAAAGAAAAAGGGATCATTATGGCAACCATTGTTAAGATTCATCTAACCGGAATTAGTGCCGATGACGATTTACTGGTTAGTGCATTGCTGGTTATGACTAGGTCCTGAGTTTATTTTATACAATATTGCTTATTGTAACTGGAGATAAACAAGGGTGAGAGTGAATTTCTCCTTTTAAGACACGCCATGTTCACTAAAAATTGTGCATATTTTGAAGTTTAGTTTGACAAAAGGGGTTCGGTTTAAGAGGCAATTGCTCATCATTTTGCACACTGCCGTTTGAACACCATTGGCATACAGATGCTTAGGCTGGAATTGTCCGAGGCATACTTAAAAGCTTTGGTGCATTCAAAGAAGAGCATCCGTAGTCTCTTGTATCCATTGAAGACACTATTTAATGAATAAGTGATGTCACTGCATCTAACGTAGAGTGTTGGGTTTTTACACACACTGATGTGCATCCATCCTCAGAGTGCTTGCTGAGACCAAATTTAAATTTGGCCACTCGAATTCTTTCCACATGACTGATATAAATGAAGTCGGACGGAGTCTAACAGACCTGTACTTTAGCAGTGACGTTATTCTGACTGACCTCTCATTTATAGTGATAATTCCACCCTGTGGGCAAAGATTTTAAAGACACGCCAAGAGCATGGCAAATGGATCGGCGCACTCTTTCAAGACAACTAGTGTAAAGACATCTTGATCACTAGACTTTCTTGAATTCACAGTTCCGAGTTCACTGTAGATTTCAACAAGATGGAATAAAACGTTTGGGCCGGAGCCAGAGAACAACTTCAAAGAGAAAGACTGAGCAAAGGATGCTCACTGTGAAGGGGCACAGCACTTGTTTTTAGTATCTCAATGTCTACAGATCCAAGCTACCTATTGGAGCATTACCATATAGATGCGTTAAAATTCTCCACAGTTCACGGTACATTATTTTGCCTAAATCGGTCTCGGTATCTAAATTATTCAGTTGTGAATTGTCAGTTGTTTTCGCATAAGTTTTTTGATTTAGGCCGTCCTGTTACATTGGTAGGAGGGTTTTCTCTGTCAAATTTGTTTGTGTAATAGAGAGGAACATCTAACTACGCCAAAATAGATGGTTTCAATCAGGCAACATAGTTCTAAGAAAATGTTAAGAACTTCAATAGGATGATCAAACTTGGCATACATAATTATTTTGTGGAAAAATATACAATTAGCGGTAGTTAACATTTCCTGAATTCTTGTAGTATTGAATGGTAAAATTTATGGCTACCTTACAATTTTGAAGGTTTTATACTCCAGCAAACCGGAGTGAGGCTTATCAATGTTCGGAGTTCCCGAGTAGGGCAAGTTTCTGAGCAGGAAACAAAGAGGCATAATTTGTGCTGATGACCTTGGCTTTCCCAACTGGATAAGTAAACTTCCTAGTGCAAATAGCTTCGCGTGTTACGGGTAATCTTCTCAACTTTTCAATTTATGCATCCATAAATGTTGAAGTATAAGTTGGTTAATCTTTGTACTATAACCTATCCGTTTTCTTCTATCCAAGGCATATCAGTGACCATTACTCAACTATCTAAATTATAATAGGACAACAAGCACATTATCATAGTCCTTAGTTATTTATCCTTAGTTGCTAGATTTACTTGGCTTGTCCGAATCAGAAATAGTAAACAGTTCACACAATTTAATCACATAGGCTGTCATTAAAAGTTTACTAAACTAGTGCGACCATCTTGCGGAGCTGATTACGCCCACCTAGAATATAAAATGTGATGTTGAATCAACAAAAGACATGTTAATGAATACCCACCGTTTCGAGATTAGCTCTAACTGGCTATAAATATGCATCAAGACATCTGCCTCTCATATTTAATACCTATTTCACCTAGCCCTTATATTTCCTTAACAGGGCGTATCTTTCCATTATGCATGACAACGGCTGCAGAAATGTAGTGCTTATGTGTAATCGTATTTGTAAACGAATCTCAGTTTTCTTAGATCAATCCCTGCTGCATATATATTAATTGATGCGACATTTCACAATCACGATATTTGTCTGCATTTCTTTTTTTGGTCAGTTCTGCCTTAAATAACATGAAGTGCCTTGCGTACTCGCGTTGTTTCCTCAAAAGGTTTCTTTTGCGTGTATGGTCTCATTTTCGCTATGGCTCCCGATTTGCAAACAAGTAAACCAGATAAAGATAGAGGCGAATTGTTAAAATTGACGTTTGAAGCTATGATAGAAGAAACTGGACAATGCATCTCTGTTGCGTTTGTGCACAAACGTCAAACCCTGACAATCCTGAATATGTGAGTTATTTCGTCTGTAAGTAGAATCTATTTGTGAGCAGTAAGCGAACTATATCAATTTGAACAATATAGTTATATTTAACGATGAATGCAATAGACCGCGTTTATTGTGATGTAAAAATGTCGGATGCAATTTAACGCCAGTATACTCACGTTCCAACATCTACGTAAGTACTTTTCCATTGAAAGCAAAGAAGCTTTACATTTTACTCAGCACGTGTATTTAGCAAACTGAAGCTCACGCATAACAACGAACATCAGAACATAATACAACAGTCTAATTAAGATTTCACTGCAATGTTTTAACGTGCAGATCTTTGTTTGGCACGCCTAGTTGAACAATTTTGTTGCGAAAGGCTGCCATCAATCAAGGCTACGTATTTGTTTCTCTATTGCTTCTAGACATTCGTGCCCTAGCGGCTGTCGACGTTTGAAGGATTGTCAGACGGAGTGTCAAATTGATATTTTTGATTCGCATCTGGTGGCCCTGTGCGTTGTGCGATGTCACGTTATGGACTGTCGTAAACCGAAGTTATTCCTTCCCCGAATGTTAGGACATCCGATCTAGGTGCACGATGTGTATTGAATGCACTATAGGTATTCTACTTCGAAGAACTTAATTGTTGTTGTTATTCTCTGCATAAGAGCCCATGTTTTCTGCAAATAAGTTTATATATTTTCATTTCTGTCTACACCGCGATGGGTGATACTGAGTGATGCTTATTTGTATTTTTATTCTGTTTGTTTCTTAGAATCTCCTTCAAAATTGTTGCTTAAGATTATGGAAACGGCGGTCTGACGTACAACTATTCTTGCTTTTTCATTTAGTTTAGTCAAATACATCTGTGCAGCAGTTAATATGTGTAAATAGTCGGTTTTCAACTTTAAGGAACACGTTGGTAATTCCGGATTGCTAATTGTTATACAACAGAGTGATCGCAGTAACTGCTGTTCGTACAGTAGGCGTTTTTACCTCGAAAGTTAAGGGCCCTTGGATGAAAATGTGTTGGTATCGGTTGCGCATTTAGGACGAAAGTATTAGACATCTCGCGTTTTTTATCCTTATCGCAGTGTGTTTCTACTATGCTAAATAAATAACGTAAGCAGGTGATTTTTGATTAGGTGAGAGCTTACGGTTTAAAATGGATTACATCCTTCTGTAAAAGTCCGTTGTAATCTGATATTTGTAGTTCCTCGTCAACTGCTTTGGTAACTTATATGTATTAACATTACCGTTTCCACGGTGCAAGGAAAAATATCGCTTACAATGTTCAAAATTCGTGTGCATTCTAAGAGTGTCAAATATTAGCATCACAAAATTGCCAAAACTTTTGACCAATAATTGCAACTTAGATTTTAGAAAAGGTGATCCTCTATATTGTTTATGCTAGCATGTGCCATGAGTCCAAATGCAAGGGATCACCTCATTGTTCCTATTTGGTGTAAGCTCAGGTAGCGAATAATGTGCCATATTTTGTTGAAGTGGAGCATTCATTGTTTGTGCACTGAAAGGTTTCCTGTTGTCATCGATATACAAGACGACATCGTGGATGCTGCTGGCTAAGGGAACAAAGACATGTAGCACGTTGTTACCGAAACGAGCTGCATACAAATGCGTTGCTTTACCAGAGCAATCGAACGCCGGATGCATTTCAACAATCCGCACCGATCACATGAGTGTACATTGAAATAGTAGATTTACATAAGTACATACACAGCTACAAGGGCAAATATCCAAGAAAATGACCAGACTACTGCTCTTACAATTACAAGTAAAACCCCCGACAAACTACACCTTACTATGTGACATTAGTAGCAAGAAAGTACGTAAGATTTGGTAACAGTGCTGGCAGTTATAAATCCACCACTGTTTGTTTGTCCTCTGCTATGTTACGTCGCCGCGATTATATTTGATGAGAAAACGTATAACTTAAGGACTAACATTTTTAACTGGCTTAAGTACAGACTTTATCTTTCCATAATAACAACAGACCACTTTTCTTGATATAAAGTGAAATGTTATTCTGATCTTAAAAGTGAGTAGTTTATTCCTGTAAACAATTTTAAAATCTGTCTCCATGACAAGGTTCGATTCCTAGGATTGGTTTCATCCTTATCACTTTACATTCCCATATTGCATGACAAATATGGACAACTTAGCTTTCTTCCGTTTATTTACTAAATTCTAAGTCAGCATTCAGCAAGATATCCCAATCTAAGCAGATCCACCATGTAAATTGTGAACAGATAAATTGTTAGTTTTGCTATGATTTAGCCTGGACACTTTATTCCGTAATTTACATCTGCTTATATACGACACAATTGTTGTCGCAATATATTTAAAGCGAAAATCACAGTCTGATTATAGCCAATTAATTTAAATTTTAATAAGCCAATACGCTACTACATGTACTAATTCATTCATAAGTTACCTGCAATACATAAACTCCTGATACAAATAAAGGAAACATTTTACATAACGGCCAATTTGGTCGGTTGCACAAGTAACGTTATCCACGAAACTTTGCATTCGTACTGCGGCCTCTGTATTTCATTACGTCCTGGCCAGAAATATACTAGTTGGCATGTGCGCAACGAAGTGAGACATAGCACTGCAAGGCTGATACAATCAAAATTAAAATGACCAAATATTCCTTTTCCAGTGTTCCTTTCGCCATATATGTTTTTCCAACAGAGCATCAAGAATGACGTACCACAGGAACCTTTCAAATTTGTTTAGGCATAGTTTTGAAAGACAGATAAGCTTAACGACGTTTGTGGTAAGGAACTAACATGAAAGCTGAAATAATGGCAAATAAATATGTATTACTGGATGAGATAACAATACATATGAAGTAGGCTTGAGTATTTTTGATTAAAAACATTATAATCAGGTAAAACCATCCGCGTACTTCCCATAAATTTCGAAATAAGATAAAGTATTGAAAATCAGCTTATGTACGTTTATTAAGTGGACATTTTAAAACTGTATCAAACCACAAAACGTTTGGTAAGTCTACAGCTACTAAGCATTCATAGGTACTTTATCTATCTGGTTAAACAGGACGTAGCAATGTGCGGACCAAATTTAGGTCGGAGTTATATTGCTATGTGCAATATGCGGTCATGCCTAGAAATCATTCATATGTTCATGATTGTAATGTTAAAAAAGGGAAGGACATCTGGGTAACTGAGGAAGAAAAGAAACGGAAAAAAGACAAATTCATAAAAATAATAATCAATTATGTAAATTCTAGTTGTGTATGCAATACAAAAACAACTACGGACTTTAAAGTATCCAACCAAAATTACCATGTATTTTGAATGTTTCCATGTTTCTTTGAGCTAAACATCAAACTTATGTAAACTGCATAATTAATTAGTAAAAACCCGGTCAAGGTTCCTGGCTATTGATACACTCGGTGCTACCAATTTTCTTTAATGATATTACTGTACAACAGAACATTTTATTTTCTCTAACATAAATGATATCAACCCTAAGTTATAAAACCCGCCGATAGTAGCAATCGATTGCATTTTTGCCTAACCCGTCATATTATGTTTATCTATCCAGTCTAGAACGTAGGAATAATAGTAAAATTACTTTATCACAACCTAATCATTGTGCATGTATTCCTGCTACACCCACTCTTAACCACCGACTGCAGCTTGGCACTGAGAAATGAAGAGTTGACTTTGCTCATTGCTTAATCATTCCAGTACCCACAAGCTACAGAAACCAGAAAAGATACCCATTACAGAAGGCGTGTACTTGCCATGAAGGGATTGGCGAATATTTAAGCAAGGTATGCTTGGTGTTCATGGGTAGCATATATAAATGATCAGATTGCACAAGCGTGTGTGCTTTACACAAATTTTTCTTGTAGTATGCCCTGCCCCCTGCTACTTTTCTGTTGTGTAGTGCTGTTAAGTTGCTCTACGCTCCCATAAGCCCAATAAATAGTAACCTTTCGTGAAACCTCATAGCATACACATTATTATTATGATAACTGTGAGCTTAGGACATTTCTTTCCCAGAGTTTTATTCGTACTTCACTTCAGCCGGTAAACCTTCCTAATCTTTATGATATGCACCAGAAGCACAGCTTGGTAAACTTACCCATTACGGAGCAATGTGCCCTTAAGACAATTCTTGAACGAATAAATGAATAAAATACATTTATCATTGATCTGCCTCACATCAAGCTCCTTCGTTAGTTATTCCACGTTGGAACCGTAACAAAAGCTTTATTTAGTTTCATGGAAACCAGAAAAGTTAACCGCTATGCATAGGTTAAGCTTTGTGTTTAAGTAAGTGCCACTGCCGCAGCCGAGATGCCAGCAACCTAAATATTTTTTAGGCAAGCTCAGGTCACGTGTTAAATCTTCCAGATTGGATTGTTTAATAATATGCAGGTTGACAACATCAGCTTCAATCCTTTCAGAGATGTCAAAATCAGATGAAGTAACCGTTACAGGATCACTACTCATCATCATTGACATGTTCACTGGAGGCACGGGAACGGTATGTTGCAATCATATGGAATATGTTGACCATGATTCGGTGGACGAATCCAATATCATTGGGTAGACTGACATAGTGGTCTCTCGTGTGATCCTTGGCACCTTCCGCATCAATGAGATAGCAAAGCATCGTGATGCATTGGTTCAGATAAATATTGCATGAAACAGACAATATCTAATGCATATTTTTTAATCTTGATCACAAAATGACATCCCGATTTATGCGTGGTAGGCAGTATTGTGTAGTAAATAAACGGGTCAGCATTGTGACCTTGTAACGCAATGACCAATGACAAAACAAAAATTATTTCGGTCATTAATACAGCGGCACATTTGACCCACGATCAGGATAACAATTAAGGAAAAGTAGGTTTTCGTCGATTTTTATCAAATGGATAGGCGGCCGTGATCAAATATTTTATGCAATTAAGAGGTCCTTATTGCGGATTGCAAGCGCGCATTCGACGATCAGAATGCACTGCTTGGTATAACTAGCAGCAAAGGATTGCTTTTCTGTCATAAAATTTGTTTTGAACAGTAGACTAATCAACCATGTCCTTAATAGTTTAGTTTCAAATTAAACGTAAATGTCCAGTATCATTGTTTATGTAGTGCATGTGCACAGTTTACGTTGTGGTTGTAACACTTAAGACCATGGTGTGTATTCAGAAAAGAGTTTAGTGCAATCCGATTCTAATTGTTGCATATACTTGATATGATTGTCCTATATAAAATGTCGCTTAGCTTTTGGTACAAATGCTAACAAATTTGATAAATATAAATCGCAGGATGCCAAGGAAAGAAAGGTCTTCAATTGACTCCTACGGGTGACATCGATGTAACCAACGTCCTGATAGTAACAACTAGCGATTTGGAAATGACACTGGCAAATCATTACCGGAGATTTTTCATGATAAAAAAGCACATGTTACGTATTCATGATACACCTTGACACCTGTACGCTCATTATCTTTACCTAGCCAAAGTGCTGCGGCACAGCCTTCACTGTGCCTTCCAAAAACGCCACCTCAAAATCTCAACCTATATGCAACAGTTCTAAATCCTAAAATGTCTATAAAAATTCCAAGTGCCTTTATTATCGTGGTTACTAGCTTTTACAAACACATAGCATTCACAATAAGTAGCAAGTTTCGGAATAATTACAAGCACCGAAAGTTTAATCGTGACGTCGTTATTTTTTCCTGAGCCCAGTATTTTGAATTCGTACCGAATAACCCAACTTTAGTGCATTATTATAAAACTATAATTATTTGGGCAACTCAGTACTCAAGAAATGAGACTTAGGGCCGACCTACTATCAAGTGTCTGTCATCGTTTATTATCTAGCGGACTGCACATCTTACGTCATCTTCCATGGAAACATCGCCCAAAATAAGAGATAATCAAGTGAGCTACCGCAAATGTGATAACAAGTAAACCATACTAGTTCGTCATAATTAGAAATCAGTGGAATATTTTGATAAGGAAGCTGAACCACATGACCGAATGTAATATTGCAACATATGCAATGCTCTCTGGATGCACGACGTTATATCTAAATTATTGGCCGGAATGGCTTCAACCCTAAACTGCAATATCTGCGACCCATAATGGTACTAGGCTCCAAATATATGAAGGAAGTCCTAATGGATAACTTGATGAGATTACGCTACCTGTTATCGACAGTACTAGAAAAATAGATAGCTTGCGCAGGGCAACAAATTTTCAGTTATTCACTCCAAATTGCAACCATAGTAATTCATTTTACTCAAAAATCGTACGTAAAGAAAGAAACCAAAATTATTCGCGGCACCCAAAAAAGAGAGCGTCGCATGAGAGAACCTGGCTATCTGTTACATTCTTTTTAGCCATGTAGCCTGACCCAACATGAAATACCAGTGGGCAAACAGTAAATGGTTATCGGCATTAATACCGAACGTTCTGCTTCAAAA
Organism: Dicrocoelium dendriticum; assembly: GCA_944474145.2. Classification (NCBI taxonomy): domain Eukaryota; kingdom Metazoa; phylum Platyhelminthes; class Trematoda; order Plagiorchiida; family Dicrocoeliidae; genus Dicrocoelium; species Dicrocoelium dendriticum. The sequence goes on along the minus strand of OX104059.1, from coordinate 64,048,484 downwards.
CGAACCCGAATTTGTCGTCGACCACCCCAAACATTAGGTATAAAACCGCAACCCGGTTTAACACCAGCGCTTAAAATCTTATTATTAGGTAGGCCGCATTTACAGAGCGCCAAACGCCACAGCAGCAGCATCTTTGCATGATTATTGCAACTTCTTAAACTTTGGAGACATTAATTCTGACATCACTTTACCTATTATATCCATGTTTCAGAATGATGGAACTGCCAAAGAATTTTGTTAATTTTTAGTTAAGGAGTTATTCTAAGATGTAAAAGGTAGGGAACACTCAGTAATCTGCGCCAATGCTTTGCTTTGGTGCCAGATGCTTTTGTTAAACACTTATACACATAGCCATACTTGTACTGGCTGCTGAGATCGTCTCAACGGTATAGGAAGAGTAATCGCTGCCAAATATGTACTCAAAATTATGGGTTCGCGGAACAGTGAACAAAGAAAAAGGGTCAGTTGAAAACAATGTTACAAAATTTAATCCTACCGTGCACTTCAGCTTTAGGCATTTACAGCGTGGACTGGGACTGTCTGAAGTAAAACTAACCTTATTTCTTAGTTAATCATTATGGTTCATTCCTAAAAATTTGCCTGTCCATTGCAGCAGTGCTTACATTTTACTAAATTCTGACAGGTATGGAAGACTCGCATGTTCTGCAATAACGTGCAATGCGAGGATTATTCCATCTTGTTTCTTGCTATCCATGCTTATACTTGCATTCAAATTCGTGGTCTGGTCGACTTCTTCGAATTATTGTGGATGGTTAGTTAAGATAATAACTTGACTCAGTGGGTACAAAATTCTTCCTCATTATGTTATAAAAATACCCATCGTTGCATTCAGGCAACAGTTAAGAATATGAGCAAGTGCTCGATAACATTTAGTAGTTTTAAAGGCAGTAACCGTTCAGATCCTACAACGTATCGCTCAGTGACTTTCCTCCTTTTGCTCGCGAGGATGGTGGAAGCGGTCATCACTGAGGTCCTAATGGACTACCTGGAAAAATGCGACATTGCATCGGAGCTGCACGGCTTCCGTCAACACCAGTCATGCACAATCAACCTACTGATTGAACGAGGTAGTTGGACGGAAGTGGCTGATGAGGTGGTTGGCGTTGAAGTCATCTCTCTGGACTTCTCCAACTCTTTTGACCTCCTAACTCACTCATCCTACTACAACGGCTAAAGAGTTACGGAATCGTTGGCCCTGTAATTGGTTGAATGTAAACTTTCTTCACCAAAGGATGCTTCAACTATGCGTTAAAGGAAAACTCTCCAACCCAATTGAGGTAGAACATGGTGTTCCACAATGCTCATTGCTAGAATCGCGTTTATTCCTGGTGTTTATCAACAATCCGGAAAAAGTTATCTCCTCAAATTTCTTGCTTTTCATCTAAGATGTCAATATATGTCGCGTGATTAGTCACAATGAAGACCACGATATACTCAAACATTACAAATTTGTATTTATGAATGGTCAAAAATGAACCTGTTTCAGTTGCACATAGGTAAGTGCAAGGTGATCCATCTTTGTCAGCACCACGTGAGCGCTTACGCGGTTGGAGACCGTACCTTGGAGAAGGCCTCTCAGAAGTGTGACCTGGGTGTATTGGTACAGAAATATACCAGATGTCCGAGGCAAACAGAGAAGGTGGCAATAACATGCAACCATCACTTCGGCCTGCTTTGTATATCCTTCGGTCGGTTTAAACCCTCAATATTCAGCAAAATGATTAACGCCTATGTGCGATCTCACCTCAAATATGCTATTCAGATGTAGCGACCATGATAGAATCAGTTTTTCGCTGCCCTCGAAAATCTTCAACGAACGGCAGCCAAGGACTTCAGGAGCCTCTTTCACCTGTTCTATCAGCTTAGACTGAAGTCTCTAAGAATGTACAGCAGTCGGCATCGGCTTTTGGGGATAAATTACCTAATGGTTTACTAGATTTTAAAGGACCCGAATCACATTTGCCGTCCTTTTCTGGAATTGAACCACAACACCCATCTAAACGGTCATCCTCTGAAATTGCAATACAACATTGCCAGCTTGAATGTCGGAGAAATTTCTTTTCCCTTTTAGTGTGTCAGCTTTGGAAAGCCCTCCTTAATTATATCGTCTGTGCTCTCAATCTGGCGATATTCAAAAAGGGAGTTGAGGATGCTTTGTTTCATTAACATTTCATTTTATTAATTGTTAGCCAGGGGCAGAAAAACTTAATCAGACGGTGTCTTGCCAAATGACTAAACATTGGATTTATGGATTTATACGTTTAATACCCAAACATCTCCGCTATTCTACATAAGTCCATAGTGAGTTCAACAAAGTGCTTTTTACTTTATCACGTAACTAATTTTTCCAATACTTTCCATCCCAATAGAGTCGTTAAACATTGTTTTATAACACCATGGTTCCATCGTTCCACTGTTTGCTACTTAATCGTAATGCAGTTCTGAATATTCCAGATGTTGATCTCCGATATCGTTTGAGCGATTACGATTAATATCTTTGCAATACACGTTGGCTGCCTTTTTCTCCTGTCGATCTGTTCTGTTGTTTGCTCTGATTCATTGTGAGAAAAGATTTACATGATATTTTCCATACTTGACAATCCTCCTTAATTCTGTATCATTGCACATTGTCTACCAATCAAAACCGCATGTCTAATGCCAACGAGAAAACATCTGTTGAAGTGATTGTCAGTGATGCGAACCATTCGTTATAAATGCATTGCTGTAATGTGTCCCTGAGAATTCTGATTGCTATAAGGGGTTTTCATCGTGGTTGGTTTTAAACTCTAAATTTGTAACTGCGTGTAGAAATGAGATGTTTTCAAATGGGAAGATGAAGGTTACACAGATGTGTGGAAATAACCAGTGATTGACGCATTTCGTAAGTACATGCTTACTAGGGTCAGTTTGTAAACAATAACTTGTTACAACGATATGAGACTTAAAAAACTGGAAGGAACTTTGCGAGTTTTTACAAAATATTTGCATCACCTGCAAATACGTGTGAATATTTTAACTTTTAAGTATGCTGGAGACTAAAATGCCAAATTGACAAACGAAGCAGATTTGGCCGCTAAATGTATTACTTTTACTGAATGGTACTTGAAACCATATTTTCTACTGTTTTTTTGTGATAATGCGCAACGAGTGTTAAACTCACGGCATATTTCTTTGTGATTTGTTTACAACTGGCGCAGTTTTAGGGCAATTAAATGTTGGGAAGTTGGGTTGGACACCATAGAGAACCACTGGTGAACCACAAGAGAATGCTGCGGAAAGTTGGTATATTTCACTAACAGTGTTTCGAACAGGCATTCGATGTGACACGAATGAATAGTTTGGCCTTTGAATGCCCGTAGATGCATAAAGATAATAAAAGAGGTTTCGGTATAGCATTGGAAATCGATAGATTATCGATAGATTATCTGCGTCTAATTGAATTTATCTAGGTTAAATCATAGGCAGTAAGCAAATGCAAATTCAAGTTGCCCTTAATATTCATAATTATAAACCGTTGTGCTTTAAAATCTATTATTCAATATATTTAAAATATACATTTATAAAATCTTACTTCCGCGACCGTCTCATCAGCTCTTCTTCCTTAAATGTTTAACAAGTCATAACATTTGCAATGTGTGACACTATTCACTGCCATATTTATTCCTGGCAGCTGAGTGTTATTAGGATATTGTTCAACCATTTATAGTCAAGCGTTTTTTCAAGACGTTTAATTTTGTTTTATTAAAGGAAAATATAGAATATATATGATATATGAAATCACCAAATCACTGAATTTGACATTTTTTGGTAGTCGTTTTAAGAAGACATGCGTCGTCCGCAGAATACTTAGTAATCAGGTACAGTTAATCGAGGGACAAACATAGAGCTATTTCAAGATTATATAGATATTATACTGTGCGTACAATGTTAGCGTTTTAAAACTAGGAATGTAGATCCAATTTTGGCAAAAGAATGGAGGGCTAGTAGCTCAGGTTGTTCGGATGGCTGTAAAACTGTTCGCTGAGCTTGGCAATTCGGTTGCAAACATTTCGTCACCAATCGAGGTGACATCATCATTGCGTAGTTGAGTGGCGTGCAGTAGCATAGAGTAGCGTAGAGGAGCCTGGCACCGAGGAAGGTGTGACAGATGAATGATGCAATGTAGCGGAATCAGGTACACACAGTTAACACGCATTTCACGGGCAAGTGCAGTGAAGACTACCCAGAAAGCTATCCATTACTTACATCTCGATGTGTGTTTGTCAAGGAAACTTGCTACAACCATGGTTTCATCAGTGCTAACAGAATAATCCATCATAAATAATGCGCATTGCCAATTCGTACAAATATCTCCAAGCAACACGCTAGATAAAGGATCGTGTAACTGCTGGACCAAAGTAAAAATAGGGCTTATACAAATAAAAATGTGCATTAGCAGTGTTTACACTAGCAGTACGAATATACTAAATTAAAAGGACCAGTTCAGAATACATAAACAGAGTTTGAAGAAATACATAGTCAAAGGTATGTGGGTGTGCTACAAATAACAACAGCCATAACGCTATTGTGACATTCATAAGCTAGCCCATGGAACGTGGCAAATAAGGCAAGATTTTGTTACCATACGAAGTACAAGTTAATCTAATCGTACATTATGGGATTGCTTGAGAGACATAAGGTTTTTGAGAGTATATCATTTGGCGGAGGAGAGCTTTTACTTAGAACCTTAGAACAAAATTCATGCAAGCAGCAAAATGCTTACAGGCATTAACGTCAAGTACACAAGCTCTCGGCAAGCCATCAACGTTAGATCTAAGGGCTGTACCCGGATGTACGTACGGAGCTAGAGGTGAAAGCACATGATTGGAACGTATGGCGTTTTATTCGTAAAGTACTCTTACACGAAAATGTTCTCGCTAATTCGATATCAAGGTAACCGCTATCATGTAACTACAAAGGGTGTGATCCCTGAGTGATAAAATTATCATCACCTTCCGAACAGATGGCAGAACATGTTATCAAAAAGTGGCACAAAAAGCGCAAAAGGTTGCAATAGAAAATACGTATGAAGGCAATGTGCACCGGGCCTAAGATAGACAATGTAACATTGAGCAAGCAACTTACTAATACAATTCTCGCACAGAGCTCTTTACAAAAGCCTGAACTGACTCTAGGGAAGGCCTCATCTATCCTACAACAATACGACCAGCAGGCGACCCCGCAAGGGTCGCCATAGACCCTCACAGGAAACCAGCATTCACAAAAACGATTCCAACCACCGATACTCACACCTGCTTGTATATCAATGCACAAGGTTTCCTGAGCAAGCTAACCGAACTTTGTATTTGCCAGATCTCCAAGCCTTGGGATCTATTTATGGTCACCGAAACATGGCTGAACAAAATGGTCAAAGAAGCTGAGATTGCACTACCCAGCATGACTTCCATGCGAAACGATCGACCTAGCAGAGGAGGTGGATTGCCTCCGTATTCTTGATCCGATATGCATGTTGATGTCATTGAGGACGCAATAACGAAATTCGTCGATACTCTTTGGTGCCGTGTGCAACTAAGTCGTGGTAATGTGTGTCTACTAGCAACAGTTTACTGCTCTACAATATTCATCTTGGAAGTGAATCAATGCCTAGCTTCTGCAATGAAACGAGTGTTGGCAAAACCATACAATCACGTCCTTCTGGTGGGCGACTTTATACTGCACGTAACTGAAGTTCCAGCATCACACCGCAAACATTTCAGCAACAACAATGTCACTTCTCCCCACGATTCCGAATGGGTGACGCACCCTCTGTTTTGGACCTCGTGCTTCCGAACTAGGAACTAATGGTCGACACCGTGACCATAGATACACCACTTGGCCGTTGCAATCTAGCGATGTTGCGCTTTCGGTACATCTGTTACTAGGACTACATCAGTGAGAACAACCTAGAAACCTATGTCATAGCAAATTAGGATATACTGTCCAACTTTGTTTAAGAAATCGACTGATCTTTACTGGCTGAGAAGCCGCGCGACATCGCCTGGATGTGGTTCGTCACCCAATTTACTAAATTAGCAGCAAATGCTTCTGAAAACAAGCCCGTTTGCCCGGAGCAAGTGAATGCGTTGCTGAGGAGGCGTACTAGCAAATACATGGCCTTAAGGGACTCAAACTTGCGTGCCCGCAAAGTCTGTCCATGTTACCTGACCTAGGGGCTTAACCAGCTCAACAAAATAAATGGGTCAAGTTGATCCGCCAAGACAAACTCTGGCATCAACAGAAGTTAGTAGATAAATGCAGTACAACTCCAAACGTGTTGTATAGATAGGTCAACAAGCTCCCCAGAATGCAGCACGGGATCCCAGTTTTACGTGCAACAGTTGGTCTTGTGTAAACCGCATAAGATGCAGCAAACGTGTTTCGCAAAACAAGTTATCCATACTTCTCAGGGTGAATCATCATTTCATCCGCTAATAACTAAATAAATATATAAATAATTGTTTTATTCCTCGACAATGCGAGGTACAGACCAATTGAGTGGTCTTAACGACGTGTACAATGTGGTCGCATAATATAGTTAATTTTACGCGTTTCGTTCAATGGTTCCCATATGGGTTTTCAAAGTGATTAGCAGTTTGAAAATAGTATAGAGATTAAGCAACTGGGAACAATAACAAATGTAGATTTCACGGAAAGTTTAAGTAAAGTAATACGGACATCCCTGGAACTGTCCCCAAGGGACTTGCGTCCATGCATGTTATTCCCACGATGGGTTTTACCCGCACTTCCATGATCCAATTGGCTCTGTGCCGGTGTGGCAAAATGGTAAATAGGCCATCAGACTGGGCATAAAATGTTTTGTTATGGGCTGTTTTATGCATATATTATAGGCGATGAAGCCTCAGCTCATTCCGTCATGCAAGTCAATTAAGTGTGGCACTTTTTGTTTTACTCCAGCGAGTCAAAAGCAATATGATTTGCATGGGTATACTTTTTATTTTGGAAGCTGTAATCCGTCACCACAAGAGATCAGCCCAGTCATGACCAGCGGGGAAAAAGAAGACAAAGGATGAGGAATTAAAAAATATAATAATGAATACAAACGCTTGCCGATAGGCCAATCACAATTTGATGGAAAGTCTGGGCGAGTGACGACGATGGTACGGAGATATCAGCTTGCAAGGCGTAGTGCAGCTACGAACCAGTGAGTCAGAGGAGCAAACAGAATTGGTTAAGCAGAGTGATAGAAGTAAGATCGTTTACAGTTACATACCTAAGAATTTAACTTATATGTAGGTATTATTTTAATATTGAAACGAATAGGGTATATGGCGACTTTCATATGTATCCAGGACCTTCCTCATACAAATCATCCAGAGTCATCGTTTCGCTTAGTGTTGACCAGATATTTGCAACAGTCAGGTGAATATTAAACACGCATCTTAATTGCGGAGAGGTAGTGCAGTTTGTAATACTTAATGGAAGTTTGTTCCATTTTAACGCATATTTTACGGAGAAACATTTTGAGTGGAGCTATGTGCGAGACTTTTGTATTTGCATTGTGCGCTCGCTGTTTCTTAGTTCATAGCGCAAACAATTTTGAAACTCGAGTTGTGGCTAAGCAGCAAGTTTAATCCGAATAGTAAACGGTATAGAAGACACAGATTAAGTTTGATTCTACGTAGCCATAGCGGCTGCAGTTTTAAAGCCTCGCAACGCTCACGGTATGTCATAGTATTAGGCATGTTCCAAAACCTCTTTGTGAATGATCGTTGAATGTTTGCTAGTGCTACGATGTCCACTTTCTCAGATTATTATACACTATCGTACAGTACTCAAGCTTCGGCCTAACACATCTCTTATAGGCTTGAGGCATGGAATCCCTCAAAATAAGAGTTCGACTTATGTAGGCGATCAATCTTCTGGGAGAAGACTGCAAGTGTATAACATGTTCTAAAAAAATTAAATGAGGAAGGATATCTTAGAACAAGGTCTCGGACTGCGCCACATAGAGGAATAGGGGCATCGTTTAATATAAGTATGTTCAGAGAGGGGCCACAGCCGTGAAACAATAGATTACTCTTGGCAGTGGCAAAGTGCAACTTCCAGGAGTTACTCCAGTGCTCCAATGTGGACAAGTCAGACTGAACACAGGCTAATTTAGGATTACATTGCCCAGGGGCGGGACAATGGACAATTTTAACATCATCAACGAAAATGAATGGCTTCCCCTATGAGATTTCATCAAGGAGATGGTTGAAATAGATTAAGAATAAAAGCGGGCCTAGCACGCTACCTTGGATCACTCCACTAGAGATTGTAGTAGGTTCAGATGTACAGTTACCGATTTTGTCTACTTGCCTTCTACCCTCGAGGTAGGAAGATAACCGAGATAGAAGCGAATTTGTGGTACCATAAGACATAAGCTTCAGCAGCAATAAATTTTGTGGGTCACGGTCAAAAGCCTTCTGGATGTCAAGAAATATTACGATGATGGCACTTCCGGCGTCTCTTGCTCTAGTCACATAATCAAGGTAATCTAACTGACAGGTATTGTACGGCCTAACTTACAAAACACCGTGCTGCTGTTTACTGAGAAGGCTCATAGAACTCAGATATGCTATTATGCGTTCTTTAACTAACCTGTCCATGATTCTGGAGATAACATGGGTGGTGAATTGGGCGGTAATTTTTTACATCTTGCATAGATCCGCTTTTGTGTCATGGCATTTTAGTTGATTGTTTCCAGTGTATATGATACTCCCCATTGAGCATAGAAAGTGGACCTCCGTGCTTGACTAGAATTGGCGAGATGTTGTCAGGGCTTGGTGAATTTGATGACTGGACTAATCTGAGTTGGCGACATATGTCACTATGTGTAAATTCAACTGTTTGGATTGTATTACTGCCTGTGTGTATCAGCTTGAGCTGAGGACCTTCTTTCGCATTAGTGCATAAGTAGGCATATAGTAGCCCAATGAAGATCGAACATATGATTGCACAATCGGTAATGGCAGTTCCATCAGCGTTTACAATAGAGTTTATACAACTTGGCTTTCTATTCTGCCTGTGGTCCAAACGTTTTGAGATGAAGCCTACCATGTTGGCGCCCTTCAGTGCCATTACCTCCTCAGAGCATGGCATTTTGTGGTGATCTTGCTATAACGCTGTAAACAATCTGGTGTGGATCATCAGCAGAGTGAAATCGTTTGTTTTTCTAATATTTTCTCTTTATTTTATGAAGTTTAGTGGCTAACTTGTTTAGATGCCTGCAAGAGCAGTAGTCCTTTTCAACTTTTTACTAGGTTCTGGAACCATAACTTCAACACAAAGCTAAATACGGTGATATAACTCATTACAAACAGTTTATAAATTATACGCTAAGAAGAATGGATCCCAATATGAAGACCTTATAAGATCCGAGAAAATTGCCCAATTCACCGAAGAGAATAGGCGGTAACTGATCACTGATTCTATGGGTTAAGAAAGAATTTGGAAAGAAGAACCAATGATGTTATGATCACTACCCGGCAACTTGTCACTGATGTATGTGGACACATGTGAACATCCCATAGTAAATATTAGACCGAGAGTGTTACCAAGCCGTGTAGGTTCTTTGACGTGCTGTACCCATCCCAGTCGACCAAGAGTAGACATAAAAGGATTGTGTTTTGTGGTTTATTGTTAAGAGACCATGGGCTATTGGGCATATTAAAATCCCCATCGATTATTTTATTAGTGTATGAGAGGTCAGCAATAAAGAAAAATGTGTCCAACAAGTCATCGTTTACGTTGAGTGCAGACGATGGGGGTTTGCAAATGCAACATACTAAGAGATTCGTTGAATTAATAGAAATGCTAATCCACACCGAATCAGGAAGTTTCCGTGGGAGTGGTTCATTCAGAGTAAGTACCAATTATTTGTCTTTGACGTAGATTATACAGCCACCACCTCTACCATAAAGACGGTCATTACGAAAGATGTTTTAACCCAGTATTCCGAACAATGTGTCAGGCATTTCTGCTGAACATCATGTTTCATTCTTATTACTACATCAGGAGAAGAAAGCTGAAGAATATTACGCAATAAGTGCATTTTATTTAACCGTGAACGGGAATTAATTAAAAGTAAGTGCAGTGTCTTGTTATCCGTTTGGTTGTCTACAGGAATCCAGGTACAGGACCCAAACGAGGTGGTATTTGGAGAGAGTGGAGTGGGGATGGTGGCTACGGAGGACATATAATTTGCGGAATTAGTGTCATTTCGGGGTGTGGAGGGTAAAACGCCACTGGACTCCCAAAAATATGTCGGAAGGGTGCAATACTGGGAAAATGTCGACCCACGATGAGATTACAGTTTGCTGGCTGTTGCATGCAACCTACCTGCTAGTTAAGATTATTTGCATGTTGGGGTAGTTTGAGAGGATTTTCTTTGTGCCAATTTCCTCAGCTACTTAGAGTTCACTAGCAAGTGACTCACAAGTTATGGAGCGCACAGGTTGCATATTCAAATGCTGCGTGGTTGGTGCTATGCCGATTGTCTGCAGGTTTTCAATGGTGAAAGAGTTAGATGGAATGTTTAAAATAGCACTGCTATTATTGTGCGTGGGAGCAAGCGTATATATGTCACATGAGGTTTTGCTACCAGTACTTTTACAACATTGCTGTTCCGCAGTGTTTTATTTGTTAGAGATATGCAGATTCTGGAGAGGTTTTCAGTGACATATCATAGCGTCTATGCACCTGACTGGTGAACGACAAACAGTGAGTAGAAATAGTCGTTTGCGCAATGGAACTTTCTTGCATGTTCGGGGAAGAGTTGCGCAGTAATGCTGGACTGACCTGACTTTGAGTAGAGTTAGAAACGATAATTTTTCGACAGTTGAATTTTAATGGCACTGAGATCCGCGAGAAAGTCTTTGTCCAGCGGAAACGAATGCTAAGTTGGACTTCGAGAATCCGCTGGTGTTTGTCTTGCTACAATCAACCTCCATTGAGATCTCGGTTCACTTGAGGTGGACCTCGGTCTTTCCAGTCTCATAGATCGTAAGGAAAATGGAAACATTATGGTGTTGGTCCTACCAATACTGGCACCATGAGCCAATTTGCTCTGAGTTCCATCCCAACTGAGGCTATCCCCAACTGATGAGTCGTAACCAGGACGAAAGCGCCGTCATGGGGTGCCAGTGTTTGAATGAGCAAAACCATAATATTTCCATTTTACTTAAGGTCTTTAGGATCGGAATGACCGAGGTCCACCTCAAGTGAACCGAGTTCTCAAAGGAGGTTGCTTATAGCAACCCTACCACTAGCGGATTCTCTAAGTCCAACTTTGCATTCGTTTCCTCTGGAACAAACGTTGCTCGCGGATCTCAGTGGCATAGTGTTTATGGCTTGAACCATGAGCCACTAGGCTCTGAGTTCCAGCCCAACTCCGGCTGTCTCCAACTGATGTGTTCCAACCAGGACGAAACCGCGGTCTTGGGGTGCCAGTGTTGGGATGAACTACATCATCATGTTTCCATTTTCTTTACGGTCTTTGAGATCGGATTGACCGATGTTCACCTCCGGTGAACCGAGGTCGCTCTAGAGATTGCTTGTAGCAACCCAACCCCAAGCGAATTCTCCAAGTCCCATTTTGATTACAGACTGTTTGTCGGAAATAAGCTATTTGCACTCAGTTTGTAATACTATTAACTGGGTTTCAGCACAATGGATGGGTAATCACTCCTAAGTGGTAATGTGTTCTCACTACAAATGAATTTTTCAGCATGTGTGTCATTTGAAAATTTAACAAGTGCTGGCTAGACCTGATTCCAAGATTTCTTTCGCAGCCTCAAGCAAGAAAACTGCAGTCTTACGATATGATCATCGTTCGCCACTGCATAATAGATAGCCTCAAGCGATAACTTTCTGACAAATTAAATGCTATCACATTTTTGAAGCGTTTAATGCGCTCATTAACCTAAAATGCAACATGTGTAAGATTCACAACGGATCCAAGGTGTTTCACTTTTGGTGTATCTGGAGTGTTAAAAAGGTACTTAAGCGAGTTAAGTTGCTTTAGGAATTGGTACACAGATTCAAACCTTTCCTTAAATCCTTCAGCTGTAGTTCAAGTGCGGCAATCGTTTGAATCGCTTTAGAGGGGGATTCTGCATTAACTGCGCTGTGCTCTCTCAGAGAAACCTTATGAGAACTATCATTTGGTTCCTTTTTTACTCTTACGCGCGACTTCGGCTTCATATTCATTTTAGATTATCAGCCTTTCATTTTTTTGTGCTCCCGGACTGGTAATAAGCAGGATGTTTTGCCAGCGTTTCATTGGCTTCCTGTCTCCTCTTTGAGTTTCTTGTTTTACCTGAGATAACTAGCATTTTTATTGGTTGGTCACTCGGTTTTAGGGCTTGTATAAACTGTTTTATGTGAACAAGGTTAAGAAAGTAGGGGACAAATTTCACCGTTTCTGTTACAGTGATCGAGACGAATCAAACAGCTATCGGCAAAACACCGAGGAAACTGACTACGAGTTTAGGGCTTCCGTCTAAAGTTCACAAGAATCACACGCGTACAAACAGGCCACGGTTTAGTTGCAACGATCGATACAAACCAACCGGTTTTAAGAGCACTCAGTTGTCCAAATTCCGCCAAGGGTAGATTGTCCTTCAGTAATCGACCGCTCTGTGTAAAGGTAGCCCTGAGGTCAGATCCGTAGCGTGCCGCGTCACGTTATGCCGCTGGTTCCAACAGGCGCACACGCACAAATCCGGCCAGACAAATAGATTTGCGTGCGTTCGAGAAAACGCGATTCACAATGCGGCGTGAGAGCTCTTGGTCAACCAAGGCGATATACGAAGATATAATTGCTCCTAGTTGCCTTATGCAGCTACCGACAGGATTGGTTTGGGTCTCTTGAAGTAGACCGAGCAATAAGCTTTTCGATAATCCAAAAATCTTGCTGAAGGCAGAAATGTGATGCACTCGTAGGCGAATGACTGCGCTGAAACACATCCAAAATGAAAAATCGGCGTTTGATGTTGATCCGTTTACAGTACCCTCGAGAAGGTTTGCGTAATGGATAGGCCCGATCGAGCCCAATTGAATGAGGGTACCCAGGCCGATATGCGAAAAAATTAGAATCCGAAAACTTGAAAAATCAGGAGCCACGAGAAATTTCCGACCAGCAAAGCGGTTGCTGTCTACACCTAGATTCATCGCCTACAACATTAAACCACGTATCGCTCAAGGAAGCTAATGTGATGAAAACGCTCATGTCATTGCGCGTGCGCAGCTCACCTGGCGGGGACGGCATCAGAATAAATGCCTTGAAGACAGCGGCCACGAACACAGAAATATCAGCCACCAAATAGGACGCCTATCGTATGGCAAAATAAAGAATGCACACACCTACCAAAAAGTGTGACTATGTGATGATTTTACATAAAATATTCAGTGATTATTATTTGTTACTCCTTTTAACCAAGTGGCTCAGAATATATAACCGCGAAATTCGAATTCCAATTCGCGTGTTCTTACTGTAGAGCGTCAGTGTCGTAGTAGCAAGTTAACAGGTAAGTTTCCTCGAGCATAGCCTATAATATGAATGACATTTTCTCTTCTCTTTAGCTTCCTATTTCGTCTTCCAATTCGTTGGAGTAACAACCCATTGTGCATTTTTAGGCCCTCCATCTAGTCGACTCGAACTCAGTCCTCTATCGGCAGCTGTGAGAGTACCGCCCAGCTAGCCACGAGAGGTGACACAAGCATACCGTTTATCCAGCTCCGACATTTATTTGGTGGTTTTCCAGCCGCCTACGAAGCGTCCCCTTTGAATTCTAACCCCGTTTCACTTGGAGGATGAAACAGCGCGAACCTAACCATGTGCTTATCGGCCCTCTCCGCAACTTGTCGGTGTGGATACACGCAGAAGTATCCATGCGATTAGCTTAGATGCTGCAAATGGTTTAATGTAACACACTTGTCAAATGAAGTAAAAAACGAGTGTGTTGTCGTTTCGTTTTTAATTTGCACGCACTTACTAAATTATAACACCTTTCTATACAATTTTGCGTATGCACATCCAACTCCCACTTCAAACTAATGTTAAGCAGAAGTGCATCTTACTCGGTGGACGCTTGAAATGACGATTTAATTATTCGATGATCCTTCAAATTAAAATTGTTACTCTAACCATCCTACGGAATTAGTCAAGCATGTGCACTTTTTACTCTTAATAAATCATTGTGCTTTGTATCTCACATCTGTAAATATGTTTATTCGGTTGCACAATCCAAACATAGTAATTATAAAGCAGTCCTGGGAAGATTTCTGGGAAACAGTACAAATAGCGTGGTGGTATACATGCAGATACAATTCATAAACTTAAACTTCGTGGCACGGTAAATTCGTAAGTCACAAAGTATATTATGAAATCTTCTATTCTTGTGAAAGTTCTCCAAATCATACAGAGACCACGACGGGTTTTACGAAAAATATTCACCGATATATTAGACACTGGATGAATAGGTATGGCTTTGTCCTCAAGTTAATAGAGAAGTGCAATCTCATAATTCGCAGATTATCAGGATGGAAACGTAAAAAGTTTACAGCAATACATTTTAGAACATTAAATTTAAGGGACCTGGTTTTGGACCAAATCAAATTTCGTCTACATAGCATTAAAGCGCAGATGTTTAGTGGTGTGAGATCTGCACCACGAGACAACACCTTCAGCCTATTTACATTAAATTAATGTTGATGATATGAGGAGTATTTTTAGATATAAACGGAATGGAATAGATGAGAGATCGCGCTCTGCAAAACACTTCAGTCGCGCGGATCATAGATAAGTTTTTTTCGTTTAAATGAATAACATGCATTTTATCAGTGAAATAGTCACGCAACAATTTAGAAATATCTGGGAGGTCTCTTTTCAAAGAAAATAGGTTTAGCAGTAGTGATGGATCAAGACTCCCAAAACGCATTTGAATAGTCAAGAAATATAGCTCCAACCGACCTGCACTTCTTATTTGACACAAAGGCCACTGTATGCACTGTGTAAGATGCAGCACTATGTGTATGATGCTGAATTCTGAATGCAACAAGGTAAACTTTATTAGCGAGAAATTGGCTGTGGAATTGCGTAGAACAAGTAGTTATTCGAGAACATTATAAGCACGGAATATAAGCAATAGGCCGATACTTGAAAGGTTACACTTTATGATTTATCGTTCTTCTTACTGACCTCCAGATGTTGGAGATGGCAACAATTTTGTGATATTATTATATGATGAGCTAAGTGCAAGAGCAAGACATTGCGGTGCCAAGGCCTTTTAGCAGACAAAAGGACTAACATTAATAGACCAAAAAATTCATCGAGTATCGTAAACTATCACATGTCAAACGCTGCTTTTTAAAACTTTTCTAAGTATATGAATGGTATCATGGCGACAAAGTTATGGATGAAAAATGCTGCTGCATTTTAGTAAAGAGTGGATTCCGTTATTTCTTTTGCATTTATCTTGCTTTTTATATTATTTATTGAAATAACTTTTTATTTAACACAATTCTTATTAGCCTACTACGCGCTAAAGTTTGGCGGCCCATTTTCAACAATTCTTCTAATATAATTAACTCCTAAATATTTAAATGATTTTTATGTATGAGAGTTTTATATGGAGATCTTGTTAATAATTATTATTGAAAGTCAAAGCCCATTTTGAATTATAGAACAATCCAAATGCTTATACTGGTTTGGCAAGATAATATATATTGAAAACCACACTGCAATAACTGCAAATATATAAATATACTAATTAACTCAATGAGGAATATTGACAATTCATGTAACTATAATGGGGAATGTATAACTTGTTGAAAAGTTAGTAAATATTTCAGCCATCTGCTATGCGGATGTTTATGTAATATTTACATATTCTGCTTGATGTATATCAGGACGATGTCGGCAAAAACAATTTTGCTTTTTCTCATTATCATGCAGAAAAATATGTTTGTGGCATAAAAAGATTTGATGGTTCAGATAAAGTTCCAGCACATGGTTTCTGGTTATAATCTTACCAAGCTTACTGTTGCAAGATTGTATTTAAATACATCCAATGAAAATTAAACTTGCCGCATTATCTTTGTGAAGCATGCAGGGCCCTTTGTATGGTTATATTGCGCGCACCCTAACGTAGTTATATACTTCTAATTAACGATGTTTGTTATTGAATTAATCAACTTTTGGCAGTCATATAGTTCCAGGCCACTACGCTTCATAATATAAATGCAGAATCTTTTACGTGCCCTCCCTCAAAATTTGCAGCTGTTTTTGCAAACTCTTTGGCAAAACGGGGTGGTCGCAGTGGGTTATAAGTATAACCTTGTCAATATTTCCAGCTATGATGATATGACGCATAACGTAGATTCAAGCGTTCCAAGTAGGAACATTTCCAAGCAAGTGCTTCACTTGTCAACTGAACAAAGCTATTTGAAACACAACATAACCGAGCAATGTAAAACAACCATTTTTTAGGTAGCCAACTGCCACTGCGTTAGCGTAAGTGTGGTAACGATTATGGTTTACGGATTTCTTGCTTAGGGCATAGTTCAGCACACATTATTAACCAGCATTGCGTTTAAAGGCAACCAGTACCGCTCCGCATGATGTAGTGTGTATACGGTTCATGTTTCCTGCATGCAACTTCGGAAGAATTAAGTTTCCGTATAATTATGTCGGTAACACTTTCAAATGAAAATTAGAACATTTACATTTTTAGAATAATCTTATTAATTAATACGCTTAAAGGTCTTTTGTTTCTAGAGTTTGTTACATAAAAGCACCTGATATGGCGTGATTCTTGCATATCTGGAATAAGTCTGAGCGCTAAGTTGGTCTGAATTCTCCAGTTTGCACCTCAATTTAATACAAACTTGATAATTGCTAATATAGCGATCGCCGAAGCGCTGGTGATTGGCAACGTATTCTTTTGCTTAAGAACGCATTAAAATTTACGTCTAATTGTTGCTAATTCATATTGGCTGGATTAAATTACAATGAATCAAGAGAGGTAGAATTTGAGTAAAGAATTCGTTTCGGTAATTCTCACCGGACTCAAACATTACTTCATGAGGAAAATGATAAATGTGCCGGATTAGGCTGCGTATTGAACTCAATGTTTAATTTCACGGGTAAAATCAATAAATCACGGGGTAATTGTAGGTGACAAGCATGTACAGGGGAAATCACATCCGAAGTTGCAGGCCACGGTAGAAGTAAATGACGTATAAACTGTTTTTGTACGCATAATTCTGGCTTGAGATGGCGAATGTAGATAACTTCCGCGATAGACAGAAGATGCATCCGGAATCCGCGCGTGAAACGTTCAGGAACAGAAAAGATGACTCTAAATTCATTTTCCGTTCCTGCTTGACTGCACTGTGCAAAGTTACTACTTAAGCATTGTTCTTTTTTACTCACTATCTGCGACAACTAATATTGGTGTGCTACTCCAAACACCAAAATTATTAATTTAGGAAGTAGATAAATACCATGACTTTCATAGTATCTACGCAACAAATTTTACAAAGCGATGGAAGCGTGTTCGGTAAACTGTTGGCCTCAACGTTGTGCGTGCAGAATTATTGGTTGGGAACATAGCTGTCTGGTGCCGAAGTGGGAATATACTCCACTACATATAGTGCTAAACCAAGTGATTAGGTAGGAGACCACTGTGTAATGAATCCAATTAGCATAATGATACTAAAAACAACACTTTTGTTCCGTAGGTATTAGAAAAGAGCAAAAATTGAGTTTGAACTAGTGTTTTTGGCTAAATGAAATGGACTCCGTTACACACACTTGCAACAAAATGGTAAAACGTTCTAATTGCTGCACTGTCGAAATTATATTTCAGTGTTTACAGAAGCTAAAATAAGCAAGCACCGAAAAGTAGCAGTAAACTAGCGAGGCATTAAAGACGCAGTAAGCACATGCCCATGAATACCCATTTACTCAGAGGGTCAGGGACAACAATATTCCTAGTCAACACAGCTGTCAGATCCATTTTTCCAAACGCTACGGACGGATAGACGATACTGTAAATTAATCCTTAGAAGACGGCATAGCTACGCACTAGTGTCTTTTTAATAGGGCTGTGTTAATGTTTGGATGTGCCTGATCTTTCTTAAAAAGTAACCATCCAGAATTTTGCATCATTAACATGGTACAATTTCAAGACCCCATGGCTCGTGAATGGCTTTCCCACTTTTATTGCCACAAGTTAACAAGTATCCGTTACGTTTATTCGCTACATGGAAACTTCCACGGCCAGGCTAATTTTTGGCCCTTCCTGTTCATTGATGTGCAGCTGTCATTACAACTGTTAACATAAATAAATTCCTGCACAAACGGCATGACTATAGATGACATGCAATGTGACCATAAATCTTCCTTCCTATTTCTGATATCCAGTAAGAATAGGCAAGGTAAAATATGTGGGCAATATATGTGGAAAATATTACAGTTACATAGTATAAAGATTCAGACGAAAACATTCATATAACTACATATATAACAAATAAAGCGTTGTTTTCATCCCATTACCTACGAGTTCAATTAATGCGGTATTGTTAATAATTGAATTGATATTTATTTATTCCTGTAACATGATAATTTTAAGAAATGGAAATACGTTGTGCTTAATGATAAAATGCAGCACACCGGAGTGTCTTTTGCTTCAGTGCATGCAAGCATCTTTTATTCAACTGTATGTATTTTGCTTTAATTAGGAAATAATAGCCTTTAATAAAACTGAATACCATAGGTTTTCGACAGATAATCGTTCGGCAATTTGAGAAGTCCTCTGTTTATTGCATACCAAAAATCACATAAGGATAGATTACACACCAAGCATACCGTGCTTTTATTGGGGATGAGGCAATATAGACTGGACGTTGGCCACTGAATTTCTACTCAGATGATGACAGCAAATACTTCGAGTAGCTTAAACACGTATGCGGTTGATTAAAAGCTTATTAGAAAGATCTGTGCGGAAATAAGACATTTTAGTTAATGTACAGTAAGAAGTATATGAGGCTAATTCTTCTTAACTGTATACATATTTGTTCACGCATTATGCTAAAAGGTCTTGTTAATTCTTTGTACACTCTTGCTTTTTAAACCTACTTTTGCTTTTAAGTTAATGTAATATATTATAGATTGATAGGTTATCCCTTCTCTGAATACGATGCACCCGTAACTACTTGCTAAAACGTTTGCAGAGCAGTTTTACAGTTGAGCGATGCACTGGCTGCCATATGAGTAGGGTACAATACTGGGGCACTGAATAGTTTAAACCGACTATGATAATTGTTCGTACTTGTTCATAATGTTATTTACTGCGTATATCTTAAGCTTATAGCTTATCATTAAACATTCAGACGAACAATCATTGATTTTTCTAATTAAGGAAATTATAGCATTTCTGTGAACTGTACACACTCGCAGTCGGTCGGTCGGCCCAATCAGTTGCTGGCAAAGGCTATCTGTGACTAGGTTGACGGTTTAAAATCTTACTTTGTCTAACGCATACATGGACGATTGTGCCTGAGCAAACTCGTTTGGTAAAACCAGATATTTGTAAAAATAGATGGCAATGCATGTTGTCCCTGAAGTTTAAACATTGTGCTTCACACATTTGTTTCCAATAAAACACTGTAGGTATAAAATTTCTTTAATCCCTAACAGTATTGATTGCCTTTAACTATTCTTTCCAATGGATAATAAGTTGTTATGAGTCGGCTGAAAAGGTTATAAGCCTGTTACTTAAGAACTGTGACTTCGCATACATATATTCGACACGTCCGGCTAATTCGTGAGTCAAAGGGAATATGAGAGTCTGTTTACTTATAACTAGTGCTTGTTGTAATGAACAGGCATGCAACGTCAGCGCAGATAGTGGGGGTGTGAAATGTGCACCCTAATGGACCTTCGAACAATTAAACCGTCAAACTAGCCGCTATGACGGTAACCCAACGAAGAGCAAGAAGACCTTAAAGAAGACGATGCTGAGTATCATTTTTACACTAACGGCCATGTCTTAACTTTAACCGAAACGGAATTTGCGTTGTTGGGTGATAACCGCGGCCTGAAAAATTCATTAGTGAGCGTAAAATAAAGCAAGAATTAAGAGTATCTGCAAATGTTAAAAATATGCTTTTCTAAAGTAAGCAGCGTTTACGGTGTCACAGTGTGCTACTACAAACTTCTGAATTGTTAAATGTCTATGGAAGTAAACTAACGCCCACATTCACTGCGGCACACTTAGCAAACTTTCAACATATTGTCGCAAATATCGCTGACAGCATTTACCGGACTTTAAACTGGGTTCATTAATAGGTAATGGTACTGAGGCGGATATTATATGAAGGACGGCTTCGTAGTGAGTGTGTGTTTTATCTGTACTAATGTAGCAACCTGCAAAGTACAACTGTGGATAGTATGAAGCTAAATGTCACCGAGTAAATCTGATGCCACTTGCGAATGTATGTAGTATCCATCGTCTGTAGCCGATATACATTCACTCTGTTAATAGATTCCTGTTTGATAAACGCTCGAAGCGGAGTAACTATACCAACCTACATACAATTTCTCGTCTCAAGGGATTTCAAAGTTAACGACCTTGATATTCGCATCTCCCAGTGAACATTCTATGTACAGCTGCATAACTTCATCCCCCACATACAAATATACAACTCTACAAGCTACTCCACCGAATTCATTGGTCCTTAAGCTCGAAAATTAAACGTACATAGTTTACCAGATGATAACCAAAATTCCATTAGTTTCCATGACACCGTATGCATAGCATGAACTGTGTTTATTATGCTGAGTATTCAAATTATTAGATATAATTAACACATACATTTGCGTCCTTCCATGTTTCAACAGACCGGTGTCTATGCAATTTAAATGCGGGAACAAATATCACATTTACAAGCTCTGGGAGGAGCTCGCCGTGGAACTCAATGATAAGATCACAATATCATTTGCAACTGTGAAACCGATTATGGGAAATAGGAGTCGAATATGCACAGAAATTGGGATACTTACAAGATATGCCTGCGGGGTGTTCCTGATTCAGAAAGCTGAGGAAATTTATGATACATAGCAATCACTGTATCCCACTTGAAGTTGAGAGCAAGTTTAGCTGCCCTCAGTGCTTGACCAATGATCCATAGACAAGGAACCTCTTTTGAAGTCGCGTTAACATATTTCGTGTATTAACGCATAAAAGTTGCTTATTCAGCTCACGCCATCTGACACTCCGTGTAACATGCACGCATCACAGATACGCACACGCAGACGACCGGCGGGCCGTCCAATTTCTCATTCATATATATGGTGGGATGCATCGGATTCCGGATTTGGCAGTAAAGGTGGCACCCATGGAACAGCCATAGGAAATCTGTGCCTACAGAGGACCGTGGATGAATTGAGCTGCACCAACCACAGCTCCATTCACACACATGTATATTTTTGACGCAGGCTTGAGTATGGGATTTTGATATAAATAATTACGGCTTCGTCGCAACCATTTCAAATCAGATAGTCCTCCACATGCCCGAGAAAGCATTGAGCCACAGTTTCAGCCTGTCGAACAGAAATAGTAGTTCGTATCTATCAGATCCATCAGGATTCGAAACCATAACAACTAGCGGTTTGTACCGCCAGTCAGCAGCTTATGCAACCGTGCCACGGGAAACAGCTTTGAACTGTCATGTTTTGCAAGTTAACTACATTAAATATATATCCAGCCTGACAGTTCCTAAATGATATGTCGTGCGTCGCTGCTGTCAGCGGATATCGTGTTTTCCTGCAATGTTCGTAACTTACATGACAATGGAAGATGAGACACGTTATAGCTCAGTTAGCTTGCAAATCATGACGGTTCGAAGCTGTTTATTGTAGCCCAGTAACATAACCTGTTGACTGGCATTGCAAACCGCTGGTGGTCATGTGTTCGAATCCTGATGCATTCGGTGGATGAGAAATATTGATGATGCCCACCGGCTAAAACTGGAGTCTAGTGCTTCTTCGGCTATGTGGACTATTATCTGATGGGGAACTGAGTGCGACGAACCCTTAATTGCACATATATATATATATATATCGGCGTTTGGTTTGAATGCGATTTTAGACTGATACTTCTTAAACAACACCGGCATCCCGACCGAAAGACCGTTTCCGTTGACTTACATTTATGTTCTCCTGCAGCTTACTAGTGTTATCCGACGGCGCTTCTTAATAATAACGTGTGAACCCAGTGGAATATTATGTTTATAAAATGTTTATACTTATTACCTGCAGATTAGAGTTGTCTGGAATATCATTAAACCTGCTCAGCTACCAGCTCGGTGAATACGGGTAGGACCAAATTGATGTCCTGAAGTCCCATAATCGCAAGATGGTTTGCCGATAGTATTAGAGGTATCGGGAACTTCTTTACAGCTCGATTCACATTCCGCCGAGTCACCTAAGAAACATCGGAATAACTTCTAAACTTATTTACTCACTTCAGTTGGAACGTAAGAGCTTTGGAATAGTTCTCCACATCAAAAACAAAATCCAGAGTATCACGATGGTGCAAAAGCGGATTTTTGGAATAACAGTCGCATTCAGGAAATTCAACTCTACAAAGGGACCGTCGCCGTGATTTGGGACGAGGTAGTGAAAGTTGATCGCCTTAAAGGAGATGTTGCAAAACAGTTGCGATTCTTTTTCTGCTTATATAAGCTTATTGCAAGTTGCCAATATTTATCACGCACTTCCGTTGTAGTAACCAAAGACATAAGAGCAATTTCGCTAACTATTTAGTCAAATAATGAAATTACAACATTATAGTGAACAGGGACATTATTATTTTTGTTATCGTTTAGGAAGCATTACTACATTACTAACTACCGATAAATGTGCGAAACTGCTGGTTCAGTATATTAATTAATCTTTTTGTGTATCCCATTACCAATATATACCATCGTGCTTTTTTGCAGGGTGTAAACTCCGATTGTCTGGCATTCGTACTACCGCAAATAGCCTATTCGGAATAACGACATATTTGGCACAGAACTTGTCTCTGCTTCACCGATTACGCAAGTATTAAGTAGTTTTTAAAACATTCACTTACATGTCGTACCCCTGCACCCTTCATCCTACCGGTTTGAGATTTGCACAAAGTCCCATGTATAAATGTGCGGATCTGCTGTGGTTATCATAGAAGTTGCGAGCATTACTATATGAATTGCTCCTTAAGTTACTTGTGGAAATATCAGTGCCTTACTTACATGTAATGACGTTGCTAAGTCACCTGCTCGTCAGCATATCACACCGATCAATCTCTTCACCCAAAAATGGTATTACCCAAAGCTTTCACAAACATTAGCGCGACCTTCCTTCTCTGTTCATCCTATACGTCTAAGGCAGGATGATAATATAGTGCTGTGCCTTAGCCACATCCCATAACTTTGGTCAGGATTGTCGCCGTTTCTTTTGTCTTAAGGCCAATGATTGCGGACGATTTCACTGAAACTATCAGCTGTTATGGTTTGGGGCAACGTAATATTACTGGCGAGAATATACGACGACCGACAGGCCCTCAAACACAACTAGTGGTTGAGAGGATTGCACTTCCAACTGCAAATGAGCTATAAATCAAACTAGCAGGTACCCATAATTGTACTAATTGGACTTCAAGAAGGCTTTCTTCCACATGCTCTAGTTTACCGACCACGACTCCAAACAACATTTCTAACAAATAATGAACTCTTTCAATGTAAACTGTTGTCCACAGACTAGCTCTGACCCAGATGCTCAGCAGAATTTTATGGTCCACTCACTTACTAATTTTCGTGGTTAAGTAGCCGACAATTATGGTATAAGTGTCTTTGGTAGGACAGCAGAAGAGCAAGATTCAGAACGGCACGCATTTTTATGACAGATAAAGAAGCGTACTCTTTGCTTAAATATCGAGAATGGTATGTTTAGCCCATAAACGCTATAGCCCGCGAAAACGTATTAAACACTTTTTTTCTCAATGGCATCTTACACTAGACAATGCCCTGGTTGTTATATTTTCCGGAAGTTCTTTTCATTATATCGGCGTAACAGGTGATGATAATTTTTGTTTGATTTGTGGAGTCAGCTACTTGCTAGTGGTGAGTATGAACGCGAATATTACCTCAAAATTTCAAGATGGTATGCTAGGCGGAATCAAAATTTATTTACTCTCTTGTTGTTCGGGTTAGTGCTATTTCACCAGAATACATCATGTAAGAGAAGTCTTGAAATATTTAATCATGGTATGTTTTGTGTCTTTTCCACTACATTCCACACTCTTGGTGGCAGGTGAAAGATAAGTTTCAGAAGTTCCTCGCCCTATAAATGGAATCCTTGGGCGAATATTTCAAATCATTGGATGTGGTTTCGTTGCTAACTTATAGACACCCTACAATATTCCTGAAGCGTTTCAGTCATTAATACCGTAGTTGGAACGACTCTTTTCCATATGTCAATGTGGACAACATAAACTGATTCGATGCGATATGCAATATGCATGTACAAGTATCAATGAAAAAATCTACAAAATGTGTCCATTATTCAGCGATTTTTGAATGAGCAACTTTAGACGTTAAGCCTTCTATGTGGTTTGTTGTTTTCAGCCATACAATCATAAAATAAATAACTATACCAACACACGCATTTTCACCTAAAGGATTTCTCTCCAGTAATATTTTTTGCGCTTTGGCGCTATACGGACAATAAGGTCCATATATACCAAAGATGTGCATTATTCACATATAATCTTTAACATCAGATTAAAAACAGTTCGTACAAGCGATACCTTTATAGTTACTGCTATTGTCTTTTATTAAATTACTCTTCTAATTGTACTATTTAATTTCATTTACAGTAGGTGCTTAACATGCTTAACATGCATTTACGCGAGCAATTATAGCTAATGTTATCTCGACCAAGCGCAGTAGTAAGGTATAACGTACTAAAACACACCAACCAACCGTTTAGTATTGCCTTCTGTAAAGGGTATGAACCTCGAAAGGTTCTAGCAGACAGCTGTACCCTCGATTTCTAGGCCAGCAATTCATAGGTAAAGCATGGCACGGCGGTTGGAAGCTTACATTTTGCGCTTAAATGACCGGACAACAATAGCTTAGTAATCAAGGCGTGAGCCGTTTGTCACATGGCACAGAGTTTTATACACAGCTCAGGCACGCTCTAAAATATTGGTCCTAAAATAACGAAAGTAGACTTAGAGTAACCTGTTAGGAGCCACGAAGACCGAAACTTGCTTACTTATGATTCAGTCC
The DNA here is from genome assembly GCA_944474145.2 of Dicrocoelium dendriticum. NCBI lineage: Eukaryota > Metazoa > Platyhelminthes > Trematoda > Plagiorchiida > Dicrocoeliidae > Dicrocoelium > Dicrocoelium dendriticum. The sequence goes on along the minus strand of OX104059.1, from coordinate 64,023,083 downwards.
CGGTGAATGAAATTACCGAAGTATACTACAACATAAACTGCGGTCGCGATAATGAATGTTTACCAAGCCAGCCACACAGCGGGTATTTCCAGGTCTAAATTTAGATGAGCGTGTAAATTCTTTAGTAGCTAAGACACCTCCTTTATGTATGCCAAATTTGCTGCAATCACTTTGACTGTATGGTGCATGTGTTAGTAGGAAGTTTTTCATTGGATTTTACGGAATCAATATGACCCAGAAATTTCTAATCAAACCCCTGGAATTTTGTTGCTTACGGTTGTCGAATCATGGTAAAGTTATGTTTATGTCTGCAGGCAGCCTATGTTGTAGCCAACAGATATCCCATATATTCATGACAGATAGCTGCAGATATTATTTATGAATTTTGTTAGTGATCTACGCTGTATGTACCCTGAATAAAGCTGCAGTTGTATTAAGCTGACTTAGCAAAAAAATGTTCAATAAATCTCAATTACATAGGAAAGCCCAACTGGGTTTGCCCGAGTGGTTCTGCTGTCTGAATGGCAAATGCGTGAGGGAGCTCGTACTGCTCTAGGTATCAACTTCCTTCCATAGATGACAGCACGCAGTAGACGTAGCGTAACAAGGAATTACCTGCGGACTTTAGTCATCATTTCCCATCAATTTCCATGCGGACGTGAATAACTCGGATGGAAAAAATCCAACCAAGAAACCGTAACTAAAGTTGAGGTTTAGGTTAGCTGCTTACCTCAACATCTGTGTGAGCCATAGAGCCCGAGATTAAGCATAGCCAGGTGAGGAGAGAGCATGGCAAGCATCTGAGAAGGGAAATTGAGGACATCATTCGAGATATTCGCCAATGACACTAAACGTCTGAGCCTTATACGTAAACTGAATAAAGTGGTATCATCTTAATCAATAGCGAAGCCCGATGCAGAGTAACTATGAATTTTGCAAGTTTACTCAAACAAAATTCCGGTGCGCATAGCATAGTAAGGTACAGTCACACACTAGCTTTCCTATTCAATAAAATGAACTGTTAGCATGCTATTTATTTCAGTCGTATGTAGTTGTAACGCGTAAGCATAAGTCACCTTAAGTTGCTAACTGTTGAAAGATTTCTTATTATAAATCAAGTTCTAGCTTGTCATATTTTGCACTGTAAACTAACGGTTGTGATGGATCTCTTGGCGCAAGTCAGGTTAGGGTTGAATATGTATAAAGAGTAATTTGCTGATACAGAATCCATCAACAAAATAATAGTCATACGCAAACACACCCAGAGGATGTTTCCATAGTAAGTGTGAATGTATGTCTCCCATTGATGCCACTGCTTTTATCGCATTTGAGAATAGGATTTTGGAGTTCACAAATTATGATCTGCTTTGATTACATGAGGACAGCCAGAAAAGAAATAGCGTTTTGGAGTTCTTACAGCGAAAGTAGTATCTTATACACTCCACAAGACTTAAGACCAAAGCGTTTAATTATTTCAACATTCCTTAGTATTCTTTAAATGTCGACGTGCGGCGTAGAAACGCGGAAATCTGCGTTGCGTCAAGAAACACCAGAATAAATTATTAATTTTGCTGATTTGCTAGTCGCCCTTTTGTCCTTATAAAATAGAGCAAAACATACGTGCATAGAATTGACAGCTAGAAAATTAGTTCGCTATTACTGGTGATATTAACCGTAAGTAAAGTGCCTATGTTCGACTAAAATAGGCTTATTCCTGACACCTGTGTTTCAATTCTTGGAATGTGTACCTTTATGTCTAACAATTTACAGTGGCTTAGTATTTATTGAAAATCTTGCGTTGTGAATTGTGCTTGTATGTGTTTTCGTTTTTTGTGGGAGTTGAACACTAACTACATGGAGAGATTTAGAAGATTCGCGCGGGCTCACTAGGTATTTCATTGCGATTCGGGGGTTCTAGCGCAATAAATTGCACTAGGTAATTAGAAGAACTATTATTTACAGAATATGAAATGTGCGAGAACACGAACAGGTGCGCAGGTGAATATCCATCTAGCTTACTGTAAAAGAATGGATGCAGATTTGGAATTTCACAAATTCAACGCAAACGCCTCTGTTATTCTTTTGAAAACAGTACTCGAACAAAACTCTTTGTAAGGCTAAAAGTTAGTTGCCGTCTGTAGCTTGATATTTTTTTAGTGTGGGCGTCACTATGTTCTCTGCACAACAGCATCGTGCCATTCGGCGGATATTGCGCGCCGCTATATAACCTTTAATGACCTATTCACCGTGGTCATTAGCGCGCTCTGTAAGATAATGGACTTCATCACAGACTGGCGTCAGTCAGGTTGTGGGTCCGAGCCCTACATGGGTCAGATAGTACGCGCAATGATTATGATTCCCGAAAGGAGGAAGCGCCCACACAGCGCAATTTCGGGCACTTGGTGGCTGTCTAGATGACTCTAATTGTGTTGAATTTCTACCCAAACCATTTCAGTTCCCATACTACTCTCCTGTAATCATTACGTAGACCAGATTTCTACAGATACCAAAAGTGTATTGGCGTTATTTTGTCCTGTGGTGAGCCAGCGATCTTATTCTTTGCACGGCAGCAAAGTTTAATTCAGTAGAAAATTTGTGGCGCTATAGCACATTTATTGATTTGCTTACGCCGATCGTTATAATGCCCCGTAGCTCAGCGGTCTTAAGCCCAAACTAGCAACGTTTAACTTGTTTATTCGAGCGGCACAGAATCAGTTAAATGCGAGATTTTAATTATTCCTGAAAGGAAGTACCTGCTGTATTGTGTCGATCTAAGCCGGCGATCACTGTCTGAATGTGTACCGACGTGATCAATTTCTATTTAACCCGCTTCGTATAGAGGGAAATCAGTTAAGCGCTACTTACAATCCCGAGTATTTAGATCGCTAAACTGTCTTTTGTTAGTGCGTTTTCCGTTACCAAACAAATTGAGCATCCTCTGATTTTGAATATTACTTTCCATAGTCATGATACTTTGAGAACAATTTCAGTTTTCTCAGACATCGCCATCTACAATATGCCTGCGGAAAAAACAAGAAAATAATAGGTGAAAATAAATCTCCGGCTTTCAACCACCGGTAACATGTTCTGGCTTGAATATAGATTCTTTTACTGACGGTGACAAAATTATCGAAATTTCATTAACTGGTTAAATCACTGACGATAATATTTTCGTTGTTTGCACCGTTCCTGAAATCACCTACGTCAGTATGACTTCATTATATATCCTTACCTTGCACCTACCTAGGTCATACAATGGTAATGTTGAGATACCCCTCGGAGAAGAGCGGTAAGACTGTGTTCTCGAGCTGATATCTAACCAAAGTTTTGTACTTCTTCTAACCTTGTGTACTGGATGGTTTTCATTACTTAAACCGCTTTCATTGCTTACTTATATTAACATAATTTGATCATTATTAGGCAAATGCAGTCAAAGTCCTAAAATGTCATAAAAAATTGTGCTTGTAAATCAACTGATTTTTTATTTACGCAGCAAGAAGATACAGAGGTTGCGATATGTTAACATTTCGATTGCTCTCGCCAGTCGCTACGCAATACAGGCAAATTAATTCTTGTTCCACAGATACACGATTCGTAGCACCCAAAGAGAGCCGCTATTAAAATATGCATGTAATGTTTATGTAGTTATTGTACCTAGTTGGGTTTTTCTTATAATAACTTTGACTGAATTATCTGGGTGCTTAATTTTCAAACAGCAACTATCCGCTACATCTGTATCCGATAAAAAGCGTAAATGAATTATAGCAATGTTTGTTAATGCGTGAAAAATAGTTAAATGATTAGGAATAGAATATTTCAATACAACTATGCTGTAATAATTCACACGCTTCAACCAAAGTGTGTATGTGGTTCATAACATACGATCACTCACAGTGTGCTTACGTCTTCTCAGTACGTTGATGTTTGTAAAATTACGCGATCAGCGTGTTATATTTACTAAATTAAATTAAATCAGTGTGATGTTGTGCAAATTGTGCAGGTGTTAATATGAGTTCCAACAATATTTGAGTGAAAACACGAAACGATCATAGCATACAGATTGCTTGTTTTCATGTCTAATATTTTAAATACAATACTTTTCGATTTAGTGAACTGAACCACGCATATTCCCAACTTATATCGTATTATCGCCTGCAATCCATCAAGTGATGTAGATAAATAAATACGGGTTTTCGTGTCTTTCGGAATGCACCTGCTAATGTGACTGGGTAAAAGTATGTAGGCCTGCAAATTTGAGTCTGTTAGCATAATGGTCCATGGGATATATTATCCATGCGTCACGGAATTCATAAAGCATATGGTTCACACACTCCGTGACCCGGATTGCTGCAGCTGTATAAACAATATTTGCACGCGAATAATATTGCCACGTCTATAGCTGATTTGTTAAATACGCAAGATGACAGCTCGTTATGCGACAACCCATACTAACAAATGTCAACTTTTGTCTGCTTCAATACTTGAAGCAGAATAACTCTAAATCAGCACCAGCAGTCGCAGCGTTGCAGAAAGCGCATATTTAGAAATTGCACGTTAAGCCGTTAGAAAAAACCCTGTTAAAATATGAGCAATAATATTGTTCCTGGTAATATCGCTTCGTATTTGGATATAAGGGATGGAACAAGGAATAACTCAATGAGTTCCAGTTCTAGAGGAATTTTGTAAACAAATATGCATTAGTAGCAAGCGATACAGAAAAATGCAAAATATGTAAATACTAAAGTCTTACATGATTTTCTTTCCACTAGATGAAGTGGCAAACCGTTGGGAGGCATGTTACATAAGCAAAATTAAAGCTCAGCTTAATTTTTAAATAATTTCATGAAAATAGATTTACCATTCTTTTTGATAATTGTGCGAAACCTCGCCAGGGACGAAAAAACTATTTCAAGAAACACTGTCAACATTAAAGGCATCGTTTAATTAGATGAAGTGATTATATGCCTAGATGAAAATGGTCGGTTCAAATACGTGGGAGATCATAGACGGAACAGAAAATAGAGAACACACTTGTTTTCAGGGCTTCATCGCAAGGCAAAAGCAACCAAAATATGGTAAATTAGAATAGACACAATGGGTTTAAATGCTGTCAATGAGGCGGAGTAACTAATCGATATGTCTACGGGATTGATCGGGTTGAGGCGAGGTCAGGTGAAGTGGCTTGGTTAACATTGTTACCCGCGTTGGTCTGAGGCCAAGGCAGGGTGAAGGTATGGACGACTACTTTCTGTGCACCTAAGTCCGGGTCATAGAACCGAATTGCAATTGCCTCTGCTGCCGACAGCTGGCGACACCTGACTGCCCATGCATAACTTCCGGGGACACAGTAGATCGGTGTGCTTGCGTCATGCGAATTGATTTGTTGGTCGGAGTCTACTAGGTGCGACAATACTGCATTCGTTACATTCTTTCTCGCTCCGCTGTAGCGCCAATGTACGCAATGTTCTTGAGCCCCAACGGACAACTGCCTGGTCAATTTCCCAATATAACTTGCTCGATGTGAGCAATTCAATGGCATACCAGCCAAATGTATGAAATATGGAAAAATGTGATGTTCTGTATGGCACATGAGTTGTCATTTACTGACAGTGTCCTTCAGACAATATAGTTGAGGTAACTGCTGTTGGGGTAGGTAGATGCGGCATTGTCATCAGGAAAGTTCACTTGATGCTCCGCGAATTTAGATGGTAGATTCAGCAGTGAGATTGAAGAGAGCTTATGCGTATTCGACGCCGTTTGTATTGATATGGAACAGCCTTATCCTTGAGGACAGCTTAGTTATTAAATTCATAATTTCAGTCCTCCCACAGTGGCGTTGTATTGCTCAGCTCGGATGAAATCTGTGTAAGTTTCGTGCAACTGTTCTAACTACAGTAAACAATAAATGACACATGACTTCTTCCTAGAAAATAATTGGCCAGCCGCGATTGAAATCAGTCTCAGATATATAGTTAGAACTTGTCAGAATAGGTTTTAGATAGTTATTTGATTACCGAATGGTATCATCAGCTAAGAGAGGTAAAGGTTTGCTCGTATTCAGCTTATGATTGGAAGCTTATGTTCCGGCTTGTTGTAGTAAAAATTGACAGATAAGCACTAAATTTTGCTTCAGTAATTGCTTCAATGGAGCTTTATAAACGACTGTCAGTGACATTCCTTTCTTTTGCCGGCAAGGTTATATGAATTTCGTTTGTGTACCATATTTTATGTTTGTGCTTTATTTAACTTTATCCACTAGTAGTTCACACGTGACGCTTTTCAAAAAACGGATAAACGATAATGTATAACATTTAAATAAATGCTGTTTCAACTTAAAAACTGGCTTGAACCAATTGAGTACGTAACTAGTTGTCACACATAAGCCCCTGTCATTGATTGTTATGAAATGGATTTACTGTGCACTGTTTGCTGCGTTACATGCGCCAAATGATGTGACATTTTGACATGTTGCAACTTTACTCATCTATCTACCTTCCAGTAGTAATGAGTAGAAATGAGTAATGAGTACCTAGGCTACTTGAGATTATTTTTTCACCGGTTATCCCCTGGCTCGCTTGATCTGACGAAACGAGTGTAACAAAGTTGACTGTGTACTCACACGCACGCACAAATCGGTTATTATCAAACACTTGTGGAAATATTAGGATATGTTTTCGCGATCATGAAATATTGCTTATGTATATGATTGCCAGCGAAATATGCACTAGTGTTATTTCCCTAGCCACATTGCCCGTAACTTCGTTGATAAGATAATTAGCTTCCTTCATATTCGTTTTCTCCGTCATTCCGATGCTGTTTATCCGAATTCGGAGTCATTCATAGCCATAAGATGACGTGTAACTGATGTGCAAATTTTATCGTTATTTTCCATTTTGTGGGCGTCCTTTATTTGATAACACTGAGCGAGTTATAAGGTGCAAATTGCACTTTGCGCTTCAGCCAAGATTGACACCACGATTTTAGCCGATAGGTTATACAGGGGATATAGTGAGTTAATTCAGTGCAAAACATTTGGAGAATTAGTCAAAATACAGACACTTGCAATCTTTTTATTTATAGTCCGCATATGCACAATAATCTGCTAGCTCGGTAGAGAGCTAAATAACAAACCAGAACAACTTCTTATTCGACTGAATATACGGCCATGTGACTTAACAAACGGCTTGCAAAACTGCAAGACAATGCTCCATTCTGAGTAATTTCTGCAGAGATCTACATGCATTTCTCAATTTGCTGAAATTACCTTAGCATTTGATGCTATATTAAGGGCTACTTAAAATAAATTATGACGAAATGTTAATGTAGCATGTTTCCTTATGTCAGAAAAGATATGGCTTCCCGTTAACTTAAATGAAGCAGAAGACTCTAGCCTGTCGTTCATATGTGCCCGCATGAGGGAAAAGTTAAATTGACTTTTAGCGTGGTAAAGCACATAACTTATTGTTATACGTGGAAAACGTTTTCGCTGCTGTAGCTCTTTTACTGTTAACCTAATGTCCATTTCAAAGAAAAACGTGGTGCACGGATATGTTGCAAAATAGGGAACAATTAGTTAAAATATTTGTTTCATCTTATGCATTCCAGGATCATGCAAAGTTCCGGCGTACAATATTTGTTTACGTACTCATGCATGGGAGTTTTAACTTTCTTTTGTTAGAACAATTAAATTTTCTAATTTCTTCCATTAGTACACAACTATAAAAATCAGCTTGAATATGTGCACCACAATGAATCTTTTCTCAAACAATTTCTTTATGCTGTGGCCACCGCAGAGGATAATTAACGGTGCACTATCTGCTACATCGAGCATGGTAGATGCTCGCTTATTTCTTGCCAGCCCTAAGTTCCGACACCGCACGCGCCGGAGTGTTACTTAGTGCCCACCAGCTTCGAAGCAGCCTTGAACGCAACTTGGTCACATTGCAATACCTTACCGCTGGAGAGGCTACGTCCTAGACTGTCGCTAGCTTTATAACATGTTTGGACGCCGACCGTGCAATTGTAGGGGCTGGCTTGCGGATGCGTTTTGGCGGACGCCATTGTAGAGGCTGTGAAAGCATTGAAACTAGCCAACGGAGGAAGTCATCTGTTCTGAATGCCTAACTAAATATGCTGACACGCGAGTTAAGTAAACGCTCATTGAAGTCAATTGAAGCTTACTTGTCTCACATTCAACAGACCTTACTAGCATCAGGAAAATCCTCATGTGGTGAGTCTAATCGCAAAACTTGTACATGGAGCCTTTTCAAATTCTCTGGAACCTATAGATATTCGCCTGCACTTTCCGGCTGGAAGCGAACACAATGCGACTCTCAGGAAACTTCGAGCGAAAATCCATGCTAGTCTGAAGAAAGATCGCGAATCCTGGTGGTCTTAGCTTGCATCAGCGATGGAAATAATCGCTGCCATTGGTAACCATGGTGAGTGATTCCGGCCGATACAGCAAACGGGCAGTAAGAGACCAGTTGTTAGTAAACATATAGTGACAATATTGGACAGCCTATCCACTACTTGTCAAACCTCTTAGAGCGTTGGACAGAGCAATTTGAAAGGCAAGTTAAGTGGCCTGAATGGTCAGATTTCTCGCAGGCAACTGGTCGTCCTGCTCCGTGGACTCTCCCTTTAGTTCCGCTTTCTCTTTCAATATTCGAACGTGATATCAAACTTTGAAATTATTTAAAGCCGTTGGACCAGATGACTTTCCTCCAGCCCTATTCAAATTGGGGGACCAAGCTCCTGTGAATGATTTTCAAGAGATAGTATTGAAACCGTGGAAGCAGGAAACTACACCAACCGACTGTAGTCGCTCCTTTATAGTACCGATTTTCAATGGTGGCTTACCATCGGAATGTGGTAAGCATAGGGCAATCAGTATGATATCTATTGCCTCCAAATTGCTTACCTCTGTCATCCTTCACCGATTGTCTGACGACCGTGAATGTCATATTTGCGAAGAACAAACCGAGTTCCGTCGATCTTGTTGCTGCATTGAGCATAATTGTATCTTGCGTAAGTGGATGGAGCACCAACACCTGTATTGGCGGCCCACCGTTGTCGTGTTCCTCGATATAAAATCAGCATTCGATTCGGTGTACAACCATGCAAATTTGCAATGTCTTATAAGGACAGGTGTACCCGGGAAATATGGAAATATTACCCGCGCATTGTACGCGCGTAGCTCTGGAAAAGTGATTGCTTACGGGTGGTTGTCTTCGCTCGTAAATTTATTTGGCTGCGTGAGACAAGGGTGCCCGCTGTCACATTTTTCCCTAAATTTCGTCAATGCCGAAGTCATGAAAATCACGTTCACAGGACACGACTTAGAAGGTGTAGATCTGATCCCAGGAGAACGAATTATAGACTTGGAATATGCTGATGATATTGTCCTAATCTGTGACAGCTCACCAACGTGTCTATCAGAACTGGACAGATTAGCACTGGTTGTCGTTCACTTCGGGATTTGCTTCGCATCCGAGAAGTGCAAAGTGTTCCTTCACGATTGACGTGGACCACTTCCTGCCCTGACTCTTGCTCGGTAACAGCTAGAATTCGTTCAAAATGCAACTACCTGGGAAGTTTTATCAACACCCGTGGGATTGTAGTTGAGATCACGAACCGTATGGCAAAACTCACGGTGCTTTTGCTAACCTGCGCTACTTATGGCGCTGGCGCAACATCACTCTAGACATGAAAGGTAGAGTGTTTGTTCGTGAAACCTGGCCCCTTAGTTCATCGGACATAAAGAGATTGGTTACGTTCGCAATTTGGTTTATATCTGGTGGGAACACCGACTGATAAGCGAGCACATTCGACGCTTTTCATTCGGCACAGGATGCGAAAATGAACTGTTCAGTTACGTTATTTCATTCGCCAAGCTCCGATGGTTTGTCCTCGTGTTATGTATGCCGGCCCATAGACTCCCGCGACGTGCGGTTTTTGCTCTCTGGAGTGAGTTTGGAAGCAGATAAGCGATGGCCAAGCGATGATTTGGTCGAGAGGAATGGAGGGCCGAAATTCGACGCTGGCCTCTGTTGGAGCGCTTCGGCTCCCTGCTTGAGGTCCAAAAGACTATGAACATGTTTGGCTGGATACACTTACTGATATGTCTAGGAGCCGACCACAGTGGTGTTCAGGCTGTAAGTTACTTTGTACCACCCACTCTTCTTAGACTTTCCATGCAATCACAATCTCAATACTTAACCTTATATAATTTTGCATGCCAAATTTTTGCTGCAAGGTGGCCGGCTGGTAGCTTAACGGAACGATGCCTATTCGTTACCGATAGCTTAGCTGACTTGCATCTGTTGCATTTTCCCCTTTTTCTTTTGTGTATTGCGACACAGTAGCTGAGGTATTTCCCACATCTAGCTAAAGTGTATAACGATTATGATAACATTCGCTACTCAGAACTCTGATATTCCTTTACAAAACAAAATCGCTAGGCATAAATATCTTTACTATCAGCACTGCACGAAATCTAGCAATAAAATATTAAGAAATGTCATAAAGCTCTATGTGCTATAAGCCCGAAGAAACTAAGTTATTTTCAACCTAATCTTGTGTGTATAGAATAACTGAGTAAGTTAGACGGCTGTTAAACTGCTCGCCGAGGTTGGCAATTCCAATGCAAACGCTTCGTCACCCATCGAGGTGAGAACTTTAGTCCGTAGTTGAGTGGCGTACAGTAGCGTAGAGTAGCGTAGAGCGAACTCACCGCGTAAGTTAGATTAAAGGAGGTGCGGCCTCCTCTAGCTGCTTAATAGGCATATAAAAACAATGTCCCATTTTAAAACTAAGCACAGCTTTGACTCAATAATTTGTGATGAACAACAAATGATAATCATTTCGGTCTTAGCAGGAGCCTATCAATCGAAAATAAAAGCAAAGCTCTAGGTAGTAGATCCATAGCTCCCAATTCCAAGTATCAGCAGGTAACTCTTAACTATCCATCTTGAAACGAGCGTATGATTTAACATAGAATTGCAATACGTCTGTACTTGGTCGACGAATGTTCCCCTGAAGATTGTAGTGTAAATCAGAAGCAATATTTATTCTATAATAAATCACATGCAAATACCACATGGATCGTTTAACATAAAGATCTGACAGTTATCCTTAAGGCACTTCACTGACTATCACCGGCTCCTTGCATTCGTTGGCATAAATGCAAACCTGGGTACCTTTACAGCAAAAGATCAGTTATATCCTGAAGATTACAAAGTGGTAATTTCCGGTAATATATGTTACTCATGTTTGGTCTCACGGTTGAACAACTACACGGACATCTGGAGAAGCACTGGATATCTATTATTCTCTTTCACGTATCCTCTACAGTGCGCATTCCATTTTTGTCCTGCTGGGCCTTTTGCTCACAAGCCTTATGCGTTTGACCAATGAAACGTGTGCGGAGGACGTTTACAACTATGTATTTACTATTCTTGTACCGCTATTTGCATTCTCAACAGGATATTCAACAGGAGCGACCCCATTATCCACGAACAGCTAGAGACTGATCGCATCTTATACCAGCACGGACAATTGCCGGTTTTTACATAAAGGATTATGTTGTGACTAAGGCTAAACTGTTGGTCACGATGGATCGCGACTGCTGACGATCCCGGCATTTAGGAATCGGCAGCCTATTACTTGCCGAGCCATGAATATCCTTTACATGAATAACTCTGTGCTGAATATCGAACAAACATTTAATGCAACTTACACGTTTGATGATCTCAGATAAATTATTCTGATGAACAACTTTTATTCCATAATTACAACAGTGCGGTTTATACATTCCGTTTTGTTCCATTCTCCATTCTAACATCTTCCAGTTTCAATTGACTTATTATTTAATGATGGTAACTACAGTTACCACTTGGCAGGCAAGTTTGGTTTTTCCACGAAATAGGTATGTTTGTTGCTTACATCGACCAGTCACTTCTGTGCACGAACGTCTTCCGTGGCTGCAGCTAACGATTTATACTACATTAAGATTGCTCGGCTGGTTACCGCGACAGACCGCAATGCTTTTAACCTTACGTCGCTCGACCACGACATCGTGGAGACATTTTCTCAAATTTCCACTTTACTTTAACTGTATCTTCAAGGGACCTCTGAGAGAAATTGAAACAAAAAGGCACCCGAGCAAAATATATGGATAACTTGGATAAGTCTTCCTGTATCCATAGTTTTAACCGTATTGTCTGCTTTCTTTGTAACCTACCACTGATGACGTTCTAAGATTTAATCAGTCTTATTCAGACGTTAGTTCCCTTAAACGCGTTCGTCTGGAACATCTGAGAAGCTCCTTCATAAATTCTTCCCCGGTGGTGTTCAAATGGGGAATAAAGCAACGTATTACTATCAGCTGTTCCGTCAACTCAGTAGGTGAGATTAATATTGGGCTGAATTCTAGTCGGAAAGCGCTTGCCCGCAAATTGTTTAGATTGGTAATTTCAAACAATTCAAAATGAAATTCATTACATATTATAGCCAGGACAATGCAGAATGGCTATTCTGGTGAGGTAGAAAGCCTTATTCAGAAAACGCTGTCTTTTCTTCTGTTATTTGACAGAAATCTGATAAGCATACCATTTTATTGACCCATTTTTCGCTGCATTAAAACTATCCTGCTGGTTAGCAAAATAGACGCTGACTTTCAACACACATTTTCATGGTAAACATAAAGGCATATTTATCATGTTGAATCATTTTTAGGACTGCTGTAAAGGAGAAATATATATTGTTTCCTATTAGTGTGGTATATTAGGAATACAATTTTCATTGCACTAGAACCAAATAAGGTTGATAATAACGCTGTTAGCGCGTTTCTTCTTGTTAAAATTGTTGCTAACTCTTGTGTAATCCAACTTTAGTATCTAAAATTTATGCGTGTGTTAACACCGTTTGGCAAGGAATTCCAAAAGGTATTATGCTTATTTAACAGCCTTATATATCACTTCACCTATCCGGATATTGGAAAATTGAAAAGTAGCAACCGTTTTATGCAAAACTTTTGTAAATCATTAAAGGTAAATCTGTTTATAGGAAGCTTTTGAGCATACAGAATTTTCTGAGAAAAATTATCAATTTATGTGCATAAATTATTCGAGAACTCGTAAGGTATTTCTTGTTACTTTTACAAACATTCATTGTTCCTTATCATTTTTAGGAGCACTAATTGTGTACCATAGCATGTAGTAGTTTAAATGCAAAATATTGCTTGTCCCCTTGCAAAACACTTAACACTGTTGTTATATCATACTATTATTCTTATCGAAGACATGTTAGTTCCTGTGCGTATTAGTAATTGAAAGAACATATTTAACGCACATCTTTATTATGTCTCTGGCTGATTAATTAAATGTAGCTTCAACATTTAAGGAGGTTATTCACTTGAACATGTCCTCTCTTAGTCGAGGGTGTTATTATAATTTGATTTGCCTTTATATCGGACTACCATAGCAAGGAAACATTAAAATTGCGTAATATATTTACATATTTACCTAAAGGACATGTACGACAAAAATGGAACTTGTTCGGCAAGTGACTAACAAGCACCTCCCTAGTTTACTGGATCTGTCGCGTGAAGACGGATGCAGATAACGAGGCCTGTACGCCCTATTGTTTCGATATTTTCGAATGCAGCTTTGATTTAGGTAGCCTTGAGACGACATTAGCGGCAAGGTTGTTTAAGTGAAAGGTCCCTGATATTTGGCATTACTGACCTTGATCGAGAGTCCCTCTTTCTTAGTATCTTTGTTTGTGAGTCTTGTGTACGCCGTGGACAAGACGGTTTGGGCTACGGCTTTGCTCGCTTACGCTGGCCCACGGGGCTTCCGGAAACATACGGACCAGACGGAACCAATTTTGCAGACGAGCATTTCAAAGCAAGGTGCCCTCGACCTTTTGGATAGAGTTCAGTACAATCCGAAGAAGCCGGAGTTTATATGAGTGAATGAAACACAGGTGACATGTGATCCGCATGATGGGTTAGTTAGATCGAACACGACCGGATGAGTAATGTGTCCCATTAGCTCATGCCTTATATTTTCAATTTTTAGGAACTTCAAACTGGCTTAGGGACATAGTTACATAGTATGCGTAATGCATCTTTAATTCTAAGTGGCTGTTGGATGAAGACCAGTCGTATATGGGATACTAGGCGATTCGGTACGTAACAATGGGAACTGAACTCCCAAATTTGCGTTAGATGCGGTAGTGGAAACTGCAATTGCTAATTTTTGAAGCATTTTTGGATGCAACTATGACTTAGCTACTACAGATGTTTCTTTTTTTCCTGAGTTTTAGTGATGTCTGGAAAGGAAAATAAACTAACTAATATGTCTACAAAGTTCAACGTTGGAATTGTAACATCCGCTATGACGTTGGATTGCTATTCCAAATATTTATTGACACCTTACTACAGAATCACCGAGGTCCACCTGAATTGAACTGAGGTCTCAATTGGAGTTGCTTGCAGCAACAATACTACACAACGGATAGTCCACGTCCAACGTTGAACTCGTTTCTGCTGTACCAAGCATTATTCAAGCACCTCAGTTCCGTGGGTTTTATGGCATCATCCGTGTACCAATAAGCGCAGATTTCCACCCCAGTTTAGGCTTTTTTCATCTGCTTAGTCCAAACCAAGTTTGAACCGCTGTTGTGCAGTGCCACTTTTTAGATGGGCAATACCAAATCATTTCCATTATACATATGTTTCTTTTAATCGGAGAGATCCAGGTCCATCTCATCTGAACCGAGGTCTCAATTTAGGTTGCTGGTTGATACGATACCACACACCGGATTCTCCAAGTGCAACTTTGATTTCCTTTCCTCTTCAATGAGCTTTGCTCACGGATCACAGGGCTTAGTTTTTACCGCGTAAGCCATCATCCACTAGGCCCTGATTTCCAACCCAACTACGGCTATCTGCACCTGATTATTCCAAAACAATGAAGAAAGCGCCGTCGTGGGGACATTCTTTCTGATGAGCAACACCATGGTATTTCCGCTATCGTCGAAATAATTTTCCTTACAGATTTCGGGAAACTTCCTTGTGATATGGAACAATTGTCAGACGGGTGATTAGCATGTTTTCAAAAGTAAATTTACTACGCTAATTCCTTTCACTAAATTAATTGGAAATTTGGATATCGAAGTCTGGTTTATGCGCGCCATTCGTATTTTCCTTTCTATGCATAATCAATAACGAGACATTATCTTATACAGTTGCAATTGTGTTACCAAACAAGCAAGTGCAGTGAGGTGAACACGGCCATGGTACTAGGACCAGGACAACATAATTTCAAACATTCATTGCTTCTGCCCGTTCAGGGCAGGGCCTGGCCAGCTTGTCTCCAATACCTCGGCAGACCGAAAGAAACGTGGCCAACAACAGGTCAATAACACATGTCCGCCTATTTTTGATGCAGGCTGTTTACATGCCCACGAAATAGTGGGTGATGGAAGGCTGGCCTCAAGCTGAACATAGTGTGGCATGTATTTCTTCACTCCGGAATTCAAAACTGGCTCAGTCACATCTATGTAACTGAGGCCGCAGATGCACGCCAATTGATAAGTACTGTGCGAGTTGCCTCTGATGGGTTCATGTTATTTTACTCAAGGTATGGTCAGTTTCTGGAGTCTGTTATTCAACGCCGCATCTGCATCGCCGTAGGTTATTTGAAAGGCAGAGATTAATCGCTTGACTCTCCTCGTTGTGGCAGAGTTACACTTGCTTTGGAGCTCGAGGCATATGTTTTCCTTAGGTGCTGTCAACTGCCTTTATTTCGCACGTCTGACCTGGCTATGCTTCTGCACCCGAGTATTTCTTAGTGCGGAGGATATTTTGATGATTCAAGTGACTTTCTCACTCTCCATCACGAAGTCGCGAAGGGTGTCAAAGTTAGCGTTCTGTCGTTTTGTTATTGTGCAAAAACAGATACAATATACGCGGACTGTAATAAACTGCTTACGTTACGAGTACATATAAGCATGGCTATGCGAAATTACATTTTAACAGCAGTATTTTTGAAGACGGATGCATACGCACCGTGGCGGTGTTATAATGCATAAACCAACTACTGTTGCAGAAACGTTTTGGGGTCCCCAGTTTTATTGCATGGGGCCAGCATAGGGTAATATAAATCATAATCATTTGTAACGTACCAGAATTGTGCATTCTTTTTACAGTCAGAAAAGCTACTGTAATATATCGAGATTTGATTGCAACTCTCGGAGCAGTGTGATCAATTCAAGCTCATGAATCTTCTCCCGCTGCTATGGCCACAACCTGCTCCACTATCTTTGTACTCAAACCGTACCCCCTGATATGACAATGAGCATACTAATTATTTAGTTACACTGATTAACATTTTCACTCATTTGTTCATGCTGTTTGATTAGCGCCGCGTTAAGTCTATGTCAATAGCTTGAAAATGAGCGATTGAGAACGGGCTGGTTTTTACGTATTACTTTTGATGTCTTTGTGAGAAGATTAATCGTGCTATATACATTGGTTAGCTTGCATATTATGTAACCCAACAGACATCCCCAACGGGTCAATGTCTTGAGCTTCTGTCCGGTTAGCATCTGCCTCTAGTGGTCATATGTTGGATTCCTGTAGCAAACCGAGGCAATGCGCACCACCGATAAGTCCCAATATTGCGAAGCGCGTCTAGTGTTTGTTTAGAAATAAGATGTGCCATGCAGCTTGTGAGTTGCTCGGACAAAACTTGACAATTAGAATGCACTCCTCCTGCCGAATAGTATCATTCATTCAATTGAGAAGTGAATGCGGTAGTTAGGATAACGAGTCAAATGATAGGATAACGTGTCACTATCACCAAGTGAAGCATTTACTGCCTTCAAAAGGTGATTGCAAATATGTGGTAACATATGCAAATTTTATTTAGCATGCAAACAATGTCAACAATTATACTTGTGCTTCGTGTAAAATAGTGAAAACGCTCACTTCTACACAGCTTTCTGTGGATCAAAACAAAATATGTGTACTATGAAATAAACAGTATAAGGTACAATAACATTTTTTAGATATCTAAGTGCTCTAAGCTAAAAGCATTCATCGATGCTATTGGGTGTTGCCTAAACCGAGTAGGAAACAATTGGTTCTAGACGGGTATTCCATGAATAACAAAGGTGAATATTATAAGTGCACCGATAACATCAAGACATAGATTGTCAATGTTTCAATCGGTTACTTCTCAATGTTTAGATAATGACTGATTTTAATCCATTGTGGCATGGGCTCCTAGCTAAAAATAGGACTCTCACTAAATCTAATTTTTTTGTAATCCTGACCAATGCTGATAATACAACTGTCTCCGAATTCAGGATATTTATGTTTAGCTGTATCGTTACCAACATTAATTAGTTTCAAAATTTTAAGTTCCACTTCAAGTGCCATTCAGAAATCAAGATGGAACATGATTTTTCTAGAATGTTGAAGTGAATACATAATAAGCACCGAACAATTCCGCACCCAATCAGGTAGAACGAATGGTTCATAAATATCGTAATTCGTTACGTAAATTTAACTACATGCAAAGCCTAGGCTATATATCATCAAAGCGGATGTTGCTGCGCATTCCAGCCACCGTGGTTCTGATTGGCAAAGGAAAGCACAATATGAATGAAGGACAAGGTTTGCAGCGTGCGAGTGAGGATGACAAAAGCTAAAAGTAACAAAAGTATTAATTCTAAAAGGATAAATAGGTTACTTGAACTAAAATGTATTTAATAGGGTAACTGAATATTGCTACAATTATGGGTACGTAGCAATATAAATCGCGAATGAATTGCTATTAACCAGACATCTGAAGTACTGATGAATATCAGCATTATTTATCCTACGAAAATGACATTTATGTTCCGTGACCTTTTTATTTTTGAAATTGCAAGTGTTATGCGAATGGCCTGTCCTAACAGCAAATATAAAGCAATTAAAATTTAATTTATGTGTACTGCGGGTCCTCTTTAAGGTTATATACTCGATTTAGATAGCAGAAGCTATCTCTGCATGAATGCTTATTTAAGAAAACGCGTTTGCGTACAGGGGAGAATTTGAACGATTTCGGCCAGTAAAAATATTTGGAAAGCACACACTTTTCTTTATAGCAGATATCTTTCACTGGCGTTATTAGTCTAACCAGGTCTCAGAGCATCAACAAGATCTTCATCACTATTGTAGTTATCATCATTATTATCCCATTTGTTATAACCTTTTCAAAAACCAACTTATGCTACTTTTATCATAAAAATGTTCCAATTTTCTTAAGTTAGCTTATGTTGGCTGCTAAGCATCTGCGCAGTGCCCGCGTTACTTAATTTGAATTATTTCGTGGGGTCCTTTAACTAAGGTCTCTTTATGATTGGGCTAATAAGCTTTTTCTCTCCTACAACTATGGACAAATAATTAAAATACTTATGTATATTTTAGCACGGGCAAGGTGACTTAATCTGTAGACGCATTTAAATGCTTAGTTTAGGTGACGCGCTTTTCAGATGCGCTGATGAATAAGGAAGAATATGTCACATTAAAACCTTGTGATGCATATGGACAACTACGAAAGTTACTTCTAATATAAGGAAATTTTGCTTTACCATATTCTAATGTTTAGTAACTTTTGGCATCATTCATTCTAACAATTTGTCTAAGCGCAATTTTCAAATGCTTGTTCAGTGAATGCACATTTTTATTAAAATAAGTTTGTCTTATTTATTAAGGACCACCTTTCAGCAAATGTAGTGCACGGCGAAATTTCACATCACGTTGTAAAATACAAAAAGCACATTCACTGCTCAAAGTTCTACTAGGCTGAACGAAGATTTTGTATGTAACTCTAGGATAGTTACTCGTCTCTAGGTAATAGCAGGCTTGCTCTAACAAGTTGAACAGCAGTGAACTGAACAAATTGAATCTAGTTGGTGGTCGAAGTGTTCGATGAGCTCGGCAGGTTGAATGAAAACCTTTCGCTACCACTCGAGGTTTCAGCGTCAGTGCGCGCGTATTCGGCAGAGTGGCGCGTACGAAGCTGGAATGTTTCATATAAAGTATCGAAATAATTTATAATTCTCTTCCAAGAAAACAAGTCTAATGTTTTACATAAATACTTACGGTAAATAAATAATTGAACTTTTGAGAAAGAAGTAAATGCTGGATGCTGTTGTTTATGCATTGCTTCCCCTTTTGTACAGAAGCGATGTTTTCACTAAAGTATGCAAATGCTGAAAAGAAATCGCGAAATACTTGAATTCAGCGTGTCCAGTTAAAAGGTTCTTTTTCAACTACTGTTAATTAACCTTTTTAAATAATTTAGATTTTAAAGGTATTTTTTGCAATATATGTCTGAAAGTCATGCAGATGAAAGTGCATAGGTAATGCTACGTTATTTATCACAAGACCATTTAGCATTGCATCTCATATGCATATCCGTGTTATAGCTTCTTGGATTACATTCATTTTCTGGATCGTCGTTAAACAATAAACGCACGTAACTAGCAGACATGGTGTTGCGTTTTCGTTTTTACATCATGCAATTATTGGCGAACACATTTTGCTGAAATCACTTGCATATCGAATCATAACATGTGGAACACACTTAAAATCCAGAAGTTAAAATCATGCTTTTTAACACATTTTTTAACTTGTTCATCGCATTCATTTTGCAAAGGAAGCGGTTAGCTATTTTGTATTTCATTGGTATACCATCGTTGACATGTGGGTAATTTATGGCTTTAGATTGTCCTTTAACTGTATATAGTAGAATAGAAAAATCAGAAGTGCACTTATGCTTGAACATTTTACACCATAACATGTTCCCTAACACCGCATGAAAAATATACAAATTAACAAGCATTTTTTTATTATTGTACGCAAAAATTGTAGCGCACGTTCTGGTGCTTCAGATTTGTAACTGCATTACAAATACTACATATGTACCAAAGCATATATATTAAGCAATCTGTGTTCATACATTTATTTAATTATCACCACTTACAGTAAGTGATGTCACCTTTAGAATCAGTGTAAAGTGGCGTTCACGGAACCTGGTTTTGTGCCTTGGTCAAATAACGCACTGTCGTAGCTATTCGAAAGGCTTTACCATTGTTAGATATATTATTGCCATGTACGAACAATTAAATACGGAAATGTCAGCATGATTTTAACACCTACAATTTTAATTAAATACCTGTAAATTCGTGAGGAAATAATATGCCGCTCATTGGCGGCAATATATACTGGAAGTTAGGGTTCGAGTTATCTTGCTACTAAATTACATGAATCATATATAAGAAATGGGGAAACTCCGTTGAAATACATCAAAGTGATTTATGTAACGACTGTAAAAAATTATACCAACGCGGATGCGAATAAATAAATTTTTTAAGGCAAATAATCTCAAGCAATTAATTTTGCCATAAAAATTGCAAACAGCGGATTTCAAATAAAGATCATTATTTCATATATGAATAAGATTGCCATAAATTTCACAGGAATATTTGCTACCATTTTATTGAACAATAGCAAATTATACATAGTTTGCACTTACTTTTGTAACACTTCTTCTCTTTCAAACGTTAATGGGAGCATTCTTCTATCTGTGGACGGAAGGGCACAACAAATCACGCAGACCACAATGTGTGGTGGATTCACACGAAACTATTTTTCTTTACTGTGTTGATAACACGATTTTACTAGCGATGAATCTGCTTTCTCGTTTTAGTAATCTCTTGCTTTCAATATGCTAAATCAGCAAACGTTTTCAAAAAGCCGACCTGGCACCTAAGCCATTCTACATTTATGCGACTTAATGAAACGTCAATAGGTTTATGTCCAAATGATAGTTCAATATGTTGTAATGCATTCAATTTACACAAACACATTGTCATTTGTTACTGATACCAACACACTTCTAAATGCAGTGACGGCCATCAAAACCACCCTTATTTGGGGTATGTTATAAGAAATGGACACCTAAATATGATATCGAATTTTTCTTCTACTTCGTAGACACTGGTAGGTATTCTAGTAAGGTGGGAACAAAACCTTCCCCTTGGCTGCCTAAACAAATGCATAGTCTGTGTTGCGCAATAATACGCCTCAGAGAAGGCATCTTATAGTCATATGTTTTGTCTCCCAACTTTACGACCCACATCTTTCGTCAGGGAAGAGTGTAATCGTCAATTTGCAACATTGTTTATCAACGCCAACAAAAGCTATATTCTACAATCAGGTAATTTTTGCCACAAACAGCACTTCTTTGGGTCAGAAAGATGTAACTTCAGTCAAATTTGGATTCAAAATTAATGCTTCAAGACAAGGATATTTATCTGGTTCCATAACTAAAAGAAATAAGAAAGAATTTTAATAGCTTCTATTTTTATAAAAACGTAGCTGTTTGATAAAGACAAGGTAAATCGTCTATTAATTTTATTGTCACGGAAGTCTTAGACCAATGAATAACTCAAGCGGATACACACATTATGGTGTAGGATTTGGATACAGGGCAAAAGGATTGTTACACTTAGGGGAGTTCTAACCCAAAACACAATAACGCATATCGTTTAAGCATTCGCTTGCATCTCCAGTGCGGAAGCTTGCATCCTTAGTGCAAAAAATACCATTTACTAGTCAAGAAATTTGCATTCACAACGCTCTGAGGGGTCGACTGCTATCAGCCAGTAACATCCAGACAGTATGCTTGATAGTGACTTAAAATAGACGCAGAAGAGAAATACAGCCATCGCACCTTGGGTTGGGGGTAGCAAAAATTTGGAACACATCAGCCAGACACACGCAACGTTGTAAAATCACCTGTAGTTGGACACAAATCATCGGCCGTTGCTGTTTTGCTTCACCGACCTCTGCGATTCGCTCGTCTAGGTACGCACCAGCATTGGATAATAATGGAAGTAGAAGCAGATACTTCACTAGGAAGTGGATCCAAACACCAAAGCTTGGAAATTAAATCTTAAAATAAATCTTCACGTCTGGACAACGTAGATGTATCAGTGAACATATTTGGAACATGGGTTCATGTCGTCTCCATTGTGCGAGCTCCTTTAGAATGTTGATTAAATCAGCTCATACTGAATGCTTGAACGAGCAAGCGAGATGTTCTTTTCAGTCCAGGTGACAAGTGATATAGGGGCTATTAAGAAGAATGTTCCGTAATGCTGTTTGCAAGGAGCAGATCATTAACCTCATTTTGATGCAACCTTTGGGTTAGTTAGACCCGACCCTGTCTTTCGCATAGAGACGCAGTGAATGCTAATGTTTACTGTCCTAGTACATCTGGCAACGACGTGATGACGTGGACGACATTCAACATAGCGGGATGTATACCAAGGGCTTAAGCAAAATTCGTAATTTAGTCGAGTAACATTTTGGTGATTAAACAGATATAGCTGTAATTAGGAAGAAAACAATCAGATTACAACTATTTGCCCAAATATGAGTCGCAAAATCAAACCTGAGCAAGCAAGATAGAACATCTGGGGAAATTGTCAAATACACCAAATTTAACACTGGATAGGGCATCTGGTAGAAGTTTTCATGCAGCGTTGCATATTCCTTTGCAATGTGAGTTTAGAGCGTTAGCAGTTTTACTTTATTGTTTGTTCTACAAGTACGCATGCATTGAAACCGGTAGCGCATTTAAAATGTTTCGTGGAAAATGATTAGATTAAAAGCAGCATATATCATAGGATTATGAGCAAGTATATGCTCAAGTGGTAGTGGTATACTGCGAATAAACAAGTTAACGTTTAGTATTCCTCATAGATTGACGCGCTGAATTTTTCAAAAGAAGTGCAAAAACTACGATGAACAGTGAACAAACGAAAACAGTGAACCTGCTCAGCTATGTCGGTCTGATGAATCGTACATATGGTTTCTTGTAACTTAAGATATCACGGTTCCTACTTTTCCAGAGAAACGTGTGTTGCTTGATATCACTTTGGAATAACGCGACTAGCGCAATGTGCACCTGATATTTTAACACAATGCGAGGATTGGAATAACCGACTCTGGTAGTGACATCAATAAGTGGCAAGCGCGTAAGGAACAGAAATTTGGTCTACTCTCTAGGTCGCTGTATTTTTATGCCAGCCAGAGACGGTGGCTTCTCAGTCAATAATAATACTGCGTTTTATTAGCTGGTAGCACAAGCGATTAGGGTTTCTTAAGTTTCGATCATTTATGATGCGACCACTGCGCTAACATCCACGGAAGACTACCAAATGGCCTACGTGTTGTTAGTTTTAAGCACACCACGTTTGGACAACTCCAAGCTAATGTTTAATTTGGATTCTCAACATACGAGTGCAAATATGCAGAATCCAGCCTCGGGAATATAGGTTTGTCAGTGATTGAAATTTCTCTTTAATGGCCCTAATTTTCGGGTGCACTTTTTAATGCGAAAGCAGATTTATCCATGCATATGTGGTCTTCTTGAATTAGTACATCAAATCCTTTTGCGTGAAGAGTGTTGGCGTTCATGGTCGACCAGATTATATTATTTTTTCATACAAAGCATGAAGTGATGACCACTTGAAACGCTCCGAGGAGATCCAGATGGACTGCTGAGCAAGATTTAGTAAAGTATTCATTTCTTAGAGCAAGTTGTATGAGGACGCAGATGCGTGAATTCGAACCACTACAAGGAAATGGTGGAATATATAATAATAATAATATTAATAATGAATTGACATTCAAATGTGCGCCGCAACGGCGCTTCGCTGCCGCGCGACCACCATAAGTCGCTCTTGGGATAAGTGTAATTTATGGACTCCTGCCAATATGCGGAGAGTTCAGTGACCGAAGTTTGCTTTTCTCCAGCCCTTATTAGCAGATTTCCATTTTGATACTAAAGCAGATTATACAGAGAACCTGAAATATCTATTCAGTAATACACAAAAACCTTTTCCGGGACCTGTTCTGTCTTGCATTTTTTTTGAATACGATAAAATCGCCAGAGATGCACTATTTGTTTGCTTTTGTTTTAATGCTGTTGTTTGTTATGACGATTCCATGTAAAACAAACTCTTTGATTACCTTAAGTTCCGCACAGTAGCGACCGTAAATTAAGCCTAATGTTTTGACAAGCTAAATGCGGGGACCCCCGAAATTTCCCTAACATAGCGTGGTATGAAATATTCTTGACGATAGTTGCAGTTTTAATAATGCCTGCTGTTCCTCCAACGAAAATCTTTGTAGATGAAATTTGCAGAAATTTCATTGTGAATGTCTTTCTATAATGCAAGCAAATCGCTTGCACACAGGTGTGCTAAAAATCTAGAATCAAAAATGTTAAGCAATTTGCTTATTAATAAAGCCGTCTGTAACTTATTGGATTAGTATGTTTTAATATGGCCTCATATAATTTCGTTTTAAAACAACCTTCCTTGCAACAGGTGAGTTGCTTTAAGTAGCAAAACGTGTCCTCAAATATACACACATATTTTACGCGAGTATGAGTAGTTTTTCCATAATTTGTGAAAAACGTATGTACAGACTTATTCGTGCTCTTACATAGGTGCATATTGATACCAATACTTGGCGCTTTATTTAATTTCCACTATCTTGAATTATATACCAAGATGTGTTTTCGTGTTAAATCATGGATAATGACAGTATATCTAAGAATCTGCCAAGGTTTAATGCAGTAGCGTTGCTTTTTAAATATCCCGTTCGCGCGTGAGAGTTTTTTCCAAAAGACCGCGTACCTAATAAGAAAAAGATTGGATCATAAGATTGCTCTATCCCTTTTTATCTATAGTGTTGCTTTTCTATATGGGTATCTCTGAAAGTTATTGTATTTTTTCAATTTACGAAGGTATATGTACGTCTTATGGAGCTACAAATCGTGAAGAAGCACCAGGTTTTATTTTATACGTTGTAAACAGATATGATCGGTGTGGAACTTGTTTCAACGTATGCGATAGTTTATGTTGAATGTGCAAGTGATAAATCGACTGATGAATGGCCTATATAAAATTAACCCAGCTTTCCTGTGTGTATTCCGTAGGGTGCCATGGAAGAAGTTGTAGTAGTTAAGTGTAGAAATAGCGAGGATTTTAATTAATAATTCCAATTTGGACTTTATGGCCCATGTTGGCCACAAAGTGCTTGGCTTCAGCTATTTGGTAATCATATTGTGCAGAAAAGCGGATGTAGAAAATATTTAGATTCAAACCTCACGGGTAGAATGTTGTTTGAACATATTTCAGTTGCTAGTTTTATTGAGCAAACAAGAGTGAATCATACACCTTTTTGAATTGCGAAGTGTCAGGCAATAGCTCGATAGGATGAAGATATTGAATTAAAAGCAGGGAGTTCTGAATTGTCCAACACCTGGTTTTTTATAAAAAAAATTGTCATCAGTGAATAGAAGTGTAAGATATTTTGCTATAAATGCTAATGTCATTGATGTACAGGAAAAAACGCTAATGGCGAAGTAAAATGAATTTAAAAGTGCCGAAGATGAATAGTAGAAAAGAATGTTGGTTGTTACCGATAGTACTTAGTAGCAAATGATTGCTAAGTTTGGAAAAAGTGCAAATCATAAGCAAATTCCGGATCCCAAAGGATGCAACATCTAAACAACTTTCGTGCTGTACAGGGTGAATTGTTTATTCCAGGTCTGAAAATTATGTATTCTTGCATAACTTGGGTGTGTTGATTCAGTATTGTAGTTAAGATAGTGTAGAAGACAGGTCATGCAGGAACGAATAACAATGAGACCATGATCAATGAATTAAGAAATTTTATCAAACTTGTCTTGGTTAAAATTTCAAACAGATGGCGACTGCGAGACAAAAATACCTTGAACAGTAATTGGCATCATTTTGTTCGTGATTGCTTATATGTCAAGACGATGATCGATAAGGAGTTTAGAATTAGCGGATGAAAGCCGTCGGGACCAGCAGTCATCGTGTTGTCAACACTGGTTAGTCGACCGCGGAATACTTCCGCGCTGCAATCTAAGCCTTCGGGTTCCGTAGCAGCTTCACACGTCGAGTTTGGCATACAATAACCATGCACTCGCTTTTATAAGATGCGATTAGCGTGCGCGGAAAACTGCGCATTCATCTAAAAATGCTTATTCTAAAGCCATTCTGAATAAACTCACAATGCGCAAATGTGTGCCCACAACGACCGATGTGGTAGCCACTGGATTTTAAAGATGCTCCTATATCATTCATTACTTAGAGAACCGAACTGATATGTCATAGAACTATATGCATCCAGATATAGTATTACAACCGTTTGCTTATCCGCCTCTATGACGATGCTAGTAAAAATGGGTTGGGTACAGAATTGAAGAAATTGAATTAATTTTTTAACGCAGCTGTAAAAACAAATGTTTTTACGGAGTTGCTTGAAAAAAGGAAAACATACTAAAATTTTCTTTGTAGTGATTTTACGGATGATAACAATGTTAAGAATGAGCTATGGTTAAATGAAGCACGAAAACAATGCAGTCATTGATTAAGCTACATTTTTGTTTACATGACTATTTCTGGGAACATGTCTTTATTTTTAACAGACGTGAAGTCATGTGCGCATTTATTTGTCATTGTATTTATGCCTCAACTACGATATACACCTTTCTGCTAACATTGTCTGTACTTTCAAAAAGAGTGAAGCTGCGTTAAGATCAATAGCAATTCTGTGGATAAGCTACAATCTGAACGCATTTTAGTGTTTTGCTTGCTGTGTATGCTTTCCGCACATGGATTCAAAGACTGGGCCGCATGTCCTGCACACAAATACGCTGAATAGAGAGTAGCAACTTGTTTGCGCTCCGGGGGTGTGCATGTAGTAGGGAAAGTCAGTCAAAACGATGAATTCGTTAATAGAAATGCAGGCCCCCAACTTGACACTGGTTGCTTTCTCCCGACTACAGGGCTGGAGACAACATTAAGATGAACAATGTTTGTTGGATACGTTATTGATTTAACAAAGAGCCGAAAGTGGGGCACAAATTGTAGCATTATTTTTCTGCCTAACGATCCCGGTTATCTATCCCGTCCAACCACGGACACGTTCTTAATGTAAATAAGTTACTTTGCGAAACGTTACTGTACATTTTGAATTCAATAAATCCAGTAAGTCGCTTTTATATAGATGGCCGATTATTATTACGTCGTATCAAACTTCAGCTTCAGTGAACTGAAAGATTTCTAATGCATGATCTCTGTTATTTGCACTGAAGCATGGACTTACACTTAGTTGTATATATAATGAAAAGATAGAAATATTTTGATGCTGATAATAAAACCTTACTTTCACTAATTTTTTCTTTACCAAATTATACTGGAGAGAACACGTCTTGTAAATCGCAAATACCACACATTGGAACAAATGAAAAATGCATTATTAAGTGTCAAATAGTGTGTACGACTTGTTTGTTAAATGCAATTTCCTCCACTTTCTCCTCGGTGGGACGGCTGTGGCAATATATAAATGGCAGCACTATTTGTTAAATTCGCAATGATCTAGACAACATATAAATGATAAGTCAATACTTTTGCCTGTAAAACGTATTAATGAATTATGATTTATACTCTAGCAGCACTGCTGCCAATCCAGATGGTAAGCAGATAAGCTTATCTTTATGTACTTCGTAACTGCGCACTAGGATGTTATCCTGCTGAAATCATGATAGTCTATATAATAGGGCTGGCGGTTTAACTAGATCAACTTCAACTAGACCAAGTGCATTTGGAATTGACGAAGTGAATATCAACAATAACTTGTACGTATGAGTTTCTTAACAACCGATGAAGTTAATTCAGATGCATATAATAAGTGTTTAATGCAAATAGTTAACAAATGATTGGTGATTTTTAATTAACATGCGTAATTTTGTTGCTTAATCCGAAGTGACACCACTATAGTAACCCTAATAACTAAATTCGTTTGGCTATTGCAAGCATGCGTACACGCATTTATAAATTGTTTTATTTGGTTTGTCTCACTGTAGTCCGTCACTCTTGATCATTTAATAATAAGAGTGCATGTTGTTAGGGAATAGCTTGCATTGCAAATCTTTCCATGTAGGAAAAATTGTATAGGGGATTATTATTGCGAAAGCAATGAATAGATTAATATCGTTGCGCTGCAAGATAAAGATGGTATGCGTGCGGATTAGATTCTGCGACAATCGGATCCAGTCAGGCTGTTTTTCTTTTTGGTTTGCTTAAGCTCCTTCAAGAAACAAATTGTCATTTAACAAAACAATCTGGCTAGGATTGCTTCTACTCATTTGGACGCTTGCCTTAAGCGTCAGTACAAGTACCTTGTGACAAAATGCGAGTTGCGGGTATTCTTAACCAGCCATCATTGGTTTGAGGCATTTTAGGCTGAAATTATCCGTCGTACGCGAAAAAAAACATTGCACAGATTGCGGGGCTTTCTTGCAAGAGTTACCAAAGCAGTATTTCCTTTGAGTGCATTAAACAGGCGCGAAACTTTTCACCGGCTCACTCAACTGGGACTAAATTATACGCTGCCACCTAAGGAAGCCAACTGAAACACCACAAAGTGATACTTGAGTTTTTGTATGAGAAACTATGCGAACTATCACCGAGATCAACTGAAGATGCAGGGCGGTTTCCTGCCAAATTGGCGGACATCGCGAACCAATTCCTTAACACATCGATAAGCCATGGCTGTTGCCTGGCAGCTGGGCATTACAACGCGATAAAATAGTTGATAGAGATGACACATGTGGTCCTTTTGCACCCGGATAAATGATCGGGTTGTGAACATGGATAAAGCGGCGTATACTTAGAAGATGAAACCAGTTCTCGGGGATAAACGTAACTTCCATATGGATATCATGTTTGAAATTAATATTTTACGAGTAAGCGGGTTGCAAGAAAGCTTAATTTGCTTACGTTGCATGGGTATATCACAGAATCACTGGATCGGCAACTAAGGCCGAAGGGAAAGGAAACCACGAGAATGAGAGACTCATCGAAGATACACAAAGAAGACTAATTAGTTAAGATCAAGTTTGGGCATGTAAATGCCCCCGTATTACAAGGCTTTTGTTGTATGACAAAACTACTGGAACCAGTTCGTAAAATCTTGGTCACATATTGTTTTATTTGAATTATTCAAACACTAGAACACACGTTGCTGTATACATAGCGCATGTGAAGGATAGTTGTAGACTCACCTGATATAAATTTGCCCTCGCCCCAATCATTTGAAGAAGTATGCAGTTTCCTTTTGATTCCGAACTTATCTGTTGGTCCCAAGGCTGTGCACCACAGTGACCTGATAATAACATGCAAAGAAAATATTCGTTTTGAAATTAAATTATCCAAATACGTGCAATGCGATGCCCTTTCAGTGAAAATCTTCTAGACCCAAATCTGGCAGATATAATATTGGGCCTGATTGAAAAGAAAACTGCAAATAATATTAGTGAAGCTAACCTGTGTAAGTGTTACATGGATGACATATTGCTCTTCACCAACGAGGAGCATTTTAACCGAATTTTCGTGTTGTTGAATTGGGCTAACCTCTACCTCTCCGAGTAGTATGTGGGGAACAGAAAGTTGCCCAGTAGTTGCCTGACTGAATCAACGGGAATTTGTCTTTACGGTATTGGAAACAATTAGTTGCCTTGAGCATTTTAAGGAACGCTGTACAAAGACGAAAGCTGGCAGATGTTAACTTTACGTATTGTCCCGTCAGTGCCAATACAATAGCAGGAAATAAATATAACAACAACTAGGTTGTGACAGGATAGATATATGTACCCCACGCTGTCCCTATTTTATTCGGTCGCACCAAAGTTGTTGTTTTATATATTTTTCTTGTTAATGTATTGTCACTAAAGTGACATAACGTAATGTTAACATCTGCCAGCTTTCGTCTTCTCACAGCGTTGTTTAGAAAGGTACCTGGTTTATTCAAAATTTTCATCACAAGGCAAGCCGGAGGTACACGCCAACGCACTCTCTACCGTAAAAATAGTGGGAGTGGGGAATACAGGGACTATGAGAGCTTCTCACCGGTTGCATCCAATCGCCCTCTCTTCAGAACCCTTTAGTAGAGAGCCAGGTGTACTTGCATTGCAGAGATGCCGCAGCGCAAATAAGAGTTTCTACTTAGGACACTATGTTTAACGGGTATCCGGGGAAATGTATTCAGTTACACAGTAGACCCATCGATAAGAACCTGTCAGTAAATAAGTCGAAAAATGATGTCTGTTTATTTCGATTTTTTAAAAGGGACAAGGTTTCAAATGAAAATGTTCATAACCTTAGGTCGAATATAACGCGCGCTTATACTCCACTTGTCTACTTATCATTTACACAACAGGCAGTCTTGAACACAACTACCCTCCGTATAGTTTCAGTCGTTTTGGACTCCCATAGTATTTATCAGTTCATCTGTTGTTGCAGTGCAGTCTAAATACGCAGGCCTGACGGGCGGCTGCCCAAAGGGAGGATGAACATTTCTCAAAGTGGTTGAAGCAACACATGGTATAGCATGCAGTATAAACTGGAAAGCCAATACGCCGCCACGTCTATTACAAAACACCTCGTGATGACAAGGTACCACGCGGACACATCAAAAGCCTTCAACTTACTAACCATCACCTGAAACTCGAAAATGCTGGCAATCAGTGAGTAATTACTCATTGCAGTAAACCGGTCCATACTGTGAGCGCAAAAGCAACTGAGACAACCTGTGCTATTGCCTTAGACTTGATTGCTAAGCTTTGATTTGCCTGTATATATTCGTCCCACCTGCACAAAAGTTAAATTCTATCCAAAGGCTTTACGCTTGCGACTGATGAGAGTAATCGCTATTATCATATCACAGCCTATGTCTTCTGTCTGCGTTGAACAAATGCGTGGAGGGGACATTATGTTTCAGAGTCAGACTAAAAGCTGTTACAATATTGTTTTCGTTTGGAACAATTTTTCATAATTTTCCTATGTTTTTACCTTGCTTGGCTATTTGTACCGTGAATTACTGATACATTTTATTTGATTACTGATCTAGACCAAGTTAGAATGTCATTTACGGCAACGAGGAGGAAATTATTTGGCATGTAAGGTGAATTTATATAAATTAACACAAGCAATAGAGCACAATTATGACATGTCTTATTAATTAACTGAGTTATGCCGCCTGATAATATAAACAAAATATATGGTCCTGCAAATTTCAAATATCAACGTAATTCAATAAACGCATAATATACCTGACATGGTACATATTCAGCATCTTGCAACATGCACAGTGTGTTATAAAGCATACTCATTAAAATTGCCAAATTTGCGACTGGAAACTTGATAGTAGGAGTGCAAACATCATCTAATAAAACGATCCGAAATATATATTCTTTTGACGGGATGCTGTTTCTTCTAGTTAACCGATCCGAAGTAAGGGTTTTTAAGTATAATACGTTTTATTACCAGTTCGTGCAATCAGCAGAGCACTGAAACTTTACCTGCATCATCGGTGCTGGAGAGCAAGAGTTAAGTTGTGGCTAGTTTAATGGAACAAATTGTTAAAAATCTAAGTGAATACTGCTACATCCGCAGCAGGTAAGATATGATAGATGTAGCATTGAGCGGGTAATAGCTGATTTATAGGCCTCGTCTTGCCTACTATCGGGATTAATCATACGACATTTTTGTTTGCATTCTAATTAAGCAAAACTGGCAAAAAACATACGTTAGTTCCATATCGTAATGAAAAATACGTATTTCTCAATAGTTATTTCTGGGCAATTGATTCAAGAATTGCCGGCAGCAGAGATCATTACGTTCATAATGCATGTTAGTATGTTGGCGCTTTGCATTCGCTAAAGTTTTTGGCAAATTGCCACATTTTTACACTGTCAGTAATGTCGAACGTTTGTTTTTGTTTGGTGAAGCGTAGCTGTGATGTTACAGAATAGGATATCCCGCCGATGTGAGATGGATATTACTTTTTAACTAAAAATATTATTACGCTCTAACAAATCATACATCATGGTGGCAAGCGCACATGCTGCAAAATAAAAGCGTAAGCGGATTACCCGTTTTAATACTGACTTCTACAGGTGATATGTGGGTTCAAATTAAAGCTTTATTACGCATAAATAAACACTAAATTAGACAGCTGTCCGATGAGAAAAGGCAAACATAAACATTTTTACGGCATGCTTTAAGACATCAAATATTAGATGATGTTCACTGAACATTTGTTTGAAAAATGTACCTCTGATAATTATATAAAGCCGTACAGACCTAAAAAGTAACCGCAAGTTTAAAGTGATAATAATTTGTTGGACTAAGGAGTAATTATCATTTTATAATTTTCGGAAGATACACAAGTGTCAGCTAGCCAGCCAACACAAAAGGGTGATGGAATGGTTTAACAGGCTGCCTCTTCATTTGTTGGCATAAATGCTACCCCGTCTTGTAATAAGCGATGCATTCGCTCTAATTCTAACGTGTGTAAACCCGTCAGTATTAGCCAGCTGAGAGATAATCTGGAAGAACTTTTGATAGAACGTTTGCTGCGTAAAAGCTGCGGTCAAGTTATTAAGTGTTACTTTTTTAAATAAAGTATTGAACCTAATAAACTAATATTATTTTGTTTTTGCAATGAAAAGTATGAGTTTAAGTTCTACAATTTTTACGCCACGTGCCACTCTGCTGTTTATTCACTCCATTTAGGTGGCACACAGGTAAGGACCGCTGCTTTTTGTAGTAAATTGCTCTTCCAGACAACAACTTGAAAATATTTAGAGCAGTTAACTTTTAACTAGATGCATGCAATTCTATGAGTATGATTATAATTGTTTTTCCGTTGTTAAACATCGTGAAGACAGCAGTGTCATTGAATACTTAGAAGCATCTTACCTGCAAATAATTATTAACTTTGCATGGCCACCGCTTTTACGACATTCTTACCAAGATAAAACCTGATTTCAGAACTTTAAAAACCAACGAACAAGAATGCTCAAATTTTTGTTTACCTATGATCAATCGATTTAACAGTACTGCTAAACTGCTCAATTAGCAGGGAAGGAAAATAAATGAAGTTGAAAGGTAATATTTAGATAACGCCTACTGAAAAAAGGTTTTGGCAATTCTTATCTTGATTTACAGTGCAAAGCTACAGTAAAGACAACGTAGGTTTTGTCTAACTCATATGTCCGATTCAAACGTTAACCTTCAGATTCTGACATAAATCTAACCGGGTATTATTCCATTAAATGTTTTGAAAATTCGAACAAAATTGATCAACAAAATTTATGCCAATTACATTAGTGAAGGAACTTGTTTCAATAAAGCAATTTTGATTATGGAAACCTGAGTTAAGTGGAAAAGCAACTTATTTTAGCCAGTGGGATATATTTATAAATATAACAGACACTGAAGCAAAATGTTATTCGACATGCTCAAAAATTTGCTGTGCCGCTTTAAGAAGTTGATATCAGTATCAGCATAAGATTATGTTGTCCAAACTTAGTTTTACCTTGATATAGAAAGTGAACTTACATTCATAAATGAAAAGAAAATATAACGATGCGAATAGCTGTCCGCTTAACTCAAATTGTCGTTAAAATATTGAGCTACAACTTTCTATTGATTCTAGGGTCTGGGCGATCTTTAACTTATCTATGTTAGGTTCTCATTCATGCACCAATTAGCTGCTATCCGTAAGTACGACAAACAGGATAAAATACAATTTGCTAGGTTATGGTATTGTGTGCTCTCAGTTGACTTACAAATATAAAAAATTAGTGCAGTATATTGTCCGCTATTTTATAGTAAAATAATTATCATGAAATGCAGGGAAGATATACGATACCACGCGTGTATAACCGAACCGATTTCATCCCACAATGTGATATTAAAAGAAACCAGACATTCATTCGAATGTTTTAACTAGTTTGTGTAAGCAATTTTCTTTCGTTAAACTCTCCAAATTAATATAATGATTGCATAACGGATAATTGTATTGCTTGTTTCTACTATCAAGGGGTCATGCTCGACCATGAAATGCAACTAGAATGCAAGCGTGCTATATTATTAAATGATGAATATTAATGATTAGCCTTAATTTTCAAAACCTGGTATTTTGCTTTTTATCTGTAATCTTTTTGGTCGTATAAGAAACGTATTTCCTACAAACAGTTTAAACCTCTAAGTTGCCACACTTGCGCAGGTTTGCGAGTTAAACGTTAATTTTCAATTACGCTGCATAAAGAAGGAGAGCATTTGATCTATATTCCAAACGGTAGCGCTTGTCTTAAGCTAAACTATTTTTTAAAGAATAGTTGCACTAAAACCGTATCTTAGAATTATGATGATAAATGAAGATTATTTAAGAAAACAAAAATGGAACCAATTTTACTTGATTGTAAAATATGCTAATCAACAGGGCATTTTCATTTATCGGATTTCTTTTACGCTAATAAAAGTGTAATCGCCAACTATAAAATCTACAGTTTGTGAGAACGAAGTTGTTCTTGTCCAAAATTTTGAGGTTTCACTGCAGATAATATCGTATAGTCGCAAATCTTGCAGGAATACAATAGATTTTCCAGGGTTTGTTTTTATTTTCGTGAAACTAGTAGTGACCTTTGCACCTTGTTTTAGTATTAAATGTGTAGCTGATCCCTTTGGTGTCACGAATTATCACACAGTATCTAATGCTACGGCCTGAACCGATTTAATGGATTTAGGCGATATTATCTGATGAAACTACTTTCGTTAATTTGTGTGAATGAAATATTATTTCGACTTGCCGCAAATAATCACTGCACTTAAACATAGAGTTGAATCTTCTTAGGTTACTTGATATTAATACATCTACTGAAAGTACATGACATTTCACATTTCTACATTGTTCATTATGTACGCTTGCTTGCTTTCTGAGTTTTTGGACGTAGAGGTCAAGCAGAGTTTTCTACATCCGACCAAATTATGATATTTGTATGGTAGATAAAAAGAATGACTTTGAAATATTTTGAAGATAACCTGTGATTCTTTTAGTTGCTGCCATGCGCCTATTTTCCAGAGAGATGATTGTGCAGCGAAAATTGTTTTCGCAGTCAACTAGTGTGATTGTCATATTGTTAGCACAATAAGCTGTTTGACTCGGTTAACGAATGCATCAAGACTCTCACTAACATGTTGTTGTCTCAAGCTTATTGAATGAGCAAATGTTTATCATGTTTTTATGAGGAAGTATGAGCTAATTCAGTAAAGTAACCTTAACAAACAAACTAAAACCTTTACTATAATGTTTACCTTTTACTTACGATCTTTTTGATCGGAATGACCGAGGTCCATTTCAAGTGAACCGAGGTCTCAATAGAGGTTGCTTGTAGCAACCATACCACCAGCAGATGCTCCAAGTCCAACTTTGCATTCGTTTCCGCTGGACCAAGCGTTGCTCGCGGATCTCAGTGGCATAGTGCTTATGGCGTCAACCATGAGCCACTAGGCTCTGAGTTCCAGCCCAACTCAGGCTATCTCCAACTGATGAGTCCCAACCAGGACGAAACCGCGGTCTTGGGGTGCCAGTTTTGGGAGGAGCAACACTATAATGTTCACCTTTTACTTACGATCTTTGTAAACATATTACAATTTAAGGATTTCTATGTAAAATAGTATGGCCTTTACAAACGGTCAAATAGTCTCAAGATATTTAATATAAATCCCCGGAAGAGTTTTACAACTGTCACAACCTTGTCTAAATTTTCTCAACCGGGTATATAGCATCAAAACGTTCCATATGCAATACAGTTTCCATTTATGATATAGTTTGCTCTGGTGGAATAATTCATGCCACCTTTTATTTTGTTCGTGAAAAGACCGTTGAACGAAGCTCACACATCTGCTCACTTTATTTGTTCCTACCTTTTTCATCTGGTTCGACACCACTAGATCCATACCTTGGACGTGTGATGGACATACGTTACTGCCATGGTTTAATGGAGTAAGTGGTGATGTTACATAAATAGGATGAATGATAGTGTGTTAATGGTCCAAATGTTAGAATGGTATGTAACATTCATCCCAGTGAAATGAGAATTCATTCATGGATAAAAATATCCTTTTTTACCAAAATTACCCAGTGGATACCTTCACCTGATTTGTGTTATTGTGTTCCCTTTCTAATCCGACTATTAGCTGCGCATAAGCATTTTTGTGGAAAATCACCCCCAGCCTACTAAATGCATACGAGTGTGATTGACGTTTACTGCTGCATCGTTTGCCATCAATTCCCATATATATTTACATTTAAAATGTTATTAAATGGCTCTGTTAAAATTATGTAGTTATCTAAAATGGGACAACATGTTCTTCTACAAATGACAACGCTGCTTGTGAGACCAGCAAACCCAGGGTTCTTGTGGCTAATGCTACTTAACCCCGTTATGACAGCGTGTATGATATAAATTAAGTGAATTTAATAGTGGTAGTTAAACAGCACCTTAAGTAGAATTCGTTGAATGTCTTAGTTGTGTCTTATAAGTGTCATAACTGATGCATTGCAAAGATTAAATCATGTGAATGCTATTATGTAGTCGAATTCATCATTGGTATCACAAATGTAATTGTATGCAGAATGTAAGAGTTGCCGTATTGCCAGTTAATTATGAGGTAATAAATGAAATATGTGAATTGTTCTTGCTAATAGAAGGCATAGGTTCAATTTTGTAGATAAACTTGAAGTAGACTGTGTAGAAATAGCTAAGCAAATAGCACTGTCTTTACTAATATGATACTACGAGGACTACTATCAAATTGCCCGCCATTGGAGGATCAATGAACACCAGAAGCTCTGGACTCACGAGTTGCTTTTCCTGCATTAACACTCAAAGATACTGAAGCAAGTTGATGGGTTGAACTAAGTTAACGTTGCTCTTTTATCATTTATATTAAGGTGCTTTTGGAGTTAATCAGCTTCGTATTATTTTCACCATACCTTCAGCGTTTTGCGTGAAGCGTCCGTAAACAACTACAATCTTAATGTAGTTCCCAGTTTGGCTAACAGTAGCATATGTCTGCTAATGTCCGAAGGACACCTAATAATATATACACTTGAGTATATCCTTTTGGTTTGTATGGTCAAGACAAATGTTGTAGTTATCAATATTATCCGGGATATGCCCAATCACGGCAAGTATGGAAAAATATAAGGTACTGCTGGAAAGCGTGGTTGTCAAACCAGGAACAATCGTGTAGTTGAGATCGCAAGACAGGAAAAAAAGCAACCAACTCGGACTACAGGCCATGAAGCAAAACTTTACCGGTTAGAATAGGCTGAGGGCTATTTACTCATTAAAGATTCCTTTTTATAGAGATAACGGTTATTCTGTTAGTTGCAACCACGACAACAATGCGTCTAAACCGAGTAAACTTTTAAAAACTTTAAGTCAGAGAGAATCTTAATACACCCGGCCCGGGAGCATATTCGGCAAGGCAGATGTAATGTGGCATAATATTATATTGAGCTTGCAAGCAAAGAGTAAAATTAAAATAGTACTTGCACGTATATAGACTAAACGTTCACACGTAATACTTATAGTTTGTTCGTGTCCAAATAAAAGCAGTACAAATATGGTAAGTTAGAGTTATGATTACCTATTGCGCGAAAAACGGGATCTTATATCTAGAGCAGGAAGACAAGCAGGAGATAGCTTTTGGTAATTCAGTTTGAAAGGAGTGAAGTGTGATTTCAACGTTCAGTGATGTTTTCATAGGCAACAAAATGCATAGTGATCATGAAGTCATTCAATCTATGGGAAATTAAACACATTTGGAAGTGAGATTGATGGAACTTGTAAACTTTAGTGAAAAAATATAGGAGATCAATGCAGTTGGTGCTAATTTTCTTATCTTCAATTAGGTTGCGTCAATTAGTTTTGACCAAGATAAATTATGGGATAAATATACACAAACTTTTGCTGATTCTCTCCAGACCATCACAATCATATTTGAGGGTAAAATAATGAACTTAAATTGACTCATTCTCTCAGATTACAAATTTACTTAACGGATCAGGGAGGAGCACTGCCCGTGTTGGTTGGTTCAAGTAGGAACTGGGACCATTAGCAGCGCTGTTTTGGCCCATATTATCGACACGGGACACCAAGTCGATCTAAAGCTTGCCTTCAGGATAATTTACATGGTCCTCCAGCATCAGTCAAAAGTTTGCGCCTCCGTGCGCTCACGACAGCTGACTTGATTTGCATTCCGTTGTTTCAACCTTCTTTATACTAGATAAGAAGTTGCTCCATGCCTTACAGCTACCCTGGCCAGCTAGAACGTACGATGCTGAGGTCGATAACATGCAATCAGCCTGTCAGTTCAGAAGTTCACTTTCAGCCTGCCTCACTGATCCGTTAAATAACTATGTAATTTGAGCCAATGAGTCGATTTCAGTTCATTATTTTACCCTTAAGTATGATTGTAATAGTCTGAAGTGAATCATGGGAAACAATTGTTCACCTATGGTCTCGTGTTCTTTTGACTCTAAATGGGAATTTTCAAGTTGCATACACAAATATGTTTGGCAGTAATTGAAACATATATGTTGTGGTTGTTTGCGATCATAACACAATATGTGCTCGCCAACCAGAAAATTGGCAGTTCGGGAAAAAAAGTTACGTTATGCTTTCAGGTTTTTAAAGTAAATCGCTTTTGTAGGGTTTCATTATGGTAATATTTCGCTCCTGACACAAGAGCTTTTTTAAGCAAGTTAAATCAGTACACACGTTCGCTTAGTTTTAAATAGGAAAGTAAACTAAAGATTGCAAGAAATAACATGAACCACTGCATACTATTGTTAAATGTCAACAGTTCAATTGGCCATTCTAGTGAAACAACAAGCGTCGAGCGTTTTTAATTGATCGGCGTCAACGGTCGTTCAATTGTGAAGCATGACTTTCCTGCGACTGCCGTTTCACTCTCCGACCTGTATTCGTCAGCTGACACTTTTTCTTACCGACTGTGTTAACACAGCCCGCCACGGGTTCGTTACTCACCGCGCCCGTACTGCTCACACAGTTATTGTACTTATTAATCTCGATCGCCTCAGCAATCAATCTTTGGCTTGTTTCTGGTAATCTCCATTTACGGCATTTAGAAGGGTAAAGAAGAAGGAATCATGACGACAAGCAATGTTAACCCGAATTAGAGTGCCGCTGACGATTTAGTGGTTAGAGCAATGCTGGCTATGTCTAGGTCATGAGCTCATTTGCTACCATAATATTTGGGGTAATTGGTAGCATTTCGATGTTTGGAGATAGTTAAAGGTGAGAGTGAATTTCTCCTTGTAAGACTCTCCATATTAAACTGAGAATTGGTAATGTTTTACAGTTTAATTCGACAAAAGCAGCTCAGTTTGAGGCAGCTGTTCATCAGTTTGCATACTGCCTTTTGAACGCCATTCGCAGAGAGATGATTAAACAGGACATGTTCGTAGACACATTCAAATGCTTGGGTATAATCAAGGAAGAGCATCCGGGCTCCCTTGCATTAAATGAAGACACTACTGAATGAGTAACTGCTGTCAACGCATCTAACGTAGGATGTTGCGGACTGTACACAAACTGATGTGCATCCATGACCAGAGTGCTTCCTGAGATCACATTTAATTTTTCCTCTCAGATTCTTTCCACATGACGGACGTAAAAGAGGTCGGAAGGAATGTAGCGACCCTGTTCTTTAGCAAGGATGTTATTCTGACAGACTACCGAATTTAAGAAATAATTCCACCTTGTGGGATAAGATTTAACAAAATCACTAAGGGTATGGGGAATCGATCGTAACTCTTTCAAGACAGCTGGTGTAAGGACATTGCGACCACTAGACTTTCTTGAGTTCACATTTCCGAGTTCACTGTAGATTTCAATCTGGTGGAATTAAACTTTCGGGCCGGAACCAGAGATAAACCGCAAGGATAACGAAAGAGAAAAGGATGCTCTCTGTGAAGAGGTACATCAGCTATTTTTGAGTTCTCAACATCTGCAGATCCAAGATGCTTTACCAAATTGATGTGTTTAATTCTCCACAGTTCATGGTGCACTATTTTGCATAAATCGGTCTCGGTATCTAAATGATTCAATTGTGAATTGTCACTTGTTATCGCATGTTTTTTTGACGCAGGCGGTCATCTTTCTTTTGTAGGCCCTCTTTTCCCTTCTAATTTGTTTGCGTTATGGTGAGGATAACCTATATACGCATAGGTAGATGCTTTCAACCGGGCAACCCAATTCTAAGAAAATAATGAGAAATTCATTAGGAAGAGCATAACTGGCAGATATATTTTCGTTGTTGTAAAATATAAAATCAGTAGAAGTTATCATTCCTGGATTATCACAATATGGAATGATGTACATTAGCGTTATCTCACAATTTTGAAGGTTTTATACTCCGGTAAATTGGAGTGAGGCTTATCATTGTTCAGAATTATCAAGTAAGGTACATTTTTGAGCAGGAAACAAAGAAGCATAATTTGTGATGACGAAATGTGGTTGCATTTTAATTCTGGCTGGAAACGCAGTTATTATATAAACACAAGTGTTGGTAGCTACGTTAGTGGTTTGCGTGTTCGCTGAGCTCAGCAGTTTGGTTGCAAAGATTTCGTCTGCATTCTTGGTGTCAATATCAGTGCGCATTTATGTAAAGGAATGCCCAAAGTCCAGACAGCTTCAAGAATTCCACTGTCTCACATAATTCGCATTAAATACGTATTCAGGCTTAAATTTGTTTCTAACAGACGATAATATTAGACAAATTATAAGGGTGTCAAGTGCACAAAGTTCAATATTTTGTGACTTCGTCAAATCTCGATTACATAGCATTAATTTTAACAAACTAGGGCAATTCAATCTACTGCTTTTACTACCAGGAACGTAACCAAATAAAATATAATGATTGGTGGGTTCGTTAACATTTAATACGAATAGCTAAAGCTTGTCCATAATGATAATGGATTTGGTTTTCTAGGGTATACCGGTCCCAAATGTTTGATGTGTTACAATTTGTTTTAAGGTACTTCCTTATGCACAAAATTCCAAAGTTTTAAATACAAAATTACAAAGAAGGCGTGAGGTTCTTTTCTACCTTCCCTGTCAATGCGAAAAAAGTATCAAATAAAGTAAACTTAAAAAAGTCAAGGATTTCTTTGGCATTTTAAGTGATTGTTACTTCCGAAACGCTGAATAGGACTAAATAATTAATTTTAATAAAAAAGGACATCACGTCCACTTATTTATTATATATGTGTGTATGTGCATAATGTGTTTGGAAAGTTTGGCTTTTTTCAACAAATTCACTGTCAAGAAGCACTACCAAAATATGAATACCCACTGTGACAAATTGACTAAACATGCGCAATTGGAAATAGCAGAGAAATGTAAGTTGGGATAATCTTACAATAAAACATGTTTTCAAAAATCGGTCAGTAGAGTGAAAATGCGACAAAGGCTGGTTATCAAATGACATACTAACAGCGAAAAATTACAAACCATTTACTGTATGTGCATTTCTCGAATAATGCATGATGAAAATTGTGCAAAATATATGTCCTGAGAAAATAACTTTATGCCCTGGTTCTCCTGGCACACAACGCTGTGATTTACAGAAATGAAGGTATGCAACGATATTAAGGGACGATTCGATATTGGAGAAGCTAAGTTTGAGTTTTTGTCAGCAGCTTGTGATTAAGCTACCAATGTATCCAACACTGTCCAGCTTCACATTTTAAAAAACATCGAAAAACATGGCATGCTTATGAGGAATTAATTGAAGTTCAGGGAGTTGGCAAAAAGGAGAAATATACTGATTTAAT
This sequence comes from Dicrocoelium dendriticum, assembly GCA_944474145.2. Taxonomy (NCBI): domain Eukaryota; kingdom Metazoa; phylum Platyhelminthes; class Trematoda; order Plagiorchiida; family Dicrocoeliidae; genus Dicrocoelium; species Dicrocoelium dendriticum. Next base: position 63,981,193 of record OX104059.1, on the reverse strand, counting down.
TACGTTGCTTCTGAACTAAGTGACAATTTTCTATAAAAGAAAGCAATTGGACAGGAAAGCAATTGGACAATTCTTGAAAAATATGGGACGATCGGTGCCAGAACATTCTGATCATGCTTGGCTGGGTGATGTTAAATTTTGGTTGATATAATACGGTACGTGAACATTTTGAACGCGATCTTTCAGGATTGAAGTGCAGTGATAAGCTTATAGCAGTCACTCAGCAATGCCTTTAGAAATAATTTGCAACATTGCCAAAAACACATTTTTCAAACGCAGCCTAATACAAGACATGTTCTATTGTTACAGAAAACCATTGATAGTCTTCCAGAAAAGAAAATCAGTGAATAAATGCAAGTGTGTCGCAGTTAGTTTATCCGTCATTGATGGGTTTCAACTGCCTTTTCAGCAATTTGCAGCCATACAATAGTGATCAGGCTTTTTCTTCGCCTTTCTGTATGAGCCTCGACAATGTTGCAGCCCATTCTACAAATTGAGCTAACATCATAAAAAAGTTAATTTGAATGTCAAAGTCGGCGCCGACAACTCATCAAATATACTACTAGCTAGATTAAGACAGATTCCAAAAATTCGAACATCGGCTAAGAAAATGCTCAGCTGCTTTGGTTAGACATACTTGTGTGAGCAAGCGTTCTGCTTTGAATTTTAACGAGTACATTTTGAGGTAGAGAGCGTTTCATCTTCATCTAGTCGATAGCTTGGCTATCAAAACCAGTGTATTTGAGTTTAAGGAGTTTTGTCTAACGACTGTCAGTTTATTTGTTTTGCAGGAAAACCTTTCGCCTTTGACTGAGAAGATTCATCAGTGCATTTGAGTGTAATATGATCAGTTTACTGCAGTCAAGATCTCAATTTTAACATTCACCTTAAAAGCTTGTAATTAAAAATCTTCAACTTATGTCACTACAATTATTATCCAAATGGTAGGCGGAATGTCGCCTGACATCTTCTTACCTCACAAATAGGGTCATACCTTGCATAAAACTTGGACATCCGTGTTATAGGCAGAGTAGTTTGTTTTGTTCGACGGGCACATGAAATCCATCTATGATTCTTTCATCACAGCATAAGCTCCCGTCCATCTTCGGTTTCCAAAACTTTGCCAGTCAATCTGCCGAGATAAACGAAAACGCAGACCAACAAAACAATAATGTTAACAAATGTAAGCGTCTGGATGAATGGAGTATGCTATTAGTGAAGTCTCCGGCGATGACACAAATTGGAACAAAAAGTTTCGGCAGTAGCGCCCAGGATAAATAATCCACACAAATTTTCAACTCTGAAAATGGTGCTTATGGGTTAAATTATTCGTTTACTATAACAATCTCTATTAAAACACTCAAAACCCGGTATATATTCAATCCCATGGCAGTTAATTATGCTGTTAGAAAGTGCTAATCATGACTCTCAAGGTACATAAGTTTCATGGAGGTAAGTGATTACATTCACGTTTCTCCGGCATTCCGGTGTAGTCAGATATGATAGGAAAATAACTACCAAAATGTATAGTATAGTCTTCCAGCTCTGAAAGTAACCCGCTCGCTTTAAGCATCAAGATATCTGCTTTCGAGTATTCCTTTTGCTAGATAACAACAGTATGTCTCAGAATTTTTCAAAAGAGTGGTTGAATAATCCTCTATGGATTAGCAGAATTTATATCTTGTCAACTGAAGCAAGTTATAGTTGCCAGTTAGCTTGGGTTGTAAGCATCAAAAGTACTTTCGCCTGGAAATGTATTTCAGACGGTGTAAATAATTTGAAATACACTCGAATGTAGAAAAGCATCCCAGTATGATTTAAAAAGTTTACGTAGTTGAAAAACTTGTAGGCCAAGAAATATTCCATTTAAACAAAATTGCAATAGTATTTTCTAAATCAGCTAACTCGGCAGGAGACAGTGTAGAAATGATATATCAATGATGAAGGCGACGGCCGATATTAAGGCCTTACTGGTTAAAGATAAGTGGTTAACAAGTATTTGCGCTACGTTGGACTGTTAGTATTTATGTAATTAAAGCTGCGTTAATTTTTTGCTGTTGTGTAATATCACCTTTTTTAAAATGTGAATATTTCTTTCTAGCTGGGAGATGATCGCCAAAAGGGCACAACTAAGGTTTAGGTAGTTAATCAATAAAGCTTCGCGATGTCACATCACGGTATCATTGAAACATATCGGTTTAGAAAAGCGTCTTCCTGTTCCGTAATTTTACTTACTCGATTTTCTAGAGTAGGTAATGTACTCCCTCACAAAATGCACCAGCAGGATAATTTGTTCTGTCAGCTGAGATGCGCAAATTTAGGTTAAGGAAATGTGTCATTTTCATAGTAAAGCAGTGGTATAATATTTGATACTGTGTGCAGAAGCAAACGTCGACAAGTCCTTTAGGATGCTTAGGCTGAAAATTACGAGTTATACTATAGTGTAAGCAAAAACAGCGCGACGTATGTGACTCATTAAGCGTTTTCAAATAGCACAGGTGTGAAACGATTAGAACACCTTTACGGTTTTTACTACGTTACTGCCGTTGTCTGACGGCGATGCTATGTTGTGTTGTGTAAATATCGTGCAAACGTCAGGGCATTTTTGAAGGGTGATAAGGTTGGAGTATTTATTACAATGATAGGAGGGAGTTGCATTTATGAGCAATATGAATGCATAAATGTTTCCAGGAACACTTGGCCGCTTTGATGTAGGCCCAAATCATACAGATGACCTTACAGAGATGATTTCTGACCGAGTTGCAAAAGATGGCGGTAATTGTGTTTATGTACTTAGGATCTGGTACAAAATTAAGAGATCTCCCGTAGACGCCGGTAAGTCTAGCAAACGTTCGTAGATTTCTATCTTAATTATATGGGAAAGGCGCGACAGAAAGTTTATGTTCTCATTGTCATGCATCGTACAGTATTGGGCGCAACAAGGTGAGTAATTTGAAAGGTTGCTGTGCTGATAATGTGTATCCTGCTAGGATTCTTGCATACGCGTCGAAACATTTCAGAGACACTGGGACGTCATACATCTCTAATTCCTACGTATGAGGTGGTGAAGGTGATTTGCCTTCTTTGTTTTCTTTTAAGTTTACCCTAAGCAACGATGATCGCTCGGCACAAACACACTGAGATATCACTCACAATTACGCTTTTGTAGAATTTGTAGACCTATCCCCTAGTAGTGTTTTTCTGATGACGTGACTCAGGATTTTGCAAAGGAACTTGAGCAGGTTCTCAGTAGACTATGTGTTTGCATGTTCCATATCATTTTCCTGGGTTGTGTGGTTATTAAATATAATGTAAGCAGGCTATTTATAGATCATGTCCACTTATTAGGAGACGCGAATCACCCTACCGGCTGCAAGCAGGGTATATTGTAACCTTATTATTGGCACAGCAATCTGGGTAGGTTCATAGATCCAATCTTGTTATTGGCCATCTCCTTAGCTGACGAGCCGTTTAATGAAATTTTCATGTTGGGCAAAATTATAATTGGAATGCTAAAATTTGCCATCCGTATGCCATCGCCTCTTCGTCGCGATAATACGACCAATGCTGGAGTACGGCTCCCCCGCATATTGTCCCATCATGCTGGGCGAGGTAGAAAAGCTTGAGCGGGTGCAGCATGTAGCCACCAGGCTGATACCCAAATTACGAGGTATGCCAAATGAAGACCGATGTAAAAGCTAGGGCTGTACACCCTAGCATATCGTCGGCTGAGTGTTGACCTCATCATGACGCACCGGATATTACATCTGTGTGATTACCCCATCTTGAGACAACTGCATTATCGGCGCACACCAAGCAGCACGCGAGGACACCGGTACAAACGTATCGTACCGCAGTTGCAGCGGGTAGCTCACCAACTCTGTTTCGAACGTAGAGTGGTGAATACCTGTAACAACCTGCCGCAGCCGATAATAGAGGGGAATTCAGTGGCCGAATTTAAAAAGCTTCTAGACAAACACTTTGCAGAGGCAAAATATAAAGAGCGGACCGATAATTAATACGTTAATGTCCAATAGCGACAATTGATGCAGCTACACAGAGTATGTTCTAATCGCTGCTTATAATCAGTATCAGTATCAGTATCATGGCTTTGGGTATGAAGACCGGTGCGAGAAACTAGGACTCTACACCTTGTCCTTCCGTCGGGTGCGAGTCGACCTCATTATGTTCTTCCTTAATTCTACATCTCGGTGAGTTCCCCATGCTAAGGTCAATGCTGCACTTACGAGCGCCATGCAGCACACGCGGACACAGATACAAACTTGTCGTGCCGGACGTGAAATGTGTTCCCAACCCACTGTGCTTCGGAGAGTGGTAAACATTTGGAACAGTTTGCCCAAACATGTGATTGAGGCAACATCTGTGCAACAGTTCAAAAAGTTGTTAGATTTGTATTTTGCCTCTATTCGATACGGAGAACGACTGCACACTTACGATGACATATCACATTTGTGAATCCCGAAATATCGTAACTCGAATATTTTAAATATTACATGAGAACGACTATGATATCCACGGTTGACAACTTTTATAACGTTTTTCGCCATATTTCGAAAGAGTTGTACAGAATCCATTTCTACTTGCTCTGTAATACAGTATTCAGTATTCAGTATTCATGTGCGCATCATCATGATCATCATACTTATCTGCACCCATTATAGTAGCAGACAACATTTCGAGAGTTATTCGAATATATATATATATATGCATAACAGAGACAGGCGGGACCCGAGTACGAAGCTCTGAGTTAGGTCCAACATAATTTTGTTTGGTTCGAAAGCATTGATTCAAACGTTCACATAGAAGTTAATTTAATGGAGAAAGTCGTCCTCCACCCCATAAATTGGAGGCAGAATGGGATGTCCCAAACGGTTAAATGTCATTGGAATATCTAGAGAGCTAACGTCTACTCTTACACAAGTCTCTACAGGTTTTGTTTAACTTGGAGGTGTAACTAGCAGGCTGCGTTGTTATATGATCACTTTTGACCAAATCTATCCTGCTCCAGAGTGCAGCTGTAATGACTGGAAATAGTGTTTTTAGGCGATAACTCCCTAGTTATTCACGGCTACCGCTTTTTTAGATTAAGTAGACTACACGTGATGATGTTTTACTCGCAGAAACCATTGAAAGAAACTTACTAAAGTTTCACCTGAAACAATGCGGCCACTTTCAACGCCTTCGGGTGAATGTTGTCTGTAACGGGGGTGAAAATAATCCTTCAAATATTTTGGGCTCTGGATGCTCATTTGGTAGCTTTTTAAAATAGAGCCAGCCATGTGTGGCTACTGTTACCAACTTGGCATTTCCTATTGCGCAAGTAACTTTCCTAGCTCAAAAGAGTTTTTTGTGTTATGGCTAAGCTTGTCAACTTCTCAAGTTAAGCATCCATACATTTTGAATAGTGACTTGGCTAATCTTGGTACTAGAATCCCTTCCCTTTTATTCTCTTCAATATTTATCATTGACAATTGCTGAAATGTCTAAAGTATGAGTAGGACAACAAGCTCACCATCATAATACTTAATTATTTCTCGGCACATACTAGATTTATTTGGCGTGATGGAAACAGAAATAGGAACCAGTTTACAAATTGACCATCTAGATCGTCCTTAAATAATTGAAAAATTAGTGCGGCCTTTCTGTGTATCTCCTGATTACGCCCGCCTAGAACATCAAATAAAATGTTGGATCCCCCAACGAGAAGCAAACGTGTCGAAACCAGCTCTAACTGGGTATAAATTTGAATCTAGATACCTGCCTCTCATAATTATTACCTATTTCACTCAGCACTTATATCTATTCAGTAGGGCTTATCTTTTCATTATGTACGGCAACGGCTGCCCAAATGTAGTGGTTATATGCAACCGCACTTATGAATAAAATCCCAGTTTTCTAAGGTAAATCCGTACTGCATACACGTTAATTGATAAGGTATCTTACAATCGCATAGGAGTCCATTTTTCTGTCAATAAAGTCAAATGTTTTCGCTTCTGTATACTCCATAATTAGTGATGCTGAATGAAGTTATTCTGTTTGTTTCACCGAATCACACTCCGCATTGTTGCGCAATGTGATGGAAACGACGTCTGACGTACAATTATACTAGATTTTCAATTTGGTTCGGACAAAATCTTTACTTATAGTTAATTCGTGTTAATAGCAGTTTTTCAACTTTGAGGAACACCGAGATTATTTCTGATATATTTTTATTATACGACAGAGTGGTCCATTTTATTGATGTCAATACAGCAGGAATTTTTAGTATTGTAATTTAAGGACCTTGGGATGAATATGTATTGGTTTCGGTTCCACATTTAGGACGAATACATTAGGCATCCCGACTTTTGTGTTAACATATTATCAAAGTGTAATTCTACTATGCCAAATAAATATTGTAAGCAGCTAACTTTTTGAATAGTTGGGAGATTACGGTTTAAAATAGGTTGTATCCTTCGGCAAACGTGCGTTGTACTCTGCTATTTGTAGTTTCCCTTCAATTGCTCTGGTAACTAACACTTATTAACCTTACCGGTTCCAGGGTGCAAGTAATGAAATCGCTTGCAATGTTCAAAATTTATGTGTAATTTGCAGATTGTTAACTTATAGTAGCACAAAACTATCAATAATTCCGACCGAAAATTGCAAAATTGATTTTAGAAAAGGTGCTCCTATAAGTTGTATAGGAGAACATATGCGATGAGTCCAAATGCAAGGGATCACCATGAGGCTCCTATTTAGTGTTATTACAGATAGCGATCAGAGAGCAAGATCGAGTTGCTGTGGAGCATTACTTTTTGTGTACTGAAAGGTTCCCTGTTGGCAAATCTATACGAGGCGATAAGGTGGACTCTGCTGGTTAGGGGAACAAAAACATGCAGCAGAGAAGAGCAATTGCACGTTGCTACCGAAACGCGCTGAAAGCATTTGCGATGCTTCACCTCAGCAATCTACACAGATCACATGAGTGTACATTGAAATAGTAGATTTAGATAGGCACATACACAGTTACACAGGCAAAATCCAAGAAAATAAAAACAGACTACTGCCCTTCCACTTTCAAGTAGCACCCAGCGAATTCCAAGTTGCTGTGTGACATTAGTAGCAAGAACCTACGTAAGATTTGGTAGAGGTTTTGGCATTTATAATTCCCCCACCGTTTATTTGTCCTCTGCTATTTTACGTCACTGCGTGTATATCTAATGAGAAAACGTGAAAGTTGATTAAGCAACATTTCGTCATGGCATATGTACAGACCTTAGCTTTTCCATAATAATAATCGACAGCGTTTCTTTGATTAAAGTGAAATGTTAGTCTGTTTTTAAAATGAATAGTTGCTTTCTGTAAACAGTTTAAAATCTGTCTCAATGAGTAGATTAAATTTCTGGGAGTACTTTCATCATTGCCACTACATCCTCATGTAGCATAACAAGTAAAAACAACTTAGCATTCTTCCATTTATTTTCGAAATTCTAAGCCGGAATTCAGCAAGATATAAGGGTTTAAGCAAATCTGCTGTGCATATTGTAAAGTGATATATTGTTGGTTTTGCAGATAAAATGCTTTGGCCGCAATATTCTACAAATTACTTCTGCTTAGAGAGAAAACCAGTACTGTCGAAATATATCTAATGGAAAAGCACAGGTCTGACAGGTATACATTTCTAGTCACTTAATTTACCAAAGTATATTTTTGTCTTCTGCATTGCCTTTTCAATTTGATTATTTTAGGCATAAAATATGCTTGAGTATAGAATACCCATTATCCATGAAATGATTAAGATATATTTACTAGTTTGAAGCCAAACTCCGGAACGCTATCGCTTGCGTACAATGTAGTAATGTCAACAGCAGATTTTGATGAGGAAGTACGCAGAACCAACTACTCAGACGTTTCATTCTGCATGTGTAAAACCTATGGTTAAGTATCTGGCACTGCATAATCTAGATACAAAATAAATTGGTCATGCTTATTTACAAGCAGGGTGCCCTTTAACTTATGTGAAAGGAGTTCAGATCAATGTTATATTCCTCGAATATCCAGTGTATTCGAAATGGCCGATAAGGTCTGTGTTTTACTGTAATGAACTATCTCGGGGATGTCTCACGTAATTTGTTTCGTTATACACTTATGTGTAAATGTTATATTACATAGGTAAACCTTTTCAGTCTTCGGTTTCATAAACTATATGAATTCGCACTAACACGGTGATTTGATTCCTGGATATTCACACGACAGATATTGACCGAGCAGAACATTGGCCCAGCCCAAATTGCCAACACAAACATATACGCAAAATTGACTGCAAGTGGAATTTTAATTCGTCAATGCAGGCATAGTAAACTTTAATGCATAGCAGATCATAGCCTAATTACTTCAAGTTTTAATAAGCCAATACCGTTGTTTATATCGTCACATGGGACTGCGGTACTACATTTATTGCTCATTTCATAAAATAGCTGCATTACATGAACATTTGATACAAATGAATTAAACATGTTATATTATGGACAATTTGATCTTTTGCACATGTAAGGTTATCCACGAAACTTTGAATTCGTACTGCAGCCTCTTGGTTTTTCTTAAGTCTTGGCCAGATGCATGACAGTTTTCGTGTGCTCAACGAAGTGAGACATGGCCCAGCGAAGAGGATGCAATCGTAAACCAAAAAATCAAAAATAATCGTTTTGTATTGTTTCTTTCGCTATACTTAGAATTCAAGCATAACATCAAAATGACGTACCACAGGAATTTTCCGCTTCATTAAGGCGTAGTTTTGTAAAGACAGAGATACTTAACAGTTTTTGAGGAGTTAAGGAACTAACATGCCAACGAAACTATTTGCAAATAAACAAAATAATATGAAGTTAATCGGAATATGCTTTTGATTAGAAACATTCTTATCGATTAAAACCAAACGCGTACTTCCCACGGATTTCGAACTATAATAAACTAGTGAAAATCAGCTATGCAAAGTTCTTAAATGATATTTTAAAACGGCATCAAACCAAAAATTATCAGTAGCTCAACATCTAATAAACACTAATATGTATTTTATTTAGCTGGTTAAACAGGACGGATCAATGTGTGGACCAAAGTTATGTCTGATTTATCCTGCCATGAGCGAAATGCAGTAATGCGTAATCATCATTAATGTGTTCACTACTGTAATGTTACCAAATGAGTAGGCCATCTGCGTAACTGCGAAAGAAAATCAGTGGAAAAATATATAAAAGCATCAAAATTATAATTATTTATGTAAATCCTAGATGTGTATGCAATACAATAACAACTACAGACTTCATAATAACCAGCCAAAATCACCATGTATTTTGAATGTATCAAAGTTGTTTTGAGCTAAGCGGCAAACTTACGTAAACTGCACATGTAATTAGCACACACCCGGTCAAATTTCGGGCTGCTGATACGCTCGGTGATAACAGTTTGCTTCACCTATAAACGGTGCAACAAAACATTTTATTTTCTATGACAGTAATGTTATAAAGCATATTTTACAAAATCCGCTGCTCGTAGCAATTTATTACCTTTTTACCTATCACGTCAGGATGCATTATTATAACTAGTGAATAAATCCATTAATGTCCAGTCTTGGACCTACGAATAATACTTAAATATACTGGATCACAACATCACCATTGTGCATGCTTTAGCGCTACATCCACTCTTAACCGCCGACTGCAACTTGGCGTTAATAAATGAAGATTAGGCCGTGCTCTTCGCTTGTTTATTCCAGTGCCAGAAGCTACATTAACCAGCAACAAATATCCACCACAGAAGGCTTGCGTTTGCGACAAAGGGATTGGACGAAGATTTAAAGAAAGTATGTTTGAGGTGCACGGTTAGCATATATAACAGATCGGATTGCACAAGGTTGTATGTTTTCCACATATATTCCTTGCAGTATAACCTGTCCCCTGACCACTCTTCTGTTGTGTAGTGCTGTTAACTTGCTCTACTGTTCCATAAGCACAATAAATAATTAACTTTTGTGACGCCTCATGCCATACGCATTAGGATTCAGATAACTCTGAGTTTAGGACGTTATTTCCAACTGTATTCATCGTATTCCACGGCAGCGTGTAAGTCTCCTTAACTTTTATGGTATGCAGCATAGCAACAATTCCTAGTGCGGAGCAAGGTGGCCTTAAGACCAATCTTGAACGAATAAATGAACAAAAGCCATTTATGATTGATTCGCCTCACACCAAGCTCCTTTATCCGTTCTTCCACGTCGGAACAGTAACAAAGACTTATTTAGTGTCATATCAACCGGAAAATTTAACCGATACGTACAGCTCAAGCGCTCTGTTTAATTAAGTGCCACTCTTGCAGCCGAGAAGTCAGCAACATAGCGTTGTCTTTAGGCAAGCTCAGGTGACTTGCTAACTCATTCAAATCTGATTGTTTAATAATATGTGGGTTAATATCGTCAGCTTCAATCTTTTCATATTTGTCAGAATCAGCTGAAGGAGACATTACAGGATCACTACAGTGACTGCTTCACTGGAGACGCTGGAATGGATATGTTTCATTCATGTGGAATAGGTCGAATAGCTGATGCAGGACGGTGTTAAATAATGTTGACCTTGCTTCGGTCGACGAATCCAATGGCACTGGGCAGACAGAATTAGCCGTCTGTTTTGTGATCCTTCGGCACCCTCCACTCCATTAGGATTACAAAGGGCACATTGATATACTGGTTCAGATAAATATTGCATGATACAAACAATATGTGTTGTCTAATTTTTTCACACTTGATCATAAAATTTCATCCCGAAATTTGCGTGGTAGGGAGAATTCAGTAGGGAACAAATGGGTCAGCACTGCGACTTTGTAACAAATGTGCACAGAGGTAAAAAAATTTATTTCGGTCATTGATACAGCAGCGTCTCTGACCCAGGATCAGGATATTAATTAAGGAAATATAACTATTACTCGATTTCTTGTTATCAAGTTTATACGGCGGCCATGATCAAATATTTTATACAAAGATAGATCCATATTAGCAATCACAGGCGTGCACTCAATGTATAGATTGCACGAACACCTAATAAAGTTGTTTAGTCAAAGTACCATAAGCAGTATCTAGATGACATATTGGCGTACTGTTCATCAGCCAGTTGAATAACAGCAATCTTGTTAAATGAGTCACATATAAAAGTAAAAGCATTTTGTGACGTTAAAACTTACCTCTCTAAATTATTTTGTTGTTCTTATAAACCATTGGAAGAACTGATAGGTCAGTATGTCTCTCTTATGAAAAGCAGCGTATTCTTGTTAGTATGAAGAATTTGCCAGCTTCAAAATACGGTAAAAGCGGACGCGGGTGAATAAATGATTTGTTCATGCCATAAGAGTACGTATTGCACATTATCCGGTCGATAGAATAAAAAACTACTAATAATCTAATCATAAAATTTTGTCTTCGGAGATGATGGGCAGCGTAGAAGTACAGGGAAAATTAGATACTTATTTTGCAAGGTTCTTTAAAGCCATATCCTTCAAACTGCAATTTAAGGTAGATCTAACTACACTGCGGAGCACAAGGCAGCTGGTCTCTTCTACGCAAAGCATTTTCTCTATTGTGGACAGCATTCAGGTACTACTGCTACTCACAGTGAAAAAATCTCGCCAGGCTGTAGACAACTCTTATTGTTTAAACCAGTATATCTCTAAATGAGGAGCCGGTTAAATAGGTGAAACCGATAGCATCCTGAGCTCCTGAATGAGGAAGCAGGCGCAAATATAATTCCTTGCCTGAAGTGCATAAAGGTAGTCTAATTTAACCTTCGTGCTTAAGAGGCTGCCGTCATCATTGATAGATATAAACTTGTTGACCTCCTTTTCTTGGAATTAAAGTCAACACGGCTTTCAGGACATCGCCGCATCATACATATCCTCGGGTCCTCCGATAAGCTGACGCTACTGCAATAAGCTAACTTAATCCGGTGGTATATTTTTGAAGCAATTATAAGTCGACCATCACCTGTATATGTTTGAACCATACAAATTTTGCACACAAGTTCCAGTGTCTAGGTACTGAAAATACCGTACCAAAAATACTCATCCATGAAAATTCATATCATATTGTACATAAAAAACAGAACAGGTAAAGCTGCTCTGCGGATCCACCATGAGTCTGATCTTTTATGCGTCTACTATTGGTCCTCATTTGTTCTGATGATGTGTGTACCAAACCGCACTAAGACGAATGACTTAACGTGATTAAGTATTTTATGATTTAAACCCTCAAGCACATGATTAGCACAAGATTGGCAAATGGGAAAAATAGGTCTCAGCATTAGCCAAAAAACAAATAAAAGAAAACAATCATTTTGCAATCAATCCTGCATGTCCGTTGACGGTTTATAATATATTTCATTATTTTTCACATATTCTTCTTTATTCAGCTACACGTGATTTTGAATGGTACAGTGAATTTACAGCGAATGCGGTCATATTTGTTTAAAGTATGAAATGCAGTGAATGTATGTTAAATTAAAAATTTAGGTAAGTTACCCCAGTGGCATCAACTATTTTGTCAGCGCTGAACTGGCTGTGCTAATTCCTGAATATATAATCGGAGATTGGTTATCAGCTATGCATAAAGCGAGTTTTATAGCACTACCTTAAAACTGACAAAAATGCATGGAAAATTTGCGGTGGCCAAAGTTAGAAGAAGGTAAAAGTTATGACTAATTCAAATATGTTTAAGGTTAAGTAACTTTTTTATTTAAGTACAATTACTATCTCACGCACATTGCTTCTAATCCCTTTGTTATTCAAGAGTTTGCGTTTGTTAGAGAGCCGTTTTCAGTACAGGATGTAACCCTAACTACATGAATGCAACATGTAACGGTGAACATGTAATGGGTAAGCAATTATATACGCATGTATACGCAAATATAAGTAACCGAAACATATTTTAATAGCATGCATACTTTGCGCATCTCTTTCACGTTTTTACTGCTGGTGCACTGCATGTTTTGATGAAAGATTTTTTATGGAACCTTTTTAAAGAAAAACGAAACCAGTCAAAGGAAACACAAAGAAAATTGCGTAATTGGAAACACCTTTTGCTCTTACATAACATAGTTAAACATACTTGTCAATTACCAGGAGATAGCGGGAAAATACATTCGAGTTCATACCTGCTTTTGTCATAACAAAAGTGAGTGGTTTTCCAAGCGCTTTATTTTTGACCCTTTTAGCTTAACGGATGCAATCACAATAGGATACTCGTACTTAAATTAATACTGCTGAATTGTAGAAGAACTGCAAGTAACGTATCACATGTTGTACTCTTATGATTGTCATTAAACGCTATTCTGTGAATTGCGCTTATTCTACTTTCAGAGAACACAGCGCAACATACTCCAAGCAGTAAACAAACACTTACTGGTTATTTAGTGCTCAGAAACACAGTGCTCAAGAGCATGAAACCATAGATGAAGGGTCTTGTGTTGAAATATTGCAAGTAACAACTCTGCAATATTGTTTGTTGTGTGGAATATATTATATTATTTTGAATAATTACGCAGTGCCACATAATATAACTGATGCGCGATGCCATAAAAGAACTTGCTGACGACTGTTCTATTTTATTGCCTGGATGGAGACTTCTGCATAGTGAACAGTACTGACTTAATCCCTATCTGCAAAGGGGGCCAATCCTTTTTTAAGCGCAAAATCATTAATTCGGAGCGGAATCTAGAAGCATGCGACAACAAGAGACGAAGCGTAGCAGTTGTGCAGAACGAACCCTGACATTGGCTAATAAAGCAACTACGCAGTACATCAGAATTACTGTACCATATTTTCTAGGCGGATAAATTAATAAACCAGTAAAGACTGGCAGAAATGTTTGCGCCAGAAAGTAATTATACTGACAAGGGAACCGCTCCATGAATTTGCTTTATTGTATTCCCAGTAATATCAAGGGATGGATGTGCTCAAGCATCAAAAAATTCATCGTACGTGTGCATAAAACAGAATTCTTGGATTGACTTTACGACTTGAAAAATTACCGAGGATAGAACCAAAGTTCTACGGCTACAATATGTTCTCCTATACTGATGTGCTACCGGCAATTGTAACATAACCGTTCAATCCTCCAAAACGCCACTATGTTTACACACGTATACATCATCGACCACTCGAAGGTATGTGCTATCGTTTTCCTTTCGTAGGTCTCCCAAAGTTGACAACATTTGTCCCAACGAACTAAAGTCAGCAGCTAAGAGGGCAGCTGAGCCATTTATACTATTTTCCCGAGATTACTAGATAAACAGCAATTCTCCAACATGTGAAATCTGGGTAATATTGACCCAATTTTCAAGAGTGGTAGCCGTTCAGAGACCGCCAAACATCGCCTAGTGATTTTCCTCCTGGTTCTGTCCAATTTGTTGCACTGATATTCGCTAAGGAAGCAATGGGCAAATCTGAATGACGTAACACCATGGCACCCTAAAAACACCGCTCCCCTCAGCTTCATGACACCTGGACCGAAATAGTCGACCGTTGTGCCGGCAGTGATGTCATCTATGTCAACTTTCTATACCCTTCGACCGCTTAGATAACCACATTCCTCTCAAGATGCAGCAAACATACCTAATTGGATACGCCGTCCTTAGTTGGGTCGTAAATTTCTTCCTTTAGCGAAGCCTATAGTCTAGAGTTCGTGACAAACATACTGCACTAATTGGTGTTCCGTAAGCGTCAGAGCTGGGGTCTAAATTATTTAGCCTTAATTCATATACTAGTCGTTGTCACCGATTCAAATGCTCTGCAGTTTGATAATGACATCAAGAGGTGACGGATGTTTGATGTTCAGGAAATTCATGATATATGCAGCAAGACTTAGTCCGCGCCTTTAAATGTACAAGTGAAAACACAAACCTGAATAACGCGGACAATTGCAAAATTTACATGTAGGCTACAAGGCAAAGTACTGAAAAGCACCTCACAGGAGCGCTACGTTGAGACGTTGATGAAAACGAACCTGGCTGTTTAGCGCAGTCTTTAGAGGCATCCAAAACTGTCAGACAAAATGTTGGCCACCTAATGATGTAACCATTACTCTTTCCCATAAATGCGCAGTGTGTATGTGAGCTCCCACATAAAGTAAGCGAACGATGCTTAGAAACCGTGATAAAAAGACGATCTAGTTGCAATAAAGATCGCGTAATGAAGAGCGAATGGATTTTTCCATCTGCCCTTACCATCTGTGACTGAAAGCCCTACGCGTTTACAGCAAAAGATACTACCGTTTTCGGGGCGATCACTTTGTCTTGCCAGATATTAGTAAAACCAGGTCACGTTTACCGATGCTTCCTGAAACTTATCCGGACGCATAGTTGCTTAGTAAACATTTATATTTCCTACCCAATACAATCCTGCAATGCCGCCAGAATTAGGTTTTCCTAAAAATTTGTTAACCGCGGAATACCTTTCTCTCATTTCTCCATCGCCGATATGCAATTTAGAAGAAACCACTACAGTCTATGATATTTGCCTTTTGATGAAGACGCGGAAGGGAAAAACAATGGAATCACCAATTTTCACGGAATCGGGGTAAAAGAATAAATTATCTTTAACATGTATACCATGAGGAGTCCACAGATAGTTTAACTACTTTTGAAAAGTTATATAAGTTACGCAAACCATCTCAAAGGACATGTCAAACCAAGGATTTTTCTGCGTATTACATTTTTGTTTTATGGTTTAAACGCAAACAGAAAGTACAAAAATAACTTTGCATTACACTTTTTTACAGTTTTATTCAAATTTTACTTACAACTGCAATACTAAGTCATCATCTTCATCATTAACCGCAGTATATCAGCCATTTGAACTGATGTTTCGCTACCATACAACCATGAGGAACTATGAAATAAATATAATAACAGGGAGAGAAGAGGAAATTACCTGAACACCTTGATGCCCTAAGCAAACATTCAGGGTCAAGGCGCCTACACCTTGTCTAGAAAACATACCGTCACAAACAGCTGGCTATCATGCAACGATAAGACAGCATAAGCGAGACAGCTTCCTTGCGGCTTTCACTGCCACGCGTCATAATCAGCCATTACCCCGCAGATAACTCGGCACCAAACACATTTTAAACAGGCAATCCAATTAGCAGATGGCACCAGACGCGCCACTGGTGTTGGTTACGAGCCACGTTCTGTAAAACCCAAACCCAAGCCCAACCCAAGACAAATCACGTGGACTTCAGCCCGGAAGGCGAGACCGACCAACGGCACCTAGTTTTGTCGTCAGTGACTTCATTTCACGCTGCCAAGTCAACTTCAGTCCACCTCGAGCATTGCGCCAACATACACCTGGCAGACTAAATAAGGCCTTCCTAGGAAGGCGGTGACTAGGCATACGTAGCACGTGCCCGAGCCAACGCAACTGATTCCATGCTATATGTTATTCTTGGGGGGTAAGCATGATTATGGTTACCTAGTGCTTCCCTACGCACATCCTCGATGCGGACACGCTGGTGCCATCCGACTCCAGCAATGCTTCGCAGACAACGATGATGCAAGACTTGAAAGCGCCTCGGATCTTCAGACCGAAGGGGCCAAGTCTCACTACCATAAAGCAGAACGGCCCCCGCTGTGCCCTTGTATTAACGGCATTTCAGACAGACGGAAACCCTTCTGTCGCCAAAGATGCCGCAGGTTCAAGAAGGTAGCTCTGACTTTTGCAGTGCGTGAGCTGACTTCAGTTTCTATGCGCCCATCATTGCTGATGCAGCTGCCAAGATATGTGCAATGATCAACCACCTCTAATTCCTTGTTAGGAAGCGTCAAGGGGTCATCAAGTGACTGGTGGTCCTGCAGCAAAGCTTTGCACTTTGAAGGTGTGCATTGCATACCAAATAATGGGACCACTCTGAACAGACTATTCAGGGTTGATTGTGCCACCCCAATATCGTTGAAAAGCAAGCTGATATCGTCCGCGTAATCTAGATCAAATAAACATTTACCAGGCAGCACTTCATTGCCTACATCGTGAGATTCTGCAAGGAAACACTCCATGATAGAATCCACGACGAAATTGAACAAAAATGGGAAAGCCTACATCCCTGAAGAACGTCACTTGTGGTCGGAAAGCTATCCGATAGACCACCGTAAACCCTGACGCGGCCTGTAGTGTTCGAGTATAGAGCACGAAGGGTGTTCACATATTTCGTGGGAACACATTTCCGTACATGTATTTCGAACAGAATCGATCGATCGACTGAATCGAACGCACTCTGAAAATCAAGGTGCACAGCTAAATTCGGTCTGCGGTATGAGTAACGCTGCTCTAGCATCTGCCTCAAAGTGAATATATGATCTATACAGCGACGTCCTGGGCGGAAACAGACCTGCTCTTCCCTAATCTGACATGCCCGTTCCGCAGTGACGCAAATAATGATAATCAGGGCCAATAATTTCGAGACAACTGGCGTAAAGCTAATACTTCCGTGTTTAGAACAGTCTGTGCAGCTGCCCTTCTTGTAGACTTCCACTACAATCCAATCGCTCCATTTAGCCGGGACGTTCTCTTCCTTCCAGAAACATCCAAATAAGGTCAGTGCATTTCAGAGGGCCTCACGTCCATCCTTAAATAGGGTAGGAAGGATGGAATCCGGGCCTATAGCACGAAAACGATTAAGGGTTGTGATCGCTTTTCGGACCTCGGCCTCCGATGGTGTTACAACCACGGGGGCCAGTCTGATCCCACAGTTGATCCCACTTCAAAACACACACACAAAACAAAACACACTTCAAAACAAATGAGTTTTATTGACACAGCATGCACACACGGAGCGGGGAGGAATGAGGCACTCAACCAGTCATTCACTATCGGTTGCTCATTCATTTAAGTAGGACCAGGAGGTATTTGTGTGTCTGTGTGGTTGTAAGAACAGGTGGAAGGGGCAAGTATATCATAACACATAAAACTGTTCTGATTGCGGAAATGAATTGTTCTGGTAAAAAAACATGGTTTATTGTAAAAAAATAAACACACTTGTCTTCCCAGTTACTCATATTCCGGAATGTGCACAGTTACAGAGTCTAAGTAATTCGCCAGCCAAGTTATACTTTCTGGATATTCCGCCTTTACATAGCTGTGACTCTATAGACGGAGGCTCTTAACTAACCGTCCATGGCTCGTCCTGCATCACCTGAGTATGAAGAGGTTCGGGCGCAGGGGGCCAGTTAAAATGATCTTGAATGTGTTCCGCACAACGAACCATATGGCGCCCCTTATTTTGCATCAGCGTAAGCGCGCTGTCTCGGATTGTCTCATTGACGCCTGGTTTTCTGCAACCACTGGTGCGGTTTAATTGAAAGAGCTTGCGGTAATGGCCTACTGCTCCCGCCTCTTCCATTTCTTGAGCCCGACCGGTCCATCACGCTTCCTTGTCAGCACGAAGGCTCTGCTTTTGTTCACGCCTAATGGCCCGTCTTGTCACATTGTGTTCAGAGCCAGCCGGAGGGTGTCTTCAAGATTCCAACAGGTTCACGGACTTCCTAGATATCCAGTCACTGGTGCGGTGACGAAGATAGTGTCACAAGCAGATGCTCCTGCGTCGTGCATGACAGCCGAAATCCTATTCCACTGAAGCTCAGTGTCATTAGGACCAGACAGCAGAAGTTCGGTATGCAGTGCTTCCTGATAGGCTTGCCTAGCCGAGGAGTGAGACATTTTCTCGGTTCCCAATAGTAGGGGAAGCCTGGTGCGCCTCCGGGTAAAGTTCATAGAGAAGCGACAGCGCACCAATGCACGATCAGAGTCGACGCCGGTACTCAAGTACCAGCGGCAATCCAAGATGGAACCACGCCATCTGTAACTTATGGCTATGTGGTCAATTTGGGTCCATCGCTGGCCAGCTACAAAAGGACGCCAAGTGGCACTTCGACACCCACTGTGTCTAGAAGCAGTACTAAGAGGAAACAACTGGGGCTCCGCACACAGTCGCAGAAGAAGCTCACCGTTGTCAGTCCGTTCGGAGTTAAGCCCACAATTACCACCCCACTGAGCTTCTAGAGAGCTCCGACGCCCTACTTGTGCGTTCATATCCCATGCAAGTACGACAATAAATGAACTAGTAGTACTGTGTAGTAGCGCGTTCAGTACGTAATAGAATGAATCCTTGCCAACATCTGAACTGAAGTCGGTGGGAGCAAAAGCAGAAATCACAAACAGCATTTTGTACTATTTTGTGAATCAACCTTAGCTGTTGTCGTCAAACGGACTGCACATAAACGACTGTTTACCGGAATCCAATCAACCAACGATGGCTCAGCCTTGGAGCTTAGAATGATACCTACACCAGCTTGACCCGTGAGTGCTGCATCGGCGCCTCCGGATGCGTGCAATCAATAACGAGTGGATAAGATAGATGCAGTCTACTAAAAAACCCGTAAGAGGCATTTATCCTACTTTCGGACACACATATACACATCAACACCCGGTGTTTCCAAGGTGCGTGAGATTGCAGCCTGTTGACCTGTTTGTCTTGGAGTGCAAGCGTTGTATGTCGCCATGGAAACGGTATAGCGTGTCCTTATAAGGGCCTTTTGTTGATAGGCCTTCGATGGGTGCGGTGGGATGGGGGCTGCAGATGGTTCTACTCCAGTAGCAATTCGATTGCTGTCAATTAAGCTGGGAATTATTGAAGGAATCTTAATAATGGGGGGTCGGGATAGGAGTAAGAGCAAAATATGAAAAATAAAGAAGGGCGGCGCCAGCAGTAGCAAGTTTTCACTTATTCGCCCTACTGTATGCAGCAAATAAGGCGACCCTAGAACATCCGCGCGACGGCAGATGCAGGATGGATCTTATATTTGAAGAAAATGTCATGCTTGCATGTGAGTTGAGATACTGCCAGGGCGCCGAGACCTGGACAGGAGGACGATTAGTTTCCTTATCCAAAGCCTTTGGCTCAAAAGTCTGTCCGCACGGCAGCGGGTAGGTGGCAATGATTTAGTTTTACAGAAATGGAAGCCATTACATTTTAAACCACAAACCCGGAGGACACGGAGACTGAGTTTGTCTGATCTCTCAATATTGACCAACCTGGTAGGAGTAGTTCTCAAGCTGCTTGGCCGCATCACTCAGTATAGCTCAATGGGTCAATGAAGTACGCAAACCTTCGCACAACCTTGGGGTCCAGTCTCGTTGTGACATACTTTTGTATATACGGCGTCCAAGTTTGAAAACAATTAAGTGCTGCCGAACCACTGCTTGGTTTAAACGGAGAAAGACCTCAGGTTTATTATTTCACAATTCTGCCTTGAGTCGAAAGAGCTGCTGCCGCGCCGCGTTAGCAGCGTATACAACGAGAGCCTGAAGCTATCTAACGTGACGATGCCTAACTCCCTCTTCATGTCTACACACAGCGATGGCAGAGAGCAAGAGGATGCATGCCCCGTAGTCTCAAGGTTATTTAATGTCAAGGGTTAACATATGTTCTTCTCCGAAGGTAAGTCTCATGATTCAGACTACCTGACCACAGTTCACAGAAATTTGGACGAATACTACTACTACTAATAATAATAATATTAATAATGATAATATTAATAATGTGTCAGCTGTTCGCTGTAACGGCGCTTGGCTGCCGCGCGACAACCACCAGTCGTACCTATGATAAGTATATAAAAGAATATGGAACGCTTCACGATTTTGTGTGTCAACCATGTGTAGGCGCCATGCTAATCTTCTCTGTATCGTACCAATTTTAGTATATTAACTGCCGAAGCGAATAAAAAGATTGCACACAGAGTGCAACGGAAGTGACCAAGGCAACAACTGGCTGGTTCTGTTCAAATAAATCCGCCAGTTAACTCGCGGGTCAGGGCACAATAAGTGTGTATAAACGAATAACATACTTGCAGAAGGATACGCTTTGTATGACCTTGGTAAACAATGAGTGTCGCCAGATGCAAGCGAATTGAAAGGATATTTACTTATACTGTGAAAACGGTTGCCTTATTTTGTCCTCAATTCAATGCTTCACAATAATGTTGCTTCTCGATTTTTGAAACGGCAAAGGTCTAGTATTTATCGGGTAGGCTAGATATAATACTATGCACCGATTACATATTTCTCCAGTATTGCATTTGCATGTTGGATACATGTTCAACTAAAATGCCAATGAATAATACAGGTTTGTATTTACCTTATAATTGCTTTTGCGATTGCCAAGCGACAGCGTTTGACTAAGGAATAAAACTACGTGTTCTTCAAAGACTAAAGCTAACTAGTTATACAAACCATCAGTTTAGTTTAAAAAAATAATAAAAACTCCAAAGGACAGATAATGCAAATCCACCGGGTCTAGTGTTGACATAAATTGCTATAGGTATTAATCGTCATATAATTTTACCAATTCAGTCTGTTACTTGGAAGTGAATTCGTGCTTCAAGACTTAGACTGCTAACTTCATTTTTCTTGAAATTCGACAACCTATATAACCAAACAGCAACGTTACCTGTTAATTTTAATATGGATCTCGAACGCTTTGGGTGCTTCCTGGTAAGATGTTACCAATATAGTAAACACGATGTCTATGGTTGAGGTCCATTTACAATAATGCAATTAGACGCACTGAAGCAGCTTTAACGCAATGAATAGGTCATTGTTTGCAAACGGGACAATGGTGCCGGGATGGCATTACTAGAGAAAACAGATTACATTGTTAAACTCACAACAATTCTAAGCGTTGAGAAGTGTTTCTGCGACAGGAGGGAAATTGACCAATCGGAACAGATTGAAAGGTAGATCACTAAAAACCACCACCACCAACTTTGAGCTAAAGGGTACATAATCAATGCCTTGTATTCCAGTGTTAAACATTCCGACACAACAATTCCCAGGCTTAATGGCTTGTCAAATATTCATAAGGGCGACATCTCGCTTCATCCTATTATTTCAATAATTATTTCCCATAGCACGCGGTTGTCCGAAGAGTTGTAGAAAGTATTGAGCCAATGAGACAATATCTTGTGACTAGCAGCCTAGATGACATTTTTCAGTTCTTCGAGAGCATCAAGAAAGCATAAATGTATAAGAAATTGACGCTTAACTTTGACGTTGTCTCGCTTTTCTTTAATGCTCCGCTGATCAAAGCCCGCTATTAAATTTGTAAGCACATAAGAAAGTAGGAAATGAAAAATTTTACGTTTGATTGAGCTGACTAGATTATTACTGCCGTGCACTTGGAATGTGCAGTTCTTCTTCAAAGGTAATTGTTGCCGTTAAATGGATAGCGTGGCCATAAGATCCCCCTCGGTCCGTTGTTCGCAGACACATATGTAGCCAATTTGGAGCTAACGAAATTGAAAGCGGTGATAAACAATGTTGACAGCTAGCACCGTCATTTGGATGATATATTTGTAGTGGTGGATAAACTTATCCATCTGAATGATGTACTTGAGCACAGACCACGCAACATTGTAATTTGCCTACGAGGTGGAAACATGAACGACTTCCTATCTATATCCTGTTACGTAAGAGACCATTGGCCTCCATCCAGTGGCATGTCTACAGAAAGGATACATGCATTAATCAGTACACGTATGCACGCAGTTATTCCACATGAGATATAAGTGAAAGTTAACACACTGCCTTACCACCAGGGCACTCAGAATTTACTCACAGGACAAACTGGATCAGGAAACAACCGTTATACACAATTTGTTGCGCAATAGTGGCTAAAAATACAGATTCAACTCAAATAATTTTAAGGAAAATCCAAACAGGTATCGGTTTTAACTGTGTCAAAGAAGGAATTAATTATAAGATTACCTTTCAAATAGGATGCCGATGCCAAGCTCATTACCAAACCTTTTCAGTGGCAGTCAAGTCGACATTCCTACCAGGCCATATCGCAGTTTCTATTAAAGCACTTGTTTGTTCAATCAGTAAGGATATGGTGACTGACATCGTCTATACTTATTTATCGTTTCAAGTGCGCAGCGCAATCGTTTAAACATGTAAGGAAATACTGCCTAGCCTGTCTGAGTCAAGGCGAAACTGCGGCTATTAGCTGCGCCGTTTTGGCTCATTTTCGACACTGGAACTCAAATTGATATAAAGCGAGCCTTCAGGATAATTTACAGAATCCCACAGCATCCATCTATTGATCAGCGTCTCCGAAAACTCACGATAGCTGAATCTTTATGCCTTCGGTTGAGTCAACCTTCTTTAGGCGCATAAGGAAAGTGCATCCACGTACTTCCCCTTCCCTGGCCAGCCAGAAGAAAAGACACTAAAGTCGTCTGCTAAAGACGAATATATTATACAACTGACCTGTTAGGTCAATGAATAACGTTTCGTCTATCACACTGAACCTTAAATGAACTGTGTAAGCTGAACCAATGGGTCGATTTTATCCCATCTTTGACGTTTAAATATGATAGTATTTGTCTGAAGGTGAAGCATTGAAAACGGTTGTTCGCCATTGGTCAATTATTTTCACATTCCTGAATCCCAAATCGTTTTCGTTAAATGAATATTGAAGTATAAGTTTATACATCTGCCGTCTGCTCTTATGTTTGCTTGGCAGCTCTAATTTACATATACAAACCGCCAATTATTTGGTCGTTTTAGTACCCTGTGCTTAACATCACGTATGCTCTGGCAGTCCAAGACACCGCGATATGTTATGCATTGGGATTAACTGAATATATATCATGTGATGTAAGGTTCTAATATATGTACCATTTACGTAACTCCCTTGTGGACGCAACTCCTATTCATTTGCTCATTTATTAAACATCGTTAATTGTCTGACATCATAAAGTTAAGCGCAAGATAAGCATATGAGAAAAATGAAAAAACTGCGCGCATTACAATGCAGCAAATGTTTGCTTTTGAGACGTTTCATCGCTGTTAGACTCATCTAGTAAAGCATTACGCAGCCGCTTCTTCCAACTATAACTCTCCGATACATAGCAGCAACGGAACACTGCCGGATTCCAATACATGCCCTTATCCCTAACCACCGAAGAATTAGGCCGTTGAGCCTTGCGAGACGGCATCGGAGTGCCATAATTGAGATCCTACTGCAATAGAGTGTGGTTCATCATCCACTGTCCTGCAAGTTGCTAACATGTAAAACACAGAGCTGGTACCCAAAGACGCGACTTATTATGCAACTCGCTACCAATCGAGGTGGCATGTATTCTGCTTAGGCGGTTACTGATTATTATGCAATAAAAAGATTTGTTTTGTGAAGATTCCCCCAGCTAGACACACCTAGACAGCTACCACATCAAGAAAGTCTCTGACCGATTGTTTCAGTCCATTGGGACACGACACTGGTACAAGTCTTCAGCACGTAAGATCAGGTAGTGGGCTCAACTCTGCCAGAGTTCGGTGAGTTCGGGCTACCAAAGACTCTGGATAGGTCTTAAGGTCTAGATAAGTGCAACTGTATGGTTGAGCCAAGTTGCAATGAAACTTCATCAACTAAAAACGGTTAATATTGTCATCCAAGGAAGAAGCTGGAGGACATGAGAGATATTGTACGAAATTTATTGCATTTTATTTATGCATGCAGTGTTCATACGGAAGTGCAGTAGGTATCCAGTCTTAATTAAATGATTTTAATTTAACTCTTAGATAAATAATAATTCATCATTGTGTTGAACACATAATATGTACCAAGTTAGTACACATGTGCAATTTTAAGCTAATAAAATTACCTAGCTTACCTACATGCAACAAAATTGAAACGTGTCAACATATAGACGTATTCAAGACATAGATTTGATAAATTTACTTAGATTTTACCTAAATAATGGTAACGCTGCAGTTCTTGTTACCAGATCTGAAAACGAACGACACGAAAATTCACCAATCCTTACGGCATGTCCATTTTACCTAGAAGTTTTTAATGTCTAAAGACCAGTGGATCTAGTTTTCTTCCAATTCTTATTATAAGAATGTAAAGTTTAGCTTAAATGACTTAAAATGATATGTCGTTTTGCTTAAACATAAACCAGCTTATTATTTGGACCAAATAAACTTTCATAGTATTGACATTTTAAAAATGGCTGAAACGAAGCCATAGAGTTTCCAAAGCCTATGTTACAGTGCTTCCGAATGTCGTAAATCACCCCTAAGCTGTAGCAAAGCAGTTATGGTTAAAAGTATTATAGGCTATTTACATTGAATATTGGTCTGTTATCTTAGGTTTTGACCATCGTAAACTTGTTAAGTAACGCAATCTAAATAAATAAATAAAGCTAACACTGCATTATGCCTAGTTCAGTCACGAATTTGTTAAATTATTAACTTGGAAGACCATACTTAGTTTACCTTCATAACTGCGGGCTGTTGCATGCAGCAATTAAAAAGAACTCGTTACTGATGTTTCAGTGCATTAACTGTTTTGCATATTTTTGTATTAGCGATGTTTAACTGCTAAAATACAGAAAATTAAAAGGATATACTCTGTCGCAAGTAGAAATGTACCTATTGTTTAAAACATTAATCATCTAGTCGCTTTTTACCGGAGACAACTTTGGCATAAAATATGTCCACTGAATTTAATCGAAGTTAAAATTAATGGATATAATGTAAATGAAATCAGCTAGAGTCCCTTATGAAATGCTTCAGTAGTTTAAATGCAAGATGGGAAAGCTTCGTATCGACACAACTGTGGGACTACCGGCTTCGGAAAATCTATCTTTTAAAACTCATGTGAGAGTGTACATTTGGAACAGTGCACTTTTGTAACGCAACGTAAAAATATGATTACTTCACAATTTCAGCTTCATTGTGAATGTGTTAAAATGCTATTCCAGCATTCTGAGGTCTAACTCCTTGTTCTGCTGAAAGGTATTGAGACTGACTGTTTACTACTTTCTGCACACATTAGACCTAATGAGCTTATAACTCACACGCAGTTTGCCCCCATTTCCTACTAGTGGGTAGCTTTTGCTCTAGTTGAATGCTAAGTGTCTAAAGTTAAACGCATATGCGAACATTGTATTGTAGAAGCCAAGTTCAGGAATCCGGTAGGTTATACCAGAGTATTGTAACATTGTAGCTTACCGAGGCGTTTACCTCTCCTGTTTATAAACCTGATGATAATGAGCAAGTAGCAAAAATTAACTGATATTCCGGTCCTGTTTCCCCTGGAAACAAATGGTCACCCAGTGCCTAAACTAATCATGGAATTGATTTGTTGCATACCAGCGCAATTGAGCAAGCTTGCAACTGCTGAAAATGTTGTTTTGACAGACACCATCGAAGCACGAGCCAATTTGATTCGTCTCCACCGCAATATGCATAAGGGGATAACTGCAAACATTTATAGGGACGAAATGACCACTGTGCTTTTAAATTTATCCACAGAAGCAACGGCAATTTTGACCTAACAGACAAAATTAATCTGTAAAATGTATGTTAAATTTCTTTGGCGGTAGCGCGGTATGTGGGACGAATTTCCGCAACTAAACTCATCCAAAATATACAAAGCGTATAGTGCCAAGATTAGCAAGCACCATATTTCAAAGAGTAGCTCAATACCTCAGAAATCCAGGTGGGAATAGAATCACTGTTTAGATAAGAGACGCCTGAAGCCGAAATGTGAGAGCTCAGAAAGACAGCACCTAAACTCTAACACTGATCGTGCATTCTCGTAGCAGAATATTTAACTTCCGCGTTTGCAAATGAATAGTCGTCAGTAATGAGTTTGAAGTATCCCGCACTTACCGAAACCAACCTACAAGACTGTGTGGTTTTGAAAAGTTAGATACACTGCTCGTCAAATTTGGAAACAACAAACCCGCAGTATATGATGCGCTTAGTCTACGGATTCTCAAGTCCCTATCTGTAATCATCTCGCCCTCCGTCACTGACCTGTTCAAGTGTCATTTTCCGAAAATCTATTTTCGACTTTAAAGACTAGCCTCGCGGGAGATTAATATGCTTCAAGTCAAGTTGGTCTACACTTATTTCGGTAAAGATAGCCGAGAACGTGGTGAATAAGCGATTGCTCTATCCGTTCTGGCCATAAGATCTCAGGCTACCCATACAGCATGGTATTACGTTAGATCTTCCGTGTATCATCAACATGCTCCTGGCGGTGCATCAATGGTTGCAGAGAGTAAATTAAGTGTATCTTGACTGCGTGTTCTACATCGTTATGAGTAAAAATTTCGGCAGTTTGTATCATGAGGTCTTACTCTATATATTTAAGATGTGCTGCGTTAGAAAATCAATGAATCATTAGACCAAGTATTTTCATGTTGGACTGAATTGTTGTGTATAGGTCGATGGTTATCTAACCGACAGGATACCTCTGCTAGCGGAGTGTCATAAGGTACATTGGTGGATACGTTACCTTGCAACTTTACATAAAGCCTTTACATCAGATTTGCTACTTCAACCAGCTTGCTGTCTGAGGACAACCTATGGGTTTGTTGATTAATTGCTAACTTAATCGTCTGTGATCCACTTCAGCTAGACGTTAATCTGTTCATGTTGTGGCCTGCAGAAGTCGGCTTTCCAGTCAATCCAAAGTAGACTTTATACATTAGCCTGTGGATGTGTGGTGACTACAGAACATACACACTCGATGGTCAACGGCCAGATCCCACACCTTTCGTAACGTGCCTATGTGTATCCTGGTGCTGCGTTTTCAAGAATGTGGGCAAGACAAATAAGCAACGGTGTAATAGACTGATCATAAGTTAAGTGACAAAAGGGAGCATCTAAACCTTATCTGAACATGCCGCTATTTCAAACATAACTTCCATAATATGACAACTACTAGAATACACCTAGCAACATGCTTTCACACAAAAAGAAAATGCACAGCGGATTGAATAATTCCAACATATTGCAACAAATCCCAACTCTTGCTTAAGAGGATAAGTATACGGAAGACGGAGCAGGAAACGCTTACTGTCCACAGTGTCATATGGTTGGGAGAATGAATGGTTTATCACAACCTACCGCGTAGTACCTCTCCGTGAAAATTCATAGTGCTGCAACTGTTCCCATAGCGAGCGCCATAAATAATACGTGGCCAAAATGTACGGGGTACGAAGCGAGGTCCCCACCTGCTATGTTTCGATCGAAAAGTGGCAAGTGTTTGGAAGAGTACGACAGAGAGTTTAGTGAACCTAAGCTTTGTGAAGCAGTTCAAATATATGCAGATATTTGATCTATTAAATCCAGAGCATTAACGCATACCGACCACAAATTCCGAAATTTAAAGGTATTCCTCCTATTAGTTTACAAGCTACATAGGACAGCCTAGTCCGGAGGAGCACCAGCCACGTTTCGGAAATCAAGGCTCGTCAGCGCGGCTCATTTCTTCGGTTCCCTACTTGGAATCGAATCAATGATTGTTGTTGTATGTAGTTGTATGTGCAAACTAGCCAGCAGCATACGTCAATAAGATATGCGCGAAGTTGGCTGAACTAAATAGTTTGCAAGGTAACTGGTTTGTATCACCATCTAACTTCCAATGACAATTCGAGATCCTAGACTTGCTAGATAATGACTTCATTTCGATAGACGCTATATCCATAGCAGTTGAAAATAGGGAAGCAATTTTATTTTATAATATTCGTGAGTAGCAGGATAATTAGACGTAATATATTTAAGGTACTAGTCGCATTAGTTCACAACCACATAGCACAGCGTAGTACAGAAAAACACCACATGCGTTTCTCCCTACTGGGGCTCGTCTGTCGTGCGCATTCCGTCGGCCCCTTACGGGGGATTGAAGCCATGACCGCTGCAGACGGATGCCAACTAGCCAGCAGCTTAAGCCAATGAGCCTTGGGGAAGCTAGCTGAGCTAAAATATTAGTACGCTCAATGGAATGTAGTACCACCTACCATCCACAGTCACTGACAATGGCAAGCCTGCGATTTGATGACATTCGCTAGATGCCATAACCAAAGCATTTAAAATACGAGACGATATATGTGTTTATTTTACACGTGAGTACCAGAATTTATAGATGTACCAATTTTAGTGTATTCATCTGATTATTTGACCAGTCACGTAACACAGCTTATTCAGAAAAAATACAGAAGCGTTTCGTCCCATGGAGGTTTGTCAGTGGTGCGCATTCCTACCATCCCCTGCTGAGGATCGAAGCCATGAGAGCTAGAGACAGATGCCAACAAGCCAGCAGCTAAAGCCACTGAGCCATGTGGGAGGTTTGCAGATTTACATAATGTATCAGCTAACTGCGAATTAATACCACTTATCTCTTACTGTCATTGACACTGGCTATCCAGCGCGTTGGAAACTTTAATCTCGAGATGCTAAATCCGGTAGCAATTGAAATAATAGAGTTTCTTTTTATTTTATTGTACTCTTGAGTAGCAGGATGTTCAGATGTAACATCTGAAGCTATTTACCCGATTAGTTTACAAGCTACATTGCACGTCCCTGTACGGAAAATCACCAGTCGCGTTTCGCCCCTTTGAGGTTTGTCCTTAATGCGCATTCTCTTGGTCCAAATTTTGGGATGGAAATTATGTCCGCTAAAAGCAAATGCGAAATAGCAGCAGCTTATGCCACTTAGCTAAGCGGGACGTTGTTTGAGCTACATACTTGCCAACTGTCACAGACCGTGGCAAAACTGCGAGGTGTCGACGTCCTCTCATTAGACGCTACATTCCTACCATTTGAAACTTGATGAGGCTATTAATTATTTTAATAATTAGGAGTAATATGGTTTATAGATGTAACCAATTTAAGGTATTCAAACCACCCGCTCACATGCTACATAGCACAGCCTGGAGAGGAAAAGCACCAAACGTGATTGGATTCATTGGGGCTCGTCAGTCGCGCGCATTACCTCGTTCGCTACTTCGGATGGAAGCCATGACAGCTAGACACAGGTGCCAACTAGTCAACAGCCTAAGCCACTGAGCAAAGGGAGGAGGTTGGCCGAGCTACATAATTTGCGAGCTAACTGGGATATAGCACCACATAACTTCCAACGTCACTGCAAGTACCTAGACTGAGAGGCGATGCTATCCTCTCGCTAAAAGCTATATACACAGGATTTGAAACTTGGAGAGATTATTGGTAACATATAATATGCTCGCATTACAGGATTCTTAGATGTAGTCCTTATAAAGTATTAATTCAATTAGTTCACAAGCTACATAGCATAGCCTAGTCCGGAAAATCGCTTGGCCCGTTTCTGTTATTAGTGCTGGTCTGTCGTGCTTAACCCTCGGTCCTCTACTTGGAAGCGAAGATATGACCAAGAAAGGCAATAGCAGGGTATTTCTGTGTAATGTATTTAATGTATTCATATCAATAGTTTACAAGCTACGTAGCAAGGCGTAGTCCGGAAATACACCAGACGCATTTCGTCCTATAAGATCTCGTAAATCGTTCGCATTACCTCGGTCCGTTACTAGAGATTAAAGCCATGACGGCTTTAGTCAATTGCCAACTATTCAGCAGCCTATGCCACTATGTCATGGGGACGTTGGCTGGGCTAAATAATTTGCAATCTAACTGGGAGATAGCACTACCTGTCTTCCACTGTCGCCGATAGCGGCTAGCCTGCGAGCTGGTGAAATCCTCTCGATAGAAGCTTTATCCATGCCATTTGAAAATAACAGCTTCTAATCTCATTTTAGTTTATGCGTTAGCAGTAGCCTTTTGTATTTTTTCATAAAATGTATATATTCAATTAGTTTAGAGGCTACAAAGTACAGCCTAGTCCGGAAAATCATCAGAAGCTTTTCCCTATGCTGGGCCTCTTCAGTGGTGCACATTCCCTCTGTCCTCTAGTGGGAATCGAAGACATGACTGCTAGAAGCAAAAAAAATAGCCAGCAGTTTAAGCCACTGAGCAATACGAGACGTTGGCTGAGCTAGTTTATTTGCATGCTAACTGGGATATGGCGCCACATAACTTCTAATGTCAATGACAGCGGCTAGCCTGTGAGGTGATGACCTCCACTCTATGGAAGCTATATTCATAGTATTTGAAACTACCGGAGGATAATTTGCTATGCCCTACCCTACAGTAGCATGATTCTTATATTTAATGTTTTAACTATTTTCATCCCATTTTTTACAAGCCACCTAGCTCAGCTTATCCCGGAAAGCACCAGACGCTTTTCACACTATTAGGGCCCGGATGTCTTGTTCATTCTCTCCGTCCCCTAGGGAGGATCGAAACTATGACCACTAGAAGCAGATGCCTACTAGACAGCAGCTTAAGGTATTGAAGCATTAGGTTGAGCTACATTATTTGCAACCTCCGTGTGATATAAGAGCAGACGTTAGCTCGCAAATTATTACCTCAGCCAAAATCCTCCATATCTCCGTGGCTTAAGATGCAGGCTAGTTTACCTTAGTCTCTAGCGGGCTTGGGTTCCATCCCCATAGGGGACCCAGTGAATGCTCACTATTAACGAACGCTAATACAGCGAAACGCGTCTAGTGCCTTTCCGGTCTAAGCTGCGCTATGTAGCTTGTGAAGTGATATAATGGATACCTTAATAATCTTAGTTTTAAAATGCTTTCTACTCACTAGTTTTATTAATGTCCCAATGGTTTTACACTTTCTTACTTCATTCATGCCCCTTTCAGTTTGATTAAGAATTAGAATAACCTTTATTTAATTAACAGGTGGTATCTAATGTTCACCATATTTTCGATCACATTTGGAGGAGTTGTGCTTATGCAGATTTTTACTTGCCTCACATATATAATCTTCCGTATTTGCATTATTTTGTTAATGTTTTATAGAATAACGTGTAATTGCCCATCATTTAATTTGCTGCTGCAGCACATAATCAGAATTGTCCCAGTTCTAAAAATCCCCCAATAAATAAAGCGAAATAAATTCTTCATTTGCTAACCAGACGACATCCGTTAACACCCTGAAGACACTTGGTGTGTTCCCTTAGTCTTACTGCTGCTACTTGGAGATCACTTATTAGTTTACTAAAATATTATCCAATATTGTAATGTATGCCAACACCTATTGTAACTTAGACCGAACACTAACATCTTAGGCAATAGCCTGAATATGAGGCAACGACACAGTCGTCTAGATTGTCGACGAAATTATTTCTCCATCCGGGTCTGCCAATCTTTGAATGCCCTTACAAACTCAGTTTTTTATGCGCCTACTTTAAGTGTTTTCAAAAAACGATTGTGTGTCGAACTCCAGGTTTTATACTTCGTTACCTGAACAGCTAGTTTGCTTATATTCAGACTAAACAGCTTCTTTTGAAATGGGACCAACGTTGACACGCAGATTTGCGCAGATACGTGAGCAGTGTGCTCGTTGTTTAATTAGTAGTATCTATAACAACATGTTATTTCATTTTACCTTTTGCTATAACTCACCCTCAACCCCATTCATTCCGCCATTACCCGCTAGCTCTGCAGACACGCATTTCATTTCGTCTACTTATGTTATATATGAATGTCACGTCCTTCTGTTACCAAACTGTGGAAATTGTAAAGCCTGGACTAATTTTCCGTTATATACCCATGTGCCAGTGGCCACAGACGTCTATCATGCCAGGCAGTTTGACAAGTTTACTTGTTATACTTCAGAAATGCAGATACCTTGGTTGCTTTGACAGTTACGTCTGTGCCCACAAATCACAACGTTGCCGCTAAGAACAAATGACAGCAATCTGTTCTAAATTAGAAAATGCTTGACAACTGACTCATAGAACATGTTTTCCCAGACATACTTCCTGTGCCTAACAAAAACTTCCAAATACGCTGCCAATTCTTATCATGTACAAATGTGCAAAGTTCAATGTACATGGTTTTAAATTAGCAACATTGATTTTCCTACTTATCAGTATTTTCGTTTGTATTATACACACAGATTTCTTCTTAAACAGGGTTAATTTCAAGCTATCCGTATGTCATGCATCGAAAAACTCTGCATGGATTCCGATAGTTTTGAGTCAGTTGACATCAGATTAAGCCTGACTCGACTAATATTTACGGGTGACAAACGCACTTG
Organism: Dicrocoelium dendriticum; assembly: GCA_944474145.2. Taxonomy (NCBI): domain Eukaryota; kingdom Metazoa; phylum Platyhelminthes; class Trematoda; order Plagiorchiida; family Dicrocoeliidae; genus Dicrocoelium; species Dicrocoelium dendriticum. The sequence continues at coordinate 63,948,148 of OX104059.1, read as the reverse complement.
AATTTTTTGGCGACAAACGAGCTTCAAATCGTCTCCATCCCTTACCGATACATGTTGGATTACCAGTTGTTAATACTAGTAGGTAACGCAAGTCAAGAACTAGTTGTATTTATAAAAATCAATTAGCGCAAAATATATGTTTGGCATCCAAATCAAATAAATAGTACAACTGGAAATTAGTCAGATAGATGATTTAGAATTTTGATGGTGAATTACCATTAATATGTTACTGGTCTAGAAACGGGGTTTTATATTCAAAGCAGCTTCATTGTTGCAGCTCACAACAAGCATACTTAAGGTTATGGAACATCAAAAATGGCAACGATAATGACGTTATTTATTTTGGTACCAAAGTAAACTCAGTACTTTCAGTAGGACAGGGACAAAAATATTCCTTATCCACACAGCTGTCAGATCCATTTTTCCAAAAGCTACAGACGGATAAGCGATATTGTAAATTAATCCTTAGACGATGGCATAGCTGTGCACGAGTCTCTTTTTAATAAGGCTGTGTTAATGTTTGGATGGTCCTGATCTTTCTAATAAAATAACCATCCAGAGTTTTGCACCATCAATATGGTACAATACCAAGACCCCATGACTCGTGAATGGCTTTCCCATTCATATTGCCACAGGTTAACAAGTATCCCTTACGTTTATTCACTACATGGAAGCTTCCACGGCCAGGCCAAGTTTTGGCCCTTCCTGTTCAGTGATGTTCAGCTGTTATTTCAACTGTTAACAGAAATAAATTCCTGCACAAACGGCATGACTATAAATGACATGCAATGTGACCATAAATCCTCCTTCCCATTTCTGATATCCAGTAAGTATAGGCAAGGTCAAAAATGTGGGCAATATATGTGGAAAAAATTACAGTTACATGGTATAACGATTTAGACGAAAAATAGTCGTATAACTACATATATAACCAAATAAAGCGTTGTTTTCGTCCCAGTTCAATCAAAGCTCTATTGTAAATAATTGAAATGACATCAATTTATTCCTGTAACACGATAATTTTAAGAAATGGAAAACCTTTTGCTTAATGATAAAATGCAGCGCACCGGAGTGTCTTGTGCTTCAGTGCATGCAAGCATATTTGTATACACCTGTTTGTATTTTGCTTTAATGAGGAAATAATAGCCGTTAATAAAACCGAATACCATAGGTTTTTGACAAATAATCTTTCGGCACTTTGAGAATTCCTCTGTTTATTGCGTACAAAAGTCACATAAGGATATATTGCACACCATGCATACAGTGCTTTCATTGATGATGATGCAGTATACACCGGAAGTTGTCCACTGAATTCCTACTCAGATGATGACAGCAAATATTTCGAGTAGCCTAAACGCATATGTGATTGATTAAAAGCTTATTAGAAAGATCTGTGCGAAAATAAAAGACATTTTGTTTAATGTACTGTAAGAAGTATGCGAGGCTAATTCTTTTTGACTGTATACATATTTATTCACGCAATATGCTAAAATGTCTTGTTATTTCGTGGTACATTCACGCTTTTTGAACCTACTTTTGCTTTTAAGTTACTGTAATAGATTATATAATGATAGATTAGGCATGCTCTGCATACGATGCACCCGTAACTACTTGCTAAAACGTTTGCTGAGCAGTTTTACAGTTGAGCGAATCACTGGCTGCCATATGCTTGGGAACAATACTGGAGAACTGAATAGTTTAAACTGATTATGTTAATTGTTCATACTTGTTAATAACCTTACTTTCTGCGTATAACTTAAGCTTATAGCTCATCAACAAACATTCAGACGAACAATCACTGATTTTTATAATCAAAAAATGTAGCATTTTTATGAACTGTGCACACTCGCAGTGGGTCGGGCGGCCCAATCATTTGCTGACAAAGGCTGTCTGTGATAATGTTGACGGCTTACAATCCTAATTTGTCTGACGCATACATGGACGAATGTGCTTGAGCAAACTCGTTTGGTAAAACCAGACATTTTAAAAATAAATGGCCATGTATTTTGTCCCTGTAGTTACAACATTGTGCTCTACACATTCTTTCTAATAAAATACTCTAGGTATAAAATTTCTTTAATCCCTAACAGTATTGATTGCCATTAATAATTCTTTCCAATGCATGATAAATTGTCATGAGTCGGCTGAAAATATTATAAGCGTGTTACTTGAGAACTGCGTGTTCGCAAACATATATTCGACACGTCCGGCTAATTCATGAGTCAAAGGGAATATGAAAGTCTGTTTACTTATAACTAGTGCTTGTAGTAATGATCAGGCAGGCAACGTCAGCGCAGATATTGGGGGTGCGAAATGTGTAACCTAATGGACCCTCGAACAATTAAACAGTCAAACAAGCCGCTATGACAATAACCCAACGAAGAGCAAGAAGACCTCAATGAAAACGATGCGGCAATGTCTTAATTTAACCGAACGGCATTTGCGCTGTTGGATGATAAACGCGGCCTAAAGAAAATTCATTAGTGAGCGTAAAATATAGCAAGAATTAAGAGTATCTGCAAAGATTATAATATGCTTTTCTAAAGTCAGCAGCGCTTACGGTGTCACAGTGTGCAACTACAAACTTCGGAATTGTTAAGTTTCTATAAAAGTAAAGGAAGCCCAAATTAACTACGGCACACTTAGCAAACTGTCAACATATTGTCGCAAATATTCCTGACAGCTTTTATAGGACTTTTAACTAGGTTCATTACTAGGTAACGGTACTGCGGCCGATAAAATATGAAAGACGGCTTCGTAGTGAGTGTGTGCTTTATCTGTACTAAGGTAGCAACTTGCAACGTACAACTGTGGATAATATGAAGCTAAATGTCACCAAGTAAATCTGATGCCACCTGCGTATGTATGTAGTATTCATTGTCTGTGGCCGATATACATTCACTATGTTAATAGATTCCTGTTTGATAAACGCCCGAAGCGAAGTAACTATACCAACCTACATCCAATTTCTCATCTCAAGGGATTTCAAAGTTAACGACTTTGATATCCGCATCTCCCAGTGATCATTCTATACGCAGCTGAATAACTTCATCCCCTATATACAAATATGCAACCCTACAACCTAGTACACCGAATTCATTTGTCCTAAAGCTCGGAAAGTTAACATACATAGTTGACCAGATGATAAACAAAATTCCATTAGTTTCAATGACACCGTATGCATAGCATGTACTGTGGTATTATGCTGAGTATTCAAATTATCAGATATAACCTACACATACATTTACGTCCTTCCACGTTTCACCAGTCCGGTGTCTATGCAATTTAAATACGGGAACAAATATCACATTTACAAGCTCTGGGAGGAGCTCGTTGAAGAACTCAATGTAACTCAATGAAACCGATTATGGGAAATAGGAGTCGAATATGCACAGAAATTGGGCTACTTCAACGAAGCCTGCGGGGTTTTCCTGATTCAGAAAACTGAGGAAATTTATGATACATAGCAATCACTGTATCCCACTTGAAGTTGAGAGCAAGTTTAGCTGCCCTCAGTGTTTGACCAATGATCCATAGACAAGGAACCTCTTTTGCATTCGCGTTAACATCTTTCGTGAATTAACGCATAAAAGTTGCTTATTCAGCTCAGGCCATCTGACACCCGTGTAACGTGCACGCATCACAGATACGCACACACAGACGACCGGCCGGCCGTCCTGTTTCACATTCATATATATGGCGGGGTGCATCGGATTCCGGCTTTGGCTGCAAAGATAGCACCCATAGGACAGCCACAGGAATCCTGCGCCTACAGAGGGACAGTGGATGAATTGAGCTGCACCAACCACAGCTCCATTCACCCACATGTACATTTTTGACGCAGGCTTGATTATGGGATTTTGATATAAATAACTGAGGGTTAGTCGCAAACATTTCCAATCAGATAGTCCTCCACATGCCCGAGAAAGCATTGGGCCACAGTTTCAGCCTGTCGAACAGAAATATTAGTTCGTATCTATCAGATTCATCAGGATTCGAAACCAAGACAACCAGCGGTTTGTACCGCCAGTCAGCAGCTTATGCCACTGTGCCAGGGAAACAGCTTTGAATCGTCATGTTTTGCAAGTTAACTACACCAAATATATATCCGGCCTGACAGTTCCTAAATGATATGTCCTGCGTCGCTGCTGTCAGCGGACATCGTGTTTTCCTGGGCTAAGCCTCTCTTCTGCAATGTTCGTAAGTTACATGGCAATGGAAGATACGACACGTTATATATCAGTTAGCTTGCAACTCATGACGCTTCGAAGCTGTTCATTGTAACCCAGTAACATAACCTGTTGATTGGTGTTGCAAACCGCTGGTGGTCATGGGTTTGAAACCTGATACACTCGGTGGATGCGCAATATTGATAATGCCCAGGGGCTAAAACTGGAGTCTAGTACTTCTCTGGCCATGTGGAAGATTATCTGATGGGGAGCTGAGTGCGGCCAAACCTCAACTGCATTTATGTATGTAAATATTATATATATATATATCGATCGGCGTTGGGTATATATGATATCATTTTAGACTGCTACTTCTTACACAACACCGGCATCCAGACCGACAGACCGTTTCCACGGAATTACAGTTATGTCCTTCTGCACCTTAATAGTGTTATCAAACGGCGCTTCTTAATAATAGTGCGTGGACTCTGTAGAATATTATGTTTAGAAAATATTAATACTTATTAGCTGCAGGTTCTAGTTATCTAGAATGTCATTAAACCTACTCATCTACCAGGTCGGTGAACGACGTGCAGGACCAAATGGATGATTTGAAGCGTCATAATCTCAAGATGATTTTTGGATAGCAATGGAGTTGTCGGGAACGTCTTTACAGCTCGATTCACGTTTCGCCGAGTCACCCAAGAAACATCGGCATAATTGCTAATCCTATTTACTCACCTTATTTGCAGTGTAAAATCTTTGGATTATTTCACCACATGAAAAAAATTGACGGTGTCACGATGGTGCAACAGCGAATTTTTGGAATAACAGTCTCATTCGGGAAATTCAGCTCTACTAAGGGACCGACGCCGTGATTTGTGACAAGGCAGTGGAAATTGATCGCCTGCAAAACAATTGCAGCAAAACAATTGCGGTGCTTTTCTGCATAAATAGGCTTATTGGAAATTGCCAATATTTATCACCCACTTTCGTTGCAGTAACCTAAGACATAAATCCAAATTCGCTAAATATTTAGTCAGAAAACTAAATTACAACCTTATGGTGCACAGGGGCATTATTATCCATGTTATGGTTTAGGACGCATTAATACATTACCTACTGCCGCTCAATACACGAACCTGCTGGTTCAGTATACTACTAGATTTTTATTGTGTATAACAATACCAATACTTACTATCGTTCATTTTTGCAGGGTGTAAAATTCGATCGTCTGACATTCGAACTACATTAGATAGCCTACTCGGAAAAACAACACATGTGACATAGAACTTATCTTTGCTTCACCTATTTCGGTAGTTTTAACTAGTTTTTATAACACACACCTATATGTCCTACCCATGCCTCCTTCATCCTACCGGTTTGGGATTAACACAAAGTCGTATGTAGAAATATGCGGATTTGTTGTGCTTATCATACAGTTGAGAGTGATAATATATGAATTGCTCTTTACGTTACTTGTGGAAATATCAGTGCCTTACTTACATGAAATACCGTTCCTCCGTCAATACCTCGTCAGCATATCATGCAGATCCACCTCTTCTCCCAATAATGGTATTACCCAAAGCTTTCAAAAACATTAGAGTGACCTTCCTTCTCTGTTCCTCGTATACTTCTAAGGCAGGATGCTAATACAGTGTTGTACCTTAGACACGTCCCATGAATTTGGTCAGGATTTTCGCCGATTCTTCTGTCTTAAAACCAATGTTTGCAGGCGATTCAAATGAAACTATCAACTGTTATGAGTTTGTGCAACCTATTATTACAAGCGAGAATATATGACGACCGACAGTCCCTCAAACACAAGCAGTGGTTGAGAGGATTGTACTTTCAACTGCAAATGAGCTATTAATCCAAATACCAAGTACCCAAAATTTACAAATTGGACTTCAAGAAGGCTTCCTTCCACATGCTCTAGTTTACCGATCACTACTCCAAACAACATTTCTTACAATGTATGGATCTTTAAGTGTAAAGTGTTTTCCACAGACTAGCTCAGACCCAGCTGCTCAGCAGAATTTTATGGTCCATTCACTTACTAATTTACCGGGTCAAATAGCCCACAATTATAACATAAGTGTTTTGGTAAGATAGTAGAAGAGCCAGATTCACGACGGCATGCAGTTTTTAATATTTGCTTAAATTGCGAGAAGGGCATATTTAAACCATAAACGCTATATCTCGCGAAAACGTATCAAACTATTTTTTTCGCAAATGCCTCTTATACTGCACAATGCCCCGGTTGTGATATTTTCAGGAGGTTCTTTTAATTATATCGGCATAACTGGTGATAGCATTTTGCAGTTGATTCGTAGGTTCAACTACTTGATAGTGGTGAGTATGAAACGCGAATATTCGTTCATAATTTCAAGGAGGTATGCTACGCAGAAACAAAATCCATTTACTTGCTTGTTGTTTGGGTTTTATGTGATTTTACCAGAATACATCATGTAAGATCAAAGTTTTGAAATATTTAAGCATGGTATGTTTTGTGCGTTTTTCGCTACATTCCACACTACTTGTGGCAGAAGAAAGAGAACGTGCATAAGTTCATCGTCCTTTACATGGAATACTTGTGCTACTATTTCAAATAATTTTATGTGGTTTTGTTTCTAATTGATAGACAAAACTTTCACAGCTTTGGACATTGCACATGAATTTTATTTACTTCGTCATTTTTAATGTATAAGAAATCTACTGCGCATTTCACGTATATATAGTCCCGTCCTTGTGATTGAGGTTAGAGAATATGTTGAGTTTCCTAGCGTCATCCAGCTTGATAACAAATTCATTGACATCGCTGATGCTTCGGATGCTTTGGATCCATATCAGGTCCGAAAATACTAACAAAAGCTAAACATTTAGTCGAATATGTAAAATCAAAAGCTGGCTTACCATCGAGGTGAATGCGAATAACCGGTTGTGTCTGCGTAGAATGAGAAAGGTTTAGACGCTTTCAGATTATCTAGCTCGCGCACGGAAAAACATGCTGAAGCCCATAAGAATACATTCAACGTCAACTGCAACAAATTACAAATTGCAGAAATGCTTGGTCTAGTTACGGCTATTCCAACATTAAAAGCCCGTCCGATTCCGTGGATCACTTACTATTAGTCGCTAGTGAACTATAACATTATAAATGCCCAAATTTTAAGGGCAGCCAATGAGCGATGCACAAATTGCAAAGCCTAAATCTAAATACGCAAGAACTATATAGGATACGGAGAATTTTACAACTAGAACCGCTTTTTGATTTTCGTTGATCAATACAAAAAAATATTAGCTGTACGTTAAATAAGGAACAGGTGTAGCTCACCCAGTTTCGCTGAAATAAAAAAAATATACAAGTAAGATTGGAATATTTCTTCAGCAGCTATTTCACCAACTCATGACGGACGTCGCTATTGTGTCACAGCATAATTCGTGTGCATAACGTTTCAAATCAGAGAAATTAAATCTGCCTAATTTAGCAACTGTGTGTTAGTGGAATCACAGATAATTAACTTTGTAAACACAGCAACTAACACATTTGGCTAGAATGGGTTAATATTATCGATATCACATTTCTGGGCCACATTGTACACGGCCGACATCAAGAAGACGTTAGAAATGCAAGTCATCGCCGCGGCACCTTTATACATGACAGTACGGATGTAATGCATTTTATAGTTACTTGATCCTACAACATACGTTTTCTACAGGAATTCGCGAATATTGCCGGGATACTGCTAAAAACGACAAAATGTTTGTTTGTTTGTGGTTAACCCTGAGATGCGGCAGTTGAAAACATACAATGCTTTATTTTTTATGACAGTCATGGATTTGCAACGAATCCTATCCCAACATTGGTACCAATAACGCTTCCAACATTGGGTTTCGTGCTATGGTATTCCAACTCTAGAACAGCTCTCGAAATAGTTATCATCTGCGCCTCCGGAAAATTATCTGCAGCAATGCTTCCTATGGGTCTATGAGAAATAGAACATATCCTTGTTTAAATCCACCCACTCGTTGTGTAGACGACACCGCATCTGATTGCTTCGAATAAATCTCTAGGCATGCACGCGTAATCCCTTTCGAGCTATAAAAATAAATGTATTTCTCATCCACTGCGACTATGTGTTCATAATTAGCACAGATTATAGTGCGTATAATATGTCCTGCTCAAGCATAAGTAGTAAAAGTTGCGTTATTTGCATTGTTTTTGCTGTTTCTAGGTAATATATTTACGCCCATGTGTTTCAATGCAAAGTGCACAATGCAGATGAGGTGGTAGTAACAGCACTTGGGTTGCACCACATGCATGAAACCTTTTTGAGTTTGGTTTTGTTTTGCCGACCAGATATTTTCTGTTCTATCTTAGAACAAAACCTAAGTGATATCTCCCAAATGAACAGGGTCATACTCATGTTAAGTTTAAGGTAATTGACTCATTCAAAGCAAACGTCGTGCTGTTAAAAGATCTGATAATGACTGAGAGTTTATTACACTGGCAGCATAAATAATACTGAAAAACCTTGGATCGCATTTTATCCTGCAGTTGGGTACACACTTGGGTAAACACTGTATTGCATAGGTCTAATGCCGAAGTGTTGTGTAGTTCTAGGGAAGGCAAATAGCAGTGGGCCTTTTGAATTACCTTGTTGTACAAAAGCATTGGTTTATGCCTTGATCATCTTTACGATAGCAGATGGAGCTATACTTTTTGGCAATGCCCTCGGTATTTCCTAGTGAATATTTTGTCTAGCAGACGTTTGGAAAACGACCTCTGCACAGTTTCCAGAGGTTCTTTGTCCGACTTCCTCACGCTGCCACAAATGATACTGCAGTATGCCAGATTGAGATGTGTGAGGAATTTGAAGAGTTTTAATCCGGCTGGGTTTATGTGGATTATTGTAGTACATTAGCCACTGATTTTCTGGCCCTAGCCTGTTGGTTTTTATCCCCTCTGGAAAGTGGAACATGAAAGAAACCTGATTCCGAGTGCTCGGGTTGACAGCTGTAACAAATGTGTTCATCATTGTATATACTTTATCCATTGGGCATCAAACAACTGCGATTCATGGTGTTTGAAGTTTTCGCCCATTAGTTCATTATGCAAGTGTCACACTATTTCTGAAAGGTAATAAGGTCTTTCTGTACGAACAGGTGTTCATCACGAAGTTTGGATTATCGTATCTTGCAGAGCGTATTCGTGTAAGCTACAGGTTTGCATGGCAGATCATGTATAATGATTGCATTGTCAGTGACGTAGATCAAGAATATTAACGGACCGCATACACGCCCTTGGATAACACCACTCTCAAGTGGGCTTGGTGAAAAGCAGTAGAATTCTATAGTAACTACCTGAGAACGGCCGCTTATTTATGAGGAAAGCCAGCCTAGGATTAGTTCACGGATTCCAAATGAAGCAGTATTTCTCACCAGCCAATTCGGAAGAATTCGATCAAATACATTTCCATGTCCGGGAACAGAAATATAATGGCGTCAATGGAATTTCTAATGATTTAGATAAGCCACTCAGCAAACAATGCATGATCATTTGTCTAAGAAACCATGCTAGGCCCGTTCGATTACCACCAGTGAATAATTGAATTTTATCGCACTATTCCTAATCAAGTTCTGTAGTAACCTTGCTAAAACTCTTACATGATAGATCGGCTGGCAATTGTTAATTCCTTGATTGGAGCCAAATTTGTGACAGAAGCAGATGAACAAAATATTCTAATGGTCGGGAAAGTAGTTTGCTTCCAACAAAACGGTAAACATTTTAAACAATAGCAACGGCATATAAGCCCTCCCAATTTTATGACGTGAAGAAGGATACCCCTGGAATTCAGATGGGAAGCCTGTTTGATGGAATTCACTTCAGGTTGGATAGTAATAATAGGAAATTCAATATTACCCGGGGCGTTGGTTGTGTACACCCTAATATATATGCATGCAAAAGGACAGTCTCCACGCTCCTTTGGATAATCTGGACTATATAGATATGTAGCGTTCTACTTAGAAGTCTATGTTTTCCAAGGAAAAAGAAAGCGATTCCGCTAATTGGTGTTTGGTGAAGATTCCGTTTGTTGCAAAAGTTAATAATGCACAACAATCCGTGCGTTTCACACGTATTTCGTTACTTGACTATGGGAATAACCCAACCCATAAAAAACCTATAAAATATATCCAAATTGGATAGACCGTTGGCAGCCAACTTGTTTTTGTTTTGCAGCACAAGATTTAAGAAGGTAAGGTTTGTCAGATTAGATATGATAGTTTCATCACTCGAGATTTTCAATACTTCAAGATGAACTAAGTTCTCACTGCTACCAGTAAGTAGATTCTTTGAGAAATTGAGAAGGTGTTTATTGAACTACTTCTGCCATCAAATAACAAAACTGTCAGCCCAAGTGCATCAGTCTCTGCAATATTGTTTGGAAGTGCAGATAATTCACTGCAGTAATTTACAAAATTTCTTGCCTTGGGTAAACTCAATTAATCCTTAGAAAGAATTTAGTGAGAAGATGGTTCACTCTGGTTATCCTACCTATTAATGTAAATTTCTTTACATGGACCCAACTACACTTTCTGATATGCGGCAACGTCGGCGGCACTTTTATCCATGTATCTTTGCAAAACAAACCTACATGTAAATTTACCGAACAAGTAACACACATTTTACAACTTTGCAGTCACTTTTTACCAGTTTCGTGAAATAGTTAGAGCCAAATATATACTTACATATACATAATAAAATTGCATCCGAAAGTGGATAAACCATTTCAGGTAACAAAAGCCACGCGTAGTTATTCTTATGGTGAAATCAATAAAGCTAGCCAAAATACCCTATATAGCTGGCTAACATTACCACTGCAACTATTGCTTATATGTTGTCATACATATGTATATTCTATTGCGGTTTGTTAAATCAAGGGCCAACAAATCACGCACTTTAATCTGTGCTTAGATACTGCGGTCGTAAAAGTAAAGAATACTGTACATGAGAGTTTTAAATTTATTTATTTATATTTTTACCTAAAAGACGTTATGCTTAAAGAATTTGTAATGCACTAAATTTGACTATGTCAAACTGGTTCCTGCAAGCGTAAAACGTATGTACACTTATTTTTCTGGATTGCTGATCCATGAATACAACATTCTAGTTCACAAAACCAGAAATCTAAACAATTAGATATTTATTCCACTACGATCAGATGATGGCGTAACACCATAAAATGCTGGCGTACCATGCAGTATACATGTGCATTAGAACAAGCAGGTATGACAGACATATTCTTGGTATCATTAGCGTTTTTGTTTTAGGAAATTCCCAAGTTATCAAAAAATGGCAATTACCATCCGCGGCAAAAGAGAGCTAATGATAAACATGATGCCAGATGCTAAAACTGCAGTCCTCCAAAATCAATCAGGATAAAGAAATCAAAAAAATGCTTATGAAAAAGAGAAAAAGCAAAAACGTTCTCATAATATTTGGCACTCGATAAAATCAATAATTAATCGAATAGATAAAAGTAGTCAATCTTATGGGTCAGAAAAATTGGCGAAAGTATACTAACACAATTTACTTAGCAAAGACTGAAATATATTCAACGAGCAGTCGAACTAAGTCCTGGGGGTGTTATATATATATATACATATAAAAATTAAATACACATGCAATTTTTACATTAAAAATTACCGGATTTAAGACAGCAATAAGTAAACGTAATTAAAACGTACCATTAGTGGGACACCCTGTCGATGATCGTTGTTATACGCCTTGTTGTAGTCAGCTACTATGTATAAAGAAAATAGCAGTAGGAGTAGTTGGGTGCAGTCTAATCATAGCAGGCGTAGTAATTTGAGAAATATGTCATTTGTGAATGTCAATATTGCTGTGGACAAGATGGTACGTGAGAGAACAAGTCAAATTTTGTTCGACGTGGCGGTTGGATGGACGAATCATTAGGGAAATTTGCAGCGACAGCGGAAACAGCTAGCTTCTGCCGTCTATGTAACGTGTAGGAATCACTGATACTCCATTCCCAACTGTAATAAGATGGAGTCGTTTGCGCGGTTGTAGATATGCTGCACACACAAAAATTTGATATGAGGTGATATAGTACATGTGAAATTATTAACTCGTCAACATTGCTTGACATATTTTGCGGTCTGAAAGTGAATTATAGCGACGGGTAGACAAAAGCTCTTTATTATTGTTTGGTTTACTCAGGATATCTTTTCAAATCGCGCTTTTGTGATGTACAATCAAAGTAGGTCTTCTCAGCTATTACCATGCAGGACTTTTGTCTTAATTGATTAGTGACTGCAACTTTCTACGATTTTTGCGTTACCGCCAATGACAGTTTTTTACCTTGGATACTGCTTGTGACGTAGTATTAGATCCCTTAGGGACTAGCCAATGCTAATGTTTAGAACTTACCCTATTTTGTATAACCGGTAAATGCAACTCAGTTGACTCACAGACTACAATCTTAAGGTAAAATTGCTGTATTGTCAGGAAGCTTGCTGCTCGAGGTCATTATCATATCAGGTGAGCTGTCGAGAGTTAGTTCCAACTGTTCTTTTAGCTCTTTGAATTATATATTTTTAAGCTTTCGTTTCAGAGCACGTTTCTTACTAGCTTTGTGAACAAGTAACGTCGACATACGATACTTATTGGACACTTGTAATGATGTGTGACCTGAATTAAACAATAAGGTTTTGAACTATGCTGATTATTCAAAAATGGCTTGAGGATTCCTCCGTTAGATATGATAAAACGACCAGGCAGCAGTACTTCGGTGCTTTCGTTTTGAGACAAAGGCTTGTTCATTAGCTTTGAGGTAAATTAGTTGGTCTCAATACTGCCATTTTAACTTTGCCATACCAAAATTTTCGGGAATATTACAAGCAATCACATCATTTAGACTAGCATTCTTTAATGTATCTCATACGTAAGTAAAACAGTCAATGTACCGCTGTTCCCCTTTGAATGGGCTCAGAGCATTTCCAAGAATTACTGCGATAGTTTACATAATACACAGGTGATTTTTGATTTGCTCGTTGACGGTTGTTACATTTGTAAAAACAAAGCGTTGATATTCTAGGTAGGGGAAGTTATCACGAAATTCTGAAGAAAAGAGCAGATAAAATAAAATTGGGATTCGGTGCACCGCGTTAGATGATTATCGCCATGATTATTAAGACAAACAACCACACAAGACCTTACCGCATCAAAGTCAGCTAAGGCTATAAGCTTAATAGTGTGCAGTATTCCAAGACACAGAACAGTTGCACTAATCTAAGAAAGGAACAACCTTTTCTGCTAAAATAATAAGGCTTTGAATAAAAATCGGTTTTCGTACATTTTGGCAACGATTTGTCAACGTTTCGCTCTTGATGCAAATGCTTTCACAGGCCAGGTGAATGAGTACACAACTGGCCTAGCTTCATATGGGAAAGGATCCAAAATAACACAATCATTGATCAGTAGTGTGACAGGTAAATAGGTCAAGTGGCCATTCTAGAGAACATTAGCCACTGATTTTCTGGCCCTAGCCTGTTGGTTTTTTATCCCCTCTGGAAAGTGGAACATGAAAGAAACCTGATTCCGAGTGCTCGGGGTTGACAGCTGGTAACAAATGTGTTCATCATTGTATATACTTTATCCATTGGGCATCAAACAACTGCGATTCATGGTGTTTGAAGTTTTCGCCCATTAGTTCATAATGCAAGTGTCACACTATTTCTGAAAGGTAATAAGGTCTTTCTGTACGAACAGGTGTTCATCACGAAGTTTGGATTATCGTATCTTGCAGAGCGTATTCGTGTAAGCTACAGGTTTGCATGGCAGATCATGTATAATGATTGCATTGTCAGTGACGTAGATCAAGAATATTAACGGACCGCATACACGCCCTTGGATAACACCACTCTCAAGTGGGCTTGGTGAAAAGCAGTAGAATTCTATAGTAACTACCTGAGAACGGCCGCTTATTTATGAGGAAAGCCAGCCAAGGATTAGTTCACGGATTCCAAATGAAGCCTTTGTCTCAAAACGAATGCACCGAAGTACTGCTGCCTGGTCGTTTTATCATATCTAACGGAGGAATCCTCAAGCCATTTTTGAATAATCAGCATAGTTCAAAATCTTATTGTTTAATCCAGGTCACACATCATTACAAATGTCCAATAAGTATCGTATGTCGACGTTACTTGTTCACAAAGCTAGTAAGAAACGTGCTCTGAAACGAAAGCTTAAAAAATATATAATTCAAAGTGCTAAAAGAACAGTTGGAACTAACTCTCGACAGCTCACCTGATATGATAATGACCTCGAGCAGCAAGCTTCCTGACAATACAGCAATTTTACCTTAAGATTGTAGTCTGTGAGTCAACTGAGTTGCATTTACCGGTTATACAAAATAGGGTAAGTTCTAAACATTAGCATTGGCTAGTCCCTAAGGGATCTAATACTACGTCACAAGCAGTATCCAAGGTAAAAAACTGTCATTGGCGGTAACGCAAAAATCGTAGAACGTTGCAGTCACTAATCAATTAAGACAAAAGTCCTGCATGGTAATAGCTGAGAAGACCTACTTTGATTGTACATCACAAAAGCGCGATTTGAAAAGATATCCTGAGTAAACCAAACAATAATAAAGAGCTTTTGTCTACCCGTCGCTATAATTCACTTTCAGACCGCCAAATATATTATGCAATGATGACCGAATTAACGAATTCTCAAAGACTAGACCCCTGCCTATCAACTGCTATTGTGTGCAGCATATCTACAACCGCGCAAACGACTCCATCTTAGTACAGTTGGGAATGGAGTAGCAGTGATTCCTACTTCTTACATACACGGTTGAAGCCATTTTTCACCCTGTCGCTGCGAACTACGCCAATCATTCGGCTATCCTGCCGCCACGCCAGAAGCAAATTTGACTTGTTTTATCCCGCGCCTTCCTGTCCACAGCAATATCGACATTCACAAATGTTATATTGCTCAAATTACTACGCCTGCTATGATTAGACTGCATCCAACTACTCCCACTCATATCTCCTGTATCCTTAGTAGCTGACTATAACAATGCGTATAACAACGAACAGCAACACGATGAACACACAACTAATAGTCTGTTTTCAATACGTTTACATGTTGCTGTCTTCAATCCAAAAATTTATTAATGTACCTATTTATATTTATATATGTATATATATGAGCACTACCCAGACAATATTTCGATTGCTTGTTGATAATTATTTTACCTTTTCTAAGTAAATTTAGATAGCATAATCCTGCAATTTTTTCTGACGGATATGGTCTTTTAGCTATTCGTGAAATTATTGATTTAATCGAGTACCGAATATTAATAGAATCGTTGTGCATTTTCTTTTTTACATAAGCATATATTTTGATTATTTGCATCCTGGTTGATTTTGGATGATTGTATGTTGAAAATCTAGCCTTAAATTTAACATTTTTTCTTTTGCAGCAGATGGTGAATGCCATTTTCTGTCAAATTGGCTATATGTTATAATAAAAAACAGTAACGATTGCAAGAATAAGTCTGTCATACCTGCATTTTCTAATGCACATGTATATTGCTTGGTACGCTAGTATTTTCCGGGGTTACGACGTCGTCCGATCGTATTAGAATATATATCCAAGTGTTTAGATTTCTGATTTTGTTTAATTCGTGGAGCAGTAATCCCGAAAAGTTAGTGTACATACCCTCCAATTAGTCATTACCGTTGTGCCAATCGTTGCCCATCGTGACCCGGTATCCAAAGAGGTAGAGGTTTCGGCAGCTATTCCAATGGTCGCGGGATCTAGGTCTGCTGTCTCAACCTGATGAGATGAAATTACATCGAAACACGTCATGGTTGTGCAGTGTTTTCGGGTGGGTAACACCCATTTCCTTCTAGTGAATTAGTGATTTCTATATCCGTTACGTCCATAAGATCTCCGGCTACCCACGCTGCATTGTATTAGGCTAGATCTTCCTTTTATCACCAACCTGCTCCTGACGATGCATGAGTGGTTGCAGATAATAAATTTAGTGTATCTTGACGGCGTTCTCTACAATTTTACAAGTAAACATTTTGACAGTTTCCATCATGAAGTCTTACTCTATAAACTCAAGATGTGCTGCGTTAGAATATCAGTGGACCATCGGACTAGATTTCTTTTATTTTAGACTGAATTGGTGTGTATAGGTCGATGGTTATCTAGCCGAAAATATACCTCTGCTAGCGGCGTGTCATAAGGTACTTTGGTGGATCCGTTAACTTGCATCTTTACATAAACCTTTTAGTTAAGAATTACTACTTCAACATGTGTGCTGTCTTAGGAAAACTTAGGGATTTGGCGATTTATTGCTAACTTAATTGTCTGTGATGCACTTCATCTGGGCGCTAATCTGCTCACGTTGTGTTCTGCGGAACTCTGCTTTTCATTCAATCCAAAGTAGACTGTATAAATGAGCCGTTGGACGTTTGGTGACTGCCTAACATGCACTCTCGACGGTCAACCGCCAAGTCCCACACTTTTCGTTAAGGGGCCTATGTTTGTCCTAATGCTTCGAGTTCACGTACGTGGATGAGACCGACAAGCTGCTTTTTAATAAAGTGATCATAAGTTCAGTGAAAGAAGGAGTACCCAAATTGTGTGTGAACATGCCGCTACTTAAAACTTCACTTCCATAATAAGACAAATACTTGCATTCGCCTAGCTGCATGTCTTTAAACAAAAAGAGAATGCACAGAGTATCGAACAATTCTCACATATTGCAACAAATCGCAATTCTTGTTTACAAAGATAGGCGTAGGGAAAGCCGAGCACATAAGTATTACGGTCCACAGTGTCCTGCGATCAGGTAATTGAATATTTTGTCAAAAACTACCGCGTAGTACGTTTCCGTGAAAATTCATAGTGCTGCAAATGTTCCTAAATTGTCCGTCATATATAATACGTGGCCATTATGTATCAGGTAGAAAGCGAGGTACCCACCTTCTATGTTTCGACTGAAAAGTGTCAAGTGATTGAAAGAGTACGACAGAGTTTAGTGAACCTAAGCCTTGTGAAGTAGTTCAAATATATACTAATGTTTTGTCTATTAATTTCAGAGCCTTAACACATACCAACAACAAATTCCGAAATTTGCATGCATTCCTCCTATTTGTTCACAACCTACATAGCACTGCCTAGTCCGGAGGAGCGCCAGCCACGTTTCGCCCATCGGGGCTCGACATTGCGGCGCATTTACTCGGTCCCCTACTAGGGATCGAAGCAATGACCGCTAGACGCAGGTGCGAACTAGCCAGCAGCGTAAGCCAATGAGTCATGGGGGTAGTTGGCTGCACTAAACAATTTACCAGCTACGTGGGATATAGCACCACCTAACTTCCAATGACAATGCGAGTTCATAGACCGCTAGGTGATGACGTCATTTCGATAAACGCTATATCCAAGGCAGTTGAAACTATGAAGGCAATTTTAGTTTATAATACTCTTGCGTTGCAGGGTATTTAGGTTTGAGTGCGTTAAGATACTACTCGCATTAGTCCACAAGCTACATAGCACAGCGCAGTACGGAAAAACATCATAGTTGTTTCTCCCTATTAGGGCTCATCTGTCATGCACATTTCGTCGGTGACTTACAGGGGATTGAAGCCATGACCGTTACAGGCAGATACCAATTAGCCAGCAGCCTTAGACAATGAGCCATGTGCAGCTAATCGAGCTAAAATACTTGCAAACTCATAGAATATGGCACCACCTACAATTCACAGTCACTGGCAATGGCAAGCCCGTGATTTGATGACATCCATTTGCTAGAAGCCCTAAACAAAGCATTTAAAACGATGCTCTCTATGTATAGTAATAAGCTGTCCTTTCATAATTCAACTGGCATTAGAAATG
The DNA here is from genome assembly GCA_944474145.2 of Dicrocoelium dendriticum. Taxonomy (NCBI): domain Eukaryota; kingdom Metazoa; phylum Platyhelminthes; class Trematoda; order Plagiorchiida; family Dicrocoeliidae; genus Dicrocoelium; species Dicrocoelium dendriticum. The sequence continues at coordinate 63,930,037 of OX104059.1, read as the reverse complement.
TGAAATGGGAGCACTCTGCCATTTCAAACACGTAATAAACTGTCTCATGTAGCGGAACATCAGTGAAAAGCGAGTGTACATCCAATGTGGATATGACATTCTCGAAAAGGTTAAACTCATCTAAAACCGCTTTAGGCTAGAAAGAGTCCTTCAGACTGTGTGGAAGATTCTGCTGCTTTAACGGCACAAGAAATTCCACTAGCCAATGAGCCAACTTATGTTGTGCCGAGTTTGCCATTGACAAGATTGGTCTAAGCGGTATACCATATTTATGAGTCTTCGGCAAACCGTGTAGCTGAGGTATGTTGGACCCTTCCGGTTTCAGATGTTTATATAACATCATCAATTACACGGTGTAAGAGGAGCAACTCCATGTGTTCCGTGATGCGTCTTTCCACTTCATTAACATCCTCTGTTCTTGTAAGGAGTTTAACTTTGCAAGCATCACTCAGTTAATCTTGCATTTTCTGTGTGTATTATTCCTTGCACATAATGACTGCTCCTGAGCCTTTGTCTGGCTTCAGTATATTCACCCCCTTCGTTCTCAGCTCTCGTAGTGCACAGACGTGACGGATTGTAAGCAAACACATCTCACGCACTGGTGTCATTGGGACCTCATGGGCAATATCAGTTAGTTCGTTCCTAAATCAGTTTGACCTATCTGGACTAGACGCCTGTAATCGTGCTAACTGGTCATAAAATTTTCAAACTGTGCTTCTAGGAACAAGCGGTTTAGCTTACAAATTGGGAATTTGTAATCCATAATCCGGCCAAAATTTGTACAATCATTTTAAAACATGCTAATGCCCGTTTCCTAATTTTCGCAGAGGCAGTCGCGATCAGCCGTATCAAACCAGCATTTTGTGTGCAGAAACAGTTGTTCGTATGCCTACGGCTGACCTGGGCGTAGGGGTGGCACTCCTGCCCCCTACCCTGTTCTAACTTGTTCTGGTCTCACCCTACCTGTCGTCTTATATTTTTTCATGTTATTGTGTTGGCACAGAAGAGACAATATGAAATGCTGACATCTGCCTGTGTTCATCTTCTTACGGCTTTACACAATTCATGTTTTTAATATTTAGCTCACTTACTAACTACGCAAACAAGATACAGCGTCCAGTTTAAAAATCACGCAAATTTATGTGTTTCTTTTAAAAATTCTAGTGAAAGAAACTATGCAGAGGTGTTTCTCTAATGTGTTCACGTACACCAGGATATATAAACTTGAATCAGGAAGGTAATAACGGTAATACCTACCGCACTTCCCAAATACAGGTCTACTATTTCCCCGGTTGCAAAAAATTGACCCAGTTAAATTTGCAAAATGCAGTAAATATTAGTGATTAGTATGGAAGTATCATCACTGTTCGTGATTTTATATAGTATTTGACCAAAAGCAGTACCCAGTCACAGGCATTGTATGGCCGTCACTGAAAGCAAATACAAATATCCATTGCAGTCCTAAGTTTGAAAAATATTTTGTCACTTAGTACACTGGCTGTATTTTCAGATAGGTTATGCGGCACTGTTAGGTACAGAAAAAGCAGAAAAGAAAACCGCATCATCTCTCCATTCTGGTGCAATAATTTGTACAGCTGCTTTCTCGAAGGAGCGAACATAATAATTGGCATCATAATTCACCTTTAGTCAAATGAAGATACCCCACAACAGTCATCTAACAATGAGTAAACAAATTTTAAATATACTTTATAAGCAATCGCTTGATTGTTTTAGGTTGCTTTATTTGGTACTAGCTTGGCACGTTGAGTATATTTAGGTACATTAGAACATTTTTGCATGAGATGCAATCACGCCAGTCAAACAAATATTTGCGCTGGTTATTCGGAGCGCATCAGACACGACCGTGTTCACTATCTCAGCGATATTAAATCCGACTGTACAAGAAATCACACGGTGTTGTCTGTCGACACGCAAGGCTTTCCTGCTCTGACATACTGACGAGTGTGTTTCCCCAATTTGGCTCTGCCAAAAACAGTAATTAGGCACCTAGCGATCATGATTCATTCGAAGTAGAACAATTGAGCGCCAGTTATATGGAGTGCGCTGTCCCAGGACGCGTAGAATCTGCGTTACGAAATGCAGGCGAGGCGCTAAGCCGACGTGCCGGATGACACGTACTGCTCTTTATTTCACGCCATGAACCCGAGACAAGGCATGAGATCATATGTGGGAGGATGCCTTCAATCACCAAGATTAGCAGCAACTGAAAAGTATGGTTTCCAAAATCGTGAAACTCCTCTGACTGTACTAGGGTGCAATGGTAAAGCATCAATTATGTACTTGCTACATTGAAGCAGAAAACACAAGTTACATTCACTGTAAAATGGGATTGCAATGCACATATTTACATGAGTCTTAGCCTGGTAGTGCCAACAAAGCTAGTGGTTAGATAGATATAATGCAATGTCTACGTCTCTCTCGGAGTTGACAAATTTACTAGGCTCCCATCATTCTACCAGTTTGCTGAAGTAACTCAATAGCGACACAGCTGGAGGGTAAGCAGTGATTTCACGGGACAACGCTGCATTTTTTATTGTTTAGTGTCCAGAGAGATATTTTAAGTGCAAATACTCGTTGCTATAACCGTTTTTATGATAAACTCATCATATGATATTTTTCTGTGGGGTAATTCCGATCAACCAGTGATTAAGGATTTCATGTAGGTCCATTTGCCCATTCTTCAAATGCCTCAGTTTCCGTTACATGTTACTTAGTAGTTGAACCCAATCATTGCGGTTTCTTGTCTGAGCCATGCTTTCACGGGTGATATCGATTCACCTCAACTTTTCTTGTCAATAATTTGTAGGCAATTGTGACAATTTGAAATGCGGACGTCATATTAAACCAGTAAACACCTAATTTTATATGACAAATTGACTTGTTTTTCATATGATGCCTTATAGAATGTCTACTTGGAACACACAGGCTGAATTATAGACCACAATACGCAAAAACCAATTGCGGTTAAACATCTTGAGCCTTTCTGGTGTCCTCTGCTAGTAAAGAGGCCCCCTCGAGACAAAAAATATCTGAGCAGTCTAAGCCGTGAAAAACTGGAAAATGACCTTTGGCTGTGGAATTGAAGGCCGGTTGATCACGTTGTTCAGATGGCTGTTGAACTGTTCGCTGAGCTTGGCAATTTTGTTGCAGACGTTTCGTCACCAATCGAGGTGACATCGTCAGTGCGTAGTGGAGTGGTGTGCAATAGCGTAGAGTAGCGTAGAGGAGCCTCGGTGAGATTGCGCTGAGCGTGGTGTGCGTGCGTTTTCATACCGTCGTGGTTGGCCGTGGATCCGAGCAGTCCTATTGGTTGGTACTTCGATCCGTGTTCAGCTTGCTTAATGGGCAGATTACCTTTGACCTCGCCTCCTTTCTCCGCTTGCTCATGCGAGCCAGTCTGCCGCCAGTTCGGGTTGTCTAGTCACACGTTCCACCGGATTTAATCGATCGAGTTGTCGGTCCTTCATCAGTAGCGTGGTGTATACTGCGTCTAGTTCGATGTGTCGATTGATTGCATGCGTTGTAGAGTACCAGTCATCCAAAAATTCCCTCTCGTATTTAGTACTTCCATGTGCTAGGATCTTTACATTCTCTAGATCGAAATGGTGACCTTGATCTTCATGCGCAGAAACCAATGAGTGTGGGTCGTGCCTTCTGACGGCCGCCTTGTGTTCGGTGATTCGTGTACAAAGTTTTCTCCCAGTTTGTCCGACGTAGATTTTATCGCATTCACTGCATTTTAGCTGGTAGATGGCATTACATTGGTTGGCTTCATTGACTTTTCCTTTGGGTCTTGAGATCAATTTCCTTAGGGTGGTACTTGGCTGGTGAACCACAGAGATTCCATGTGATTGTAGCAATCTTCCTGTTAGTTCGGAGACGTTCTTGATGTAGGGTAGCACTATCCGTTTTTTTGGTTGATCAGATGATTGCTGCTGTTGCTGAGGCATTCGTTTCTTTAAGCTTCTTCTGATGAAACTTTCGGATAAGCGTTGTCTTTAAACACACGACATAGGTGATGCTCTTCCTTTTTCCGCGATTCGGCTGTGCCGCAGTACGTTTCCGCTCTCTTGCACAAGGTTTGAATGCAGCTCTTCTTGTGATTCATCGGGCGATTGCTGTAGTAGCTTAATATCTGATCCGGATGCGTTTTCTTCCGATATACGCATGTTTCCATATATCCATCTGTATTCCTAGTAACCAATACATCCAAAAATGTTAGCTTGTTATGCTCCTCTAATTCAAGCGAAAATTTGATATCTTCGAATGTGCTGTTGAACAAATCATGAGTGGCCTGTACTCTGTTCCGTTTTACGATGACAAAGGTGTCGTCCACGTATCGTATCCAGAGTTCCGGGCTGATGGATGGCAGCGCAATGCGCTCCAATTTCTGCATTACGGCTTCTGCAATGAGCCCAAAAATTGGTGATCCCATGGGTGTTCCTCTCAGTTGCTGGTATACTTGTCCATCAAAGCGGAAATAAGTGGTCATACAGAGGTTCAGGAGTTCCCAAAAGCTTTCAGGTCGTATGGTTGTTGTGGGGCTTAGTTGATTCTCAAGTAGTTCCAGCATGTTTTATTTGGCCAATTCATGACTGATTAAAGTGAAGAGTGCGGTGACATCGAATGAAAGCATTATTTCGTCGTCTTCTATTCTGACATTTCGCAGATTGTTGAGGAATTGCTCAGCATTGTTGATGCTATGTTCGGACCAGGCAACCAAATGTTTCAACCTCTTCCACAAATCCTTTGCTAGTTTATATGATTCCGGGGAGCGAGCTGAAAACGGATCGAAGTCCCAACCAATAGGATTGCTCGGATCCACTGCCAACCACGACGGTATAAAAACGCACGCACTCCACGCTCAGCGTACTCTTACCGAGGCTCCTCTACGCTACTCTACGCTATTGCACGCCACTACAATACGCACTGACGATGTCAACTCGATTAGTGACGAAACGTTTGCAACAAAATTGCCAAGCTCAGCGAACCGTTCAACAGCCAAAATGACCTTTACTTTTAGGAGTCAGCAACAGACGTTATTCGTTAACCTCACATATTTTTACACTGACCAGATTCACCTAGTTACTATTGATATGTTAGGGTTCTGAATTGTGAGAGAGTATAAAAATTTCGTCTGGATTTTTAGGACACAGGTCGTGTGGTACGGATAACTGATGACAGCTTCACAGAAACTCGTTGAATAAATAAGTGCTGAAGATCACAACCGAAAATTCGAGGTATTACACAAGAACAAAGCAAGGAATTCATAACGTGGCATCAATGGCCTAGAAATCAGTGTGTAAGTTGACAATACATACTTCACGCATGCGACTCTCATATGCGGTTACTTGCAGTTAAAGGGTCAAACGAGGCGCTGTGTCTATGTTCAAGCATTAGGAGCACATAAAAGGTCACGATTCTCTGAGATTCTCATTAAATGTACATTAAACAATGATTTATACCAGTTATATAAGCAGGTGCTTCACATGTCCGGTAGTGTGTTTAGCGTGAAAATAAAGATAGAACAAGTGATACTGGAGTCGTTAGTTTGGATGATTACAGATATAACAGCACTGTCGTATAAAGAGAGTTTGAAATTAGAATGTACTCATAATAAGCAATAAAGGGAGTAGCTGTTGATCACACAATAGGCGAGAAAAATATAAAAAATAGCAAGGACAACGCTCACTCGTGTGCAACTATCTTGGGTGGCAGGATACAGAAATCCAGTTTCTATAGTGGTAGCGTTTATCAAATTTAATGCAAGGGGTTTGGTGTGACCCATTTTTGAGTAGGGTCATGGCACTATACACTGTCTGTTGTACATTAGTGCCAGCATCTGGTGATCATGGGCTATAGCACGTAGTGTAAATGTGACAGAATACCGTCAAGGCGTTTTTGAAAGTTACATGGCGGGTGCATTAATTACATGTTCCGGGAAGGCGTTCCAAGGCTGTGAAACTCGAAAGGAGAAATAGTTTCGTCGACATTCCAGACGGCTGTACTTCGTGAGTAATTTAAACTGGTGAACTCTTAGCGAGGTATTTTGACTGAGTATTATAAGGGAATGGCATGGGTGGTTGAGGTTTCTCAGGATCTGGTACACCATTATGAGATCGCCCCTTAGACGCCGATAACGTCTACTGTATATTTTGAGGGTCTTCAGCCTGAGTGGTTAGGGGAGGCTGGTCAAACCTCTGATGCACTTCTTTGTCCTACGTTGTGCCGTATCGAGCGCGGTGTGATGGTGCTGGAGCCAAAGTTGCCACGCTTGAAAAGCGTATTCCGCTTGCGGCCTCAGGTACGCACTAAGCAATTTTGGAAATGCCGAAGGGTGAAACTTCCCGAAAGCTCTGCGAAGAAGGCCGAGGTACTGGTTTGCTTTCTTAGCTGAATTTTCATTCTGCCTCAAACAGCCGAGGTCGTCTTGAACTATCACGCCAAGATCGCACTCGTGAGAAGCTCGCTGTAGAATGTTTGGTCCTAGGCGGTGATTTTGCATACTCTTGTGCCGTATGCTGAGAACTTGGCACTTGGTGACGTTGAAATGCAGCCTGTTCTGGATGGACCATGTGTACGCTTTGTCCAGGTCCTCCTGTAAGACTGTGTGATACTCCACTGCAGCTATAGTGCGCTATACCATTAGGTTATCAACAAATAGCAAATAGTTGGTACGCTCGCGAGAACCTTAATGAAAACCAGGAACAGGCGGGGTCCAAGTACCGAGCCTTGAGGTACGCCGCACTGAACTTCGATGGATTCCGCCAGTTGGCTTCGAAACCTCACTTTCAGGTGACGTTGCAGGAGAAAGTCTCCTATCCAGCACAGAACCGGTTCGCCCATTTAATATTTCTGGGGCTTGTGGAAGAGAATGCGATGGTTTACACGGTCGAATGCCTTTAAGAAATCCAAGTAGGCCGCGTCGACTCCTACACCAGCGTCCACAGATTCCCTCCAGTTTGCACGAGCAATCAAGAAACTAGTTATACAGGAGGGATTTTGGCGAAATCCATGCTGTTCCGTAACGAAAAGTTTGTTGTTTTGCAGATAGCCCATCAAAGCCTCAGCTACATTGGACTCCATGATCTTGTAGATCACAGGAAGTAGTGTTATCGGGAGAGAATTTTCCGGTTCAGCACGACTGCCATTTTTTAGATGGGCGTGATGATTCCGTGCTTTCACATCGTGGGGACGTGCACATCGTTCAAACATGGTTGAAAGAAAATCGCTAGTGGTCCTGACAAACTTATGGCAGCAACTTTCAACGCCTTTGGGCGAATGCCGTCCACACGCGGAGACCTGAACTAAAGCAGAGACATCAGTCTCTTCAGTACAGCTGCGGAGGTGAACGATATGTGATTAAGCCCTGATTGCGGCATTATCTGCTTAGGCAGGATGTATGATAATTTCACGCTTTGGAACGTACGGCTAAATTGTTGTCCAAGGCCGTTGGCCGCCTCTTGTGCTGTATGGGCTAACACGCAGGATGTGTGCAGAGAATGAATGCCGCGCTTGACACGGCGCAAATTCTTTACATGTAAGTAAAACAGTTTGGGATTAGAGCGAAACTTTTCCAGCAGACCTTGTTAGTTCTTCAGTTTATCCTCCCGGACGACTTTACACAGTGGTTTCTTTGTATTGTGTAGACATAACAGGCGTGATCGTTCGAAGATGCGATGTAGGTGTGCCCATGCCAAGACACTTACTTTCATTCATTTGCGTGTGTTGCACCTTACGAAAGACTTCATCCTTTTAGGCCGGTAGAGATTGTTTTCATATGTCCTTGCCATGAGGTTGATAAATAGGTTGACGAATACTCCGCAGGCCACCTCAGGGGTTAATTCAGCTAAGAACGACCAGCTGGTTGCATCAGTGAGTTGGGACAGGACGTCATAGTTGGTTACAACATGATATTCCTCGGCGTGCTCTTCAGGATAATCCGCGTAGCACATGTAATCAAACACTAGCGTCGTATGATCACTGAGGCCCAATGGAGTAACAGCTATCACGGTCTCAACCATCAATCCTTCATTGGGGAATATTCGGTCCAATATGACTGACCTGTTGGTTCCCCTGAGCCTGGTGGGCGTAGGGACATGACGATAAACCGGGAAGACTGAAACCAGATCTTGCAAGGGTGCTTTGAATTGCTCACCTGGTTTGGCCTGAGATTCTAGAGCATGTAAGTTTAAGTCCCCGGTGATTAGGATGTGACTGTACTTTTTGTTTATCACTTGTCTCAACGCAACCATCAAGTTGCATTCCATCTCAAGAGTAGACGATGGTGGGCGGTAAACAACAACCAAAGGCCAAGATCGTTCCCTCTCAGAGGGACCTTACACCAAACGGCGTCAGGTATGTCGGTTTCCGAATCGTTTATGGGTTCGCATTGCATGGTGTTCATAAAGTAGAGGGCTACCCCGCCAGCTGTGCTGGTTCGATGCTTCCGGACAACGGACATGCCTGTTAGCGCGATTTAAGCATCCGTAATCTCACAGTGCAACGACGTTTCGGTGACATCGATAAGGTCCCAAGCTGCTGACGCGTGTCAAAGTCTTACTTCAGCTAATTTGCTAGGTAGACCTTGGGCATTTTGTACATGTATGAGAGCTTCTCGTAGACCAAACGTTTGTTATATTGTATGGATGAAGCAAGGTAGTTTACGCCGACCAATATAGGGTCGGAGACTAATCGCTTTTTGGATGGGTTGCAGACTCTGGTGACGAATTTGGTATGTAGTCAAGTATCAAATGCCCCGGATAGCGGTGTTTGTTCGTGCTCTGCTGTGTCCCTTCGGATCTTATAGCTACTGTTGAAGCCGTCCTCGAGTCGAGTCTTGCAGTTGGCGTTTTCATTACGAGTTTTGCCTCTACTGAATTGTCATTCGAAGGTGCTTGCGTTTATCCTGCTTTCAAACGAATTTCTGTTGGCAGCCTGCAAGGGAATTTAGTCCAGTACTTTAGTATGGTTTGTGCTTTTAGTTCGGATTATAAACACAAGTTTAAACAGCCTGAGACCGCACCCCTTATAGTTTGGTGATATGGGGATCCTTGTCAACTAGGTGTCCACGATGTTTTCGAGAGAAAGAGCCTCCCGAATATAATGCAATTGCTCGCGGTCTTGCATCTAAGCATCGTTGGAAGAGCAATCAGTAGGCTCAGGAACACCGTGAGCAAACACTGTTTTCTTATCTTGACTTTTTCTGCACCTTTTCTGCAGCGTTATTTAAACCAATTTGCGCATTTGTCTCTGAAATTAAGGGAATTGGATTACCTCATTCTTAAAACTCTCACTGAAGCGCAAACTATAATGGTAACTTCAGAACTAAACATAATCCAGCTTCTCTAAATTTGGCATTTTGTTCTGGAGGAAATCTGCTACTTCACAGCCCAAACCACTACGGCTTTTAGATCCCCATCAACATTTGTTAATGCAGTGATGTAAATGTCGGATGAAAGGAAATTATAAACTGCCATCAGTTTAGTTGCAATTAAGTCCAAATTACCGAAGCGTATCATAGGCAAAATATCGCTTATGTACAATGAGAAAAGTAGAGGACCTAGAATGCTGCCTTGGACTACACCACTAGCAAAATGTTGGGGCGTAGACATGAACATATTTATGTTCACTCTCTGAGAACCTACTTTCAGAGAGGTTTCCAAACAAGGAAAAGCGGATTTTTTTAAAATCAAAATACTCCTTCCGATAGATTCACTTCGAAGGGAAATAGGGCGGACACTTTGCACATGTCAAGACAAAGAACCAGAAAACACTCAGTGTTGCTCAATTTAGTAAGATTATCTAAAAACTCAATTTGACTAGTTATCCACGAAACGGGCTTTACAAAGCCACGCTGCGAAGGTGATGGAATAATTCGGGATTGGAAGTAAGAATATACTTCTTCCTTTGCAATACTCCACCATTCGTCCGAGGATGAAAGTGTGATTACGGGGCGAAAATTACCGATATCTGTTTACGGCCTAGACATATATCCTGATATGACAACGGCGTCCATTCAATTTTTAGGACGCTAGCCTGATTAGATAAAATGTTCAATAAGAGCACTGGGAACTCATCAATTAAGTACTTTATTACGGCTGAAGATGGACACAGGTTATTAGATATTTGCAACTAGTTAAAAAACGCGTTTACTGACTACGACGCAGAAGTTCGCAATTGTACCAGTTTTGGGATGACATGGGATTGAAGATAACAAAATTGTATTTTCGGTACTGAAAGTTCCAGCAATGTATGCCTGACAAGCATATGCTATTGCAGTGGACGTGCCGATAACACTGACATTTGATGAGACTATATATGATATTTGGTATATCACCAATTTCTATTGTTAAATAAGATACTAAGCTTAACTACGTTGTTCTTTCTCTGTAGGATATATTCCACCATTTGCGAAAGATTTGTAGCCGAGTCGGCATCCATTTTAACTACAATGCTATAGAGAAGCGTCGAATGGCTGCACACATTCTGCTGCGCTATCAGAGGAGAGCTTTACCGTGTCCTGCAATTTGTACCTCCCCATTCATTATCTTCCATCGTGACTCTTTCAGAATTGCAGTTAGCAACAACCGCCTGCCTACTACTCCGCGGTCGCTCTCCTCATGTGCTTGTTCATCTTTAACTCGTTTACACAAAAGTGATGAATATCACTTTGCTTGCTCTCCTTCGGTAGCTTAGACATCGAGACGATGAAGTCAACTCATCTCGGGGCTTCTGCAACTAGTGCAATGATGGATGGAAGGAGCCGCCCAACAAAATTAAGGACGTCTATGTTGTAACTGAACTAACGATCTGCATCTGTCTCTCCATCTTTTCGTGGACAGGGTTCAGCCCGGAGCCAATTTCCCACTGTTAACTTGTCAGAATTGATTACACCTAATTCACAGAGTAACAAGCAGAGAGAGAGGTCCCTTGCATCTTGTTCACCTTACAGGTCAAAATGTCCCTTTCAGTTGCGCATTAGAAATCCTAGATGGTTGGTCCTACTAGGTACTCCCAGGTGCCTCTCTGCCTGCTATGGTAGTAGGAGTGGTTTCAGGTTCGCGCTCCGCCCCAGATCACTTCGCCAAAGTCTTTCAGACTGGCATGTTAAGACAGTTCGCCATGCACTCGATAACTCCACACTATCCACTGCCTAAGCAGCTGTGCACATTAAAAATTTATGACGCCTCAGCAGTCAGACTTAGGGTTGTGGATCGCAAACCTTTCTAATGATTTCAATAATATTCGAGTCGGTTTCATACCTTGAGTACTCCTATCTTCTCGGAATAAGTCAATCAACTGCACCAGTGCCAAATGGACCGTTTGACCCGTATGGTAAATCATCCTTGCTTTTTCTTCGTTTAATACACTTCGAATTGCCTGTGAAGTTCCCTTTGATAAGGACAGCCGGAGCAGTTGGCTAATTGTACCAATGCTGTCACAACACTGCAAAGTTACAAAACCGCGCTGAGGTGTGCTACGTTCGACGTCAGCCGAATCCGTTTGCTTACATAGCCTCTGGGTCAGAACCAAAGAGATATATGTCCGTGTACATAAGCTTTGTCTGTCGGTCACCTGGCAGAACTTCAAGTGTCATACCTAGGTACTTCGCTGCTATAGCAGTGTGAAATACATCGCTGTCAATAAGCTGATTGAGGTACTTTGCAGGTGGATGCTAGTACCTGGCTACTACATTTAGCGAAAAATGTATCTTATGACACACGAATGCTTTAAGAGACAGATAACTAGTTTGGACCAAATATTGAGGTCATGCAATTACTTTTAAAACACATGAGTGCACTAGGCGTTATCACTTTTTAGTTACATCATTTCAACAATAGCCTAGCTTTAAGTCACGCCTGCTGTAACAAAGCAGTGCATAGTCCACTTACAACCGAATTGGCGCTGTCGTATTTGGCTATTCACGCTCTCAGTGGGACGACTCTCAAAACATCTCACTTATTCCAACGGCGGCCAGTTGTCAACCCAAAGTTCAGTGGCAATTTGCGCAGGCCCAATTTGTCATAAGTGTCTCACTAGCACGCCATAAGGTTTGGACCACACAGCTCGGGAGCATCCGCAGTCGTACATCAGTGACAGTCTTGCTATCCGGACACACCGTAACGGCCCCAGCAATAGAAGTTAGTGATAACAGTACAAACGCGAAACCTTCGACTTCCGATGTTCTTATTTAAACTATAAAGGGGATTTCATGTACACAATTATGTTCACAAATTTCCCGCTTCGCGCCGAGGATGTAAACTTATGGTGACCGCTTAGTCGTAACCAAATAAGCTTATAACAATTGTCATGCAAATATCCCTGCTGAATCACCATTTCACACTCCATTTTATTGGTCAGTTAAATATTTACTTTTTCTTTCTTCATTACGGCAATCCTACGAGACACGTCAAGCGTTGTCTATTTGAACCGCTCTTTACCATTGTACAGCCATCTCTGATTGTGGACTACGTGTGCACTGGTTGTTAACTAGGAAATTGCGCGCCGTCAACCTTGCAGATTAGTCTTTGTTGGCATAAATACTGTAGGAAGGAAGCAACAATTCCGTGTACTTCATCTGCCATGACGGGAGGCGAAGCTTTCTCTAACAAAGTAATGCCTACTTGCCTAGTAACGTAATTGCCGTTGTCGGATTTCGGTATTTACCCGCCCAGCAGGCCGTCGCTCCATAACCCAAGTTGACCAGCTTTCAAACTGAATTTCAGTTGTGCAGGCTTTTTTGTTGATTAACTCGCGTCTGTTATAATGCTTTGACGACATCATCTCCAATCGTTCGCAGCCATATACCAGCCATGCGGACACAATGCCATCTAATGCTCTAGCTTTGGTAGATCGTTCAAAATCTTGGGCTGAGCCAGTGCCAAACTAGTCCTAAGATGGCTGATGGGTTCAAATTACCGTTTCCGCAGCCAGCCCGCACTGCTGCCTTTCGTAAGGCATATCTGGTAAGCAACTTTCTCCCACTGAACCCTCCAACCAGTCGCACCACGCGTTTGGACAATCTTGTGCGTGGAAATAGCATCCGTGTGGGCAATCGTTGCTAACTGGATGCCATAACGCCGGCGCCAAATACCCCCAACTCATACACTGATGCAAGGGTTATTTGACCTACAGTCACTGGTTGATTTGGGCTAGCTCATATCCAAAGACATTGCGCGCGCGTAGTGAGACGAAAAGACATCGGATGCAATTCACATGCTATAAAGTATTTTTCCTTTGGCTTTTGGAATCAAATCAAAGCCTTTCGAAGCACTAAATTACACTATTGATGCGTTCAATCGATAAACGTTGTAGCTGACCAGCTGAGAATGCACATTTTTCCAGTGATAATTCTGACTGATACACACCACAGTAAGCGTCATAAACATGTGTTAATATCATTTGAGATGGCGCAACTCTGATCGATTAACTTCATGGTAGGTCATACATAGCAGAATTCCCTCTAGGTTAGTATACTTGTGGTCCGTAATACGGCATTTATGCATTTCTATGGTAGCAATTTGTAACCCACCATTAACGGTTTGATAAATGCACTCCGCATCCCCAGCATCTCATGACACTGAATATAAATTGCGCAATTAATTACCTGGGAGGCTAACACAACATTCTCAGGAGTTTTGGGTTTGAGTAAAATTTATTTGTAAGAAATTTTAAGAATATTTTGAATATATGCATGGACATGTGCAAATGGCCCCGTGCACCTCGAATTCTTCTGTCATTCCAAATGTCGTATCTGAGCAGCTTAAATCCGCTAGCCGTAAATGTTATTCAGTGAGATTATCACCTAGCGTCTTTTTTCTAGTTTAATTCGACTACTCATGTGGATAAAACACATTAGCCTAAACGGAGTTTTGAGTCTGATTCCCACAAACAACCCACTTTACATTCCTTATCCATTCCGAGCTGGTAATAATCATTCTTGAAAATGCGCTAAGCTGTAAAAATAAGGACTTTTCGTTTCGATCAAAACGTATACCTAAGGCAAACTGTGTCTCCCGGTGTAGGATGTTACAAAGGGGTTGACAAGTTGTAATATGCTACTAAGGCTGCAAAACTGTGTAAATTTACTGAATACTGAATATTGTATTATAGAGCAAGTATAAATGAATTATGTACAACTCTTTCGAAATATGGTGATTAACGTTATAAAATTTGTCAACCGTGAATATCGTTGTCGTTCTCATGTAACATTTAAAATATCTGACTTACGATATTTCAGGATGCACAAATGTGATATGTCGTCGTAAGTGTGCTATCGTTCTCTTAATCGAATGGTGGTAAAATATAAATCTAACAACGTTTTGAACTGCTGCACAGATGTTGCCTCAATCACGTGTTCTGCTAAACTGTTCCAAATGTTTGCCACCCCGTTCGAAGCACAGTGAGTGGCGAACACATTTCATATCCGGCACGACAAGTTTGTACCTGTGCCCGCGTGTGCTGCATGACCATCGTAAGTGCAGCATTTGCTTTAGCATTGGGAAGTCACCGAGATGTAGAATATGATAGGTCGTAATGAAGTGGACTCGCATCCGACGGTAGGACAAGTTGTAGAGTCCTAGTTTCACGCACCGGTCTTCATACCCAAAGCCACGTAAACTCGGGATGAGCCTGGTAGCAACGTGTTGGACCCGTTCCATCTTTTGTGCCTCGCCTCGGGTCATCGGAAAGTAGGCGAGATAACAATACTCTAGCACTGGTTTAATGATGAAAGAGAAGAGGCGAGTGGTAACCTCCTCAGACCATATGCGGAAGCTACGTTTGAGCGCCCAAAGCATGCGCAGTCCGTTACGATATAGTCTGTTCGCGTTATTCAAGGACTTCAAATGGTAGCGCGAGAGTACACCTAGGTGCTACACGGAGGGTGTCGGATATAGCGGTTGGACGGCAAAGGTGTACATTCGTCCGTAAGCACCCTTCCCCAGGCTCATGAATAAAGACTTGGCTGGGTGGACCGGGAAAAGAACTTCTGCGGACCATGTGGATAGGCGGTTGAGGTCTTGCTGAAGTAGGCCACAGTCGTCGGGAGCATCAATTTCTCTCCAAATCTTCATGTTGTCCGCAAACATGGCACACGGGGACCGGTGAAGTTGAGGTAGATCGTTGATGCGGATCAGGAACAGAGTGGGCCTCAGCACAATGCCTTGAGGTACGCTACTTGTAGAGGGGTACCCGTCAGTTAGATGGTCGACGACCTGTAACTTCAACTTTCGTCCAACAAGTGAATCGCAGATCCACCGGTGCATCGAGCCACCGACACCACACATCCTGATTTTGTGAAGGAGGACAACATGGCTGACCTTGTCGAAATCGTTACTGAAATCGATGAATATCACATCGACGGAGTTCTCCTTGCTTATTTCCTTCAACCACTCATGCCTCGTTACAAGCAGGTTCGTAATATATGAACGACCTTGCATAAAACCGTGCTATGCGGGGGTCAAGACATCGTTAGACTGTAGCAACTGCAGTAATCCCTTCTTCACTATATTCTCATCAGCCTTTGCAAAAATAGTTGTCAGACAATTTGGCATGTAGTTGTCAATTTTGCTAGGGTCGCCGCTTTTCGGAATAGGCTTTACCACCAAACATTTCCAATCAACCGGCAGCAAAACTTCGGACAGCGACCTGTTCAAAAAAGTCAATCACGACAGGAGAGATGATGGTCGAAAGTGGCTTGAGAAGCAGTTGGTGAAGCGCATCAGGTCCGGCAGGCTTAGGGCCGTAAATGTTAGCGAGTAATCGAATTACCTCTACAACGCCGCAGTGCTGACTATCGAGTTCGGTAAAAGCGGTGCACGTGGAACTGGGAAAAGACATCTGGTCATTCGCAAATACATAAGCAAAGTGCTCCTCAAACGCGAACGCACGCTCAGTGCTGGAGGTTAGGGGCTGTCCATCCGGGTCATCCACCACTGGAATATCACTTGCCAGCTTCAGACGTTGCTTAACGTGCGCAATGATTCTCTTTGGGGCGGTCTTCGCGGCTAATGCGAGCTGCTCTTCGAAATGTCGGCGCTTTTCCTTTTTTGAACTCTTTAAGAGGTACCGGTGAGTTTTATACCCTTCATAAGCATTGACAGAGCCAGAGAGGAGGAAGTTGTCCCACAGTCTGCGGCGCCTTCCAGCCAGGTTTCCATACTCCTTGTCAAAACAATGAGGTTTATTCGGTCTAACCTTCCAACATTTCAAGGGCAAAAATTGGGAACACGATAATGTCAACCACTCTTTTATAAATATTCAACAGTCTTCCAAGTGACATTTGGTGTACTCGTTGTGTGGTTGGATTGCTACTCGCAATCTCTATTCAGACCTCGGTCCTAAGTGGACCTCGGTCATTACGATCACAAGGACCGTAACCGAATTGGTGTTTCGGTGTTGCTCCTCCCAACCCTGAGACCCCATGACCGGTTTCGTCCTCCTTTTGTACTCATCAGATGGAGATATCCTGAGCTGGGGTGGACCTCGAGGTATAGTGTTCAAAGGTTGACGCCCTGACCACTATGGCTCAGAGGTCCGCGATCAACGTTTGGCACAGCGGTAAGGTGTTCCAAGTGACATTTGGTGTACTCGCTGTACTCGATTCCTCGCGGACCTCTGAGCCATAGTGGTCAGGGCGTCAAACTTTGAACACTATACCTCGAGGTCCACCCCAGCTCAGGATAACTCCATCTGATGAGTCCAAAGGAGGACGAAACCGGTCATGGGGTCTCAGGGTTGGGAGGAGCAACACCGAACCACCAATCCAACAGTCTTCCACGTATGCAGCTTGTGGCAGAGACCAATCCAGTTGGCTCGCGGCTTGAGCTAGACCATCGAAGTCCGTTTTCCAGTAGTTGTAAGCTGGTTCCAGCGGACGTGAATACGGCAAAGATAATTCCATATCAGCTATGAGCACTGAATGGTCGCTTGTAGCCAGGGGCTCCAGAATCCTGACGTCACGCACTTGTTGTTCGTAGCTCGTTAAAATCAGGTCGAGACAGGACAGGGTTGAACATACCATTCGGGCGACACCAAATGTTTCCGCATAACGAAGTAGATAAACGTAATCATTTGGGATGTACTGTGACTAATTCACAGGTACGTTGGCTATTAACGCAAAGATGGATTAGTGTTGCAGCCGCAAATTGTCCGTACAAAAGTAATCTATCTTTTCCTATTTAAAGGGTCAAGTAAACCGTCTCCCTATCGTACTGAAAGATTTCATGTCTGAAGTATATATTGTGCATACACTTTGACATGGAAATTAACTAGTTCACACCGCGCAAACGGATTATATGAGTTTAGTATTGTTTAAACTACAACTTCCTTATTTTCTCTTATTTTTTAGCTAACTACATGCCCACAGGAATATAACAGGTAATGTTCAGTCGCAGTATATTTTCGAATCCACGGATTTCGTGAACAAACTTTAATACCATCAGGGAACTAAAATTTATGGTGAGTTATTGGTAGCATAACCATCTAACCAGTTGATATCAACTCACGCACGAACGTAAGTGCCACACTTATTAAAAGAACAACATGAATGTGCAACGTTCTGTATTTTAGCTGCTTATTGCTAATTTTGTTGAATTACTTAAATGGGGATGAATTGGAATTGATAAACTAAACCTTTTAGTAACCAAAGGCTGGGAGCATGTTATTTGTTTTTACATGACCTGGGTTCCTGCTAAGAAAGCATTCAGTACTAAAGTTGTTTAGTTAAGAGAAACGAATTTACACGTGTAAAGATACAGTGAGGTACTCTAAGTTACATGATAGGCGCAGTAGCGTAGCATTTTAATCAACTGGATTGGGACGGGGCAACGAAGGTCATTGTCGACCGTTAGATGGACTCCTTTGGATGACTGTAGTATAAGACTCTGACAACTTCAACCGACGTTGATCCATAGAAATACTTAAACATTCCCTATGGTAAGTCAATATGCCTAGTGAATTTAGTGTGGACAGTCATACCCATTATAGACGACTCTACTGTTCCTACCTTATATCCTCTCTTTGAAATTGGTGTCGTTTTGTCAGACTGTGAAAATTTGCTACTGTCTGTAAGGATGAAAACAACTCACTGGTACATCCTCGAACAAGGGAAATGCCATCATTTTATATTCATTTACATATGTTGTGAAATCAAAATGGGTAAATTGCACGTTGCCAGTTCTATCGTCTAGTAATTTTCCTATATCGCTGTAAAGGTTGTGCTGGATATGCTTTATTCTATCACCCAAGTAGGCAGCCCTCCTTGGGTTAACAACGGGACGCGAATTTTTGCGTTCGTCACAATCCATGGAGATGCGTTTTCTAAAATAACATAAATAGATACGTTTATTTTAATATATAATATTCCCCTAACATGATATGCAATAATTTGCAAGGCTGATTGCGACTTTTTAATTTTTACTGTAACGACCTTGTCAAAAAGAAAATATAACAAGCATTCCATACGATATGTAGCTTTGCGCTACGAATTAATTACTTTTTGTGTTACAGCTAACGGTATAACAAGTGACGTAGTTATACTGCCAAAAATCAGTCGGCTTAGTGAGGTAGTTGTTTAAGTCGACTGGACCGTTTATCATTTAACTGACCGAGTCAATGGAAAATTTGCACTCAGAGGATAGCATCGACATATTACTTGGCATTTTTTTCCAATCAGTGAAATTTATCATGGTGTCAGGAAAAAAACAGGGATGAATTACCGATGTAAAATATCTGAGCGAATATTTTAATTGCACGTAATTAAAGGTGAAAAATTGCAGCATGAAACACATACAAAAATGTTAAAATTTCATAGAGAACAAGGTAAAATTTCCGGTTGCATTTACCACTATTTTTGAATTTGGAACAACATACCGGGTACAAAAGTATATATCAAAAACGACAAACGGGTTGACTGAAAACTAAAGTTTGAATGCACTCCCAAATATACCAGTCTTCATAATACAGTTTTTAGTTACGACAACCATACAAGCAGGCTACGAAATTTGCGGGGATTTGTATTATATGAATATTATTTCTAAGCCATCGGAGGTTACTGTTGTATCTAGGTGACTGATAATTCAAATGCTGAGTTCAGAATGTGATATATAGAATGTTGCTTGAGAAAGCAACAATAAAACGCGAGATTCGAATAAAATCCAGAAGTTTTTATTTACGTAAATATTTTCGCCTCCTGAACGTGCGAGATATCCCATTCCGAGTTGATCAAGAACATTCAGGCTTCTGTTATTTCCAGATTTTTATTGTAAATTTTCGGTACCACGGTTTGTGCGTGACTTTCACATCAGCAGAATCAAGACTTACCCCCGATCTTTTGTATGCTCTCTAGTTGCAATTTCAGCTGATCGTGGACTACTACATACCACCCAATTTTCATTTGTATGCTCTTTGCGGCATCGGAATGTTTGCAAGTCAATCAAACGATTTCTAGGAAAACCATGCCAAACCTATTCCATCATTTATTGTTTCGCCATGTAGTGGATTTCCCTACACATTCTTTACATATCAACAAGTTCCACATATTCGATTCGGAATTACTGGCATTAACCCATATATTACAAAAGTGTAAGTATTCTAACATCAGTTCACAAATTAATTCGTCTTGCCAACTTCTGACATTCCGTTCGGTTGTCGCACTCCCTTTTGTGATTGGTATCTGAGCTTCTGTGCCTACATCATCAACACTTGCGTTGGCTAGCTGACCGCATCGGCTGACCCATTCTCTCGGTCCGTGACGATCAATAACACCCTGTATTTTTCAATGGCATCGCCACCCGGCGATCAGTTTACCTGGCTAGTGAGCTAGAGTAAAACTCACTCCGACACTCACCTGAACGTTTGGCAGTTCGACGATCGTGCAAACTAAAACTGGCGTGTAAAAGATTACATGCCGACCAAGAGAATACGTCAGCAGATGCGGTCAGCTAGCTAAAACGGGAGATGGTTTCATCGCGGTAACTACCATCCCATTGAACTTAACTGTAACTGTTGGCATACTGGTTTGCTATGGCCCTGCCAATGTTCTGATGCAAACACTTAAAGACAATATACTCTCTGTGCCACGGCCCAAACGATTAAAGTGTGATGCTAAAATATTGCCACTACATTGCTCTACCAAGCGTTCCAGCTCACACTGGGACTCAGTGCTGTAGTCTGCCACTTGCAATCAGAGCTCGGCGAAATGAAGAGAATTTTTTCCTCCGTTAAAACTCCTAAATATCGCTAAGTTTCACTGGATTACATCAACAACAAATCAGATAAGTTCGATCATGTTCACTTCAATTTGCTGCTCAAACAATAAACTCCCTCACCTCGAAGATACATGAAGGAAAATAAAGAGTAAAAGTGTGATTGCATTTAACGACCCTGAAATACAATTTGGACTAAGTAAAGGCGACAGTACTTAGCGCTTTTAACATGTTCGATATCTTCTGTAAATGCCTACGTTTAAAAAGTCAAACTTCGAGGCTCTATTGCCCAAAGATAACTAAATTTTAGATGGAAAATTTGGCAGACTGTGTCTTGCACAGCTAGCATTTCATTACTGCAGGTACCCAGTAAAAAGGCATTTGATAAGACAGGGTAGTACGCATCTGCAACGATACCTCCTCAGAATTACAACGGAAATGGAGGAAAGCAGTAACAGATGCACAGACAAAACTTACCCAAATTCACCTAAAATTGGAATCTTAAGTTTGGCAGCTGCAACGACCAAAGTAGATCTCAACAAATTGTATCTAAGTGCGGTAAAACCAAATAACTGTCCCAACTAATAGTACAAAGCCTGCTGCACGACAGCCAGAATTAACAGACTCCAGTAATCCTGACCGCGGTCTCAAAGCTCGGAACTCAATCAATATAGTCATGAGAGAAAATAATAGATTTGGCGAACTAGTGTCTGTCAGAACAAAATAAAATTACCGGGAAACGGATACAGACGTCTAGATGCGTCCCAAATTTGCGTGTTGATGTCATAAAACGGATATTTCTTCGACTAGTATTTCAACGAAATATTCAACAATCAATAACACAGTGTCCTTTAATGCTCCGTGTCAACAAATGCCTTGCCATCGCAGAACTACACGTTACTTCTAGCCCGTTCGAACTTCTGGCTACACCTACCTACCAACCCTCAACTTGGATTGGCGGAATCCGTATCCGGATTTACCTGTCACTGCAGTCCCCATGGAGACAGCCACATGACGCCTGCGCCTACAGAAGGACCATGGGTGGCTTGCGCTTCACCACGCAAAGTTCCACCCACAAACCACACATCCGGTGTAAACTGTAAGGAATAAGACGGAGAGGAATGTGGAAGGGAGCCACATTTCATCAACGGAGCCGGCTCACAATCATTTAACAATCAGAGCAGAAGCATTCCCGCCTAATTGGGAAATCATTCACACCAGACGTACACAAGGCGATGGTTGGGCTATAGCCAGTTTTACACAGGATGGAACCACACTTTGAGACATCTAGCAACAACTAAATGTCTCCTGGAGCAAGCAATCTAGATGGACGGTATTTGACCGGTAGGTACGCGTCTGGTGCTTTTCCGGACTGGTAGCTTACCAATGCGGCTTGGAAACTAACTGCGATGAAACAACCCGAAGGAAGGTAGGTACTACGTCAACATTCACATCAGGCGCAGCCACGCCGGGTAGCTCAAATAACACCTACTTTTGAAATGCAACCTTACAGATCACACTGGCAAAAGTACCACATACAATGATCCGAATAATTTTACACTAAGCGAGGCGCTACTGACAAATTTGTATTGTCCAGCGCCCCTTGCCCAGAAACAATTGAAGTAAGCAATTGGATTGTCATGTACCTGATTGCGGCATTCACAGCAATTTTGTGTGTTTATCTAGGTTACAAACGGTGGACCGGATTTAATGCGTTTTTTCTGCCTGCATTGCGTCGCAAATGTGGAGAGCAATCGAAATTTTAACAAATCGCAACCTATGTCTTCTAACTGTGTTAATGAATTGGTTGAAAGGGATTCAGTGTCTAAAGAAAGGAACTAAAAATGTAATCCGTCGTAGGACCGACGATCGAAAGCGTGGGATCACAAAACTGACCGATGAGGAAGGTTGCCACATTAACCACCCTCTCACTAGTTGTGAAGCCTTTAGCTATTTATCTGTTGCCTCCATGAAAGTAGAAACTGACCCTATAAATTGCTGCCCGGAGCATGAGAAAGCGTCATACATAGAGTCAAGATTTTTCTTTGATCATTTAAAAGACTATGTAGCCCGTCAAATCATCGCTTAAACCAGACGACGATGGCATCATCCAAGCGGTCATTAAACTCGGTGGACCTGATATACCACTGCTTCTGCTGAACATGTTCATCTTGTCGTTAGAATATGGTCGCTTTTCGGATCAGTGGCAGTCTAAAATGATCTCATGTATACCTAACGCCGATCGATACATATATATATATATACATGCAGTTGGTGGTTTGTCGCACTCAGTTTCCCATCAGATAATCGTCCACATGGCCAGATAAGTACTAGACTCTAATTTTAGCCCATGGGCATTAACAGTAGTGCTCATGCACCGAATGCAACAGGATTCGAACCCATGACCACCAGCTGTTTGCAACGCCGGTCAAGAGGTTATGTCACTGGGCTACAATGAACAGATTCGAACCGTCATGATTTGCAAGCTAACTGTGATATAACTTGGGTTATCCTTCACTGTCAGGCAAGTTACGAATGTTGCAGACGACAGATTTGGCGCAGGAAAACACGATGTCCGCTGACGGCAGCAACGTACGACATATCATTTAGGAACTGTCAGGCCGGATATATGTTTTATGTAGGTAACTTGCACATCATGACGGTTCAAAGCTGTTTCTCGTGGCCAAGTGGCATAAACTGCTGACTGGCGGTACAAACCGCTAGTTGTTCTGGGTTCGAATCATGATAGATCTGATAGTTGTGCACTATATTTCTCTTTAACAGGCTGAAACTGTGGTTCAGTGTTTTCGGTGCATGTGGATGACCATCTGCTATGGAGGTGGCTGCGACGAACCCTCAGTTATTTATGTCGAAATCCCATACTCATGGCTGCGTAAAAATATACACGTGTGTGGAGGGAGCTGTGTTTGGTACAGCTCAATTCATCCACGGTCCTCTGTAGGCACAGATTTCCTATGACTGTTCTATGGGTGCCACCTTTACTGCCAAATCCGGAACGCGATGCATCCCACCATATATATGAATAAAAAAGAGGACGGCCGGCCGGTCGTCTGCGTGTGCGTACTGTGATGCGTGCACGTTGCACGGAGTGTCAGATCGCGTGAGCGGAATAAGCAAATTTCTTGCGTTAATTTACGAAATATGTCAACACGACTGCGAATTATGTTCCTTATCTATGGATTATTGGTCAAGCACTGTGGGCAGAAAACTTGTTCTCACGTTCAAGTGGAATAGACTGATTGCTGTGTATCATAAATTTCCTCAGTTTTCTGAATCAAGAAAAACCCCGCAGGCATACCATGCAGTTTTCCCATATTACTATGCATATTCCTGTCCTATTTCCCATTATCGGTTTCACAGCTGCAAATGAGATTGTGAGCTTATCATTGAGTTCTTCATCAAGCTCCTCCAAGAGATTGTAAATGTGATATTTGTTCACGTTTTACAAATTGCATGGGACACCGGTCGGTTGAAACATAGAAGGACGTAAATGTGCGTGTTATTTAAATCTGATAATGTTAATATTCAGCATAATAAACACAGTACATGCTATGAATACAGTGTAGTTGAAAACTAATGGAATATTGGTTATCATCTCGTTAAGCATATACATTTAATTTTCGGTTAGTTTAAAACCTAATATATTGTATACTAGGTTGTAGGGTTACATATTTTTATATTAGATATGAACTTATACAGCTGAACCTAGAACTGTTCACTGGGAAGTGCGAATAACAAGGTTGTTAACTTTAATTTCTCATGAGGTGAGAAATCGGATGTAGGTTGGTATGGTTACTCCCCTTCGGGCGTTTTTCAAACAGGAATCTATTAACAGAGTCTAAGTTTATCGGCTACAGACGATGGATGCTACGTACATACGCCGATGGTATCAGATTTACTTGGTGACATTTAGCTTCATAGTACCCAAAATTGCACATTGCAGGTAGCTACCTTAATACAGATAAAGTACACACTCATTACGATGACGTCTTGCTTGTTTTATCCGCCTCAGTACCGTTACCTATTAATGAACCCAGTTTAAATTCCTGTAAACTCTGTCAGCAATATTGGCGATGACGTTTTGAAACTTTGCTAAGTGTGCCGAGGTGAATTCGTGCGTTAGTTTACTTTCATGGAAACTTAACAGTTCAGAAGTTTGCAGTAGCACAGCGTGATACGGTGAGTGCTGCTTACTTTAGAAAAGCATATTTTAAATCTTTGCAGATAC
Source organism: Dicrocoelium dendriticum (assembly GCA_944474145.2). Classification (NCBI taxonomy): domain Eukaryota; kingdom Metazoa; phylum Platyhelminthes; class Trematoda; order Plagiorchiida; family Dicrocoeliidae; genus Dicrocoelium; species Dicrocoelium dendriticum. Next base: position 63,905,557 of record OX104059.1, on the reverse strand, counting down.
TCTTAATTATTGCTTTATTTCACGCTCACTACTGAAGTTATTAAGACCGCGGTTATCACCCAACAGCGCAAATTCCGTATCGGTTAAGTCCAAGACATTGCAGTAAGTATAAAAATAATACTCAGCATTGTCTTCATTGTGATCTTCTTGCCCTTCGTTGGGTTACCGTTATAGAGGCTTATTTGTTTAATAGCTCCAGGGTCCAATTGGTTCCACGTTTCGCACCCCCAACTATCTGCACTGACATTTCCTGCGTCATAATTTCAACAAGCACTAATTATAAGTAAACTGGTTCTCATTTTTCCTTTTATTTACGAATTTGCCGGACGTGTCAAATATTCATGCGAGCACGCAGTTCTCACGTAACACTCGTATAAAATTTTCAGCCGATGCATGACAATGTATCATCCATGGGAAAGAATACTTAATAGTAATCAATACTGGTAAAGAATAAAGAAATGTTATACTTTCGGTGTTTTATTAGAAAGAATGTGTGGAGCACAATGTTTCTACTACAGGGACAACATCCATTGCCATCCGCTTTTCCAAATAGCCGGTTTTACCAAACGAGTATGCTCGGGCACAGTCGTCCATGTATGCGTCAGACAAATTAGGAATGTAAACCGTCAACCTTGTCACAGACAGCCTAAATCAGCAAATGATTAGGCCGATTGACCGACTTAGCGTGTTCCCAGTTCACAAGAATACTATAATTAACTTAATTATAAAAATCAACGATTGTTCGTCTAAATGTTTGATGATTAGCTATAAGCTTAATATATACGCAATAAATAAGATTACGAACAAGTACGAAAAATTATGATAGTCGGTTTAAACTATTCAGCGCTTTTAGTACTTGCGTCCCACTTAAATGGCAGCCAGTGGATTGTTCAACCGTAAAAGAGCCCAGCAAACGTTTTAGCAAGTAGTTTTGGGTGCATCATATGCAGAGAAGGGATAATCTATCAACGTAAAATTACATTAACGTAGAAGCAAACGTAGGTTTAAAAAGCATGGGCGTAAAACGAAATAACAATGCAGTTTAGCATATTGCATGGATAAATATGTATACCGTCAAAAAGTATTAGCCTCCTATACTTCTTTCTCTCCATCAAATGAAATGTATTATATGTCTTCGCAAAGATTTTGCTAATACGCTTTTAATCCGCGGCGTACGTGATTAGGTTGTTCTAAATGTTTGTTATCATCATTTGAGTAGCAATCCAGTGGCCAACTTCCAGTGTATATCGCATCATCACCGATGAAAGCACTGTATGCTTGGTGTGCAATCCATCCTTATGTGACTTTTGTGCGTGATAAACAAAGGCCTTCTCAAAGTGCCGAAGGATTATTTGTCAAAAACCTATGGTATCCAGTTTTATTAATCGCGATTATTTCCTCCTTAAAGCAAATACCACCAGCTGCATACATATATGCTTGCATGCACTGAAGCACTAGACACTCCGGTGCGCATGCATTGTATCATTAAGCAGTAGGTATTTCCATTTATTAAAATTATCGTCATACAGGAGTAAATTAATGTCAATTCAATCGCATATAATAGCGCTTTACATGAACTTGCGGCGAACGCGATGAAAACGATGCTTTTATGTGGCCATAAGTGTACGTATATAAGGTGTTTTCGTCTGAATCTTTATACTACCTAGTTGTAATATTTGTCAACATACATTGCCCGCATTTATGACAGTGCCTATTCTTATTGGATATTGGATATGGGAAGGAGTATTTATGGTCGCATGGCATGTCATTTATAGTCATGCCTTTTGTGCAGGAATTTCTTTCCTTTACCAGTTGGAATGAGAGCTGAACATGACTCAACAGGGAAGGCCAAAACCTAGCCTGTTCTTGGAAGCTTCCAAGTAAAATGAACAACAATGAACAATGATTTATAACGGGTAAAAAACAAGTGCTTGACATGTCCCGTAGGGTGTTTAGCGTGACAAAAAGAAGATAGCGAAGAGATAATGGAGTCACAAGTTCGGGCGCTTACAGATGTAACTGTTCTGTCGTATAAATGGACTTTGAGATGAGAATATACTCACACAGAGCAACAGTGGAGTGGTTGTTAATCACATCATAGGCGAGAACAATAAAAAATAGCAAGGACAACGCTTACTCGTGTGCAACTATCTTGGGTCGACAGTATACATAAATCCAGTTTCTACAGTAGTAACGTTTATCAATTTTCCTGCTAGGAGTTTGGAATGACTCTTTCTCGAGTAGGGTTATGGCACTATCCCCTTTCTGTTTTGCATTAGTGCCAATATCTGGTGGTCATGAGCACGCAGTGTATGTGTGACAGGGTATCGTCAAGGCGTTTTTAAAAAGGGATAGGGTGGGTGCATTAATTACATGTTCCGGGAGGGCGTTCCAAGGCTGTGCCACTCGAAGGGAGAAATAGTTTCGCCGACATTCCAGGCGGCTGTACTGCGTGACTAACTTAAACTGGTGACCTCTTAGCGAGGTGTTTTGACTGAGTATTAGAAGGGAATGGCATGGGTGGTTGGGGTTTCTCAGGATCTGGTACACCATTATGAGATCGCCCCTTAGACGCCGATAACGTCCACTGTATATTTTGAGGGTCTTCAGCCTGAGTGGGTAGGGGAGGCTGGTCAAACCTCTGACGCTCTTCGTTGCCCTACGTTGTGCAGTATCGAGCGCGGTGAGATGGTGCTTGAGCCAGGGTTGCCACGCTTGAATAGCGTATTCCGCGTGCGGCCTCACGTACGCACTAAGCATTTTTGGAAAGATCGAAGGGTCAAACTTCCCGAAGGCTCTGCGAAGAAGGCCGAGGTACTGGTTCGCTTTCTTAGCTGCCTTTTCAGTCTGCCTCGAACAACCGAGGTCGTCTTGAACTATCACGCCGAGATCGCACTCGTGAGAAGCCCGCTGTAGAATTTGTGGTCCTAGGCGGTAGCTGTGCATACTCTTGTGCCGTATACTGAGAACTTTGCACTTGGTGACGTTGAAATGCAGCATGTTCTCGATGGACCATGTGTACGCTTTGTCCAGGTCCTCCTGTAAGACTGTGTGATCCTCCACTGCAGCTATAGTGCGCCATACTTTAGGTCGTCAGCAAATAGCAAACAGTTAGAAGATAGCACACTCGCGAGGTCATTTATGAAGACCAGGAACAGGCGGGGTCCAAGTACCGAGCCTTGAGGTACGCCGCACTGAACTTCGATGGATTCTGATAGGTTGCTTCGAACCCTCACATTCAGGTGAGGTTACAGGAGAAAGTCTCCTATCCAGCCCAGAACAGGATCGCCGAATCCATATTTCTGGAGTTTGCGGAGGAGAATGCAATAGTCTATGCGGTCGAATGCCTTTGAGAAATCCAAGTAGGCAGCGTCGACTCCTGCACCAGCGTCCACAGATTCCGTCCAGTTTGCACGAGCAATCAAGAGATTAGTTGTACAGGAGCGATTTTGGCGAAATCCATGCTGTTCCGGAACGAGAATTTTGTTGTTCTCCAGGTACCCCATTAAAGCCTCAGCTACGATGGACTCCATAACCTTGGAGATCACAGAAGTAGTGTTATCGGGCGATAATTTGTTGGTTCAGCACGGCTACCACTTTTGTAGATAGGCGTGATGATTCCGTGCTTCCACATCGTGGGGACGTGCATCTCGTTCAGACATCGTTGAAAGAAAATTGCTAATGGTCCTGCCAAACTCATGGCAGCAACTTTCAACGCCTTCGGACGAATGCCGTCCGCACCCGGGGAGCTGAACTCGCGCAGAGACATCAGCCTCTTCAGTACAGCTGCGGAGGTGAACGATATGTGATTAAGCCCTGATGGCGGCGTTATCTGCTTAGGCAGGATGTATGATGATTGCGCGCTTTGGAAGGTACGGCCAAATTGTTGTCCAAGGACGTTGGCTGCCTCTTGTGCGGTTTGGGCTAACCGCATGCTGTGTGCAGAGCAGGAATACCGCGCTTAACACGGCGCAAATTGTTTACGTGTCTGTATAGCAGTTTGGGATTGGAGCAAAACTTTTCCACTAGACCTTGTTGGTTCTTAAGTTTATCTTCCCGGACGAGTTTGACACAGTGGTTCCTTTGTATTGTGTAGACATCCCAGGTATGGTCGTTCGGTGAGGCTATATAGGTGTGCCATGCCAAGTCCCTTAATGCCATGCATTTACGTGTCCTGCTCCTTACGAAAGACTTCATCCTTTTAGGCCGGTAGAGTTTGGTTTCAGATGTCCTTGCCACGAGCTTGGTAAATATGTTGACGAATTCACCGCAGGCCACCTCGGGGGTTAATTCAGCTAAGAACGACCAGCTGGTTGCATCAATGAGGTCGGACAGGTCTTCATAGTTGGTTACGACACGATATTCCTCGGCATGCTCTTTAGGATAATCCGCGTAGCACATGTAATGAAACAATAGCGTCGCATGATCACTGCGGCCCAAATGAGTATCGGTTATTACTCTCTCGACCATTAATTCTTCATTGGTGAATATTCGGTCCAACATGGATGGCCTGTCAGTTCCCCTGAATCTGGTGGGCGTAGTGACGTGGCCATAAAGAGGGTAGTCTGAAACCAGATCTTGCAAATCTGCTTTGAATTGCTCTCCTGGTGTGGCCTGGGATTCGAGGGCATGTAAGTTGAAGTCACCGGTGACTAGAATGTGACTGTACTTCCTGTTTATCACTTGCCTCAACGCAGCCATCAAATTGCAGTCCATCTCAGGAGTAGACGATGGTGGGCGGTAAACAACAACCAATAGGCCAAGATCGTTCCCTCTTAGCCGGAAATTACACCAAATGGCGTCAGGTACGTCAGTTTCCGAATCGTTTATGCGTTCGCATTGCATGTTGTTACGAAAATAAAGGGCTACCCCACCACCTTTGCTGGTTCGATCCTTCCGGACAACGGACATGCCCGTTAGTGCAATTTCAGCATCCGTTATCTCGCAGCGCAACCACGTCTCGGTGACAGCGATGAGGTCCCAAGCTGCAGACGCGTGTCGAAGTCTTAATTCAGCTAATTTGCTGAGTAGACCTTGGGCATTTGTGTACATGCATGAGAGCTTCTCGGAGACCAAGAGTGTGTTAGATTGGATGGATGAAGCAAATGAGTTTACGCCGACCATTAAAGGGTCGGCGACTAATCGTTTTTTGGATGGGTTGCATACTCTCGAGAAGTATTTGATATATAAGCAGGTATCAGATGCCCCGAATCCCGGTGTTTGCTCGTGCTCTGCTGTGCTCCTCCGGATAGTATGGCTACTCTTGAAACCGTCCCGGAGTCGGGTCCTGCAGTTGGCGTTTTCATTAAGAGTTGTGCCTCTACTGAATTGTCATTAGAAGGTGTTGGTGTTCCTGCTGCTTTCAGACGAATTTCTGTTGGCAATCTGCAACGGAATTTAATCCAGTTCGCTAGTAGGGTTTGTGCCATTAGTTCTGACTGTAACACAAGTTTTAACAGCCTGGGACCGCACCCCTTATAGTTTGGTGATATGGGATCCTTGTCAACGAGGTGACCACGACATTTTTGAGAGAAAGAGCCTCCCGGATGTAGTGCCATTGCTCGCGGTCGTGCATCTGAGCATCGTCGGAAGAGGAGTCAGTAAGCTCAGGAACACCGTGAGCAATCACTGTTTTCTTATCTTGACTTTTCTGTACCTATCTTTGTTAGCGGGATCCCCTGAACGTTCTTTCCACGGGATTTCGGGTAGTATGCGCACTCCACTTGAGTCGTTGCGGAGACGATTCGCAGACAGCAGAACGGCCTCAGTCTCGTCCGTCGAGTTTAGTGTTACCCGAAGTAACCGGGGTTCGCCGTAGTGCAACGCGTTTGGGTGGCGCGAGATTCTTCTTAATTTCGTGGGATTAGCATGGACACCGATCGACGTACAGATGGAACCCCACTGATTTCGATCGTCCGTCAACTTACCCTTAATTGTATTGGATTTGGATTCGGGGACATTTGTGCATACAATGTTTAGGGCACCATGGTTGCGCCTGGTGGCTACTGGTTTTGGATTTGGAGGCTTAGTATCCGGTGTTTTTGTTGAATTTGTGAACGGCACTGGTGTGTGCCATCCGTGCTGCGGCAGTTTTGTTTTCTCTAGTCCGGGCACAAAGGTTACCGGTGCTCTTTCCGGTGTTTGCTTGGCGGCAACCGATGCGTACGTTGCCGGGTTGTTCACTATTGCTGGTTGACTGTAGCTTACAGTCTCGAGTGTAGCGAACAGACTACTAGGTGCAGCACACAGTACAGAAGTTGAGGCAGGCGCGCTGCAGGCACTGTTTTTACTTATAGGAGGGAGAGAGAATGGAGTTGATACTGCTGGAGGCTGAGTCGTTGGGGTTAGGTTGGGACGCCTGGCTCGCTTCTTCGGCCTGACTAGGGAATTCTGGGTGTTATTTTCACTCACAAGTGCAGGTCCGTTTCCTCCCATGGGTGTAACTCTGGCGCTCACCAGTTGCTCGACCGCTTCGGTTAGTCTTTCACACCTCTTCAGTAGCACAGATAGACAGCTAACAAATGGAATAGACTTGCATACTTGGCAGAACCAAAACGCCTCTGCGGTGTTTGCTTTCGTCGACCCCTTCCCAAGGCAGGTAGTGTGATAGGATTTCAAACACATGGTACACACCAGACCACTTTTTACCACTTTAGCACATGATTCGCATTTGCTCTTCATACGAGACATGTTCTCAGTAGGGGGTGCTGTTTTAAGGGGTAGAAAGAGGATAGAGGTACTGACGCACCGTTGCATGGCGATCGGTGCTGGGTTGAGGTCAGTGGGTAGAGGCGTGTCGCGGTCAAATGAGTCACACGTTCCTCAGGGTAGGCGACGTAGGTGCTATCGATCCAGCTGGTAGAGGTAGAGAGCGATGCGACGTAGGATTGAGGCAAAGCAAGGTGACTTGGAAAATAATGTCTAATGAAGAGAGTGGCTGTTCCAAGGGCGGAACAAATTGACGACTATCGCTTTGTACAGCGACTTGAAGAAATGGCAGTACGCTGATCGGGTGACTCTGAAAAAGTTCTTTAAAATAAAACCACAAGTGTTCTTATGCGACGAGAAGAAAAATAAAACCTCCGATAGGGTTCAAATACGGTTGACTTCGAAGTTGCATGAGCACAGTTTGCTGGTGATTCGTGAATGATAGATTCAAAAGAGGAGCAGAGGTAGAAGGAGCTCGCGGAGCCAAATCGAACGATGGCACGTAGGTCTCTCTGAGGATAAATCCAAAGATTTGGAGGCGAATAACGCAGGAGGAGAGTTTTTTGCCACCGCAAGGCACAAGGTTGAATAAACAGAACGGATACTTGTTAACTTATGGCACTATGAATGGGAAAGCCATTAACGAACGATGGCGTCTTGATATTGTGCCATGCGAATGGTGCAAATTCTGGATAGTTATTGCATTAGAAAGATTAGGCACATCCAAACGTTTAACACAGCCTTATTAAAAGGATGCTAATGCGCAGCTATTTTATCGTCTAAGGATTAATCTACAGTATCGCTTATCCGTTTGTAGCGTTTAGAAAAATGGATCTTATGGCTGTGTTGATAAGTAAAATTGTTGTCCCTGACCCTCGGAAAGTCCTGAATTCACTTTGGTCCCAAGATCAATAACACCTTTGTCGTTGCCTTGTTTGATAGACCATAACATTAAATATAGTTGTTGTCAGTTGCAACAATGAAGCTGCTTTTAGACCAGTAACATACTAACGGTAATTCGCCATCTAAATTCTAAATCACATACCTGAGTAATTTCCACTTGTAGCCTTTCCTTTGATTTGGAAGCCAAACATATATTGTGCTCTAATTGATTTTTATAACAAAACTATTTCATGGCTTGTGTTACCTACTAGTATTGACAACTGGTAATTCAACATGTATCGGTAATGGATGGAGACCTTTTGAAGTGCGTTTGTCACCAATCAATTCAAATGCGTTTGTCACCCATCAATATTAGACGCGTCACGCTTAGGCAGATGTCAATTGACCCAAAACTAACGGAATCAATGCAGGCAGAGGTTTTCGATGCATGGCATACCGATAGCTTGAAATTAATCGTGTTTAAGGAGAGGTCTGATTTTATACTACAACATAAAGTACTGATGAGTAAGAAAATCAATGTTGTGATTTTAAAACCATGTACATGAAACGTTGCACATTTGTACATGATTATACTTGGCAGCGTATTTAGAAGTTTTTGTTTAGTCACAGGCAGTATGTTTGGGAAAACGTTCTATGAGTCAGTAGTCAGGCATGTTCTAATTTAGAACAGATTGCTATCATTTGTTCTTAGCAGCGACGTTGGGATTTGTGGGAGCGGAGATAACTGTCAAACGAACCAAGCTATTTTCATTTCTGAGGTTTAACAAGTAAACTGGTCAAACTGCCTGGCATGATACACATCTGTGTCAACTGGAACGGGGATATATAACGGATAACTAGTCCAGTCTTCACATTTTCCGTAAGTTGGTAGCAGAAGAATGTGAAATTCAGGTATAACATAAGTAGATGAAATAAACTTCGAGTACGCTGTGCTAGCGAGTAATGGCGTATTGAAAGGGTTATGGGAGTGATATAGTAACAGGCAAAATGAAGTAACATGTTATTATGGATGTTAATTATTTAAATAGCAAGCAGATTTCTCACACATCTACGCAGATTTACGTGTGTCAACGATGGTTCCTTTTCAAATAAATTTTTTTTAATATATTCAAAATAGCCGTTCAGGTAACATAGTATAACACGTTGAGTTTGATACACAATGGCTTTTTGAAACAATAAAGATAGGCGCATAGATAATTGAGTTTGAAAGAACACACATTGGCTGGCAAACCCGGAGGAAAAAATAAGTTCGTCGACAATCGAGACTACTGTGTTGTTGTCTCAGTTTCAGGCTATTGTCTAAGAAGTTGGTGTTCGGGCTGAGTTGCAGTAGGTGTTGCCTTACATTACGCGGTCACTCAGTATTTGGCAAACTACTAAGCGAGCTCCAAGTAGCAGCTGTAAGCCTCACGGAACACACCTATTATCTTAAAGATGCTAATGGATGTCGTCTGGTTAGCAAATTAAGGATTTATTGTCCTTTATTTATTGGCGGTTTTATAGAACTGAAACAATTAAAATTATGAACTGCAGCAGAATTTTGCAGACTAATCAAATACACAATCTTTTATAACATATTAACCAAATAAAGCAAACACTGATGATTATATTTGTGGAGCAGGTATTAATTTGAAGAAGCACAACTCCTCTAAATGTGATCGAGAATATTGTGAGCATTAGATATCACCTGTTAATGCACTAAATGTTATTCTACTTTCTATTCAAAAGTTAAAGGGGGATGAATGATTTAAGCCAGGGTAACACTATTGGGGCACTAATAAAACTAGTGAGTAGAAGTCATTTTAGAAATGTTTATTAAGGTTATCTTCGTAGCACTTCAGAAGCTACATATCACAGCCTAGTCCGGAAAAGCACTAGACGCGTTTCGCTGTAGTAGACTTGTTAAGGGTACATATTCACTTGGTCTCCTACTGGGGATGGAACACAAAACCGCTAGAGACAAATGTAAACTAGCCAGCATCTTAAACCACAGAGCCATGGAGGATGTTGTCTGAGCTAAACATTTGCAAACTAACGTCTGTTCTTATACAAAAGGTAGATTGCAAATAATGTAGCTCAGGCAACTTCCCCGTGGCTCAGTGGCTTAATCTGCTGACCAATTGACACCAGCCTACAGCGGTCATAGCTTCGTTCCCCATTAGGGGACCAAAGGGAAAGCGCACCACTGACGAGCCTCAATAAGGCGAAACGCATCTGGTTCATTTCCGAAATAGGTTGTGCTATGTAGCTTGTGAACAGATTGCATGAATACATAAAAATGATCACATCTGAAAATCCTGCTAATGACGAGTAAGCACAAAAAATAGCCTTAATTCTTTTCAAATGCCATGGAAATGGCTTCTAGCGAGAGGACGTCATCATATTGTAGGCTACCTACTGTCACTGACAGTGGAAGACAGGTGGTGCTGTAGGCCCGTTAGCTTGCAATTTATGTAAATCTGCAAACGCCTACATGCCTCAGTAGCTTAAGCTGCTGACTAGTTGGCATCTGCTTCTAGCGATCATAGGTGTGAGCCTCAGTAGGGGACTGATGGAATACGCACAAAATACTGACTTCACTATACGAAATGCGTCTGGTGCTTTTACTAAAAGGGCTGTCCTATGTAGCTTGTGAAATACAGGATGAAGACTTTAAATTATTACATCTGAAAATTCTGCTAATTACGAGTAATACGAAATGTAAATAGATTCTATTAGGTGCAAATGCCATGGATCTGGCGTCTAGCAAGAGGGTGTCATCATTTTTCCAGCTGGCCACTTTCAGTTACATTGGATAAAAAGGAGTCCTAAATCCCAGTTAGTTTTCAAATTATGTAGTTCAGACAACGTCCACCACGAATCAGTGAATTAACCTGCTGGCTAGTTGGTATCTGCTTCTAGCGGTCATAGTTTCGATCCTCCGTAGGGGACCGAGAGACTGATCACATTTGAGCCCCAATAGGGCGAAACTCGTCTGGTGCTTTCTGAACTAAGCTAAGCTATGTGGCTTGTAAATAAATAAGATAAAAATGTTAACCATATTACTTATAAAAATTCATGCTACTTAAGAGCATTGCATAACAAATTAGCCTCCCGTAGTTTCAAATGCTATGGATATAGCGTCTATAGAGTGGAGGTCATCAACTTGCAGGATAGCCACTGTCAATGACAGTAGAAGTTCGGTGGCGCTATATCCCATTTAGCATGCAAATTATGTAGCTCGGCAAACGTCCCGCATAGCTCAGTGGCTTAAGCTGCTGGGTAGTTTTCTCTGCCTCTGTCGGTCACGGTTTCGATCTCCAGTAGGGGACAGAGTTCATGTGCATCACTGAGGAGCTCCAATACAGGGAAACGTGTCTGCTGATTTTCCGGACTAGGCTGTGCTTTGTAGCTTATTGACTAATTGTATTATTACGTTATAAATATTCATCTAAACATCCTAGAATGCAAGCATATTATATAGTGCCAATAATCTCTCTTAGTTTCAAACGCTTTGTATATAGCTTTTGGAGAATGGAGGGCATCGCCTCGCAGTCCAGGAACTCGCAGTGACATTGGAAGTTATATGGTGCTACATCTCAGTTAGCTTGCAAATTATGTAGCTCAGCCAACGACCACCCTTGGCTCAGTGGCTTAGGCGGCTGACTAGTTGGCACCTGCGTCTAGCTGTCATGGCTTCGATCCCTAGTAGCGGACCGAGGGTATGCGCGCGACTGAGGAGATTTAATGAATCGAATCGCATCTGGTGTTTTTCAGCCTAGGCTTGGCTATGTAGTATGTGAACTAGTGATACGAATACATTAAAATGATTACATATAATAATCATGCCACTCATATGTCTTGCAATAGTAAATAGCCTCACCAAGATTCAAATAATATAAATATAGCGTCTAGTGCGAGGACGTAATCCCTTCGCAGTTGTACCACTTTCGGTGACAGCTGGCAATTATGTAACTCAAACAACGTCCCGCATAACTAAGTGGCATATGCTGCTGCTACTTCGCATTTGCTTCTAGGAGACATAGTTTGCATCTCGAAATTGGGAAAGAGAGAACTTGTCTTACGGAAAAACCTCAACAGGGCAAAAAAGGGCTGGTGCTAGGTAGCTTGTAAAGTAATCGGGTAAATAGCTTCAAACGTTACATCCGAAAATCCTGCTACTTACGAGTAAAATAACATAAAAGGAAACTCTCCCATTTTCAAACGCTACGGATTTAGCGTCTCAAGAGTGAAAACGATCAACCCGCTGGCTAGTCTCTGTCAGTGACAGTGAAAGATAAATGGTATTAAATCGCAGTTAGCTAGCAACTAATGTAAATCTGCAAACGCCCCACATGGCTCAGTGGCTTTAGCTGCTGACTACTTGGCATCTATCTCCGGCTGTCATGGCTTCGATCCTCAGCAGGGGGCTGAAGGAATGCGCACCACTGACAAACCTCCATGAGGTGAAAAGCGTTTGGTGCTTTCCGGACTATTCTATGCTATGTGGCTTTTGCAAAAATAAGATGAATACACTAAAATTGGTACATTTATTAATGCTGCTACTCATGTGTAAAATAAACACATACATTTTCACCTATTTTTAAATGCTTTGGTTAGGGCGTCTAGCAAAAGGACGTCATCAAATCGCAGGCTTGTCATTGCCAGTGACTGTGGATTGTAGGTGGTGCTATATTCTAGTGAGCTTGCAAGTATTTTAGCTCGATTAGCTTCCCCATGGATCATTGACTAAGGCTGCTGGCTAGTTGGCATCTGCCTGTAACGGTCATGGCTTCAATCCCCAGTAAGTGACCGACGGAATGCGCATGACAGATGAGCCCAAAAAGGGAGAATCACCGATGGTGTTCTTCCGCACTTCGCTGTGCAATGTAGCTTGTGAGCTAATGCGATTAGTGCCGTAATGAGCTTAAACCTAATTACCCTGCTACTCACGAGTATAATAAATTAAAATTGCCTCCCTAGTTTCAACTGCTATGGATGTAGCGTCTATCGAAATGACGTCATCACCTAGCAGTCTATGAACTCGCATTGTCTTTGGAAGTTAGGTGGTGCTATATCCCAGGTAGCTTGTAAATTGTTTAGTGCAGCCAACTACCCCCATGACTCATTGGCTTACGCTGCTGGCTCGTTCGCACTTAAGTCTGGCGGTCATTGCTTTGATCCCCAGTAGGGGACAAAGAAATGCGCCGCACGGACTAGCCCCGATGGGCGAAACGTGGCACGTGCTCCTCCGGACTAGGCAGTGCTATTTAGATTGTGAACGAATAGGAGGAATAAATTCAAATTTCGGAATTTGTTTTTGGTATGCGTTAATTCTCTGAAAGTAATAGACAAAATATTAGTATATATTTGAATTGCTTCACCAAGCTTAGGTTCACTAAACTTTCTGTCGTACTCTTCCAATCACTTGCCACTTTTCAGTCGAAATATAGCAGGTGGGGACGCTGCTTTCTACCTGATACACATTGACGACGTATTATATATGGCGATCGCTTTGGGAACAGTTGCAGCACTATGAATTTTCACGGAAATATACTACGCGGTAGGTTGTGATAAAGTATTCATTCACCTGATCGCCGGACACTGTGGACAGTAATACTTTCTTGCTCCGTTTTCCGTACGCCCATCCTTGTAAACAAGGATTGTGATTTGTTGCAATATGTTAGAACTGTTCGATACTCTGTGCATTTTCTTTTTGTTTAAAGTTATGCAGCTAGGCGAGTGCATGCATTTGTCTTATTATAGGAGTGAAGTTGTAAGTAGCGGCATGTTCACATAAAATCTGGATGCCCCCTTATTTCACTGAACTTATGATCGATTTATTACAAAGCAGCTTACCGGTCTCATCCGCGTACATGAACTCGTAGCACCAGGACAAACATAGCCCCTTTACGAAAATTGTGGGAATTGGCGGTTGACCATCACGAGTGCGTGTTCAGCAGTCACCAAACTTCCACCGGCTCATGTATACAGTCTACTTTGGATTGACTGAAAAGCAGACTTCTGCAGAACACAACATGAGCAGATTAGCGCCCAGCAGAAGTGGATCACAGACGATCAAGTTAGCATTAAATCGCCAAATCCTTAAGTTTTCCTCAGACAGCACAAATGTTGTAGTAATTCTGAAGTAAATGGTTTATGTTAAGTTGCAAGGTAACGGATCCACCAATGTACCTCATGACACGCCGCTGGCAGAGGTATCCTGTCGGTTAGATAACCATCGACCTATACACACCAATTCAGTCTAACATAAAATTATACCTGGTCCAATGGTTCACTGATTTTCTAACGCAGCATATCTTGAGTTTATAGAGTAAGACTTCATAATGCAAACTATCGAAATATTTACTTTTAACATTGTAGAACACGCGGTCAATATACACATAATTTATTCTATGCACCCACTAATGCACCATCAGGAGCAGATTGGTGATACACGGGAGATCTAGCCTAATAACAAGCTGCGTGGGTATACTGAGATCTTATGATCGGAAAGGTTATAGCTATCACTTATTCACCACTTTCTCGGCTATCGTTTCCGCAATAAGTGTAAGCCGAATGGACTTGAAGTTTATTAATCTCCCGCGAGGTTCGTCTTTAAAGTCGACAATATAAATGCGCTTTTCCTTTTCCTCGGCAATAGATTTTCGGAGTGACATATATTACTCGTCAGTGAAAAAAGGCTAGATGATTGCAGATAGGGAGTTGAGAATCGGTAGATTAAGCACATCAGGCACTGCTGGTTTGGTGTTGCCAAATTTGACGAGCAGCGTATTTAACTTTTCAAAACCCCTGTTTTACGTCTTGGGTTCGGTAACTTAGGGATACTTCAAACTCATTACAGAAGACTATCAGTTTTCGAATGCAAAAGTTAAATATTCCGCTACGAGAATGAACCATCATTGTTAGAGTTTAGGGACAGTCCGTCTGAGCTCTCAAATTCCGGCTTCAGACGCCTTTTTACCTAAAGAGTGAATTCATTCCTATTTGTATTTCTGAGGTTTTGTGCCTCTCTTTGATATGTGGCGCTTACTAGTTTTGACACTTGGGCGAATATTCACAATCTCCTATACGCTTCGTATATTTCCTATGGGATTAGATGCGGAAATACGTCCCGCATACCGCGCTACCGCAGAAGAAATTTAACATACTTTTTACAGGATAATTTTGTTTGTTGGATCAAAAGCGCAGTTGCTTCTGTGCATAAAATTAATAGCACAGTGATGTCATGTTTTCCCTATAAATGTTTGCAGATATTCCCTAATGCAAATTGCTGTAGAGACGAATCAACTTGGCTCGCGCTTCGAGCAAGACCATCAAACAAAATTTATCAGCAGTTGCAAGCTTACTCAACTGCGCTGGTTTGCAACAATTCAATTCCATGATTAGTTTAAACACTGGGTGCCCGTTTGTTTCCAGGGGATCCAGGACCGGAATATCAGTTAATTTTTGCTACTTGCTGATTCTCATCAGGTTCATAAAAAGCAGAGGTGAACACTTCGGTTAACTACAATGTTACAATACTCCAGTATAACCTACCGGATTACTGAACTTGGCTTCTACAGTGTAGTTTTCGCATATACTTTAATTTCAGACTCTTGCGTTCTACAAGAGCAAAAGTGACACAAGAGTAGGAAATGGGGCCACCTGCGTGTGAGTAATACTTTCGTTAGAGCTCCTGTATCCTGAAAGTAATAAGTTGTCAGTTTCACTACCTGCAGCAGAAAAAGTAGTTAGGCCTCAGAATATTAGAAGAGCTTCTCAAAACATTCGCAATGAAGCTAATGTTGTGAAGTAGTCATATTTTTACGTCGAGATACAGAAGTGCAATGTTTCAAATGTACACCCTTACATAGGTTTTAAAACAAGGATTTTCCGATACCGGTGATCGCACAGTTGTGTCAATACGAAGCTTTCCCATCTTGCATTTAATCTACTGATGCATTTCATAATAGACGCTAGTTGATTTCATTTACAGGTATGCATTAGTTGATAACTTCGATTTAATGCAGTGACAATTCATTTTAATCCATAGAACTTACATGCGTCTCGCTCTTACCGTCGCTGGATTTGTGCCAAGCCTAAACAGTAAAGATGTGGTACTCAACAAGCCAATAAGTAATGAGATGCTAACTCCCGGTACTTCTGCAGCTGTGTAATATTCTGCTTGATGATAGCAGCCGTGGTTGCAGCCGTGGTTTCTTAGAGTCACCAGTAGCGAGAAAATCATCTAATTATTATGGAGCAATAACCAGAAAAGGAGTGTCATTAGAACATGAAGTTTGTCAATTTGCAGGTTGTTGCAATAATAACTCGGGGTTTTAATTTATCCCACCTGCAATTACTGCTCTAGTGCGTTGTGGTTTAACTTTACTCCCCCTCAAGGAAGGACAAAACCTAATATTGTTTTGATAAAATTTACTCACCAATGCTATATATAAGATATATAATTATAAACTGAAAATAGTTGTTTACAGTGAGTTAAAGAGCAACGTTTTTGTATAATATGACAAGTATCGAAATAGGTGCGCAAGTCTTATTCAAGTAATGGTTAAAAATGCTACGACTAATAATTTAATCAACTCGCGCATCCAGTTTGATAGTTAGATTCAGTAAGTAGGTATGTAAATTCCAAAGGCATTTTATTGACATTCAGTATATAGGTATAATAAAATATAAAATATATAAATAAAATATATAAGTGAAGAACTTGACCATCAAGCAGATAACATGTTAATAAATAGATTGACACCAATATAATGATGTACGCCTAAAAAAAGCCCAGCAATAGGAAAATAGGTTTTGTACTATTTTCGAAGAATGCTAAATTCATAATTTTGTTATTGCATTAAGAATCTGAGCGCCTATTTGAAAAGTTATATACAGTGATATAATTTAAAATCTGCGTACATATAAATATTATTTTTATGCAGGCAGTAACCATATCTTTTCAGCATAAATTATTCCTTCCAAACAGCAAAGCAGCTAATATTGTGTAACACAACAGAAGCAGACTTACAGTACAAGATGTATTTGCTCTCGTTGATAAATACATACGCCTTGGTGCGTCGCTTTTTCACTGTCTGGAGAATTGTGCCGTCAAGCATTTTTCAGACTTGTCATTGAAACTGACAGAAATATTTATTTCAGAAGCAATTAAAAGTAAAGATGAAACCTTCCCTACAACACCAGAACGGTTATGGCAACACGTTTGGGGAGTGCACTGCTTCCTGCTTTTGCTCACTTGTTCATAGCTGCAGTGGTACCGGTGCCTGTTTACAACAACTGGTTGAGCCAAATCCATGGGAGTTTCTGATTTCCAAAGCAATCACCGAAAAAGCCTTGCTTAACAAATCATTATGCATAGCAAAATCATTTAAAAATGCAGAACCTTATCAACTAGTCAGTACTGGATATATGAGGACATCCACTGGTTTAAACATTCTCAGAATAATGAAGCTGATTCACTGCTATAAGGATTACTGGCGCTCAACTCCGCGCTTACATGAAAACGTACCTGCATACTAATACCTGTCAAAGGAGTTGAATAAGTGTTAGCAAATATACAGTTTAATATTACTAATACATTGCCAAAAGCATGGGGCAACACATTTGAAAGGTAATTCAAATTGCAACCACTTACTATGAAGATTGCTGAAAACTTCAAGAAAGCTTGTTTACGGAAAAAATCAACTGCCGCTGATGCATCCGTTATAAAAGATGAGTAATGGAGGTAGTTTAGCGGTACAGTTAAGTGCTCATCACAGCTACGCCTAGTAAGACAGCCATTACGAAAAAACAAATACGGTTTGGCAACCTTTCGGAACTCCTCAGCAGTGCGCATTCCATCGAACACGTAACACAGTTGTATGAACCCAAGCAGTGCAACAGTCGAGTTGCCGGTTCGAGCGCTACAAGATTCCGCTGGAATTCCGTATTGCTGTTTATGCTCAAACAATGAAAACGTCGTACCATGTTTTTCCAGGCGTGTGATTGCTGACTGACTAAGTCTAGCTGTAATACATGTCTACGTGTATGAATCAATGATAATCACTGTCATCCCAAACCAGAGGTATTTTCCCAGAAACAAAAAATCAAAGCTAAACTTATTGCATAATGCAAGATTCTACAGCATGCATGCGACAAATTTAAATGTGAACTGGCAAAGGAGTATGCAGTTGTGAAGAGAACTAGGTGAAACTCTTTTAATGTCTGTCACTTAAAACTTAAACACTAGAAAATCAAAATTATATTGTAAAATTATTTTACTTGTCAGTAATCTTTCAATATATCAAGGAGAAAACTGTACATGCCTGCGGTACAGTAACTCTATCAAGAAAAATTTGATTTATTAGGAAACGGCAACCAGTGATACCGGGCTGTATGTGATGAGATGGACAGAAAAGCGCAGCGTTCATTCCCTTTATATTTAGTGCGACACAAGAAGCACCACAGAGCTTTTGGGAGCAACAAAATTCGGATCATAAATGAGGAATTTTGCCATTAGGCTTTAATAGTACGGAATCTCAAAATGAATTCTGCGACAGGTATGGCCAAATAAATGCGCAAATGAAGAAAACAGTAATATGTGGTAGCATATGATATATTAATACAGCGTTAATGCGTCCTGTTAATGCAGTATCATCCAAAAGAAAATAAAGCTGGTTATAATAAATAGAGATGTTCAAATATAGAGAGATTTCAAACACGCTTATGTATAGCAAACAAGAGAAAGTCCATCACTGCAGTACACATTATTAAAACCACCCCCTGTGCGAAAGCAATTTTTTTCGACACTCTGCACAGTTACCAGAAAGATCAACAAAAGGAAGTTGTTTCCCCATTAGCACAAAATGTGACAAATTCAAGCTAGAGATCTGTTCTATATCTAGATTTCCTATTTGTCTATGGAAAAGATATACCTATTTCCAGACTATCTTTCATCATGCAGCTTCTTCGGACAGTTACTTACCAACAGTATTTGGACATAAAGATAGAAATTTCAAATGTGTTACATTGTCAACTTCCACACTGGCATGATGTCAAAAAGCTACAATATTTAATGATTATACTAAATAATCGATTCATGTGGTTTTCGATCCATTATAGTTTTGTGGGCATTAAATATTTACGACGCCATGTAAGACAATAAATTTTAGGGGACAATTTTCCGAAACCCTACATAAACACCATTTGAAGATTTAGGATCCTATTTGCATACAGCTAAGAGCTTTTATAGGTATTTAGCAAACTAGGTGCTACTAAGTGCATTTGAATTCGGCTTTGGTCAGATGTAGAAGAAAAAGTTTATTTAGCGTGTTCAGAGGAACCTTAATCGAGCGGGTGTCCAGAACAGTAGGGAGACAAAATAACAAAGCCCTTAGTTTTTCAATGTTATCTAGTTTTCGGAAGTTTATAGTTCAGTCAATCGACTTTCCTTCTGCTACCTACTACTTAGATGAGAATCAGCACAGAAGGAATTATGGCCACATCTATGCCTCCAAATATAGTCAGACGCATTTGCATTTGTTGCATAAACTATAGCGGCGATATGCATCCTGTTGGCAATCTACTTATCTTTCGAGTCAAAAAGCTAAACCGACGGAACGTTACTACCATAATAGTAGGAAAAGTAGAACAAATACGGGTTTTTTAGTAGCTAAATGAACATTAGGATTATGTGATTTAATGCTTATTGTCTAAGTGACAGGCCGCAACGTTTTATGTAGGTGACGTAGAGTTTAGAACGCATAATACCGAAGCCTTGAGCGTTAGTTTTACCTTTACGGGGAGCCCAAAAATGCGCACATCCCCAAAGTTAAATGACTTATTATTCCTGGGGATTGGGAACATTAGCGTTAATATATTTTCTGTCTTTTGGTGTTTGTGCAAAAGTAACAACCGAGTATAGTAACCCAACTCCTCATACAAATAACAAATGTGTAGATACCAACCTCCAAATATTTTCGTTGTCACAACGGAGAATAGCAGGATTATTTAGGGTGTTTCGAACAAGGTAAATAAAAAGTATTAAACCATTAGAACTTGAGTGCTGAACATTTGGTTTAACTAATCGAGATTGCCCATTTTTCTTCGCTTTGAAATAGACAAAACAAAATATGGGGAATAAAATTGAAAACCTTGTACTTGCTTTATAATTTCGATGTAAGTATTGCAGCACACTTACGTTAGCTTGCAGGCTGAGTAATATCAAGCTTCAGATCAAATGGTACGATACGATACAAGTGACATTTAAAGACACACGGTTGGAAATTGAAGTCATTGAGTTTGATGCAAATGTATATTATTCACGGTGTAACATATATGTATTTCATGCGAAGAGCTAATGGCATTTATTAGACACAGGGCGGAGGAATCCGACGGTTATGGGAACTTATTTTTCATCATAAGTTTGTGCTCCTTCGACCATCCCATCACTAACTACTGCCGTATCTTGACATTTCTGTCAGTAGCCATTAAAGTTTGACACGTGTGTGCATACGTCTAAGTGAAGCTTTTATCCAACTGATCCGTGATATGACAAAATATGTCAGAAACCGTTCCTTCCGGTCTGGAGACATATAAACCCCAATGGCGCCTTGTATGATAGAGATCTCTCATGGATAAATGGGATCAGTCTTTATCACGCGTAAATCAGGTAATATCTCTGCAAGAAAACTTCAGGACAAAAATTGCATGGAAGTTGAAGCCCTTTACACAAACACTCGCTTGTCTTTGGCCCGCTTCTAGACAGACAATTGAAAGTGGAATGACTTGAGTAGAGTTGCATCCCACTGTAAAAGAACTTCGGGAACCTGTACAAATATGACCGATAAAGATGTTTTTCAAGGAAAAATGTTTAAATTTCAAATTTTTGCTAAATCGGTGAACGACAGACACTTTAATATCATTTTGTAGACACGAATAAGCGAACCCATACAAAAACAAATAACCCAATATAAATGTGTTCCTCAAAAAGTAAATGCGCTTATATTTGTTGCGCACGATTTCATTGAACATATCAGTAACTATTTTGCTTTCCTATGTGCTCGTGATATCCTGCATCGTCGAAAAATAAAAGATTTATTTTGTACCTAATAACATAATCGGAGCAAATCATACATAAGCTTGAGAAGAAAAGCAGTTAACTGATGTAGAAAAGTTTTCGTATAAATGGTGATGGTGAATGCGCTTTTTATTCAGACACGTTTGCCAAGAAAATAAATTCCTTGTGTATTTTATTGCAATGATTGGATCCCTCACAATCCATTAAAATTCCAAACAAGTATTTCCTTCTTTAAGGACTAGTTATTGTTGAGCCACTTCTATTTTTAAAATGAACCGAAACTTAAGCTTTCAAGCTTAGTTGAGTTATCCCAGTGTCTTTTGTGTGCACTCGGTTTAGTGAGTTGGTGTTAATTATTTTTATCTGTTGGTTTCAACATCCTGGCTGCTAATATAAAATAAGGAATTACAGCGAAAGGCCATTTTTCCATTTAAAGAGTTCTAGGTCCTTTTACTAAAATACGTATAAGACTGTACTTAATAACTTAATGTTTTCTCTTGTTTTCCTGCACTCAATGTAAACTCCTTTTCTTCTTTCGTGTCAAAATACACTTTACTGCAAAATTGCAAAATCTTTGAAGCCATGGAATAAAAGTTTGTTGTTGGGAGGATTTCGTAATTGTCTGCTTTACGAAACAAATAAAACGCGCTAGAAATTACGGTTTTTGTCATCATATTTTTAATTTTATTCCACACAATATGCATTGCTGCTGTTCCGTTATATGCAATAAAGATAAAATGTATTGTATGGGACAAACATATGAGTTCACATTTCGCACATATATAAATAGTTATTCCGTATGTAACTAAAATGCAAACAAAGAGTAAAAATTCCAACCATCTTATGTGTTGGGCCAAACTCAACAGAGTAAATTAAGTGTACTTGTCAACCTCATAATTAATTTTTTAGAATTGATTAATTGAGGCAGGAGTCCCTCTCCTAAAGTACAACCCGGGCACATTATGATCATTTTGGCCGTTGCACTCTAAGCCACAACAGCAAACGTTTTCAAAAGTGTTACTCCAAAACACAAAAATATCAATCATTAAAATACTAAATCCTGTGTCTAAAAATACTGATACAAATATCGCTAAATTTTATATATTAAGTGTTCGGGTCTTGGACTCGAGGAAAAATTATGATCCGGAATTCTATTATTTAACTTTCCATTACAATTCACCGTCGCTAAATTTACAAATTTGTCTACATAGTCAGAATTCTATAAATAGTGTGGGAAAGCAGTAACGTTTCAAGACGATCGGGTTGGTATATATCAACGTTTATCTTTATAACCAAAAATTAAGCCAAGTAACATGGCTTACACTCTCATATACCCCTGGGTGATATAACAATATAGTTACATTTGCCATGCTGATTCCGGGGTTCTATCATATCGAATGGAACACATATTTAGAGATGAAAAATTTCCTTGTGACGTAAGATAATTTATCACTTAAATAAATAAGAAATTTAAACTTTTAGCAAAGGTTAATTTGGGTGAATTTACGAAAAACTTGTGTATATAGGAAATGTTTAAAGTGTTAGAGCGATTAGTAAGCATCAACTTCAATAATTGACAGAACACAATAAACATATAGACAGTGCAACATGTTCAGTGTCTTTTAACTATCACATTTTAATTCTACCTACGGAAGGTAAATGAATAATTGTATAGATAAAAGCGTTATCATACTCAGTTAAACCAAATTGTCTTAGAACTCTGAAGAGAAGGACTAAATCCACCGTTACTGATTGCATGGTGTATGATAACAATGCCGCAAGTTGTTACTTAAATTTTTAATGCAATATTTATAAAAGAATCTTATAAACTTTTTAAAAGCGTGTAGAATACCAGCGAGTAACAACGACTCGGCTTAGTTCTATTTAATATTTGGCTGTAATTTGATGCATACCAAGCTATGTAATGTCTTAAAACGACGGGTACCAAACCTTCCATTTAAAATTTTTATAGCTCTAGTTGAACTTAGAGATATTTGTCTAGAAGCAGTCCTCGTTATGTATTTTAGAAAAATTGAAAGTCACGTTCCATTTATGTCTAAAAGCTTCTTCAGACAGTATAAAATCTAATAATAACCTATAAAGTTTTAACATAGATCTAACATCAAAAACATCCATAATGACACAATGAGACTTGATGCATATTTGCTCTAACCATATAAAAGTACTTACAAATCATGAAGCAAATATTTTGAAGCCGTGCTTATTTTCTATTAGATGTAGACATAAACTAACATGATGTCCGTTCGTAGTAATAATCGAAAATGACCAATTATAAAAGGAAGATAACAAAAATGTTAACGTTTATATGAACAACTGCAAATTAGAACAACATTTCTTCAGGATAATCTGAATTTAGCTTTCTCGTTTTTTATTATCAGCCTTTTACATATAATTGTGGTGACAAGATGGCATAAAGTGACATTCAGTGTGTAACACCATTGTCTGATAGAAAACGCTCAAAGTTCATCGGATGCTTGCCGTCATTCCGTTTAGCGGAAAGTCTCCACCAGCATCCCTCAAAGCAGGGCAAGACGGGCGACAAACCCGGCCTGTCTGAAGAAAGCGAGCAGCGCTAGGTCGGTTTATAATCCTAAATGTCCTTAAATGCATCATGTTGGAAGTCCCACGTGAATCATTTAGGATAATCAAACAGTAGAGCGTCACTCACCTGCTTCATTTCGCTGAGGTTTCGTCACACCTTGAATGTCTCTGTATTCAATCTAGCCACTTTACTAATTTTATGTAGACCGCTGATGAGACTACGCAAAATTGCTGAATTAAAATTATCCGGACAGTGGTTGTTCCTATTTGTCATTTTACAATATACGAAGAGAAACTCTTCTCGACATTATGCGGAAACGGACATCGGGAGTTCATAGCGCGGCACTCAAACGAGAACGGTAAAAAACAGGAACGTACTGGTGGACGACGTACCTAGGAAAAATGTGCTTATAATGCTGTCACTCAATTGAGACCAAAATGACGATAATAAGTTATCGTCTCCGTCAATCCCTAGCAAGTTGTCATTACGCTGTTGAGCCAGTGGTTTTGTAGCAAATTACAAATTTGCTGTTTAAATCCAACCTGGACAAGCATGACACTCGAGTTACGTCTCAAGCATTTGCCCATTTCATTGTACTTGCGGTGGTGAGTACATGAGCCGAACGGATAGGAAACTGTTCATCCGACTTTTAGTGCATATTCCGCGTAACCTAGTAGCGAATGGCCCAAGTTTGCTCTCCAGTTCAATCGCCAGACATATTATTGACTGATTCATGTGTGAAAACCTATGCGCATCATTTAGTATATTCAACCAACAGAGCGCCGTTTGCCTGTTTCATTCATCTGAGGCTTCGGCGATTAGGCGGCTGAAACCCACTTTGTGTAAACAGACCGATTTCCTCGCCGGTATTGCCCATGGTGATGCGTCAGATGAACTTGACTGTTTTGTAGTATCCAGAGACGTTACAATTTGATTACCTTTGTACGCAACCTAGCCATTCCACTAATTGGATGTAAAAAGCAGATGAGAATACGAGGATTAGCTGATTTCAGATAAAATGATGTTCTTACTTGCATTTAAAATATGTAAAGGAAAAAACCTGTAAAAAATTTTTGAATGTTATTTGTTGTAACCTTGTAAATAATATACACTGACTGGCCAGTCAATGTGCACAACTGGCAAACCAAATGTTTCCTTATTCACCTAAATTGAGGTACTTGCTGAGTGTATAGATGTCTCGGCAAGGGGCCCCTGAAGTTGATGCGCTTAATATTTACTATGACACAAATTCAGCTATGGTGGAAACATTAGCAGGAATAATATTTAAGTCAAACTGTACCAGAGATAGTGACTGGTAATTAGGCAATGGTAGCGCCTGACAAATCAAACCTACTTTGGACATTGCTATTAATTAATTATGAATTGAAGAATCCACATATAATTTATGGCTTGTTGGATTTCACGAGGGATAAACATTGTAGCAAAAACCTGTCTTCCATAATATTGGGTTCGGGTATGTAGCAGCCGACTGAGTTTCTTAGCTGCGCCTGCAGTTTTCAGCGTGGTTGGTTATTGGCCAGATTGCTTTTGTGTAGATCTGACAGAATTCACAGTCTGCATTTCATTTGCCCTCATGTGCTGGGCAAAGCTGGGTGTTTTATGTTGTCGTCGTCAGAATGACGCATTCTACTACACATCATCATTCGTAGCATATGAAGCCAACTTGGTTGCCCTGATTAAAATTACGTCAGGGTTTTCGAGGAGCGCCATAATGAGAAGAATGTGCATTTTATTTTTCACATAATTAGCATTTCTAAGTATGAGTGAGGAAGGACTGTCTGGGTATATTTAATTAATTGATGATGCGAAGATACCACTGGTAGCTACTTTAGAATCAGCGGAATTTGTAGCAAATGAGTAAGTAGACATAGCAGTGAGCACTTCGCTTATGACTTGATTGGCGCCCGTGTGAACATTATTGTCTAAACATGGTCCACTTTGCGGAGTAAGAAATAATGGTTTGTTCGATCTTTGCATCAGTCTATGCGGTTTCGGTCTGCAAGTAGAAACAAGTGCGCAATAGCTTGCTTCCGCATTAAGTTGAGGGGATTTGTGTAGAGTAATAAATGAGGTACTCGCCTCAAGCATGTCTTTTGTGGAAGCAGTAATTGGAGCTATTTTCCATTTGCAGTAGTTTGAATCTTTCCCGTTCCCTGTACAATTGCTTTGACTTTCTAACTTACGCCAAGATGAAATACGAAAACAGAGCATTATAGTACGATGGATGTTCTCGTAAAAGGCAAGTACCACTGTGTACAAAAAAGGGTGCGCAAGTCATTCGAAGTCAAGCGGACAAAGAATCGTTACCAAGCAAAGCGTAAGTTAGACCGGTAGTATCCATGGTACGCACATACGAAAACAGGCAAGTGGTGAGCATCTTGCAACGTGTATCCCCTCTGTGGTTTGAGCTAGCCAGCTTGGAATCGATCTACTGGCATTTGCCGGTGCATAGACCGACGTAGTAGCATTTCTTTCGGTAGTTTAGCTTTGGTAATTTATGAAGCGATCAAATCCGGTGTCTGTATTTAGGACAAACAGGTTGTTGCTAAGGCAGTTGTTCTCACCGCACCTAATCTTATTGGCGTCTGACAATCCTGTCATCTATAACAGTTAGTTCCCTTCCATAGTTTGAACAAGCAACTGAGAAGAAGTATATTGGCAGATGCTACCGTTACGTATTAGCTCGTCGGTACCAGTACAGTAACTGGGAAAACTTTAAAAATCTCATGGGGCAAAGTCAGGCCAATAAAATTTATGGTTGTGGAAATTATTGTTGGCATTAGGAATAATGGAGATGTAAGCGTTGATGAATATGGGAAGCACGCACATAATTGCGGTCGATCAGGCCATCGATCGAGTAGGCTTTTGCGTTTTAAAACCCCAGCTAGTTGTACTTTTCCATATACTTATGAACAGAAAGTTTGTGAGCAGAGTAGTGTGCGTTCTTCCTGTGACGCGGATGGGTGTGATAGAGGGCAGAGGTGAGAAAAAGCGTGTACGGCAGTGGCGAAAGGAGTCAGTAGAACACCGTGCTATCCGTCAGTTTTGAACACTTGCATGCGCTACTGCAGCAGCAGCAGCAGCAGCAGCATTTCGAATAGTCACAGAAGCATTTGCTTGAACTGCTATCACCCATATTAAACCTTCTAGGATACTGGAAACCGAAGCTAATACTGACATTGCAAGAAATTGTTTTTGAATATTAGGCGTTTATTAACTCGTATCCTGGTACAAATGTGGTCTCAACTTGGGAAGCCAGGAAAGCGCAACACTTATGCCACTCTGCCACTATGAAATCTGATGTGCCAATCACACCTGAGGATGAGACGTTCGAAATCAAAGGGCAGTCAGACTACGCAGATGAATAGACGCTACGGAGCAATACCCCGACATTGTCCAGAATGTAGCGGAATCACTATTATTGCTCAGATCCTCAAGTCAGTCTCTAAACCGGTATCCAGTGCAAAGCGACGTGCCAAGATGGAGTTTAAGGTATTACAGTTACCTTGCGGCGGAAAAGCGGACAGACAGCGTACGTCATACCGAAATTAGGAACAAGGTTTAAACACGAGACTTCCGAGGACGGAGGAGGTGGTCCACAGGAAGAGTGATCTATAGAAAAGGTTGGGTTATATACGAGCTAATAGTAGGAAATTAGAAATAGGTCATGTACACCAATCAGCTGAGGCCGAATCACTGCAAGCATCGACGTCTCCCAGAAACGCTATCCTTACCATGGGACATACTGCTAGATTTGTTTTGTTTGGAAGACGAAGCTGAGCGGATACAGGGATCACAACATAAGACGAAAGCAGCAGCTGACGCACAATGCAGGCCGCCCCGAAAACGAAGAGGGCCACTATATCTACAGGTTGATCCCAAAGCGGAACACAACCGGCCGCTCGGGTGCCACACGACCTGCCATAAAGACCAAATCGAAGAGGAAGGCAATCGCGATGGCTACAAATGAACCCCAGGACAGAAAGCTACGATCAAGTCCAAGTGCTGAAAATAGGTAAGGGGAGGCAATTTGATGGGGAAGCTAATAGAGACGCAAGCAAATTTTACTATGTGATGCTTCCGCTTCAGTGCGGTCGATCAGATGATCAATCGTGTAGACCAGTGAGATTTAAAGCTCCCAGCTAATATTAACTTTTCATATAATTGAAAAAGTACGTTTATGTGTAGAGTAGGGTGAGTTCATAATTGACTCGGCTGGAAGTAGCAGAAAGCAGAGGTAAAGAAAAATCTTTACAGCATGGCGATTACAAAAAGGACCACGACAACCAAAAAGATAAAAATAATTGCTTTTGGACACATAACGCTGCTCTTATGTGGCTCAACGTGATGCAGCGGCAAACCGCATTAGGCGTGACATTGTATCACGCAACAACATCGGCAACACTAATAAGCGATTAATCCGTTGATAAGTCACCAAAGCTGTGCCTGCATATGGAGTACAACGGCGGCTTATGCCAGCGCGTTTCGTCGGAGGTGGATTGAGTAACTTCGAGCTGAACAAAGTTTGATTTGTATTCCAGCAATCTGGAATCCAAAGCCCGTTCAGTTCTTCCAAAGTAACTGATTCCTTAGTCATACACGATTTGGTAAACACAATGTGATTTGGCGCCGATGGGTTCATCTTCCTTTAATGAAGGTAACGACAACTTTCCGGTTCTGTTGATAATTACTGTCTCCGCAGTACGTTACGTCCGCTGAATGACCGAGACAATACGTTTAGTTATCCTTCTTGCTGCGGTGTAACCATTGAATGGTAACCCGATCTACGCCTTTTACTTTTGGGCTGTCAACACTGTTTCTTTAGACGGTCTGATCTGGCTATGTTTATTTATGAACTGCTTTTGGTAGCTATCCTCCAAAGGCTTTTTAGTGATCAGCTCAAACTCGTCAGCCTGGCCGTTGCTGGAGCAGATACGTCTGCTTGACTGAGCAATATTTTTACCAGCCCGCACTTTTATGCAAAAGGTAAGCAGCTAAGCAGATTTCTCACCTGCAGTATTATAAAAGATTTGTAGCGGATTTCCTTGTTTGCTTCCACAAATTGCAAATCAAACAATTAGTAGACCAACTTAATGCTGTTCGCGCTAACATGAAGGTGACTTTTGTATACAAATCGAATAGGCGTCATCAATATATTTGCATTCTCATGAGTCGCGGGAATAATGAGCTCCTTACGTGTTCTATATAACGTAAGCCAACATGGTTCGGCCAATAATTACAATTTACCAGCTTCTCACCGAAAACACACAAGCGCGCGATTGTAAAAGCATTGTTCACTTGGGCAGACGAATATACACCTGCGACTGCCAGGCTGAGGAGGTTGAGCTGACCTCTGAAACGTCTAAGCAGAATGGCTACCCATAACAATGCATTGGCAAACATAGTCAGGTTAGACGGCTTAAAGAAATAGTGTTGGCAGCCCTAAAGTAAAAGGCATACATCGAGCTACCATTCAATGTTTACACCGCAGCAAGAAGGATAACTAAACGTATTGTCTCGGTCATTCAGCGGACGTAACGTACTGCGGGGACAGTAATTATCAACAGAACCGGAAAGTTGTCGTTACCTTCATTAAAGGAAGATGAACCCATCGGCGCCAAATCACATTGTGTTTACCAAATCGTGTATGACTAAGGAATCAGTTACTTTGGAAGAACTGAACGGGCTTTGGATTCCAGATTGCTTGAATACAAATCAAACTTTGTTCAGCTCGAAGTTACTCAATCCACCTCCGACGAAACGCGCTGGCATAAGCCGCCGTTGTACTCCATATGCAGGCACAGCTTTGGTGACTCATCAACGGATTAATCGCTTATTGGTATTGCCGATGTTGTTGCGTGATACAAATTCACGTCTTTTGATCTGAGAACGTAGAGTGAAGCATCGAAAAAACGAACAATTAGCTTCCGTGGATCGTAATCACAAGAACTTCGGCGGAGTCAATAAGTTCCTAATAGCGTTAAAAGCACTTTCCCGAACTCTGTTCGATTTTCAAATATGGCTTTTGCGTAACAGTTTATTAAACGGGTGCAAATGGGTTGCCGCTTATTGTATGAAACGGGATACATTTGTGATCATTTCTGAAGCGGAGGCAATTTATGCACTTTTTCGGTTCCTGTTAATTAAGTAGCGCTCTTGCCTTTCCTTCTGATGGGTCTAGTCATTTCCCCTTCAAATGATCTCTAAGGTTACGTGAACTTGGAAGAAAGCATTCAATAGTGTTTTTTATAAAACATCTGAAAATCTCTGCACAACTACACCCAGGCAGTGTAGGTTTTCCTCTGTGGTTCGTCCTGTGATCAAGGTATTATCCAGGTAAGCGCATGTATTTGGTATATCTTTCGCCAACGAAGCATATAGCTGGAGCATAGTTTAATACAAAAGGCATGCGAAAGTAACAAAATAACCTAACATTAGTGTCGATGATGGTGTAGGCACATGAGTCCTCGTCGTGTTCCGTCTGCTGGTAAGCTTGCCTCAGTTCTAGTTTGGTAAAAATTTAACTGCATGAGAGGGAAGCACAGATGATTTCGATGCTTGTCCTCAGGTACCAACATATACTTACGGTGCAACCGCCCTTCAATACAGTTACTAAAGGAGCTGCGAAAGCAGAATATTGGACTGTTTCTGTTGCGCGGTCTTGCTGCAGTTGGTGGAGCTCGATTCTCCGTTGTCCCGAAGAGCATAAGCTACGGTATAATCCTTCCAGAATCGCGTCAAATGCGCCAAGTAATTCCAAAACAAACTTGTTTTATTTTGTTCAAACAAAGCTACATCTTCCTGCCAAATTTCGGCAAGTTGTGGTCGAGCTTCCAAAGTGTGGACGTTTGACATGACGCCACGAAGATATTTAATCCAATTGCGACCGTGCGATCGTGCGGGTCCCCCAGAGACGTACACTGGAAAGTTATCTATCCAGTTGCCCTAGGATATGCTTGGTAGAAATGTACCCAATACATTAACTAATTGTCCATATTAAGGTGGTTGTTGTATTGTAGGATGAAATAAAATTGGCAATTGCGATTTGGTATCAGGTTGTGGCAAGGAAAATACAAAGCCGGTATTTATGGGTTGCTAGTTATTTTGAGTATGTACG
This sequence comes from Dicrocoelium dendriticum, assembly GCA_944474145.2. Taxonomy (NCBI): domain Eukaryota; kingdom Metazoa; phylum Platyhelminthes; class Trematoda; order Plagiorchiida; family Dicrocoeliidae; genus Dicrocoelium; species Dicrocoelium dendriticum. Next base: position 63,875,179 of record OX104059.1, on the reverse strand, counting down.
ACGAGTGGTTTCTCTCCAGTGAGATTGTGATTAAAAACGGTCGTCGTGTTTAGCAAATGCTGGTTTAATTATTCGATGATCTGATTTGCAGTTTATTGTTTCTTTGTGTAAGGGAATTTGCTTCTGAATGTGTCTTCTCATCCGGCAAAATTTGTATATCTAATGAAGATGCAGTCAATCAGCCATTGTTGAATGCCGCTCACCACAGCAATAGCAACGAAATTAACTGCCTTGTACGGAGTGATATACTATGTTACCAGGTCCAGTCTGAGATGCCAAATATACATCTTCGATACCAACTTCGATACATTTTCTGCATACCCCACGAAAACTTGTTTTTCATAACCGTCAGAGCACCTTGTCGGGTAGTTCAGCCTCTCAAGTTGGTTATCAGTTCACCTGAGGTTGCGAAGACATTTACGTAGGAAGAACAGAACGTCAGTTAGTTCAGATGGTATCTGCACATTTACCAAGTTGCTTGGGAAAACTGATTACGCAACTAAATGAGACGGAACTGGGAATTAATCAGAGCCCAGCATCGTCCAACACCTAGCACCTAATGGCAGCCCGTCATCACGTGAACCCCGAGACAGCGGTCAAGGTGTTATTACGTAACAAATTCCCGATAAAGCTGGCAAGTAGTGAGGTCTTGTTAATTAAGGCTTATCAACCTGTGCTATATGCACAGAAAATCTTGAGGCAAACAATTCGGTTGCCTTGGTATTGAGTGTGACATTTGGATTGGTGTTGCTTATTTTCCATGTATATAATCCTTTGGGTGTTTCCGCACTTATTTTCTTTGCGACTGAAGATAACAATAGAAACGTTAACATATCGCAACATCTGTCTTCTCTCTGCCTTAACGAAATCTTCCATATTATCATATTAGGCGAGAAGATTGCTGTTAGATCCGGAACGAGACTGGCACGTTGTCGAATGATATCACAGGCATTTTACTAAGTCAGTGCATTTCCATATTCTGCTAAAAGACGCGCCCGTGCCTAGTCATCAAAAACACAAACAATTAATGTATGTAAAACCATTGCTTTTTCGAAGTAGACCAGCTTGATCTCGTTATAGACACAGTCAAGAAATGCACTTAAGTGTCGGAAAATAAACGCATTTACGGTTCCGTTCTACAGCTGCAGCTTGGCATTAAATTTGTAAGGTGCTTCAAAAGCAGGTGACTTTTTACCATGCAGGAGATCAATAGTATGGTACGAGCTTCTAAGTTTTTTCGTACCTAGTTGCATGCTATCGAAATGTCGTTGCCTCTCGTTGCCTAAGAAATGACACATTAATTATAATTTTGTTGCATCGTCCATCGTACCGTTACCAACAAGGGGAAAAAGTAGATACAAATAATTATCGCAGTTAGTTTTCTACTACAACCGTTGCTGAGTTGTAGGCACTTCTGTGGAAAAAATCCAAAACATATGAATTAAGGTGCTCTAATTCGCCATTAGTGATAACAAGAACATCTGTCAACAGTTTGTTACGCCAAGTTGAAAGTAAAAATCAGAGATATACAGTACGACGGTTTTTCAAGTAAACGGCAACTACACTTGCACACCAAAAAAGGGAGCACAAGCCTTTCGAAATAACATGGAGAATCAAGTTACAATGCAGTAAATACGGCAGACGGCCAATGGCCGTAATACACAAACGCGAGCGCACGCAAGCATCGAACGTCAGGCAAGGCATACGGATAACATTGCAGAGTTGTATGCAATTAGATACATCAGTGTGAAATACTCTTTCATTTTAAACCTTGTTTGCTTGGGGTTGGTAATTGTTAATTCATTTGTACATCTCCCACATATGTACCGAAAGTTTACAATGTTTTTGACTCCGATTATTAAGAGATTAAATTCGCCCTGCGAGATGACACATGGGACACTAGAGTAAAGTGTGCTAAACTTTCTAATTCCTTGTCCAGAATACCGAGATGCTTCGCCACGGATACTGACAATTGCATGGCACTCTTTGGCGACGTTACTTTCACAAGTGTAGCAAAATCAGCCGTCCCTCTACGAGATCGCTTGACCGTATGCTTCATTGTCATGTGATATACGGTGTTTCATAAGAAGCCACGTGTTTCTGTCGCTTATTGAGGAATATGCTGGGCTACCGTTGATCACTATATTTTTGTTATTTTGCTTTTCACACTCCAACTTTTGCATTCCTATAAATGGCCCGGAATAAGGCCAGCACAGCTTTGCTGCACTGCAGTGTTCTTCGCAGTTTGCCAAAACAATATGCCTAACTGCTCTAACATTTACATTACGTTTGCTTGAGTTGTTTGATCAGCTGCTAAACCTGTAATGCCTTATTTGCAATTCCATTACGCTGTGATTGCACGCCAAATGCGTCCACTGATATATTGTCGGCAACATTGAAAGCTAGTGCGCAACATATCCAATTGCTACGTGAGGCACAAATTGATGCTGAGGTCTTCGTGTTTGCTGTTTACAATATGAGTGTGGTGGAAAACAGTGGCTCAGGTAAAATCTAAGTCGTGGCCTATGCGCGATGTCGTTTGACTGGAGCCGCAGGAGCCTTTCTTCTCTAAATTCAGGTTATGCAGGTTCACTCTTATTTCTATTGAGTTTGTAACCAGGGCTATTTAAAAAAGCGAGCAGAGTTGTGTCAAATGTTCCCCGTTCAAACACATCGGGTCGAGAAGTCTCAGCAACTGAGTACGTAGGTTTAAGTAAGAAGATATCAACTGTCTCCCTTAGTTAGCTATCTGGTTCAATGTTCACGGTGTTTTGCGGGTATTACCGTTCACATGGATAATTATTATTTCAAAATGAAATCAAGTAATCTGTGACTCATACCAGACGTAATATCTATATCCATATTACAGAGATTGCGTTGGGATTGAATTTGTCAGGACAATGTTACGGTTGTTTTCTCTTGAGCAGACTTTGTCTGGCTTGAGCTCGCTACTGGTCTATCATAGCGGCTTTGCGAATCCGTCCTTGCCGGTACCCGCTGTAACTCAACAAAGTTTATTTGAGAATCATATTCGCCATTATAATAAAAAAAGGGCACGGACGAATCATTGGGTATCAAACATGAATAAAAATGGGGCATTAGAGTTTTGTATCTGTTTTCCTCAGATGACACAGTCTTTTAATCCAGGGTCCAAGAGTGAAATTTGAAGAAGCCCTCCGTTCAAATCTTCCTTTTCCTATAAGTGAATACATAAACATAGGGCATTTTATAGCGAGCCATTTTCTTGGGGGCCATACTCACTCAAGAAGCCTTCCGCTGAGACCACCAAATCTTTTTCCAACGATAGCAATACACTTGCTGTTTTGACAAATTCTAGCCTGGACCCAGACACACGACATGTAGCAACGCTGTATATAATGTAACCTAAGCATTCTTTCTTATATCTCACCACTATCTCAATCATTTTTTAAGTTTTGTTCTCTGCACTCTAAGATCCACACCCTACGTTATTTTTGTTTTGGTTAGTAATCTTGACAAATATTTATAGATGAATCTTAGTGCCACGATGACACATCTGAAAATCAACTAACTATTTTAGGATAAGAAATTCTATGAGAAAGTGTCATGCTCGTCTAAATAGGGGCTGCAAAATTTCTCCAAATAATTACTTGCAACATAATCTTTCGAGAACCCTGTGAAAAAAGATGTCCAGGAACCACTATGGCTTACGATATATATTAATCACTATCAGTTGCTTACGGGATGTTTATACTTCGCGCTAAAATGCAGCCAAGGAGACCTAGAATCTTTGAAGCTTGCATTTGAATACGCCACTAACCTGCTATTTATGCTTCTTAATATTTAAGACGATTTCTAGCTGCCAACCGTTAAAAGGTCAACAGAACTGCCAATTTGAAATGCTTGCACCTTATGTACCTAAATGTATAGTTGGGACAACATGTCTCCCAACCGATCCCAGTTATAAATACGATGGATCTCGTTTATTATTTGGGTATATTTGCAATCGGTATTAACGTTCTTGATGAATTACCTGGCAGTGATCGTCGGATTGTTAAATACTGCATAAGATACGCACGACCGATTTGCAACGCAGTAAATTTTCGTCGGTTCGATTCCGTTAAATATAAATCATTAAATGACCTCTTCCGTTCGATGAATTGGAATAGGGTATTTTGATCTTCTTGTCCCAAACAAACAACGGACATATTTTAAAGTATAATTTGATTCTGCATCGATTCTCCTGTGCCGCTAAAATGTGTCCAGTAATAAATTCTACATCCAATCACAAATAATTAATTTTGCATGCAAGCATCATAAGTTTCTGCGGATATTCAGGTAAACAGTCAAGTATTGTTATTAATTTAGCAGTACGAGATCGTCAAAGTACTGGGGCCTCAAAAAGACATTACTTGCATCCTAAAAGAATTTAAAGATTTGAGTAGCCGTAGCAAAATAACTGTAATGTCTAAACTATTCCGCGCACAATTAATTCTCCTCGCAGCAACCTTTTACCTTTATCACCTCGCCTGATGGAAGATACTTCTCTGCACCAGGTGGTATCCGTGAAGCTTTCATTGTTTATTTTTTTGAATCGATTGTTAATGAATTATTAGTCACTCTAGCCGTAGCATGTTGCAAAGCGGTAAACGCTATACAAGTTGTAATTCAGCACCACAAAAATCGCTGACCAGCTCCCTCATTTACGCTGCTCGACTTGCGAAGTGCATGATGGAATCCCTCACTGTATAAGGAAATCAGTGGTAGTGAATTTCCTCCACTTTTGCTGAACGTATTTACAACCTCTACAACAACGGAGCATATTCTCCTCAATGGAAGACCTCTGTCGCTATCTTTCGACACAGAAGTTGAGCCGAGCACAAGGTTAGAAATTTCGTCCTATCAAAAGTACACATGGTACCAGGAATAATAGAGAATCGTAAAAGAGGAATTCCTTATCTTCTTGAACAAGACTAAACTCATTAGCAATTCGTAGCATGGCTTTATACAAGATTCATATTGCGGAACATGGCAAACATCCCGTTTAAACGACACAAATGAAAGCATGGACAATGGAAAAAGTGTTGTAATCATTTTCCTAGATAAGCAAAAAGCATTTGATAGAGTGCCCTAAATTTCAAGCCATAGGCATTGGACAGCCAAACATTGCTTGGCTGTTTTCATATATGATTGTTTGACAGCAGGTGTTGCGCATCGGCGAACATTTTTCTAAACAGAAAGCATTCCACGGTGGAGTAATTCATGGGAGTGTTTTTGATCCGCTTCCTTTTTATGTATGCTAACGAGGTATTCAAAAAATGAGACGTTACTGCGTTTCTGTTTGGTGATGACATTAACCTTTTCGACTTACAAGAACGTGCAAATAACCAGACAGCCGTAAGTCTCATTCAGGATGAATTATCTGCACTTGGGTCCTTTAACAGAATGTGGCAGCTGTCATTGGCCGTGGGAATATGTAATATTTTGTCATAAAATGTCAAGTACCGCCAGCCAGTATCCTACTGAAAGACACATACATCTCGCAATTCATTGCATTTCGGGACTTTGGCGTGCAATATGTATTTATCTTTATTTGTCTGAAAATGTTGAGTTTCACGTTTCGAAGACCATGAAAATCGTCGGATAAATGTGCCATCAATTTTCTCGCACGGAATCTCGTACCTTGCTTCACAAACATATGTCGCCTGATTTGGAATACTGCATACTGGTTCGTTTAAAATTGCGAAAAACTGGCCAAAATGTTCCTGAAAAGTCCAGCGACGCTTCGTGAAAATGCTATGTGGTTATTCTTTAAAAGAGAAGCAGAGAACTTTGTGGTAACCGTGGATCTAACCCATTCTGGCTTCGGAAAATGAAGTTAAACTTGTATTTTCTTTACCAAATCACAAATCATCAAATTCCTATTTTGGTGACGGCTCTCCTGTTTCTTTAAACAACAAATACCCGATCCTTAACAAAGAGATAACGGTAACGATAAGAAAAGTTGCTACGAACGTCAGAGTACGTTTAATTCTAGCGCGCTACTCAAATATTTCGAATAAACTGCCATGCTATTTTAACATGTTGTACACTGTGTAATTCTAAGATTGCAAGTAGTAGGCAATTAAACAAGCAAAAATCCATTAATATATTCGGGACCACCTGATCCCTGGATATCAACCCCAAGAACGGTATCGTTAGCGTCTAACTAATTTACAAAATAGACATATGTAAATTTTTGGGGCTTTACGCCTTAAACCTCACTTCCTTTTTCTTCATGATCCGAACGACTTTCCTGCGATTTTAAAGAACTTTGATTCACCCAAGAAAGAACAATAAACCAATTTTGAATAATTTTATTACTATATTCGCAAAATGTGCCCAAATGTTTTTCGAAAAGTATTAATCTAATAGCATGATAATGAAGTAACAAATATTGATCTGCTCTTTTAGGTAACATCTTTCTTCATCGTCAAGTAACTTGCAAGTTATTCAGCCAGTTACAAAATTTATTTACGTGTGATGACCTTTAACTTCCAGATAGCTGGCATTTCTCTCTTCCGTAGACAGCGCTTATTGCAAAAGCCAGTGGTACAGCCAGGTCACTGGCTACTGCACGTAGAACCTTCGGTTGAATGATATCAATGAAAAGAGAGATATAAGGACGTATGTACAACAGTTTATTTAACAAAGCTTCTCTAGTGAAAATGATATCGCAGGAACGTAAATGTTGGACAAGAGAAACTGAGAATATTATTCAGCCAGTTACCATCTGAACCGAGGTTAGTAATAAAACCATGAGAGATAGGTTGCTTCTGCTGCTGAACAAGTGCGTTTGTCAGTCGTGACCAGTGTGGTTTGAGCCGCTGCACCTTTCGAAGACCATTAACATTCCTGTATAAGTATTTATGGTTTGGCAGAATCGCTTCATTAACTACTGCTAATGCGTCACCCTGTACTCGGATATCGATTTTACATAGAAGTTACTCTGTGTTACAAATAATCTCCAGTTTTAGGAATTCGGGATTAACGGTAAGCTCCCAGTGGTAGGCCTAATCAAGGAGATGCATATAGGTTATCTTCTCCTTAGGAACGGCTGGCTTTTTTCTTGACAATGGAAGGACTTATCTTATGTTGCGTGAAGCACAAAATTGCTAAATGTCACTGAGAACATTTTCCTGGCCCTTTCTGTGGATATTCGGTTAAGATGGTTCAGGATGTTTCATTTGGTCCTTCCGCCTAATTACTTAGTGAAAAATAGAATACAATGACAACTGCAACTTAATGGGTGCTTGTAACTACTTTATCGACCATGAAACGTTCCTTGGCGAGCAAAAGTTTAAATGTCAATGGCATGTTTGCAGGTCGAAATCTGTAAGGCGAATTTACCTGGTTTTAATGAGGGTAGTTGGGGATTAGCTCACACATACTGGTTTTATATTGCATGCTATAGGCTGTCGTAGTTCCCAGGCCGTGCACATGGAACTCGTCTATGATCTGAATGCGAATGGGTAGCCTATGCTCATCAGCTAGAATATCGTGGTAAAATTTGAAGCCCACTTTAGATATATGGTTATTTGGACGGGAAGTTATGACCACTGTCGTGTTGCGAGCCAGGAAGCAAGAAGAGGAGGCCGCGATCAGGAAGTAGTATATTAAGATTACACACTTAGCCTTATAGGGTGTATACACTAATTACCACAGTCCGTCTCAACGAATCATCCCGGTCATTTGCAATGTGACGCTGGCTCTCTTTCCAATGGTTTATGCTTGCTCGCCACGTTCATTCTGGTTAAATCACATTGGCTTTCTTAGTCCATGTACAATTGGCGGGATTGGGCCCGCGAGCTTCTTCCCTCAGTCCAGTGCCACCAGCCCCTGCTCAAAGGTAACGAGTATGCACTCCTTCGCCTTCTGGTGCCTGCTTGGTCACATTCAGTTTAGTGGATAGTTGCAGACGGGCCGCGTTCACGGGTCAACATTTCCTGATTGGTTAACCAATCTGCTTCCGGCAATACGCTCACTCCCTATCCATCCGTTCTGTGAACTTCGATCGGCATTACAACAGTTCCAATCACCAGCATTTCCAGCCTCCATCACACCCTTTCCTGTTTCGTCTTTAAGGATGGCGGTACCATTTGTTCCATACTGACTACCACTTCGTGTACGTTTAATGTCCTGGGCTTCGGTAGTAGTATTTCTCTCAGGTTGTTGTTGCTGACCCTCTCTCTCTTCGCTGTCCACTGCCGACGCACCCCTCTCAGTTGCACCGAATTCCGTCGAATGAGATTGCCTCAACATTGACTTCATATTTCCCCTCTCCCTTCCGACCTTCGATCACTCCTTTCCGCCAGTACGCACCGGATTCCGGTAATGGCTGCACCCATACTTCTTCTGTTGCTCCTAGTGGTAGGAGGCTTTTCGATCCTCGATCATAATACTTCTTTTGCCTAAGCATTCTGTTCTGTAGTCGGTCGTGTATAACATCGGTCGGCGCTATGTCGTGCTGCAGTAAAGTTGTGTATGTCGGTAGTAGCGTTCTTGTTGGGCGACTGAATAGACGCCGTGCAGGTCTCGCTCGGGTTGCAACTAGATACGGCGTCCGACATCACTATCATTTCGCGATCGACGTGGACTAAGCTTGCGAGAAAGTCATTTAAGCGCACAACACTGACAGCTCTGTATGCATTCGGAAACGGCTGAGATTGGATAGAGAGTTTGAATGTGTGGTCAGCTTCAAGGAACTGCAACTCCATGGCACGATCTACCTAGTCTATTACACCGACGTTAATCTTCTTGGAATCGATTGGATTGATAATCTGAACTTGCTCAATGTACCACTGAATGGTGTATGCGATGGAACAATGTCACGGTGCACCATAGAGTCATACCGACTCCTTCGGGTCAAACGTCTATGAAAAGCTTCAAACGAAGTAGGCGTGTGTCTTCCAATCGGCACTTAGACACCCTAGGAATATTCAGGCAAAACTTACTCTGCTTCCGGGTGCTAGACTAGTGTTTCGACCCAGGCGTCTTGTCCATTTTGCTTCCCAACCACTTGTTGAACAGGAGCTTGCTCGATTGCAGCAGGCCGGAGTGATCGAGCGAGTCGATTTCTTACCGTGAGCTAAGCCTATTGTTTTGATCGGGAAACCGAATGGTTATATTCATTGTGTGCAGATTGTTCAACAGGCCTGAATGCTGCACTAGACCCCCATCAGTATCTGCTTCCACACCCTTAGGTGTTCGCGATACTGAACGGAGGCAAGTATTTTGCTACTCTTGACCTTGCAGACACCTATTTGCAGTTAGAAGTTGAACCCAAAAGCAGAAACCTTCTCACAATCAACATGCATCGCGGTCTCTACCAGTACAACCGTTTGCTACTTGGAGACAAAACGGCACCGGCAATCTCTCAGCAAGTCATGGATGCCATGCTGGCGGGTGTAACTGGAGCGGCATCCTACCTGTATGACACCATCATAATGGGCTCGACGCAAGATGAATTATTTCAACGATTGAATGACATGTTTCAGAGAATCAAAGGTTATAGTTTCCGATTACGGGCAGACAAGGGCAGATATTTCCTGAAGCAATTAAGTTCCTGGGTTTCGTGATTAACGAGAACGACCGATGACCCGATCCCGAAAATATCAAAGTGATAGACCGGTTACCGGCGCCATCGGATTTCACAACCCTACGGTCATTCCTTGGGTTGATGAGTCACTATGGTTGGTTGGCGGCATCCGGTTTCGGATTTGCCTGTCACTGTGGCAAGCCACAGGACGCCTGTGCCTACAGTGGGACCATGGATGGCTTGCGTTGCATCACCCACAGCTCCAGCCACACACCCCATATCCAGTGTAAACCCAAAGGAATAAGACTGGGAGGCATGTGGATGGGAGCCACGTTTCATCAACGGAGCCGGCCCACACTCCTTCACATGCAAAAACAAGCACACTTTATTTGGTAATCAAGCGCACACAAGGCGGTGGCTGGACGGTAGTCCGCCCCACACTGACTGCATGGAACCACTCTTTGATCCTACACGGCCACAATGACCGTGCACCCTGTCCCCTCCAGCAACGACGAACTGTCTTCTGGAGCCAGTATGGACGAGGTAGTGGGTAATAGACAGGTAGGCACCTTGTCAACATTCACATCAAGCGCAGCCACACCGGGGATATCAAACAGCAGCCAATCACTTGAGAGAGAGAGAGAAATTAGTTCGGATGAGTCACTATAGTGGATTTCTAACATACATGCATCGTTGGCGTCATTCTCTGAACTACCTGCTGATAAAAGACGTCGAATGGAAATGGTCTGCACCGTGTCAACAGTCGTTGGAGCAAAGGAAATCTCTCCTGAAGTCGGACTTATTGCTTATGCATTATAATCCGAAGCTGGAGATTATTGCGGCGACATATGGTTCAAGCTATGGAACTGGTGCCGTCATTTCACATAGTTTTCCAGTGGATCCGAAGAGCCTATAGCACATGTCGCACGAACTCTGACGGCATCCTAGAAGATTGAGAGAAAAGCGTTGTCTTTCATTTTTGCCTTGTAGAAGTTCCAAAACATGTTATATGGTCGTCAATTCACGTTGATTACTGATCACAAACGGCTTCTGGCAATTATTGGATCCAAAAAGTGCAAATACGTCCAGTCGACTTCAGCGATGGGCAACCCTGCTCTTGGGAGAAGATTTCAACATGTCTCCTGATTCTAGAGGGCAAGCGGACGCCCTGTCCAGGTTAATCGATACCGGTAAGCGTGAGTCGGAAGACGTCGTCATTGCCTACATCGCAGCCGAGACGGAAATCAGCTATATGATACATGACACCGTGGGTAATTTACCGGTCAATGGCACGATGGTTAAGCAAGCAACCGAATAGGATACCATGTTGCCAGAGATATTCACATACACAAGACGGGCTGGCCAAAGAATTGTCCTAAAGAAGCTGTGACACAGTTTTTCACACGACGCAATCTTTGTCTGAAGTTGCTTCCTGCTTGTATTTTGCAGATCGCATTGTCAGTCCAGAGGTACTTAGATCCCGCGTGTTACGGCAACTGCAAAAGGACCATGCAGAAATCGCTCGCATGAAGGCGCTTACGTGCAGCTACTTCTTTTGGCCAATGATGCATAACCAAATTGAAGACATTGGTCGATCGTGCTTTAGACGCATCAGCGCCTCTAATTTACCGGTACGTACGATCTTACAATCTTGGCCAAACCCAGAATCGTCCTGGTCGCGGATACACATGGATTTCACAGGACCAGTCAAAAGAGCGTATTTTCTCGTTATTGTTAACGCCTACGGTACGTGGCCGGAGGTAATCGCAATACACAACGCGTCGGCAAACAGATCGATTTTTGAGATGAGATATATTTTCAGTCAGCTCGGACTATCTGTCACAAACCTGTCGGATAACGGGTCTTGGTTTGAGTCCTGCCAATTTGCTGAATTTTGCGCACATAATGGAATCGAGCATGTGAGGACGCGTATCATCCGCAGTTAAATGGTCAAGCGGAAAGATTTGTAGATAATCTGAAACGAGCATTGTGGAAATCAATAGAGGAGGGATCGCTGAACGAAAGATTGGAACGGTTCATGTTGAACTATCAAGTTATTCCGAATCATAGTTCAACAGATGAAAAATCACCATTTGATGCCCTTATAAGTCGAAGCTTAGAACCATGCTATATTTGCTGACTCCCAAGCTTTCGCCTCTACAACTAAGCAATTCAGTGATGGCGTGCCAATAAACCAGGCGGTTTGGGTGCAAAAATGGCTTTTAAAGTGGGCGATTTTGTGTTTGCGTCCGCTAACTAGAGACGGCGGCTCTCTTGGATACAAGGACGAGTCCTGCGACGCCGAGGCAATGTGATCCGCGATGTTCAAGTTGGAGCACAGACATGGAGACATCACGGCAATCAGTTGAGGTCACGGTATACACATGGTGCGGTCGTTCCCAAACCTAAAGGATTTGACTTCAATGAATTGTTGGACAATGGCAAGCCTAATACCTCTGTAGTTGGTGACGTTGGTCCCATGGAATGCATGAAAAATGGAGCCCGGTACAAGCCAAAGCAAACAAGAAGGTTTATGCAGCCTCTCCTAGGGGATTTGCATCGAAAGAGCAATGAGAACACCAGGCAACGCGTATTTTTAAGTGGGAAGTATTAGGATAGGTATTAGACATTCTTTTTTGTGAACGAGCTTAATGGCTATATATTACTCTTCCTATTTTTTACTTCTTGACTGTTGTGTAAAGACTACGCTGTGTTAGACCGATTGGTACACACACCTCATTGTTTATGGACGCTCACCTCTGTGTCCTCTTCAGCCGTGCCATTTGCCAGAACACATTCTGCTGATTTTTCCCGCATTACTTTCTACATAGTTAAGTTAAAGGAATATTTAGTTGTCACACGATTATGATACTAGTTTTTAATTTTTGGGTTGGCATTTTTTATTCTCGTTTGTTTCGTGACATTAGTTTAAACGCTACATTTCGTTATTCTGATTGACCTGTGCCTGTCACTGCAAATTGTTCGCTTTGCGCTTGGGGTCACACGAGGATGTGCGTGTGATTGTTAAGGCGGTGTGAGATAATCGAAAACAATGCAATAATTCGTATAAAGGTGGTAAAGCTAGAACGCGTCAAATAGAAATTTTAGAAAGCTTTACAGCTACAAATTTCTCGTGCTGTGTTTTTTCAGTTGGCCGTACACTCCTGTGAATAACGTAGATAGGTATTGCTTATGTAGTCGGCGCATTGTATACTAAGATCAAGTTCGCTGTGTAGGTAAGATCATCATTGGATCTGTAGCCATTGTTCCAGAGAGGAGGGTTTCTAGTGTGGCGGTGACACGACATTAGTGAGGATGCGTTCGTCGTCACACCTGTGGGCCACTTCGGTAATCAGTTGCCGCTACAAGACCTATGGTCCTGCCGTTATATTAAGGTCGTAAGACTCATGTCAATCCTGCGTTTCAACATGATATTTACCATTCACTTCCAAGTTATTTCTAAGCTTTAAACCTCAAGTGACCCTACTGCCCTGATATGAGGTGCCTACGAGCATTGCATACGCTTAGTAAGCATAGAGTTTGGAGAAAATGTCCTCCTTCAACAACGTCTCGGGAATTCCCTACTTCCCAATGACAAAATGTTTCCCAGTAGTTGTTAAGTCGCTAACAACCTGTGTCAAGGCGTGCATACATGAATGCTTCTAAAACTAGCTGAAACAGTGATCCATAGCAGGCTTAGTTGGCGCGGTTGCCTTTGTAAATGATTGCAAACACATTGTAGGAACGCCCGTGGGTGAGACAACAGTGTTTATCTGTTCCATGTACTCACCTGAAGTACCAGAGTAGCATGCCTACTTCGCCACTAATCATAAGTCTTGCGTTCTTTCTAGCAAGACGATGTGGCATGTATAAACACCGTAGTCATTGTGGCCCCTTTAAGTGTTACTTTGTTGAGTAATGCCGATTCCTTGAGGAGAGCTTGCCAGTCCATTGACGTAATAGGGAGGATCCATCTGCATTGACTGTGCCTATAATGGTTCCATTTGGAGAGCCCCTTGTTAAAGCGTCTCAACACGTATGGGCGATCATTTGGAAGTGAAGTCTAATTATCCTAAGAATACATAGGTTCCTATGACCATTACATGACGCGATACATGTAGGCACTGAAGTGGTAACTGACTAACAAATTCTCCCATGGGTTAGGAGACAAACGAACACTCACTGACGTCGTGTCAACGCCACACTTGGGATCCTCTCACATTTTGTTGAGCCATCAACTGTGATAGAAGTAAGCAAACATAGAATTTCCATTGTTCAGCTTCAGGTTGGTCTATTAACTTCAATGGGAACAATGTCCCCATGATCGTCGCAATAACAGTCGCATAAAATTTTATAACTACCTAGCAGCCATTGCTGACGTGCGGAATACCAGTAAGAGTATTCTCTGTCTACGTCACCATGGGCGACCATATGCAAGTGAAACCTAATTAACCTAAGAATTCATAGGTTCCTATGACCTTTACAAAATGCCATACGTAGAGACACTGAAGCGTTAACTGATTAACATTTCACCCATGGGTATGGAGACAAGCGAACACTCACTGACGTCGTGTCAACGCCACAATTGCAATCCCATCATATTTTGTTGACTCATCAACTGTGATCGAATTAAGCAACCTTAGAATTGTCGTTGTTCAGCTTTAGGTTGGTCTACTAACTTCTGTGGGAACTATGTCCCCCAGGATCTTTGCAATGACATGTGCACACAATTGTCTAACCGCCTAGCAGCCAATGCTGCACTGTGGAATGCCAGTTAGATGGTTGCCTGTCTACGCCACCATGGTTAGGCCGCTGAATAAGTCACCAAGAGGTAGCCGCCAGTGATCGCCATAGACCGCTTCATGTGCTGGTTAGTATGTCTGTCCACACTGGTTAAGTCTTAAGCTTTGGATAATGTGTAGCTAGCATCTCCTCCTTTGACAGACAGCACAATTTGCCTATTGGTCGGTTTCAGGTTGGAGACCAATTATCGAGGTTTACTCGAAGGGCATCAACGTTTACTCCAGAGGGGCATCAAGGCAGAACAGAAGGTGGTGGTCGACCACTTTCATTGGGTTGTCTGTATCTTATGCTGGCAGCTTCTAACCGGTGTCCCATTGGTTTACGTCCCATAACCAATGAGAGTGTCAAGGACGCCAAATCGGCGTTCTCAGCCTCGCTAACTTGAAAGTACCGCACGCAATTTTAAAATGAACCAAGCTAAATGCTTGGTGCAATACGCTAATATGTGTGTAAAATGTTATAGAGGTGACGTCGTCAATGCGCGCGTGCTTAGCAGAGCAATGCGTACGAAGCGTCAGTGAGTGTGAGTGATCGTTCTCCTAGCCGCTATTTTGAGTTTGGTCTGTTTGACCTGCACATGACCATTGAAATCCATCTCTGATTCTCACCTTTTTGTTTACGCGCGCGTGACTCTTCTGTTGGCATTTTTTGATGCCCTAAGTCTGGCGTTCCGTTCCGTTAGCTTTATCCTACTAATTCGGTGATGTTTTCTTCCTTAGTGCTGCATTTATAACATTTATTTCATCGTGTCGGTTTTTTGAATTGTTGGTAGCATACTTTGCTTCCAAGAATTCTCCAGCTTGCCTCGACATTTTTGGACGTGCAGCCGCTGATGGGGTGCGCCATATGGTAGCTAACTGCGCTCCGACAAACAAAAATATCCGGGTCATTCGAAAACAGTTATTGAAACATTCACTGAATTCAGCTTAAGCACCACGAAGTGAATTTCTATAAGCCTGCCTAACATTCAAACGAACCAACATCGCGTTTAAAAAACGTGAAGGGAACTCATGTTTTACGCCATACAGTGAATTAATTGAACCTGTTTATGCCAGGGCTCGGTGATATCATGACCCCGATCAGAAAGCTAACTCATGAAAGAATAATGCTGAATTACTGATAACAGGAAACCGCATTCGTGGTCGCTAATTACCTTTTCAACATGATATCTTTAATCAGATGTCATTGTCCAGCGCAACAAATAAAAGAACAATGTGCTAGTAGTGAGGATGAATTTGTTTCTTTCTACTAACGAATGGAAACCTTTGGATTTTCGCAATCCAGTACTCCAACTGACCGAGCAGCTTTATGTGCTGATCTATGAGATGTTTGCCATTGTCTATACCATTCAGCGTTTCAAAAAATATACCTTCGGAAAAAAGCCAACCGTGAAAACCGACAATTAATTGCTTGTGTCAAAAGCCAGTTAACCACCGCACACCGCTCTTCATCGTCTTTAACCTATTCAAAGCTGGCCTCTACTGTCCGCTTTAAAATTGTGTACATACCAAATGCAAAAATATGCATCGCGGATACGCTGTCAAGAATTCAAATGCCGTTATCCGAACACCATCCAGAAATGAACAAAGCGATTAATCTAGTTCATCCTATGGCAGTGATGAAAGACTGACTAAACGAAGTAAAGCGCTACACAGCGTTACGATGCTCCATTCTAAATAGGTGGCAAGCGAAAAACAGGCAGCTACCAAATAACCTGGCGCCGTGCTCAATTTGCAGCATGAGCCTTCTGTCTGGGATAGTCTGCTGAACATGGAAAGTCATACATTTTCTATTCAGCCCTCGGAGGAAAAATGCCGTGACAAGTTCATCGTACTCACCTGGGTGCCAACTGTACCATTAGCTGATTAAGAGAGTTGACGGGTCAACTAAAGGATCATGCGTTAAATTTGAGAAGCACCGTCCGTAGGAAAGTCACCATAAGATGGAATCAATGATGTCGAAGGTAATTCCTGTTCAAATGTAGCAGAAGTTGGCGATGAATTTACCAGCTGTAGCTTAAGGTATCGCTTCGCTTAATATGCATTTACTCGCAACTACAACTTCAGTATCGGTACACAGCAAACACAAATGTCAATTGTCCCGACACAAAATACCGGAGGAGATAGTCTCTGACAATGGTCCTATTTTACTAGAGCTGCGTTGCAAGCCTTTGCGAGCTTTCGTAAATTCGTGCACAGGCAACTATCAACTAACAAGACCAAGGTCTGGCTATGTTAAGTGGATGGGATTCTTCAATATGATCGTCCAGTTTCTGTCAGTTTGTTGCGGTGGGTCGCACCTAATGCACTCACAAGAGATGTTTGACAGCTCTGCAGAATTAAGGGAGTAGAGAGTTAATTTGTATCTCCTGTACATTGCCATATTTTGATGCCCCTTCGAAACTCATGCAAATAAACGCAACTGAAAGAGCATGGTCTTAGGCAAGCCATACGAAACAGATGGCTCCGCAGCACTTTACATTTTAATACCAGCTGAAAGTGACAGCGATATTATTAATCTGAGCTGTTGGTTACGTCGCAGAAATTGGGCATCAAGAGGCAGAAATGCTCATCTGGTGCCGGAAGCTGAAGCTGACTTTGAAGGCGGCCTCACCTTGTGGGTCTCAATCGCTTAGTAATCAAGACGACCGTCACCAAGCACGGTGCCAGGATTTAAATTTCACTTGGGCTACTCATCTTTCACTACTCAGTGATACGTTCAAATACCTGGAATCCCTACTCTCCTAAATGAGAAAAGCAGTTACCATGATCGAGCTACCAAAAGACCAACTAGCTTCATTTGGCTAACAAAAAAATATTTGGGAAAACTATGATTCCTTCCAAATGGAACAATACAAAATAGTGGATGCTTTTCAATTCCCGTAGGATGGCCATCATGAGAACCACAACAAAAGGAATAGAAAAAGTTGATAAAATGAATATCGTCTGAGTGGACTTACAAGTGTTAACACTGATGCATGCATAAAAGGCCAAACTCCGTTTCATAGGTTACTTCTGGTCGTACGACATTCCTCGCTTTATGCCGTCAGTTGAGGCGCATACGCTATATCTCGTAATATAGGTGGGTTAGGGCAGCCTCAAGCTGTTTCTAAACACAAGAAACTTCGGGGTGGAGACAAGGTAATTTGGGTATGCATTCCATAGCTGGCACACGTGAAGTGATTAGAAGTGCCGTCGACATTCTGGCCGACTTTATTGCGAGGCTGATATGAAATGGTGGCCTAGTAAATTCGTATTGTTGCTTACTTGTCGGACGTGCCGGCAGACGTCGTTGGGGTTACTTTGGATCTGGTATGTCACAAAAATGCCGCCAAGTAGGCAACGGTACCAGCCGTCGTAGTATTTTAGGGTCCTAGGTCCAAGTTGATAAGTAAGAGTGAACAATCTTTAGACGTGCTTCGTGGCTACTCACTGCGAAGTTTCGAATGCTACAAGTTCTTGCTTGTTACGCTGCTGCCAGGCTTAGATTTGTAGTACACATGCGGCAGAAAATAGGTGTAAGGTAAGTGCGAACAGACAGAGGGTTCAAACCGCCCGAATACAATATGCATACCAACGTGTCGGTTTCTAGTAATTGACACGTAATTAAATTCTGCTGTCTAGCCTAGATCAGGTTGGACTGGTACCACAATATCGCGCTCCTAAATGACTGCTTTTCACACAAGGACTCTAAGCTAGTATGTCATATACGGCTGGTGAGGAATAAGAACAACCTAACACTTCCCCTACTTAAACTGTAGCTGTTTGTGGAATGAGCACCCATACACTATTTTCAGGTTTTCGCTGAAGTAGATCGTGATCTGCTGGGTCTTTGATCTTTCGCCAATTATTAACACCAGAAGCAACAACAAATCAGGCAATCAACCGAGTACGCTCGTAATTAAACACGAGAAACCGACACGTCCCAGAACTGATCACTGTAGAACATTACATCTGATATAAACAGGATCACGCAGCGCACTTCCAACTCTTACCCACAGTGGCCGATCCTGCCAGAGAGTCCTGATCGATCCATCTAAAGGATCTTTAAACCCATAACCTTGAAGACTGTAAAGCCAAATGCGGTGGTACAGTCGGTCGAATGGTTTGGAGAAGTCAAGTCCCTCTATGTTTATCTGCCGCTCCCGTCCAACTGCTTTTCGCAATAATAGTTTGGTAACGCATGTAAGGGGTTGGCAGAAACAGCGTTGCTTGGACTCCATGAAGTTGTGGTTTACTAGATTGTCTACTAAAGACTCAGCGATGTTTACCTCCATTACGTTTGGGAGTACAGGGAGGAGAATTACTGCGCCATAGTTGGAGGGTTCCGAACGATACCCGCTTTCGAAAGTGGGAGCGAGAAGACATGGTAGGTATAGTTTGCTTATCCAAGTGCGTTTGGACGGAATGCGACATTGGCCTCGCCAGCGTACTTGCTGTTAATTCCAGCGTACTCAAGTGATTATAATTGATTCTGGGTGAGCCATATGTGAGTAATGAGAGCCGTTTCTTTAACACCGCTCTGGCAGAAAATCGATGTTAGTGAGTGTTGGTTAGGGCTAGAGATGTGGAATGGAAACAGGGGCGTGATTCTTGTTGGAAGGTTGAGGCATACTGAATTCCAAGGGTGCTGGCTGCCTCCTCGGCATTTGTGCCATTCCGACTGCTGTGTTAAGTTGGGGGAATATAGGCTTTACTTTTTCAACAATGATAACATGATTGCATTGGAGCTTTAGATGGTTGGCAAATTTACAGGCTAAATGTTGTTGTTGTTGTCCTCATAGACAGGCATGTCGCGATGATTGCGCTGGGTCAAGTGATCGTTCCAGGATTCGTGACTAGGACGAGTTTTGTAAGTATGCCAAGCTGCATTGCTTATTGTGATGCGCTTGCGGTTTCTATTTCGAATGCAATGTGAGAGATTGGTGGAGGATTTCGTTTCTGCAGCAGTTGCGATCAGATTGCTGAAGCGTCTAACAAACTGAACACAGGCGCTCTCGAGCCACCTTTAAATAATTCCCAAGTGGTCGTCTCAACCAGGCCCTTCAGTATCGTGTAAGGTGCAATTGTAGGTGTTAGTTCTTTGTGTTTCTGCGGGTATTCCCCGTGACATACATAGTTTTAAATTGTACTGACGTGATCGCTCAAGCCTAGTGGGTTGTCTGTTATGTCCTGTCGATTAGTAGATCTTTATTAGTAAGTAAGGAGTTCAGTACCAGTGGTTGGTTTTCAGCTTTGCACCTAGAAGGTTAGGTAAAGTGGTCATAGTACGGGATACATGCGATGAGGTCTTGCAATTCGTTTTTTAGTTCGCTGGGGAAAGCCAAGGTTTTCAAGTCGTGCACGTTGGAATCACCAGAAACAACGACGTGGCTGTAATTTATGAGTAAGCATTTCGCCAGGGATAATATTAGGCTGGAATCCATCTCTGGAGTGGACGATGGGGAACAGGTTATGACTGGCCTGAAGCTGTTGACGTTGTGTCTTAAAGGCAAACGGCGCCATAGAGAATCACTGACCTTCGTCTAGGGGTTCATCCGTTGGTTTGCAGTGTAACTTGTAACCATAGTATAGTAGAACACATTTTTTTCTTGCTAGGGCAATCGTGTCGGAATAGGGACATGAACTAAAACGAGATTTGAGCATCCGTAACCCTTGAGTACAATCAAGTCCCGGTTATAAAGACGAGAAACTAAGCGGTTGTTGTCTGGCGCAGTTGAAGCTTGGCGCTTTTGCTGAGGAGGCGTTAAGTATTGGTTCACATGCAGTAATGTGTTTCTGTTCTCATCAACGAGCCGAAAGCGTTTTATGGTCGGAAGTTGGCCGCTTTTTGGTATTATCGGCGAGTCGCCTTAAGTTGGGTTCAAAGACAAAGCGATTATCCACTCTAACATCCCATTTGCGCAATGCATGGTGATTGGCTGTAGGAGTGCATAGAAAGTTAGTTACATCCGTCAGACCTGCTTAAGGTATGAATTTCGTGTAGGATCAACAATTGTTTACTTGCTGCCTTGGTGCATTAAGACGATTGACTGTTTTGATGGTCGCTTTAAACGTAGCACGGTTGGCATTCTGTTCCTAAGTGTATGTCAGAGTCACAGTATCGTTAGTGTCATTTACCTATTTTAAACCACAAAAGTATACTTCAGCTGCACTCTACATAGCGTCCTGATCTCGGCAGCTTTGATATAAACGTAGATCCAACAATATTCAAGAGCAGTATCTCACAAATATAGTGCCACCGTTCCTGGTCGTGTGCCTTTGCCTCGCATTCATTGTGCGCATGAGACTGGGGGACGCCGTGGACAAACACGTTCGTGGCTGTGATATTTAGCCGGAACTCTTCTAAACTCTGTCATTCTCGCTTGCGCTCGCCCCATGGAACGTCTGAAAGGACCCGGAGCAAACTGAATTCATTCTGGAGACAAGCAGTTCAAACCAAAGCTGCCTCTGCTTAATTGATAAATTTTGGCTGAGTAGCCGAACAATTATCTGGTGGTGACGGCTTTGTGGTTCAAGTTTACACTGTTCCGGCAAGTAGTTTATTTAGAGTGTCACTGGACGTGGAGGGCTTTCGCTTGGCAAGCCTTCTGTCCATGAATTGCCACAACTGTCGGTTTACTAACACTGTGACTCGGTGATTGTGACTCGCCATCAACTGAAGTCATCAGCTTATACGTCTAGGCAACTCATCAAATCCACTGATATTAAGCATCGTTTTAGCACTGGCGACACGATCAAAAGTACAGGAAAGCGTTCACAAATCACAGTAACCCGGCTACACGCACTTATATGCACACATACATATATTCATACATAAACTTAGGTGACAAACACACTGTTCCATTACACATTAACTGAGCAGATTTTATACCCTTATTGTGGCCATTACTCTGCAAGATTGCCTCACGTAGTAGCGAATAAACATTTTATTTATTAATTTATTTGTCAATAACAGTAGTCGCTCGACTTTGCTTTAATGCTTGGAATCCGGGTGGCTGGTGCTCCTCGTCTAGTTAGATGATTTGTCTGAATGCCGAGGAGGATAATTATGGGATTCCATTGGTTAAGTTTTGTCAACCTGTTTTTGCTTCACATAAATACCCGTTGACTCAGGAACTTGATACATAAACATATACATAAGGCAACCACATTTTTCTGATTGCCGTTCCTGGGATTATGGACCGTAGTATTTAGACCCAGATAATTACTATACATCCGGGAGGCGTTATATTTCACATTAGTTATAATATGGCAATATAAACAGCAGCGTCTGATTTTGGAGTGTATCTGTATGCAACAGCGGCCAAACTGTCATTGCCGTTTTCATGTTCCCTGGGTTTCGGCGAAGTCTGGTGGGATGAAGTGGTTTTGTGAGAATTTGCTATGATCGGGTTGATAGTGAAGTATTCGGAAAGGTTTGGGGCATTTGTATTATTGCTAGAGTTTGTAGGTACAAAATTATTTGTGTAGCATTCGGCGTTGTTGAGTTGGCTTGCAGTGGAGTTCTTTGGAGTGGCCTGTGTCAGAATTTGTATTACTCTTGTTACTACCAAAGCTATGTTGGTGCCAATCATCTCTACCACATCTGCAAGTCTTTACCAATTCTGATACAGGGCATTTACGGTTTTAGCTAGTGGGACAGTAATACACTTCATACAGAAACAAAAGGAAGCAAGCCTGCTGCTGATCAGCCTGCTGCTGATCAGCCTGCACTCGCTTGGTGTGCTTTTCCAGCATTTCGCATGAAAAAATTCGAGCAATTAATTCAGGAAAGCCATATTTGGATTACCTTATTGCACGTTCCAAAGGCGCCTTTAGGCACCGCGGCTGGGTTAATGGCACTCATCATGGCAAGTGAACGGAATGGTTAGTCCCTCCATCACCAAGAATTGATTGATCTTACGTCAAGGTCAATCAGCTGATACAGATGGCTCTCTGAATTACTCTGTTTATCTTGCGGACGCAAACGGATAGCGGGATTCAACCGTGGGTACATAAGAACGCGAATACGCGGCATGTTTAAATGGGTTTACTTTGCAAGAAGATGCAGGCGGAGTGTTGGCAAGCTTCCCTAATTGTCACGGACGCGATGTTTAGTAGGTGAATGACGATGTCATGTTATGTTGCTGACTGTAGGGATGGTTATGGGGTTGTTTAAGAGTCCTCAAATGTTTCCACCAAATGAGACAAAAATATTTCCTAGAAAGTCCGGACTTGATGTGATTTCACAAGCAGAACTCGATAAATAATGTGTTAAACTTAAGAAATTGAGTAACAGTATGATCCACATAAGTTAGATCCAAGAGATGGAAAGTACTGCGTAGCGTTAGCCTTAATATTTTAAGAAAACACACGCACAAGAATGTGTGTGGCGAGGAAGGCGAGAACCGAGATAAAGTGAAGTAGTACAGCAGGTCACACACAGGTTGACAGTTAATCGCCTCAATTAGGACTGACGGATGAATGTATGCATGGACTAAAAATATTGCATTTTATGTTTATCGATACATTTAGTTTGGGCAAAGTTAAAAGTGTAGTACTGTAGACGTCCAACATGTAGCAAATCTAACACAAATACCTTCGAAGCGAAAACCGAAAACCAAAGAACTGATGCCTTTTCATTCTAAATATCTAAAGGTCAAATGGTTTACAGCATTAGGCCGAACATTTTGAGAAGCAGGTTAATAACTCAGGATTGTCAGTATAACCATCTGTCAACGAGCGCCCTACTCCCTGGGCTGTCCACCTATATCTACCCTTATACAGAGAAATCAGAAGGCTGAAATTGAACAAGGAGACTTTACAGGATAGACAGCTTAAAATTTTATGACCTGTTTTCTTAGACGATTTAACTAAGTTGTTAGTGAAACTAAGGGACTAGGAAAATATCTCAACAGACCAGAGGTGAACCCTAGTAGTTCCAATTTTCAAGGGAGGTTATTGATACGAATGCGGCACAAACAGAGCGATCGGTCTGATCTATATGGCCTCTAAGTTAATTTACATCTCTCGTCCGCTTTAGACTGAATGGTACTCGTGAATGCCAGATACGCAAGGATCAAATATTGACTAGGTCTTCTCATTTGATCAATTGTTGGAGCAACGCCTTGTTGATGGTCGATCTACTGCACTATTGTTCCTATACATAACAAAAAACTTTGATTTTATTAAACGACGTCCGCTTTTTGACTGCCTAAGCAGGAATGGAGCGCCCAAGACATGTGTAAATATTACCCGAGCGTTAAACGCTAGTGGCTTTAGCAAAATGTTGGATTACGGAAAGCTTTTGCTGCCTTTTACTCTCTCCAGCGGTTTGAGCCAACGATGTACGCTGTCACCCTTCTTATTTAACGTCGCCATTGATGATGTTTTGGAAACAGCATTCGTCGGATTTCACTTCGATATAGAGCTGCTTCCTGGTAAATAACTTATTGACTTTATTACGCAGAACGCATTGCGCTCATTGTTACAGCTCCTGAACGTGCCATGGTGCACTTGATAAATCGGCTGTGGCTTTCATTTAAATTCAAGCCTCTTTAACCTTAAAAGAGCCCCACTCCTACACTAATTCTTATGGGTGCTAATTTAGAAGTCCTCGAAAATTCCTCTATCTCGGCTTCTATGTAACGCCAGCAAAACGAAGGATGAGATCACAAACCTTATAGTAATTTGTCGGTGCCATTTTGTTATTCTCCGCCATCTGTTGCGCCGGCGTGAAACTATTCCATCTCTGAAAGCCAGAGTATACAATATAGGCGTCCATTCAACCCTCATATACGATGCGAAACCTCGACCATCAAGAGGACAGACATAAACAAGTGAGTTAAATTCCAGCATCGATGCTTTCGTAGCTCAGCTCAGTTTTGGTAGGAGCAATACATGAGCAGTGATGGAATTCGGCTCCGCGTCACTGGTGCAAAAAAGTGCGCTCAGCACCGTTCTAGCAAGCACCAGGCTCCGATAGCTCTGCTAGTTGTTGCGCACGCCAGCACATCAGTTTCCGCGATCTGCCTTATTTGCGCGCCCAGAGGTGCGCATTGAAGAAGAGAAGGGGATGATAAGCGATTATCTGTTCTAGCAAAAGATGTCCCTCACTGCAAAGTTGGTGTCTGTTGATGTATTCTGACTGCTGGCTTGAAGGTGAAGGAGAATGAACACGTTTGGCTGGATACACTAGTCAAAATGTCAAAATGTAAACTTCAGTGCTTTTTTGTCAGTCGCTGTCAGTCCCCTTCCTTTTTCCTTCCTACTTTAAAAACGATAACCATTATGGTGTTATCATTAATTTAATAATTGCATAGCTTTGAAGTCTATATTACTTGACGCCTTACCAATTCCTACTGCTACACATAAGCTGAGGTGTGTTTTTCTCTCGGTTAACATGTACTGATGATGTTGCATTACACCAGAACTTTAACTATTCCAGGAACTGGGGGAAATGTTTAGCATTTTGCTCCTTTTATGTCAGAGGTACAACGTGTATACATTTGTTTCCATACCAACGGATAAGTTAAAGTATTAGAGCGGAAACTTATGCTTGGTGGCTCCAGTGTCCACGAATAATGCCTTTAGAATCAAGATAATTAGCAGCGTGAACAACGAGCAAAAATAGGGGGATGAATGGAATCTTAAGGCAAAGAAAAAGAAATCACGCAGGAGGCGAATTAAGCTAGTTTAAAGGAAAACCGAACAGTCAAAATTAAGGTACCGAAAGCGAAAGCGTCACTTGCTGCGCGACTTTGCCATACCTGATAGGGTCTCCAGCTGCTATTCCAGACCATCCTTTAGCCCTTATCTATGAAAATAGTATACATTATCCAGATCCAGACTTTCAGTTCACTTCATCAACTTTTTGCAGGTTATCGACCGGCCACCTCGGGGTTTCGCAAAAGTTGTTACTGCAAGAAAATGTAATGCAGGTCTAGGATATAGGTCAGTGAATATACGAAGGACAGGACCTAACAAACGGTATCTGTATAAAATTTACCAACACGTAAACCAGACAACGGAACACTTCTTATCGAAAACCAACCGGAAAACTTCAGCATCGCTCATTTGCTGTTCTCATCGAATATTAGCGATTCCCCGTAAGCAACAATGTTTACACATTGTGAACTGTTTAAATATATCGCTGCAAATGGGCAGGTCCCTGATTCCTAAGCATTGTCACCATTATCCAAGCCTTGTACTAACTAGCTCTTACAGACAGACTTATATACTGTTGCCTCCAAAGATGTTTGCTCGTACACAAACTTATTTCCTCAGTGATGTGACAAGCAGAAATGACAAGGCTATTAAAGTAGGTAGACAGATCGACCATACCATTGGCTATTTGATGATAGCGAGAACAAGTGTACCGATCCACTTATGCCGCAGTTGCACGCAATTAAACATACAAAGCAGATGAAGTGGTATGTGGCGATGAGCAACATTCTGTTCGATAGTGCTCGCATGGCAGCTACATCAAACCCGAGTCGAGCAATGTAATCCTTATACTTAAGGTTTTCAATAGGTCATCTGAAATACCTTCTATTATAGAAAGGTCCAAAAGAGCATGAGCATTTTGCTCACAGTGTTAAAGTGTAAATTATACTTACGACTAACCTGGTGAACACTGGAAAACTCAGATAACAGCTTCTCATAGATATACACCCTGTACTGCATGTCCCAGTAGATATACATCAGAACGTAAAACCGTTCACTGGCCCATTAGTTAGATAGCACCACATGTTGGCTC
The DNA here is from genome assembly GCA_944474145.2 of Dicrocoelium dendriticum. NCBI lineage: Eukaryota > Metazoa > Platyhelminthes > Trematoda > Plagiorchiida > Dicrocoeliidae > Dicrocoelium > Dicrocoelium dendriticum. The sequence goes on along the minus strand of OX104059.1, from coordinate 63,849,081 downwards.
GAACAACAGCTTCCAAGTTCGCTGTCCATTTAGTGAAATCTATAATAGACGGCAGACTGTAATTGGCCTCTATTCAAATAACCGACGAACGTTAAATGTGTGGCAGAAGCAGCTGCGATTTTGAAAGGAAGCCAGCCGAATATTTAATGATTCCATTATCTCGATGACGTTATCAATGAAACTGTGATGACCATAGGATCTTTGGGGTAATGATGGTAATGCAGGTGTCTCGACTGCTTTCACACGAATTGCACCTACAGTTTGTGAAGCAAGGAAAGACAATTCATAGTCCCCAATCCGAGGTATGTTCTTCAGTGTGCCTAAACATGTTGCATAGCGTATTAAGCCCATTTAATCAATGCGCCTCCATTCTTCGAAAAATTGTAGATTGTTTATCGGATCCAAGTACATGTTTATTTAAATATAGCCAGTTCAAGTCTAAACTCTTACTAATTGGTTTTGAGGCTGATGTCTTACGTGAGCTAAGGCAACTCAGCAGATAATAGTGTCGAAACAGACATACTGCAATGCTCGTCAAAATGTCCGCCAAATAGAATAGTCGAGGCGGCTGGGCCTTGGTTATCAGTCGCACTTTCAGCTCTATTTACTCACTAGCGGAGAGCATTACGAAAACATGTTGCCTATGACCTGGAATAGAAATCAGCTTTTTAGAATAACGCTATATTTCCTCCATTTACGGGCCACGTCCACGCACCTACATCCACGGTCAATTTGTGATTTCCTCTGTTCTAGCTGACACAATGAAAATCAATACTGACTGGAATATGGTCATTTGCTTCAGTCAGTCTGATTGCATTCAGTAGGGTCACAAAAGATACAAGCACAGCAGGCTTGATAATGAAAAAATGACTAGCCCTAGTCAGATATTTTAAAAAATGAGTAAATAAAATACGTGCCATACAAAAGGAAGTTGGGAAAGCAAAAAAGCAATGCAGTTATTGTCAGCCTATTTGATTAGGCTTTCTGTTTTGCCACGCTTAGCTTTTTTGAGTAATGTTAGCCCATTAATTTGACATATTTGATTAGCCTTGCTTAATCTTAGCAGTAAACAGCCTGAAGACTGCAATAGAGAAGATCTGGACAAGGGAAATAGATTGAATTAAACAGACTAATAATGTCATTGAACCACTAAGAAATCAGAGGACTATACGTTGTTGGAAACACTACGACTCACCAATGGTTCACGCACTGTTCACTGGTAAATTCAGTAAATTAATGGGTCATCTAACTATTTTTACTTATATAGCACCCAACGGTCGGCAGCGGCAGTCAATTTTCTCCTTGTTACTGAATTTTAAATGAGTTTGTACACATAAACTCGACTGTTGATCGTGTACCTATTATTACCTCAAAATAGCCTTTATATTCTTTTACGCTGTTAATTCTATGATGACAAAACACTTGCATACCAGATCACGATCCTATATATATATGGATATATGTATATATATATATATATGCTAGAATCCAGCAAAGCTTGTCTACAGTTTCCGCATTGGTTCAGCTGTTTTTATGTTTCAGTGTAATGCATATTGGAAGTATGTCAAATATGCTCGTAACCATGATATCCCATTCGTCGCCTTTATTAAATTAATACCGCAATGAATGTGTTTAGTGATTGGTTTTCACATTAAAGGAAATCACAGCGAAACGGATGTGGGTGTCTTGGTAATTTAATGGTGCACTTAGGCGGAAAAATTTGTCTATGAATGTTTCGACCATACGATCCAGTCTGCTGAGGGGAAATGAGTGATTTGGTAGGCCGGCGTTCAATTGGTTTTTCTAACATATTCTTTACCAATGCACAGCAGCTTTTCTGCTGCAAAGAAAGAAAAAAGCTTTTTTAGAATTTGGGCGCAAATAATTATAATCTGATTTCTTTATTCTCGGTAAGCTAACGTTTGCTTGAAAATCGACCATAATTGACAATTTTTACAAATGTTGTATAATTTTCTATGTCATGTAGTGCAACAGCCTTTCCTTTCAAAGAATCTAACAGTATTTCCTCCGTCATTTGCACAGGAGTAATTCATATATGATGTTAGTTAATCTCTGTACTTTACTGATATTTAAAACTTTGAGCACAACGTTTTGCAACCACGAAAATGTTTACACTGATTTTCTTTGACGGGACGTACCTTAAATACATACTTGATGCACAATATATCTTCTGCAAAAGCATTTGATTATGCATGACATGTGCACTTTGGAAAAATCATTTTCTGCATTAACCTGTCAAAAATATGCGATAACAGCTCTTACGTTGATATACTTTCTTAACAGTAGCGAACCCACTGTGTCATGGGTGACCAAACATAAAAGTCGCTGTAAAGGCAGGCGTAAAGTCTTAGCGGTGCCCTTTTCTTACTCTAAACCCCCAGTGTGGCTTTAGAGGAACGTAAGAACGTTAGATCTAACATTATTGAACAAAGGAATACCATGTTGTTCCTCTACGAAATTGGTCACCTATCATCAAGTACCACAGCTGCGAGGAGTCAGTTACCACAGCCGTTTCTAAAATATTTCCATGATAAGTTTAACACTACGTTTTATTTAACTTGTCAATAATAAATATTTCTAATTAGGCGGTGAAATGTTATTTATATTTTGCGTAGTTTCGATAATATTCTGTTACAAATATGCGTAAGTCACCGGTTAACCACCTTGACAAAATGGTTGTGAAGCGTTTGCTCATTCATAAGCGCAATACGCAACCCTTGAACGCAAAAGCCATCCTCCGGCGCGCATTTATTTAATTCTAATTGCCCTTAGTTTTCGCTAATAAACTAAATTAATTTTTGTTTATAATGGTTGGCAAAAGTTATTTAAAAATAATATTGACTGTTAAGTTAAACTTATTTTCATCGATGTTGCTGCCAAATGCTTTCTTTCCAAGTAATATTATAATTTTAAACTGCACCAAATTTTGCTCGTAATTCTTAATGAAGTGCTTTTGTACGAATTTTTATTCACTGGAAAGCCTAACTAATTAAAAGTTAGAGTTGTTACTGGAGAGGTCCTTCCTTTGAATAATTATGTTCCATTTTGCATATACTATATATAATAGTTTGTACATACGTTTCACAAAAGTCATTTTAGAGAAGATGCGTATGATATTAATGTGCAGCAGGATATAAACATTTTGGACTACATCGATTCAAACGAGAGAGATTTAGACGCTGCTTCCACAGATAAGGAAGACGTAGTTTTGGAAGCTGGAGATGATTTTCAGGAGGTAGTTTCAGAACATTCGTCCTGGGAGGATAACACGTCTGCGCCATCTGCTCCAAACGCTTTAAGCAGGTCAGCGCTGATTTGAAGAAAATAAAACGTTGGCCCTTCTGATTTCTCATTTAGGAGGAAACATTAAAGGCTGTAGGAAAATTAGGAAGTTCAATCTTCTCCCTGGTTATTCCGTGGGAGTCTTATGGATAGCATGATTACTTTCTTGTTTGTATAACTACCCTATACAGAATACAGAAAATTGACAAAGCTAAATATAAAAATAAATGCAAGCAAACAGTTCATTTGAGAATTCTTCAGGATCCGTCTTGTGAAAATGGCTGGTACAAGATGCTAGGAGTAAACAGACACTTCGTATGGACCTGTAGCGAATATAATGACACGGTAACGTTTCCAGACGCTGTTGTCAGCAATTCACTTGGTTGACAATAATCAGGTTACCGAAAATTTAATGGCTAACAAGTTATGTAAAATCAGTCCATGGTTGGTGACTTTAAGGAAACAGAAGCTTTACACTGTGGTGACACAAATCTGTCACACTTATTTCAAACCATGTAGGAATTAAACCATTTCATACCGTAAGTCCATGTGACAATTCAAAAACAACATGTGCAGGTTAATCGCCTAGCATTGACCAAGCATTATAATGAGACAATGGGTTGTGAGGCGCTTTGTGTTTTTATTTGCCAAAATACACCCAGAGGATTAAATCCAGGAGAAAGCATATTGTCATTTTTTCATACCGTTAGATTGACCGTTGTAAATGATTGGTTGTCATATCGTCGAACGTGCATCATTTTGGGGATGAAGAAAAAGAGTTTGTTAAATCAGCCCCGTTTTAAATTAGGATTTTAAACATCTAATTACAACTGGTGATATTAAGCGTAGGCCACCAAGCATAGGAAAAAGCCCTCACCGAGGAGAAGGACACTTACAAATTCTTCTTGATGTAGCCTGGAGGATGGAGGGTTTTCACCACTTTCCTATTAAAAGTAAATTCGTGCATACTGCAAACGATATCACCGAAAGATTAACACTGTGCAAATGTGAAGTCCACTTGTGCTTCACCGAGAAAAACTGTTTCAGGGCATTTCACATCAAAAAATGTATTTGCAGATGATTAACCTATGAACTATATTCACGCTTTCCAGACAAGTCTTAAGTATATATGGCTGATAAATATACATAGTTTTATATATATTTTTATTATATTTCTTTTGTTATCTAGTGACAAGAATGGAACTAGAAAACATTTTAACCACTAGAAAGATCTGTGAATGGAAAGACAGAAAAATACATGGTAAGACAGATACTTTACATTTTTATTAACATGATGACCCAATGGTTCATGAGTGGAAAGTTTTAGTAAAGTAAATCAAGGTCACTTATTTAAACAAGTTATGCTTGGAATGAAATTCTGGCTTAATACATAACTTACCACTAAATTCCAAATTGTTTCCCACTTGGAAAATGGCCTGGGAATTTTTAGGGTTAAGGCAGTCACCTTTTATATTCTAAAAATTTTTAGCTACCATGGGCTTTTCCCATTGCTCTTGATAACTTTCTTTTATTGATTTTATTTAATATGCCCGTTTAACTCTCCCACTGCCTTAATCATCTGCGAAATAAAACCCATTCGATTTCGCAACTGGAATCTGTTCATGGATCAAAATGGGTCGAATGGCTGTTGAAATACTGGAATAAAAAACAAATGCCATTTGCTTCTCAATAACGTTTATTAGCCGCGGAAATATAGTGATCTATAAGGTGCTTCGCGGGTTCGTACCAAAATATGTGAAATTCAAATGGCAAGCCTCTGCGTTTTCTATTTGTCCAGGTACGAATCATTCATCATATTAATGGCGAAAGACGCGAAGTGCACATTTTTGCCGTGGTCAACAAGTGGTATTTAAAATATGATTTATATTCACCATATAAATGGGGAGACGTTTCTCGTTTGACGAATAGTATATAAAGACTCCATATATTAAAAAATACATAATGTTCATTTGCACATTTAAGTAGACCTGAACAATTCATAGTTATAGGTGAAGTAGCAAAATGCAAGAGAATGTTACTTGTAGAAAAATGGGTCTCAGGTTAAAACTCAACAAAACACACCATGTGTAATCAGTTTAAATATATGTGGAAGCCGATATCAAACAGGTTAGCTGTCCTATGTGTTGGTATAAAATAAATAGTCGCGTTGAGTCTGCTGCTTTGCTAATCTTCTCTTGCATAAACTGTAAGTAGATGAAAATAGATTACCTATATTAACCATTAGTTTGCTTAGTGAATATATTTTGCGTTTATACTTGATAATCACGTGGCATCTGTCTATAATGCACTAATATATCCTGTGTAAAACTGCATCATATAATATAAGTCAGCTCGCAATTTATTGAGTCGAACCCTATGTGAGTTAAATTGTTGTTTAGTTGGTTACGGAATCCATTATTGTCTTGCATCGTATAAGCCGATTTTATAATCGTTCAGCGTAGCTTTATAAAAAATACATTCTCGTCTGAATTAAACTCCATATACTTAAGCGTCAATTTTTGTAGAATACAAAAGCTGTTGTTTGCTATACAATAAAGCAATGCACAAAGTACTGTGAAACTCCTTTTCACAGCTTAAATCTAGGTTAGAAGAGCATTTGCTGAAATTGTTTGAAACCCTTGTGATGGGTTTTCTGAAGTCCCTGGCATCCCTTATTGTCATATGCATGATTCACCATCTCGTCTGGCTGCATCTAGGATCCCAAGAATGTTTCTATAGTTTTGGGATCATTGTCAAACTTTTCGAGGGAACATACTTCACTGTCAAATACAATTAAGCATATCCACATTGTTGACGTGCGGAAACGGAAAATGGCAAACATACCGGCGTGCGGAACTCTACAAAGCTCAGGAAAATACCAGACGTCACCTGGTTGACTGAACCCAATGAGGAAAGTCGGCAATGGAACTCTGAAGTATCAGCATCGTGGGCTTTTATGACTTTAACTGAAGAATGTGCAGTGTGTTAAAAAATGGGACTAATATAATTCTGTACAATTGCTCGTTTATTGAATGGGTATTCATGGACATAGGCTTACTGCGTCTTTAATGCGTCTTTAATATTTTGTTGCAACTGTGTGTAACGGAGTCTATTTCAGTTAGCCAAAGAACAATATTTCAAAATCAATTTTTGCTATTTTTAATACCTACATAACAAAAGTGTTGTTATGAGTATAAACATGTTAATTTGATTCATTACGCAGTGGTCTCCTACCTAATAATTTGGTTTAGCACTATATGTAGTGGAGTATATTATTACTTCGGCACCAGACACAACTATATTCCCAACAAATAATTATGCACGCACAACGTTGATGCCAGCAGTTTAATGATCATACTTCCATCGCTCTGAAAAACTTGTTGCGTGGATACTATGGAAGCCGTGGTATTTATATACTTACTAACTTAATAATTTTGGTGTTTGGAGGATTTCAACTAAATTAGTTAACGCAGATAGTGAGTACTGAAGAAAAATGCTTAAGTAGTAAGTTTGCACAGTGAAGTAATTTAATCCAGCCAATAAGATTTACCAACATTCTAATCATTAGATTGGTCACAATAAAAGGTTCATAGAAAAATAAAACCCAGTGCATACAGTGGCATTTGTTTAGACAAGAAATGCAGGTAGGTTGGAGCCATTTTTCTTGACTATTCAAATGGGTTTTAAGAGTCTTGATCCATCACTGCTGTTAAACCTAATTTCTTTGAACGGATTCCTCCGAGGTATTTCTAAATTGTTGCGTGACTATTTCACTGTTAATATACATGCTAATCAGTTAAACGACAAACACATCTCTATGATCCGCGTCGACTGCGGTGTTTTGCAGAGTGCGATCTCTCACCCATTTCAATCCATTTAAATGTCAAAATTCCCCTCATATCATCAACATTAATATAATGTAAATAGGCTGAAGGTGTTTTCTCGTGGTGCAAATCTCATACCACTAAAACATCAACGCTTCAATGCTATGTAGACGAAATTTTACTTGGTCCAAAACTAGGTCCCTTATATTTTATGTTTTAAAATGTAATGCTGTAACATTTTTACTTTTCCATCCTGATATTATGCGACTTATATTAGATTCCACTTCTCTATTAACTTGAGGACAAAACCATTCCTATGCACCCAGTGTCAAAGAAATCGGTGTATATTTCTCGTAAAAGCTCTCAAGGTCTCCGTTGGATTTGGAGACCTTTCACAAGAATAGAAGTTATCATATTTTTCATTGTGAATTAAAAAGATACCGTGCCACGAATTTTAATTTTATGAATTGTAACTGCATGTTTACTACCCCACAAGTTGTGCTGTTCCCCAGAAATCTTCCAAGGACTGCTATAGAATTACCATGTTTAGATTGTGCGATCAAGTAAACATATTTCCATCTGTGGGGAACAACGAACAATGAGTTATCACGGGTAAAATAGCACGTCCTTGATAAGTTCCGTAGGATGGTTAGAGTAAAATTTATAATTTGAAAGATCATCGAATAAGTATATTGTCATTTCAAGGGTCCACCGAGTTAAATGCACTACTGCATAACGTTAGTTTGAAATGGGAATGGAATGTGCAAACGCAAAATATTATAGAGAGTTGCCATAATTCAGTAGTGTGTGCGAAATAAAAAAAAGAAAACGACAAAGCTTACTCGTTTGTTACTTCATTTGACCCATGTAGTAGGTTAATCCAGTTGCAACATCTAAGATAATCGCATGGACACTTATGCATGTATCCACACCGACAAGTTGCGGAGAGGGCCATTAATCACATGGTTAGGTTCACGTTGTTTCGTCTTCCAAGTGGAACGGGGGCTAGAATTCAAAGGGGATGCTTCGTAGGCGGCTGTTAAACCACCTAGTAATAGTCGGAGCAGGATAAACGGTATGCTTGTGTCACCTCTCGTGGCTAGCTGGGCGGTACTGTCACAGCTGCTGATGGAGGACTGAGTCCGAGTCGACTAGATGGAGTGCATGAAAACGAACAACGGGTTGTTACTCCAACGAATTAGAAGACGAAAATAGGAAGGTTAAGAGAAGAGGAAATGACGCTCATAATATAGGTTACTCTAGAGGAAACTTACCTGTTGACTTGCTACTTTGACACTGACGCTCTACAGTAAGAACATCTGAACTGGAATTCGAATTTCGCGGGTATATATTCTGAGTCACTTGGTTAAAAGGAGTAACAATTATCAATCACTGACTATTTTATGTAAATTATCACATAGTAACACTTTTTGGTAGGTGTGTGCATTCTTTAATTTGTCATACGATAGTCGTCCTAATCGGTGGCGCAATAGTATTGGTGCTTTTTATAACTCTCGTTTAGCTTGTCTTAACTGTGTCAATAACCTTGCGTTGCGTCTGCACGCAGGGAAGATGGACGTGTGTCAGGCCTTCGGTAGTAGTTGATAAACCCGGATGCAATGATGATGCATGTGCTATAGCTAACCCCTAGGAAAAATTGCGCCAAGCTTGGGATAGATGATTTTGGCAGTTAAGTTGTCCAACTGTTTGCGAATTCAAGTTGTTGCTGTGTATAGTTCTGCGTTATTAAATGCAATCTTACTTCGCTTACCCCTTTCTAAATTGGAGGCTAAGTTTAGACGTCTACACCAGTTCTGCTCTAAGGATAGGCAAAAGTCTGTTCTACAAATCATAGTTTGCTCCACAATCGCTGCGTTAGTCCAGCTATGCATCTTGCGAGTCGGAAAACCAGGAACTCGGTGTAGAACCTAATAGGACCAGCCATGAATTGTTGTTCTTAAGCTAGCGATGCTTGGGCACTATTATTACCTACATGACTGCTTAAATTCAGTTTGCTATAATTTGAATATGTCTGACTCTCAACTCATTGGTTGTGTGGGACGCAGTATTCGCTGAGTTTTGTCCTACCCTTACCGCTTACCTTTCTGATACAAAGACACATGCAGGATGCAACTCTTAGTAAAGTTATTACAGTTTATACCAAATCTAATAAGCATAAAATGAATAATGAACAATGATTTATCGAAGGTAAAAATGCATGTGGTTGACAAGTTCCGTACGATGGTTAAAGTAAAATTAAAATTTGTGGGATCTCCTATTAAATAATTCGTTATTTCAAGCGTCCACCGAGTTAAATGCACTACTGCATAACCATAGTTTGAAAAGGCAATGGGATGTGTACACGTAAAATAGTATAGAGAGCTACTCTATTTCAGTAAGTGCGTGCCAAATAAAAAAGGAAACGACAACGCTTACTCGTTTGTTTCTTCATTTGACAGATTTGGTGTGTGTGAATCCAGTTTAGCTATATCTAAGCTAAGCACCTAGACACTTAATGAATAAATAAACAAATTCTTTATTCTCGTGCAATGCGAGACACGCCTATGTATACATGATCATGTTATACGCACAACTAAATATCTTAGACGGCATAAAATATGGTGCTAGTTAGCTATGTACTTTGGAGCTGTGAGTTAATATATGTGTGCAGGCATTCCTGTGTCTGTCTTTTAAACGAGTTTGAATATTTCACACTGCAATGGCCATTGATCACGTGGATAGTGCATGTATCCTCCCTGGCAAGTTGCGGAGAGGGCGGTTAAGCACATCGTTAGGTTTGCTTTGTTTCGTCATCCAAGTGGAACGGACTATATAAAGCAACGAAGGTTTGAAAGCGTTTCATCAAGGCTTTTTTCGGAAAGCGATAATGTATGGGCAAGGATAGCGTAAATCTGAAGGGTATTCCAGGCACGTGAAACACGGAGGGAGAAGGCGTTTCGTCGACAATCTTGTCGACTCTAGTGCTAAGCCATTTTGAGCTGATGGCTTCTTAGGTTAGTATTTTAGCTCAGCTGCAACAGATTGCAACGTTAATTAGTTATGTTCGTCATTATTACCTAAACCATGATTAGGTCTCGCTGCTGTCGGTATACACTAATGTACCAGCTCATGGACTAGTCTGTGTTAGTAGGAAACAATCATGTAACGAGTTTCGTCGCTCTGCATTGTTAAGCTCCAAGTGCGTCGAGGTCGTGCTTGCGCCAGGAAGCCTGGCCTGGATCACATATTCCAGTGGAGGCCTCACGGTGTGAAGTATTGAAACACGGCTGACAAGCGTTGGAGACCGTGTTGCACCACTTAATGCCACGCCTTCATTGTGTAAGGGAAAAGAAAGCAAGAAATGTTGCACGAATTATCGTAGTATCAACTTGCTGAGTTGCGTGGGCAAGGTGATTGCCCGAATCCTGCTCAACCGCCTTGTCAGTCAGGTTGTGAAACTAAACGTGGCGAAAGAGCAGTGTGGGTTCCGTTCAGGTCATAGCGTTATAGCTATGAGATTTACGGATTGTCAGTTAAAGGAGAAGTGTAGGCGATGACACCAGCCATTGTACTCGCTTTTTTTGATTTCACCAAGACAGTTGATGCGGTGAACCGCGAGGCATGGTGGCTGGTGTTGGGTAAGTTTGGTTACCCTCGTAAGTGTAATTGAATGACTTACAGTGGTATGCGGTTGAGGGTGAAGCTGAATGGAGAGATTTCGAATGACTTTGCAGTTGTCTCTGTTGTGAAGCAATGTTGTGTCTTAGCTCCTACGCAGTTCAATAGATACCTTCATGCAATGATGTCTTGTGATTTTGACGCCGCTTGTGCTTACGTTGTTAGTGTAGAGCACCGTATTGATCGTCGTTTGGGTGTGAGAACCCTAGTCTGTGAGACAACTATCCGGATGTTGCTGTTTACTGACGAATGTGCGCTCTTTGCACACGGCGCGGATGAGTTGCAGCACAAGCCTAGTTCTCTGGCTTTGCCAGCGGCCATCTTCGGGCTCAGCATCAACAGAAACAAAGCGATCTGTATCTTTCAGCCTTCACCGGAGGCGCAATCTTCAATTTTGCCGCGAATCAGCATTGGTGCTGAAGTATTAGAAAGCACCTCCCGTTTCTGCTACCTTGGGTGTGTGATGTCGGCTGACCAGCAGCCACACATTGAGCTGCGTAGCCGCGTCTCTAAGGCAGCGGCGGCATTCGAAAATCTAGAGTACCGAGCGTGGAACAATCATTAGCTTACCATTGGCACGAAGCTGATGGTGTAAAAATTCATGGTGCTGTCGATTCATCCACACGGCAGTGAAACGTGGACGATGCAACGGCGGTCCCATCAAGTGTGCTTGTGACGAATTCTGTGCATTAGATTTGCGGACACGAAAGTGTTGCGCCGAAGTGGAATGTATGCACTGGACAGCATGCTTATGCTGAGAAACCTGGGGTGTCTCAATCATGTGAGCCTTATGAATTCCATGCGTATACCGAAACAACTAGTATATGGTTAGCTGAGTATTTGGAAGCGGCATACAGAATATTCGATGGTTCGTTACCAGAACATAAAAAAGTCGGCCTCTCATGTTCTCACCTTGACTGCAGATCATGTGAATCGAAGGCGGTTGATCGGCGTGCATGGCGATATCTGATCACAAAGGCATTTGCCGAGGTGCGAGAGATAAACCTCATACATGCGGAGAAGAAGCGACGAAGGCGGAAGCGGCAAGTGCCGATTGGTTGTCCTCCATCGACATCGAGCGCAAAGTGGTATATCATTTGCAGTCGCGAGTGCCTGAGTCAGGCGGGCCTAGAAAGCCATGATCGACGCCACTCGGGACCACCACCGAAGGGACGACGGGTCCTGCAGAGAACGTAGACAGAACCGGCGCAGGGTTTGAAGGTACACTGCATTCGATTTACTAACCGCGTGCTTACATGCTGAGTCTATTTATTTCAAGTGGTGGGTTTAACACTTCGTCCTAATGCTTTTCTTTCTCATACTAATGTCTATTTGAACTATCTTCTATAAACATGTACATGTCGCTCAAGTTAATTGTACTTAGATTGGCATTTTCTTAAATACATTTTCTTATGTCTTGAACATATCGCGGATTCGTTCACAACTAATTTATTTTATTTGCGCATTTACGGAAGCATTAAATCACTATATCAGCATGCATTAATGCATTTGTTTTATTTTATCTTTTCGTCCCAATTTGTTTGCCGTTGCTTGATATTCCTGATGTGGCTGCGCTTGATGTACACGTTGACAAGGTGTCTATCTGTCTATTACCCACACCTCGTCCATACTGGCTCCAGGAGACAGTTGGTCGTTGCTGGAGGGGACAGGGTGCACGGTCCTTTTGGCCGTGCTAGGCTCGAAGAGCGGTTCCATGTACACATTGTGGAGTGGACTACGATCAAGCTACCGCCTTGTGTGCTATTGATTCCCCAAATACAGCGTGCTTATGTTTGCCTATGAAGAAGTGTGGGCCAGCTCCGGTTATGAAACGTGGCTCCCATCCACATACCTCCTGGTCTTTTTACTTCGGGTTTACACTGGACATGGTGTGTGTGGATGGAGCTGTGGGTGGTGCAGCACAAGCCACGCATGTCCCTTCTGTAGGCGCTTGCGTCCTGTGGCTAGCCACAATGACAGGCAAATCTGAAACCCGATGCCGTCAAAAAATGTACGCTTTCGGTTGTGCCTCTGCACGCTTAAATGGTTGATGGCGTCAGCAATATGGGTGTGGAAGAGTGAAATCTATGGTTTGGTATGGATTATCCGGATTTCGCATGGGCAGTGAATTTAATTATACAAGTCCCGACCGCTAAGTCACAGAGTGGCTAAGCGGACATTGGTGTCATCAGCGGTGGATCACTATGCTCCTATTTGTACCCTACCTCAGGCCATCTATAACTGATGAGTAAAGCCAGGAATATACCGGGGGTTGTCAGTGTTGGGATGAGGGACACCAACATATTTTCATTACACATACGGTCCATGTAATCGAACTAACAGACTTCCGTCTCAATTGAACCGACTTCTCAATAGAGGTTGTTTGTTGCAACCCAGCGACACAACGGGTTCTCTAAGTTCAAGTTGAAATTTGTATCCGCTGTTCTAAGATTTGCTTACAGATCTCCGTAGCATAATGTTTATTGGCGTCCGTCGTGAACCGCTGGGCTCTGATACCCTATCCAGCTCAAGCTAACTCTACCTGAGGATTCCAAACTAGGAAGGAACCGCGAGCTTGTGGTGCCAGTGTTGGGATGAGAAACACCAAACTATTTAAAATACACATACAGTGTCCGTGATCGCAATGACCCTGGCCCACCTCAGGTGAACCGACGTCAAAATGGGGTTGTTTGTTTCAACCCAAACACAAAGTGGATTCTCCAAGCCTAATCTTGAATTCGTTTCTGCCGCACCGCGATATGATCAGGGATCTTTGTATCATATTGTATAGGGCGTTAGCCGTGGACAATTAAGCACTGATGAGTAAAAACAGGACGTAAACGCGGTCGTTAGATTCCGGTGTTGGGATATACAATATAAATTATTTCCATTACACTTGCGGCCCTTATGATAGGTACGAACATGTTCAACCCCAATAGAATCGATGTCTACAAAGAGTTTGATTTTAGCAACCCAAACACCCAACATATCCTCCAGATGTAACTTTGAATTTATTCATGATGTAGAAATGTTAGCGCACGGATTTCAGCAGCATAGCTTTTGTGGTTTAAGCCGTGAACCACTAGGCTGCGTTTTCCATTACAACTCAGGCAATCTCCAGCTGTTAAGTAAAAACCAGGAGAGAAAGGTTTTGCGGGATGCAGCGGTTGGGACGAGCAAAACTCCAATATAAATATTACACATACGGACCTTGTAATCGGAATAACTGAGGTCTGATTCAAGTGAACCGCATTCAAAGTTGAGGTCGCTTGTAACAAGAAAACCACCGTTCAAATCATTTCCGCTTTACCACGCTTTGCTCACGGATCTCGTAAGCGTAGTTCCTATAGAATCAGTTTTAAACCACCAGGCTCAGAGTTCCCCAAGTTATTAATACAAACTGGACATAACCACCGTCGTGCGGTTCCATTGTTAAGATGAGAAACACCAAATGTTACCATTTTACATACGTCCCTTTGTTTTCGGAGTGAGCGCCTTCCACCAGTAAATGAAACAAGGTCACGATAGCGGTGGCTAGTTGTAACCCACACAAACAGTGAATTTTTTCATATTAGCTTCGAAATGGTTTCAGCCGTACCAAGCTTTGTTCAGCGATTTAAGTGTCATAATATATTTATATATTGCGTTAGCTGTTAAAATCTAGGCTACGGTTTTCACCCGAATTAGGCTCTCTTCATTAGATAATTACAAACCAAGACAAAAGTAGGTTCAAAATGTTCTAGTTTTGAGATGAACAACACCAAGATACTAACAATACACACACGGTCCTTATGGATGAAATGACTGAGGTCCAACATACGTGAACCGTGTTCACATGAAGGGCTGCTTATAACAACCCAAATACATAGCGCATTCTAAAGTTACAACTTTGAATACATTTCCGCTGTATTAAACGTTACTCACGTATCTCAGCGTTTATGGCTTCAGCCGTGAAAAACTATGCTATGATTTCCTACCTATCTCAGATTATCTGCAAATGAAAAGTCCAGAAGAATTACCAGAAGAATTACCAGAAGAATTCTGCAGTCGTGGGGTGGCAGTTTTGGGACGAGCAACACCAACATATTTCCATCACACATACGGTCGCTGTGATCGGAATGGATGAGGTAAAACTCAAGTGAACAGAAGTCTGAATAGAAGTTGCTTTTTGCTGTACAAGCACACAACGGCTTCTACAAGTCAACTACTAAGTGCGTTTTCACTGTACAAATCAATGCACACGGTACTCAGTGATATAATATTCTTGACATCTATCCTGAACCATTAGGCTCTGATTTCCAAATTATTACAGGATACATTAAATTGAGGAGTCGAAAGTAGTAAGAAACCGGTGTTGGGATTTGCAACACCAAATTACTTACATTATATTTACGGTCCTTGTCGTCAGAACGACTAAGGTTAAACCCAGTAGAGCAGATATTTACAAAGATCTTGATTGTAGCAACCCAACCACGCAGCAGATTCACAAAGTCCAACATTGAATTCGTTTCCGCTGTACCTAGGGTTACTCACGGATCTCAATGGCATAGTGTTTATGGCAACATCCGTGAATCACCAGACTCCAATTTCCACCCCATCTCAGACTATCTCCAGCTGATGAGTGCGATCCAGGTCGAAAATGCGAGCGCGGGGTGCCAGAGTTGTGATGATAAACACCAACATATTTCCATTACACACACGGTCACTGTGATCGGAGCGACGGAGGTACAACTCAAGTGAACAGTGGTCTCAGTAAAGGTTGTTGTAGCAACCAACGCAATCAGCAGATTCTCCAGTAGCGAATTTGAATTCGATTTGCTTGTTCCAATCATTGCTCGAAGATCTCAGTGGCATAGTTTTATGGCGTCAGCTGTGAACCACTATGCCCTGACTTCTACCAGAGTTCAAGCTATCTCTAAATGACAAGTCCAAACAGGGATGAAAGTATGGCTTAACGGTGGCGGTTTTTGCATAAGCAATACCAAAATAATTCTATCACGCTTACGGTCCTTGTGATTGGATTGACCGATGTCTACCTCAAGTGAAGTGAGCTCTCAATAGAGGTTTGTAATAGCAACCCAACCTCATAGCGGATGATACAATTCCAACTTTGAACTTTGTAGACCTTTTACTTAGTTTATTTTCTTTTTCAGACTTCACTAAAACTCAGGAAAAAAAGAAATATCAGTAGTAGCTAAAACACAATTTCATCCAAAAATCTTTCAAAAATTAGCAAGTACAGTTTCTGCTACCTCATCCAACACAAATTTGGGAGTTCAGTTTGCATTGTTATGTAGCGAATCGCCTAGTATTCCATCTACGACTGATCTTCTTCCAACAGTCACTTAGAAATAAAGATGCATTACGCATACTATGTAAGAAAGTCTATAATTCCGTATTTAAGATTGAAAATATAATGCATGAGCTAATAGGACATATTAATCTCCTAGTCGTTTTCTGTCTAACTAACCCTTCATGAGGATCACATGCCATCTGTGTTTCGTTCATTCATATAATTTCCTGCTTCTTCGGGTTATACTGAACTCCGTCCAAAAGGTCGAGGGCACATTGCTTTGATGTGCTCGCCTGCAAAAGTGGTTCCGTTTGGTCCGTATGTTTCCGAAAGCTCTGTAGGTGGGCCTAAGCTAGCAAAGCCATAGCCCAAACCATCTTGTCCACGGCGCAACCAAGACTCACAGACAAATTTACTTAGAAAGAGAGGCTCTCGATCAAGATCAGTAACGCCGTATATCTGGAACCATTCACTTGAACAACATTGCCGCTAATGGCGTCTCAAAACTACAAAAATCAAAGCTGCATTCAAAAATATCGAAATAATAGGGCGTACAAGCTTGGTTATCTGCATCCGTCTTCACGCGACAAATCCTTAAACTAGGGAGGTGCTTGTTAGCCACTTGCCGGACAATTTCCAATTTTGCTGGACATGCCTTTAGGTAAATATGCAAATAATATTGCACCATTTTAATATGTTCCCTTGCTATGGTCGTCCGAAATAAAGGTACATCAAATATTAATAATAATAAAATAATAATAGTAGTAATACCCTCAGTTAAGACATGTTCAAATGAATAACCTCCTTAATGGTTGAAGCTTCATTTAATGAATCAGTCAGAAACATGAAAATATAGGCGCTAAATCAGCTCTCTCAATTACTAGTTCGCAAAGAAACTACAATGTTCGATAAGAATAATATTATGCTACAACAACAAAGTGTTACGAGCTTTGCAAGGTGAGAAGTAATATTTTGTATTTAAACTGCTATATGCTGTGTGTACACAATTAATGCTCCTAAAGACGATAAGTAACAATGAATGTTTGCAAAAGTAACAAGGAATACCCTAAGGGTTTTCGAATAATATATGCACCTAATTCAATACATTTTCACAGAAAATTCTGGATGCCCAAACGTTTCATAAAAACAGATTTACCTTTAACTAATTGCAAACTTGTTGCATAAAACTGTTGTCAATTTTTAATTTTCCAATATCCGGATAGATGAAGTGATATATAAGGCTGTTAAATATACATAATACCTTTATTGCATTCCTTGCCAAACGATGTTAACTCACGCAAAACTATTTACATCCTAATGTTGTAGGTTTCCACATGTTTAGAAACGAATTTAACAAGAAGAAACGCCCTAACAGCGTTGTTATCAACATTACTTTTGTTTAGTGCAATGAAAATTGTATCCTAATATACCATATTAATGGGAAACAATATATATTTCTCCTTTACAAAAGTCGTAAAAATTATTCAACATGATAAAAATGCTTTTATGTTTATCATGATAATGTGTGTTGAAAGTCAGGTCATATTTTGCTAACCAGTAGAGTGGTTTCAATGAGGCAAGGAATGGGTTATTAAAATGGTACGCTTATCAAATTTCTGTTAGATAACACAAGACAAGACAGCGTTTTCTGAGTAAGGCTTTCTACCTCTCCTTATTAGCCATTCTGCAATGTCCTGACTATAATATTTAATGGATTTCATGCTGGCTTGTTCGAAATCAACTCTCTAAACCATTTGGGGGCAAGCGCTAGTATTCAGCCAGGATTAATTTCACTTATTGATTTGACGGAACAGCTGATAGTAATACGTTGGTTTATTCCCCATTTGAACACCACTGGGGAAGCATTTATGAAGGAGCTTATTAGGTGTTCCCAGACGAATGTGTTTAAGGGAACTAGAATGTCTGAATATTGCTAATTAAATCTTAGAATGTCATCAGTGGTCCGTTACAAAGGAAGCAGACAATACGGTTAAAACTATGGGTACACAGAGTAGACGTATCCATGTTATCCGTACATTTTGCTCGGGTGCATTCTTGTGTCACTTTCTCTCGGAGGTACCTGGATAATACAGTTGAGATATAGTGGAAATTTGAGAAATCGTCTCCACGATGCCGTGGTCGAGCGACGTAATGTTAAAAGCATTGCGGTCTGTCGCGATAAGCAGCCGGTGAATCATACTGTAGTATACATCTTTTGCTGTCGCCACGGAAGACGTTCGTGCACAGAAGTCACTGATCGATGCAAGCAACAAACACACCTATTTCTTTGAAAAAACCAAACGCACTCCAAGTGTTGACTATAGTTGTTATTATTATTAAATAATAAGTCAATTGATAGTGGAAGATGTTAGAATGAAGAATAGAAGAAAACGGAATGTGTAAACCGCACTGTTGTAATTATGGAATACAATTTGATTATCCGAATAATTTATCTTAGATCAGCAAAAGTCTGTGTTGCATTAAATGTTTTTCGATATTCATCATAGAGTTATTCACATAAAGAATAATCATGGCTGGGCAATTAATAGGCTGCCGATTTCTAAATGCCGGGATCGTCAGCAGGCGCCATCCGTCGTGATCAACATTATAGCCTTAGTCACAACATAATCCTTTATATAACAACCAGCAATTGTCCGTGCTGTTATAAGATACAATCAGCCACTAGCTGTTCGTGGATAATGTGGCTAATCCTGTTATCCAAATGTTGAAAATGCAAGTAGCAGTAGAATATGAGTAAATGCTCAGTAGTAAACGACCTTCGCACATGTTTCCTTTGTCAAACTCTTAAGGTATGCGAGCTAAAAGCCCGAGGGGAAAAAATGGAATGTACACTTTTGATGATACGCGAAAGAACATTACAGATATCCAGTGCTTCTCCAGATGTCCTGTTGTTCAACCGTGAACCCAAGCGTGAATAACATATATTACCGGAAATTACCTATTTTTATACTTCAGGACAGAAGGGATCTTTTAATGTAAAGGTACCCAGGTTCGCAATTTTACCACCGAATGCAAGGAGCCGGTGATGGTCTGTGAAGCGCCTTAACGATAATTGTCAGATCATTAGGTAAAAATACCAATGTGGTATCTGCATGTGCTTTAAAATAGAATAATATTACTTTCAATTACATTACAGCATTCAGGGGAACAATTTTCGACCAAGTACAGACGTACTGCAATTCTATGTTAAATCATAGGCTCTTTTCAAGATAGACAGTTTAGTGTTACCTGCTGATATTTGGAATTCGGATCAAATTACCTATTATCTAGACGCTTTGCTTGTAAGTTCGATTGACTTGCTTCTACTAAGACCGAAATTATTATCATTTGTTATTCATTATAAAAATATCGAGTTAAAACTCCGTCTAGTTTTATAATAGGACATTGATTTTTGTGCCTATTAAGCAGCTAGATGAAGCCGCACCTTCTTTAATCTGAGGGACTGAGTATGCTTTATGCTACTCTACGCTACTGTACGCCACTCAACTACGCACTAAAGTTATAACCTCGATGGATGACGAAGCGTTTGCATTAAAATTGCCAACCTCAGCGAGCAGTTCAACAGCCGTCTAACTTACTCAGTTATTCTATACACACAAGATTAGAGTAAAAATAACCAAGTTACTTCCTGCTTATAGTACATACAGAGGTATGACGTTTCCTAATTTGTTATTGCTAGATTTCGGGCAGTGCTGGTAGTAAAGATGATTAGGCCTAGCATTTTTGTGTTGTTAAGGAATATCAGAGGTCTGAGTAGCGAATGTCATCATAATCGTTATGCACGTTTGCTTGAGGTGGGAAATACCTCAGCTACTGTTTCGTAATAAATAAAAGAAAAAAGGGGAAATGCAACAGATGCAAGTCAGCCAAGCTATCGGTAAGGAATAGGCATCGTTCAGGTAAGCTATCAGCCGGCCACCTTGCAGTAAAAATTTGGCATGCGAAATTATATAAGGTTCCGTATTTAGATCGTGGTTGCGTGGAAATGCTAAGAAGGATGGGCGATACTATGTAACTTACAGCCGAAACACCACTGAGCTCGGCTCCTAAACATATCAGTAAGTGTATCCATCCAAATATGTTCATAGTCTTTTGGACCCCAAGCATGGAGCCTAGATGCTCCAACTGAGGCCAGCTTCAAATTTAGGCCCTCTATTCCTCTCGACCAAATCATCGCTTAGTCATGGCATCTTTGCTTCCAAACACACTCCGGAGAGCAACCAACGCACGTCGCGGGATTCTATGGGCTGGCATACATAATACGCGGACAAACCATCGGAGCTTTGCGCGTGAAATAACTTATCTGAACGGTTCATTTTTGCCTCCTGTGCCGAATGCAAAGCGTCGAACGTGCTCGTTGATCAATCAGTGTTCCCACCAGATGTAAGCCAAATTACAAAGGCACCGGTGGTCGAACGTAACCAGACTCATTATGTCCGATAAACTAATTGGCCAGGTTTCACAAGCAAACAGTATGGTCGAAGGTACCGCTGCATTGTACACTCTACCCTTCAGGGCGAGAGTGATGTCGTGCTGGGCGCCATACGTGGGGAACGTTAGCATAAGCACCTTGAGTTTTACCATACGGTTCGTGATCACAAATAAATTCCCACGGGTGCTGATACAACTTCCTAGGTAGTTGAATTTTGAATGACTTCTAGCTATTACCGAAAGGAAGTGGTCCACCTCAATCGTGGATGAATGCTTTGAGCTTCGCGGATGAGAAGCAAAACCCGAAGTGAAAGACAACCAGTGCTAATCTGTCCAGTTCCGATAGGCACGTTGGTGAGCTGTCACAGATTATGACAATATCGCCAGCATACTTCAAGTCAATGATTCATTCTCCTGGGAGCAGATCTATACCTTCCAACCCGTGTCCTGTGAACGTGTTTTCCATGACTTTGTCAATAGCGAAGTTTAAGGGGAAAGGTGACAGCGGGCACCCTTGTCTCACGCAGCAAGAGATATTGCATGGCGATGAAAATATCCGTAAGCCATTACTCTGCCCGAGCTACGCGCGTACAATGCTCGAGTAATATATCAATATTTCTCGGGTGCAATTGTCTTTAGCAGGCAGTCCAAATGGGCATGATTATACACCTAATGGAATGCAGATTTGATATCCAGGAACACGATAACGGTGGTCCGACTGTCGGTGCTCCATCCACTGACGCAAATAAGATTATGTTCATTGCAGCAACGAGCTCGACGAAACCAGGCTTGTTCTTCACAAATATGACTTTCACTAGCGTCAGACAATCAGTGAAAGCTGACAGAGGCAAGCAATCTGGAGGCAATGGAGACCAGACTGATTGCTCTCTGGTTTCCGTATTCCGATCGTAAGCCACAATTAAAAATTAGGACTACGACGGAGCGACTACAGTCGGTTTGGACAATTTCCTGCTTCCACGTTTTCACTAGTATCTCGTGTAAATCATCCACAGGAACAGGCCCCGTATTTGTGTAGGGCTGGAGAGAGGTCATCTGATACCGCTTCTTTATTTAACTTCAACAGTTCGATATCACGTCCTACTATTGAAAGAGAAAGCGGAACCCAAGGGACAGCCCACGGAACAGGACGATCAGTGGCCGGCGAGAAATCTGACTACTCAGGCCAATTAACTTGCCTTGCAAATTCTTCTGTGGAATGATCTAAGCGGTTTGGCAAGTCGTGGACAGGCTATCCAATCTTGTCACATATAGGTTTACTAACAACAGTTCCCATGCTGCCCGTTTCCTGTATCGGCCGGAATCACTTAAATTGGTTACCAATGGCAGCAATTATTTCCATCGCTGATGCACGATAAGACCACCAGGATTCGCCATCTCTCTTCCGACTATTACGGAGCTTTACTGGGACTTTCCTGCGAGTCTCCTTGTGTTTGCTTCCAGCCAGAAAGTGCAGGCGAACATCCATAGGTGCCAGAGATTTTGCAGAGACCCCGTGTCCATGTTTCAATTAGACTTACCACATGAGGATTTTCCTGATGCTAGCAAGGTCTGCTGAATATGAGACCAGTGAGCTTCATTGTGTTCAGTGACACTTACTCAACTCGCATGTTAGCGTATTTTGTTAGGCATTCAGAACAGATGGATTCGTCAGTTGGCTGGTATCAATGCACTCACAGCGTCTTCACGGGCGTCCGCCAAAACTAATCCGCAGGCTAGCACCTAGTACCTAGCACCTACCTACCTAGCACCTAGCACCTAGTATGCTCGGCGTCCAGACATGTGTTATAAAGCGAGCGACGGTCCAGGATGCAGCATCTCCAGCGGTAAGGTATTGCAATGTGACCAAGTTGCGTTCAAGACTGCTTCGAAAGTGGTGGGCGCTAAGTCACAATCCGGCGCGTGCTGTGTCGGAAATTAGTGCTCGCAGGAAATAAGAGAGCATCTTTACGCAAATGAAGTATCCGCTCAACCTTATCATTACGGGAGCCCACACCGTGTTGACAGCTCAAGTGCAGTTTTTCGCTAGACGAACTGCCAAGTTGTGCGTTCAGAATCTCTGCCAGCATAAAAGTGTCCGTGATCATTCTGTGGCAAAGAAGCTCGTTCAGTTGGCGGTGGAAGTCATCATTTACCGAATCATCGCTAGGGTTTGGGGTGCACAAGAAGCGTTAACGAAAAGACACCTGTAAGTCGCGCGCACTTTCGAAGCTTTGAACGAGCCAACCAACCGGACCGCACACATCCGGCTACTGATTGGGATCCGGTCAACCAGAGCAGCTTCAACTCGGTGCCTTAGAGCATTAACAACACCAGCTTGGCGGGTGCCCGAAGCAGCTTCGTTACCGGATAGGCGCTTTGAGAATGTACTGCTAGTGTCATCTGAAGGGAAACGCAAAGATAACAATGAGCTCCAGTGGTGCAGACGTGTGTTCGATAAGCAGCAGATATCAAACTAGAGGGTCTTTATTTTTCGGGCTTCCTGTTGACTGATCTTTAGCAATATGCATACATTGAGATATATCAATTTTAAGGAGGGTCGAGGACTCCAAATGAAATTTGATGAAATGGGCTTGACCGATTGCTTGTAACTTGTCTTATCTACAGGGCTGGAATGACGCCCCGCCTTCACAAATTAGTTGAAACTAGAAGGTAAAAGTCTATTTTAGCAAAGTCACAGAGGGCCCATAATTAGAGGGTTGAAAATAGGTGGATAAAAGTAAAGTTGGAACAGGACGATAAGTTTTAAAATTACAAGCGGAGGATGTGAAAACTTGGGCAATAGCACCTAAACGCCCATCCACCCTGCACGAGGCAGTATATAGTGCACCGTTGATTATCCTCTGCGGTGGCCACAGCATGAGGAAATTGTTTGAGGAAAGATTCACTGTGGCGCATACATTCAAGCTGACTATTATAGTTTGTACTAACTGCAGAAATTAGAAAAGTTAGTTGTTCGAACAAAAGAAAGATAAACCTCCAACGTTTGAGTACGTAAACAAATAATGTACTGTTCAATTTGTAAGCCGGAAATTGCATGATCCCTGAATGAATAAGATGAAACAAATACTTTAAATAGTTACTCCCTAATTTGGTACATATCTGTGCACCACGTGTACTTTCATGGAAATGGTCATTAGGTTAACCGTAAAAGAGCTGAAGCAACGAAGTCTTTTTCTACGTATAAAAATAAGTTAAGTGCTTTACCAAGCTGAAACTCATTCTAACTTTTCCCTCATGTGCGCAATTGTGACCGACAGGCTGCAGTCTTCTGCTTCATTTGAATTAACGAGAAGCCTCATCTTTTCTGGCATAAGAAAACCAGCTACATTAACCTTGCATCATATTGTATTTGAAGTAGCCCATAATTTTGCCAGCAAATGTTAAGCTAATTACAGCAAATTGAGATATACATGTAAATATCTGTAGAAATTAGGCAGAATGGAGCACTGTCTTGCAATTTTGCAAGCCGTTTATTAGGTCATATTTTCTTATATTCTGTGAAAAGGAAGTTGTACTGGTTTGCCATTTAGTTCTCCACCGAGTTAGCAGAGTTTTGTGCACATGCTAACTATAAATAAAAAGCTTGCAAATATGTGTATTTTCACTAATACTCCAATTGATTTACACTGAATTAACTCACCTTATCCCCGGTAAAATCTATCGGCTAAAATCGTGGTGTTATCCTTAGCTGAAGCGCAAAGTGCAATTTGTACTTTACTACTCGCTCAGTGTTATCAAATAAAAGACGCCCACAAAATGGAAAATAACGATAAAATTTGCCCATCAGTTACACGTCATCTGATGGCTATGAATGACTCCGAATATGGATAAACAGCATGGGAAAGAATGGGGAAAAATAAATTTGAAGGAAGCTACCTGGTTTTATGGATGAAGTTATGGGCAATGTGGCTAGGGAAATAAACCCCAGTACACATTTTTCAGGCAAGCAAACCCATCCGCAATATTTCGTGATCGAGCAAACGTATCCCAATATTGCAGAAGAGTTGGTGCAGGTGTGATAGTACACTTTCAACTTTGTTACCATCGTTTCTTCAGGTCAAGCGAGCCAGGGGATAACTGTTGCAAAATAATCTCTAGTTGGTTAGATACTCATTGCTACTGGAAGGCATCTAGATGAGTAAAGTTGCAACATGTCAAAATGTCACATCATTTGGAGCACGTAACCCGGCAGACAGTGCACAGTAAATCCATTTCACATCTTGCAATGACAGAGACTTATTTGTGACAACTACGTTAGGTACTCACTTTTACAACCCGGTTTATTAAAGTTGAAACAGCAATCATTAAAATTTATACATTATCGTTTATCTGTGTTTTGAAAAGCGTCACTTACGGAATACTAGGGGATAAATTTAAATGAAGCACAGACTGATACAATATTGAACACAAACGATATTCGTATTAACGTGCCGGCAAAAGAAATGTATATCACTGACAGTCGTTTATAATGCTCCATAGAAGCAATTACTGAGGCAAAAATTAGTGCTTGTCTGTCAATTATTCACTACAAAGCCGTAGTATAAGCTTCCAATCATAAGCTGAATACCAGTAAATCTTTACCTCTCTTAGCTGATGATGCCATTCCGTAATCAAATAACCTTCCAAAACCTATCCTGACAAGTTCTAACTATATATCTTAAGCTGATTTCAATCGCGGCTGGCCAATTATTTTCTAGGCTGAAGTCATGTGTCATATATTGTTTACTGGAGTTAGAACAGTTGCACGAAACTTACACAGATTTCACCCGAGCTAAGCAATACAACGTCACTGTGGGAAGACTGAAACTAAGAATTTAATAACTAAGATTTCCTCAAGAATAAGGCTGTTCCAGATGAATACAAACGTCGTCGAGTACACGTAAGCTGTCTCCAATGTCAATGCTGAATCTACCATATAAATTCGCAGTTCATTAAGTGAAGTTTCCTGATGACAATGCCACATCAATCTACAACCACAGCATTGACCTCAACTATATTGTCTGAAGGACACTGCCAGTACAGGACAACTTACGTGAGATACAGAACATCACATTTTGCTGCTACTGCACTGAAGTAGAACTGTGAAGGCGTGGAAGGTATTTTCGTTTTTTGATGAATCGCTGAACGTATTCTTGATACCGACCAGTGTTTTCCTTTGTATATTGGGACAGTAGGAAAGTTACAGTTGTCCTCCCAGTATAAACTCATGCTCAATTACGCCAAGAAGCAATGCACCTTAGTTTGGGACATAAACATTTAATTACCTTTAATAAGATGAGGAAAAGAATACTGAATAAATGGAATAAGGAACTGCTCATTTTCGCCTCTGCGTAAGGCAGGGCTCAGTATGATGGATCGAGGAAATCGAACAGGGCGATTTCAAATGAATTTGTATCCGCTGTTCCAAGGTTTGCTCATGAACCTCCGTAGCATAGTGTTTATTGCGTCCGTCGTGAACCGTTGGCATCTGATTCCTATCCAGATCAGACGAACTCTACTTGAGGATTTCAAACAAGGAAGAAACCGCGAGCTTGGGGTGCGAGTGTTGGGATGAGAAACACCAAGCTTTTTAAGTAACGTATACAGTGCCGTGATTGCAATGATCGTCGTCCACCTCAGGTGAACCGACGTCTTAATGAGGTTGTTTGTTTCAACCCAAACACATAGTAGATTCTCCAAGCCTAACCTTGAATTCGTTTCTGCTATGATCAGGGATCTTAGTACCATATTGTATATGGCGTTACCCGTGGACATTTAGGCACTGATTTTCACTCCAATCCAGGCAACCTCCAACTGATGAGTAAAAACAGGACGTAAAGGCAGTCGTGAGATGCCGGGGTTGGGATATACAACACAAATTATTTCTATTACACTTGCGGTCCTTGTGATAGAAAAGACCATGGTCAACCCCAATAGAACCGAAGTGTACAAAGAGGTTGATTGTAGTAACCCAGCCACACAGCGAATCCTCCAAATCTAACTTGAAGTTATTTCTGATGTACCAATGTTATCGCACGGTTTTCAGCGGCATAGTTTTATGGTTTCAGCAGTGAACCATTAGGCGGCGATTTCCATTACAACTCAGGCAATCTCCAGCTGTTTAGTAAAAATCAGAAGAGAAAGTTGTTCGCGGGATGCAGCGGTTTGGACGAGCAACACCCCAATATAAACATTACACATACGGACCTTGTAATCGGAATAACTGAGGTCCGGATTCAAATGAACCGCATTCAAAATTGAGGTGGCTTGTAACAAGAAGTACACCGTTCAATTCATTTCAGCTTTACCACGCTTTGCTCACGATCTCAGGGGTGTAGTTCTTATAGCATCAGTTTTGAACCACTAGGCTCAGAGTTCCCCAAGTTCTGGATATTTCCAAGTTATTACTACAAATCTGGACATAACCGCCGTCGTGGGGTTCCAATGTTACCTACTTAGGACCTATCTCAACAGCAGTGACCACAAGTATATTATCTGAAGGACACTGCCAGTACGTGACAACTCACGTGCCATACAGAACATCACATTTTGTCGTAGTTCATTCATTTAGCTGGTAAGCCACTTAATTATAACTGTGAAGGCGTAGAAGGCATATGCGATTTTTGATGAATCTTTGAACGAACTCTTGGTACCGACCAGTGTTATCATTTGTATATTGGGACAGTAGGAAAGTTACACGTCTCCTTTCAGTATAAACGCAAGCGCACCTAAGTCGAGAAACAATGTACCTTATTTTGAGACATAAGCATTTAATCAATTTTAATAAGAAGACGAAGTAAATATTGAAAAAATAAAATAATAAACTGCTCAATTTTTCTCCGTGCATGAAACGGCTCATTTTGATCGAGCGATAAATTCATAAAAGGCGCTTGAATATGACTTGAGTATTCCAGCAAAAGAAAAGTTTCGCGTGATACACGTATAGGCAGCCTTTCAAAACATAGCATCATGCAAAGTATCCATTAAGTATAACCACCTCTCCTGCAATGTTATTCATAACCTAGCAACGCCGATTCAACCTACATAGTACTCATCCATATGGTTTACCATTTGAATAAGTTGTCGGCAGGTAGATGCTGCTTGATAGCTCATTATCAAATTTTATTTCGCTTCAGGTTTTTTTGCATTTGGATACCTAGTTCTTTCAAAATATCTAACGCTCAAAAATTACGAAGTTACCCATTAGATCCGAATAGGCAGTTATATTTTTCCGCTTAAACATACAAAAGCTTTCAGATGCCATTATAAGAGATTTATCGCTTAAGGCGCAGAGGATAGCGGAACATAATTTCAAACGTTTTTAACCAGCATGTAAACGTCGCTCAGTCATGTGATGAAAAAGTATTTTAGCTGCAGATTAATGTAAATACCACATGTATAGATAATACAAAGTTGCAAAACTGACAGTTTTAAGAAAACTGGTCGGTAGAGAACATAGTGCTAGAACATATTTTGTATTGTGGAGCGAGATTATAAAACTAAATCATGCATGATGACGTTAACACAGGATTGCCTAAGCGAAATCCAATACTGCGTTATAATTTGTGTAGAAAGGCGTCTCGATACTTGATCTAAGGTAATCCTGTCGATAATGTGCAAAATATTTTAAGCCAAACAGTCTGTTGGAACATGACTAAGTGCAAACTTTCTGTACTCATTAGTGAAGAGGATAAAACAAATGTGAAAAATCATTAACGAATATTGACTGCTAAGTAACGCCTAAAGATTTAGTGCTGCAATCAATACATCAAAAAAACAATATCAATTAACTTATACATAGTTAAATTCAATTTCATCACAATGAGATTCGACAAGAACGCAGTAGATTTTAATGACACCAAGAATTTAGCCACGTTAACAATCCAAAATATTTAGCATCAGATATATAAAGGGAAACAGATTTAAAGGGAAATATTAAGTAATTTACAAAAGAAGATGTTTTAAGGGATTGAATATGAATAACAAGGATAAGCAAATTAAGATATTCAGAGAAGCCGTAAAGATCCGCAGGTGAACAAAACAAAAAGTGTAGGAGTATTATATATGGCTTAGAAACCAAAATAATCAACATTAAATATGTTATAATATATCATGTGAATTCCAAATTATCTGCTAAAATTGAAACAAGAATAACTGGCTGTATAGTGTAAATAATTATATACAAAACGAGCGTGGGTTTACCAATAGGGAATCGTTGCTTAGTTGCAGTAAAAATGTGCATCCTGTTGCCTATATTTCAATAGCCGCCAGCATTGTAGCCTGCAGGTTTTAGAATAGGAAACAAATCATTTATGCAAAACTTGCAGGTAAGAGCGGGTAGCATGTTGGGTATATGGGGAAGCAAGAAAGGAACCGTCTGTGCCATGAAACAACAACAACAACGGAGAAACAAAAAGACGTGTTTTCATCAGTTCCCTTCGAAAGCGATGCAACACTTGAGGTTTGAAGTAAATACATTTCAACACGTTTCACTGAATTCCACTTAAATGGAATACGCCTATCAAATCATTAAAGAGAAGTATCAAGCACATCAGCCAAAGCTATACAAAGCAATATCGCATGTGCTTGCGCTAACTGCAACTTTGTAACTCAACGTCTACAGGACAGACTACAGGTCAAGTCCAAATTTTCACTGTATCAATTAACTTTCTGCTTTGTGGACGCACGAAAATCGGTTTCGGAAACATGGAAAAGAACACTGCTTTTCGCCAACACAACAAAGCATAACCAGAAGAATCAAATGCTCCATCATATTACGTTTCCTCTAAGTAGACATGACAACCAGATAGCATGCAATCACGTGCTAAAGGTTAACGGCGGACGCCTTATGTGGTAAATATCATGGTTGTAAAAAAAACTGTAGAAAGATGATTTAAACCCATCCAAAAAGGACCTTCCGAGAAATATACTCCTGATAAATGCCTGCTCCCTACAAATGTAACTATCATTCGACGAAACAATTATGGATGCGGACAACTGGTAGCTTGAAGGGCATTCCGCTTCACATCGTCTCGGGTAGCTGCAAGTGACTATTAGAATCACTGTTCGGATTACTAACAGTAAGCAGGTGTGAAGTATTTGGCCCGTTGTCTACATTTTGATACTTGAAATATATTAGTACAAGACACGGAACCAGAGGTTTGAAGGATATACTCCATGGATGTTCGTAGTTCTATTTATGTAATGATTAGAAAAGGATAATCATTAAACGAAATTCAATAGTTCCTTGTTTCTTTCGATTTACGTCTACTTACGAATTTGCAAATGCAAAATGCTACAGTGCAAAAGTTTAAATGTGTTCAGCACAAACAATGATGGCCGGAAACTTAGACATTCCCTGCTGGAGATGGACGCATCTGACAGAAAGTTATGGAAACTTGATGGGCAATTGTGAGTACCGAGGTGTCAAAACCAGCGCAATGACGTGGGCAGCGCATCGACCTGATACGGCTTCCTAATATGCTCTCTGGTCTGAATGCATCAGTTTTAAATGCAGCGCAGAAAACTCTTCGTACTATGAATAAATTAAATATACTTATCTACCTCCAGCCGAAGGTGTGCCGGTCCAGTATTATTCACAGTACTACAATTGCTTTATTTTCGAATAAGTTGTCCGACTCGTGTAAACTGCTCTAACCTCTATTTAACTTAAAATGCAAAGAAGGGAACTGCGTAGAAATAACACGCTATCCGCAATTATATGGAATAACATATGCATGCCAGATACCGACAAGTTCAAAGGCTGACAAAATCATTCCCTTGACATCATCCGTGTAACCGAGCTTTCCATGGATTTCAACCAACTTGGAATTAACTGTGCTACCAAATGTATGAGCACACGGTTTACTCTGACGTGTGGTGGAATATCAAGCGTTTGAGATCATTACATGTATATAACCTAGGTGATTAAATTGATCCTGTGAGCATCAGCGAAATACGAAAAAAGCCTGTCGAATTTAGGCATACAGTTATCAAAACTCTTGTATATGTAGACAATGCCGTATATCTGTGAAGCTACCACCAAGCAAATTCTTCTCTCATAAATTTCCTTGCATAGGAAAACGTATTTCAGTACTCTGTCTCCTTTACTCCTAACGACATGTCCAATTCCCTTCAACCATTGCGCAACTTGCTATATGAGGCTGTTATTTGTATTTCAGTTTTGCGTTCCAAGGTAGAAGCATCAGTCTGCCAGTATTTTTCATTCCACCGTTGCCTTGAACAGTGTCTACATATTACTTACGATCTTCCCTCAAGTAATTTTACGCCGACATGTGTGCCGAAACCGACGTAGACATCAGAATGAACAACTACCCCTAGAACGCTAATGGCGGATCATTTGCTACAGGTATCTGTATCGTTAGCTATAGCATAATTTGGTAACTGATCAATAACAGGCGGAGCATGTTAGAATTAAGACACACCATTTTGATCACGGAACTAACCAATTAGCTCCTATTCATTGCTTCAGTGGCCGCATTTAAACTAATTGTGTCTACTATAATTTCTATATTTTGGTTGTATAAGCCTGATGATGAAGTGTGTTCTCTACTTTCTGTTCCGTCTCTGATCGCTCACATCTTTGTACCGACCATTTTCCTCTTGACATGTAACCACCGCATCTAATTAAACGAGGACTTTAATGGTGACAATAATTGTTGAAATATTTTTGTCATCTCTGGCGAGGTTTTACGCATCTGTCAGGTGAAATGGCATATTCATTTGTCCTGAAATTATTTACCAAATTATGGTATACTTTTATATTGCTTAAGTAACACGCCTCCTAACGGTATGCCACTTTATCCAGTGGAAAGGAAATCATGTAATACATTATGAATTACATAGTTTACATTTTTCTGAATCGCTTGCTACTTATACATTTTTATTTACAAAATGCCTATAGAACTGGATCTCAATGAGTTTTCCTTGTCTCATCCCTTCAGTGGAAGTGTAAAGCGATATTACCTGGAACGATAATATTGCTCACACGTTAGCAGCTTTTATTCTAACGGCTTAACGTGCAATTTCTAAATATGCGCTTTCTGCAATGCTGCGACTGCTACTGCTGAGTTATAGCTCTTCTGCTTCAAGTACTTGAAGCAGACAAAAGTTGTTATGTGTTAGTATGGGTTGTCGCATAACCAGCTGTCATCTTGCGTACTTAAAAAATCAGCTATAGCTGTGGCAATATTATTCGCGTGCATAAATTTTTTTATACAGCTGCAACGATCCGGGTCAAGGAGTGTGTGAACGATAATCTTTGTGTATTCCGTGACGCATAACTAATATGTCCCATGGACCATTACGTTACCATACTCAATTTTGCAGGCCTACATACGTTTATCCAGTCACGTCAGCAGGTGCATTCCAAAAGACACGAAAACCCGTATATATTTTTCTTACATCACTTGATTGATTGCAGACGATAATACGATACGAGTTAGGAATATGTGTGGTTCATTACACTTAATCGAAAGATATTGTATTTAAAATAATAGACATGGAAACAAGCAATCTGTATGCTAAGATTATTTCGTGTTTTCACTCAAATAATGTTGGCACTCAACATCTGCACATTTCGGACAATATAAAAATGAATAAATTTTATTTAGTAGATAGACCACACTGACTGCAATTTTGCAAAAGGCAGCGAAATGAGAAGACGTAAGCGCACTGTGAGTGATCGAATGTCATGAACCACATACACCCGTTGGTGGAAGCGTATGAATTATTACAGCAGAGCTGTACTGAAATATTCCATTCCTAATTATTTAAATAATTTTCACGAATTAACCAACATTACCATAATTCATTCACGCTTTTTTGGGATACAGAGGTAGCGTAGCGTTGCTGTTTGAAAATTAAGCACTCAGATAATTCATCCGAAATTATTATAAAAAACCAATCCAGGTATAAAATAACATAAAAATTACATGGATATTTTAACACCAGCTCTCTGTGTGTGTGCTGCGGATCGTGTATTTGTAGAACAAGAATAACGCTAGGCTGAACAAAAAAATCAGTTGTTATACAAGCGCAAGGCTTTATGAGCTTTTAGGATTTTGACCGTATTTGCCTAGTAATGTGAAAATTATGTTATTTTAAGTAAAAAATGAAAGCGGGCTAATTAAAGTATACTATATAATACACAAAGTCAGAAGCAGTACAAACTGTGGTCAAATATCAGCTAGAAAACACTGTCTTACCACTCTTCTCCGAGGGGTATCTCAACGTTACAATTGTGTTGTCTAGTTGGGTGCAAGGTAGGGATACATAATGAAGTCATACTAACATAGGTGATTTCGATATTTGTCCTAACCGAGTGATTCTCTAAGTAGATGTGGCTCTTGTTCCTCTGAAAGCCTTACCATTAAATCCTTATAATTAATGTTGAACTATTAATTTACCATCTATAAACCATAACAATTGCTTGCTTTTTTGGCAGCCTATTCATTAGAACTGCTATCTATAACATGTGGAGACAATATAATTGTGTGCATTTCAATTGTGCCAAAAAACACGCTATATTTTAGATGATAAGGAATTAATAACGCTTGGTAAAATATTGCTTCTAGGTACTAGAACGGTTAAAATTTAAAATATTCATGATTTCTCGGGTTCGGGTTGCAAAAACATGCTATTTATTTTAAACGTCTAGATATGGCGCTCAAAATGCACAAAGTTCAATAATGCCGTATAAGTTTTAGTTGCTCAGCGAAGAAACTTGTACATTTGTACCGATATTAAAATCACAAATTCACGTGCATATGTATGAAAACCATGCATTGCACATTCCTGCCAGGCACAGCGCATGTATGTAGGCATTTGCTCGCATTTTTACCCAACCGAAGCAATTTGCATTGAGGTTAATTTCTTACTTGCTCTCTTGTTTGACTAAATCAACATTGGTTAGGTCTTGCTTGTAAATCAAACATATTTTCAAACACATACTAAGATACAGATCATTCCAATAAATACGTGGCAAATTAATTGGGTGTTGCTCGATGATGTGAGTTGTTCTCGGAATGAACAGATGAAATAATGGAACAACCGTTCCATGACATTAGGCTAATACGTATTCAGCAATAAACAAGGGCTCAGTTACAAATTAGGTAGCACAAAGTAAACAGAATCGTTCTGCTATTTTTTCCCGTTACTGAAGCATAATTCATCACAAGCACATGTTACATGTTTCGGTCAAGAAAAATGTAAGGAATTTAAAGTGGTTGAACCAAATGATGTGCGTATGTGTTTCAATAATTCATTCAGACATGGTCAAAACCTTTTCATAAGCAGCATCTAGGGACTGTGATTTCCCAAATCTATTAATCATATTTTTGACGGTTAAATAATCACTAATGGCAGTATGAAATTGCAAAGCGTATCGCATGTTCTGATATCACTTGGAAATTTATTACAAATGTTTGAGTGGTAGGTTAGAAAGAAAGGTTTGCGGATTCTCGTAGTAAACTTCGTAATCATGGCCTATATACCTTTATTCACGGACTGGATATCTCTTTTTTAAAGATATTTAAAAACAGTGGTCACGACTGTGAATTTGAGTTGTTTATGATTCAGTAAATGAAAGATTTTTGCAGCTTCACTATCCCAAGCCAAACTGGGTCAAATCAAAGTTTCTCACATCGCTCCCTCAATGTCAACTTTGAAAAAATTTCACAAAGATTTTCGTGAAGCTTCTCTGGACACTCTCAAGAGTAAGCTTGTCAGATTTGCGAAGATTAAACTGGACCACTGAACAGTATTACATACACAGCAATACATATGCTTTATAAAGCGATATGCGAGATTCCGGGAGGTAAAATTGATGGCAGACGTAACCGATGATTTTCATGGTATTCGAAACATGAAATTCACATTGTTCAGAAAAGTTAACCGTAACTGAATATCGCATACCTAAGTCGCGAATCGCATTGCTTTGCGCGATATATGCGCCTTGTATTAATAAAATGTCTGGCTGTGCTTGGAATTTGTACCACAAAACATTGCACTTGTCCATGGCAAATGACATCTGTCACAGTTAGCAGACAGGTAATCCTGAATGAGACACTCGGCATCCTGGTTATTTGCACGTGGTGGTGAGTAGACAAATTCACTGTTACCAGCAAAGCTAAATGTAACAACATTTTTTTCTCTGGAATATATTAGTTGTATATTCCAGAGAAAAAGCGAAAGACCAGAACACTCCCTTGAATCACTCTAATGGCGACAGCTTTCAGTTTAGAGAAATGGTCTGACGAAGTATACGTTCAAAAGCTTCTAATGCAACTGCACAGATGAAGTATGAATATTGTGCAATTACACTAGCATGAGATATTCTGGCATACTACACAAGTATAAGATGGAAGCAGCAGGCTACAGAAGTCATACATTGTTAAGAGTTTTTCATTGATGTGTTTGACGTTCTTTTCAATCTAATCTTCGCTGTTGTATATTTCTGTAGGACAGTTGGTAGTATAAGCCAAGCGCTTTGTGGTTTTTAAGCCTTTCCTTAGGTTTACGTACTTTTTCAGTTTTTTTAGCAACCTTCACATATTACTTATTTGGTAGCAGGGCATTTGTGACTGAGTTGTTTACCTTGGAGTTCGACGATACGACCGAAAACGAAGCAAGTTAATCTATCTCCAAAACTTTACTAGAGCCCATTGAAGTTCCCCGGTTTGGTAACACTGAGCTGGTGGCTGAACCTTTGTTCTTTGCGGATAGTGTTTAGAACTCATCTATAGTAGCAGATAAATATAGTCGATAAGCAGCCGGAGTCGGTCTAGCAAACGTAAGCAAAAGGGAAATGGTTAGGGCCTTAATGGGTTAGGCAGCTGAGAAGAAAAACGTGCGGAGGAATAAGGGGAGTAAGCCAAAGTGGAGCATCAGATTTGAAGTACGCTATGAATACACAAAGACCATGCCTACGGAATGTTAAAATTGTTCAAAAGGCAGATAAACGATGAAAACCAACCGTTTAGCAAATCCGCTATAAAGCCAGTGCAACAAGATATGTGAAAAAGAACCTTGAAAATAGCAGCGTTAGGGCGACTGAGCGCCGCTATTCAAACGTCTTCTTCCTTCATCCACAACCGGTACTCATACCGCTATACCCGATAGCACCTAAATAACAAAACTGCGAATGCCTGTCTGAACCAACAGCGAGAAAATGGATCCTCGGCCGCATATCAAAAAACTAAAAGAAATGTCCACCGAAAACCTAAACTTATTAGACTTGCTGTAACTCACATGAAGCTGAACACTGATGAAGTTTATGCATACCGCAAACAAAAAACACCAAACAGAGAAAAACCTTTTGCTTTAACCAAACTTAGCTTCACTGATTTCAGCATTATCATATGCCAAATGACAAAGACAGGCTGTTAGCTTAAGGGTAACAAAAATTAAAGTGAATTCATCGAAGTATAGTTCCCTCACTGCATTCAATACACCACATTGATATAGATCGAATGTCGGAATAATTGAGTAAAAAATAAATTCGCTATATGATATTCCAAATAGTGCGACCGGGGATAGGCAGGGACCGGAGACGCACGTGTAAAGGCCATAGCACATAAATCCAAAGTATCAGTTTCACACCTAAACCGCTAATCGATCGAACAACGACGACCCGTCCAATGCGAATGACTCCACGTTTTGGGGCACAGACTTTGACACCTCGATTGGTGATGAACCGCCCTCCACAAGATTGTCAAATAGGCCAGCCAAACAAAGAATAGTATGTCAAGGGCCAAACTTGTCGAAGCAGCGACGTATAATGATATCTAGAGAAAATAATCACATAAGGTGTCGCTGTTCGTCACATAGCATCCGCTTCAGTTTTCCAAACACATCCGCCAAATAAAATGTGCAAACTCGCTCTATTTTCTATGGACATTTCCTTAGATAGTGTCAGTCTGTAAAACGAATAGCATTAAATCTGTATTTGACATGTTCGTATAACAAGATATGTAAGTTATCTCAGCTGTGTCTATATTTCCCCAAGTATGCTCGAAGTTACGTATTTCATGTACTACCGATATCCGTAAAAAAGAGGTAGATTTAGTTAACAGAAGAAACATACCTACATGTGTAGAACGGTCTTTGGTTGAGTAATGTGCGCGGAGGCGATAGACGCGTATTGTTCAAATCATCCATCCATCTGTCCAGCAGTTTTATCGATTCACGTGTATTTCATGTAGTTCATTTGTTGGCATTTCGGGAACCAGATGGAAAGTAAGACCGTACATCAAATTGAAGCACTTTGAGTAAGCAAGACAATTAAGCAACACCACTTTATGGTTTTGTAGGCTACAGTGAAAAACAGAGGTATAAGGAACGAGCATTATATGAATACAAAAAGCCTCGTAAATTAATATCAATGAGGTAAGGATGGACAAGGTGATTACCGACATCCAGATTGCGCTAACTAGTAATTTCTTCCCCAGTCTTAAGCCACCTTCTTCAGTTATGAACTTCAACCAGCATGCCCTTTAAACCCCAGCTACTGTAAGTTAGCAATTAACGTTGGACCTAGGAAAGCTGATCGCTATTTCACCACTACCTAACCAAGTCATTTATCTACCCATTTTCAGGAAAAGTATAACCGATTATCATAGACATCGTCTTTGCAAAGGAAGAACTCATCGTGGACATGGTGAGGTGTAATATTTTGCGCCTCAGCCAGCACACGGCAATACCCTTTCCCGACATGTGCAACAGAGTATCCTATGTAACTTACTCTAGGATCTCACGTAGTAACCAGCTCTAAAGATCAGTCCATAATCAGTGGTGCAATCAGCTAGACTTTTCAAACCAAGTGTTCGTCTGAGGTGGTCTGTTAGGAGTATAAACTGAGTGAAGAAACACATTGTCAGACTGAATTAAACTCGCATGGTATAAGGAATATTCTGTCACAAATGACGTATACAGGCAAAGTCTTATACTATTTATTATTCAGAATGTACTTAACCTGCTTCATCCGTTCAAACGGCGACGGATAAAGTACAGCTTTTTTCGGGTTTGTGAATACCCCAACATTGTTCTGTTGCTTGTTGACAGCATTCTACTATACATGTGTAAACACTACAATACTGTGCATTCCATGAGAACTACAGCGAAACCTACCGTAGAAACGAGCATATTCGCGACCAGTTAGGATCCTCTTCACTATAGGTCGTAAACCTAATTCAGCCGTACGAGAATCGGTATGTGTAGCGCTCTAAGCTCCTACAAATTCCTACAGGCAAATAATATGCCTTAACAAACTGCAAACGGACACATGACCTACCAAATTTTGCAATCGCTTTTTGCTGGTATTTGACAAATATTGGTCTTTGTTACTTCACTGCCCGCATGCAATATTACAGCTTGCTTACAACGCGCGGTTTTGGGACAAGGCCTCTGACAGTGTTACTTTAAAACTGACAATGGTTAAATCCACAGGTAACCAGCTAGCACATTATTTGCACCAGAACAATGCATGAAAGTCGGATAGTTGCCGACAAAATAGCATAATCTGCAAAGGCTGACACACTTTCTACCATTTTTTAATAGGAAAGAACTCGTAAAGTATAAAGTCAGTAATGTTTTCCTTAAAAAATCAACAGGTATAAAAACCTCATAGATTCTTGCTTCTAAATCGATTACTGACTGATAATTTACAAAAAAGGAAAGATACAGAAACAGGAATAATGCCTTATCAAGTTGATTCATATTTTTATTGAGATATCATGCATTTTATTTTAGCTATTCGACTAAGCTGCTTTTCGCTAGTTACATAAAGGCCATAATCCAGTGGAGAGATAAGAAAAGATTTCCTTAATTTACATACAGTCGAGCAACTATTTTTCTTCGAAACACTGCAAGCGGTTTGTATGTCTACCGAATATTCTAAATGGGATGCCAAAAATGTGTATCACCCAGCATCTAGCAATCACGAGGTGAATGAATACTAATGAAATGTTGCTAACCCTCGAACAGGGGAAATATTTGTTCAGCATTGAAATATTTTGAGTGAGACACAATACATTTTCCGAAATCACGAAGTCTTATCTGGTTCATAGATGCAACTTCCATAGTTAAATCTCATTAACTACAGCTTCTTAATTAAACCAATTTCTATGAACTTCCACAATCTGGAATAATCGGTTAAATTTATGTCGCAATTTATCTTCCCACAAACATAAAAAGGGTCTCAAATTGAAAATGGTACAACGCAAATGGAGCTCGAGTTGCTAGATTTATCTTATAGAAACAGCAAATTAGAGTCCCAAGGGAGTAATCTGAGCATTTTTATCGCTAGATACAAACCACTGTTGCTTGGTACGCAGCAATTGACTGAGTAAGCACGTAGCCGTTCAAGTACCACTCGCTTACAAGAGGATGCTGACCGTTACCCGGCTAAATGATAAGAAAACAAATAAGTTTAATATACTACAAGCAAACTCAGCTAGTCCTTAGCTGAAAACTTTCACTCAAACCAGAAAATTAAACCTAAGAGCGAGAGCAATTTCTGATGAGGGAAGAAACTGTATAAAATAGAAACGTAAATAGGCGATTAAATGTAGCTGTTTCAACCATATGTAGAATTAGTACTTTAGCACACTTCGCGAGTGGCCTACATATTAAAATGAAATTAGTTAATTTAGATGGAATTTCTTTTGCGAAACAAAAGTTAATTTGAAGTGCACTTTGATAAAAACAGGATATTTAACGAAAACGTCTTTTGCGTTTGTGATATGAAGTGCAAATTCATTCAATGAATTGACCGGTGTAATGTGTTCAAACTAAGTATTTTCTTTAGTTTCGCATCTAAAGTTAATGAACTAAGCAGACCATACTGCCCTTTAAAAGTTTACTCTCAATTTCTATTGTGCAGTGGATGGAAACTTTAACAATTCTAGGGTTACAGAAGATTATATAGCGTTTGAACACACCATTAAGTGCAACATTAACTGCAGTCTGCCTCGCATCTTTCGATTATTTTGCCACACACCGAAAGTACATTGACATAAGTCGCTCCTTAGCACCTATAACTGGTCATAACTTAGAAAATATAACAATAGTTGTGGGCCTGCTTAATGCTGAACGGCAGGGTAGTAATTAAACAAACAGTTAGTGCATCCGGTCAAACGCATATGACATTATTTCGCCACTCTGGCGGTTCATTGTGAGCGTTTTCTAGAGTGCATCGGAAATGTTGAGCAGAGTACCAGCTGGATCAGGCGCCTATTTTTCAACGAAATTAAACATTTGCACAGTAAGTCTTTTCGACAATTACCAAGCAAGAACCAAAATGGCTTATATTGTCGGTAGAATGATAGTATTTTGCTACCGTAGCATAGTTAGGCTTTGTTGAGATTTAGAGGTGCGTTAGTCAATGGTAAAATTTAACATGCAACTGTAGATCGATGAGCCAAATTTAGCTAAAGGTACAAATCCCCCCATTGAATAATACGTTGCATGCATGTACTTATATTTACACGATTGCCAAATGCATGCCTCCAGTATACAGTAAGTGATTAAGTCAAAATTCTATAGATGCGAGCAATTTTTGCGTTATCACTTATCAGTGTTGAAGCTCTTTGCCGATGAATGGGAATCGTTCCAAAGCCATTTGCGACGTGTGCGCGCTGAGGCCGGCGACAACCCAAGAAAAAGATTGTCTAAATACCTTGAATCTAACGTATCCGCAAATGATTTTCTAACGCATCCAGAACCATACGTGCATAATGTTTCTCGATTACAATTGAACGAAGTATAAATTAAGGCTTTTACGATAGGACTAAAATATGTGCTTCGCAACCAGGCAGAGGAATGTTACATTTTAGACAATCAACTCGGATATTAGATGCAACAGCTGATTGCATTTATACCCACGTCCTCCACCACCAGTTACACTTTAACCTACTCTAGTACCAGTTTGTCAACATTATCTACGTTGCAGGTCGCAGTAAATAATGTAATTAAAATCAAATATCAAGCTACATTTAATGAACCCATGTTTAATCATGGAAGCATAACATAAGGCAGGACATAGGATCATGCCAAAAAACAATGATTAAGTATATTTCTAAGATGCAAGCTATTTTGGGTGGAAAAAAGAAATTCTAACTCGATCCGATACAAAAGGAAAGCACCATGAATGATGGGACAAATGATGTCAAAATGCTGAAAGAACTCAAGAACTGTATCCATACCGTTGGTACGTTGCCTGACCAATTAAGCCCTTGCGGTACACGTGTAACTTTTCTACCCAGAGTACCAAAGGTACACAAAGCTGATCACGTTACGCTGGATTATTGATATGTCACGGACCGTAAATGGCTAGTATCATTCCTGCTGTCAATGCGGTGAATTATCAAACGGTAGTCTAAATAAAAACCTTTGAATACGTTTAATGGACTGAAGCGCAAAATATGCTTGAATAGGATGCAGAAGAAACCACTTTCCCGGATATTGAAAGCACCTCCATTTTACCTATAGTTCCATCGTTACCTGTTAAGATGGTTGCCTAATTTATACAGCAAGAGTTATGCATCTTAAGTGATTTACCGTATGTGGTGTCGCAGTTTGATGAAGTGAGTGTTTCCTTATGAAGAGAAGACACAATAATGTGGAACGATATTAATAGTGATACTGATTATTTACTGATTATTGGTTGGAAGCAGCAAAGAATGATATCTATTTGTAGCTGCATCTAATATCACTCAGCTAGGCGGACCCGTTATGCTGGGTAGCACTCAATATATTTTTATCGGCCAAGTGTTTGTCGACGAGTTTCTTTAATTCCGACAACGACTTTTCCACAACTATGTGCTGCTGCAGGTTGTTCCATATATTCAACGCTCTCTGTTCGCCAAATAGTTATTGGGCTGTCCGCTTCATATCCGTTAGTTCAAGTTTGTACCGGTGTCTATTTGTGCGGTTTGGTGTGAACTAACGTGGCAGCGGCTTTAACATTGGCTACTGGCCGAAATTTGGTATGCAATGCGACATGACGAGATCAACCCGCAATCGACAATGACATAGGCTGTAAAGCCCTACTCTCATACACCGATCTTCAAACTGCGTACATTGTAGGTTGGGAATCAGTCTGGTGGCCACATGTTGTGCCCGCACAATGCTTTCTACCCTGCTCCGGGTTATAAGACAGTATGCGGGTGAACCGTACTCTAGCATTTGTCGTATTATTGAGACGAAGAGGCTATTGGTAATCACTTCGAAACAAGCTCTTTGCTGTTTTTGAAAGCGCAAAGCATAGTAAAGCCTATTCGTGTTGTCCATGGACTATAGTCGCAGCGTTAGAGGACACCGAGGGCTCTCACGAAAGACGCGGAAAGCAACCTGCTGACTTAACTTAGTACGATGCTAATATTTATTCGAACTTTAGGGGATCTTCTTCCTCCGTATCTACAAATTAGTATTTATTCTCTCGTCAGTCATTCCAGGACGCTGAAGCCAGTTTTTGGTACCTGATATTGAGGGACTTTAATTTCAAGATAGCTCAAGTACATGCTCAGATTAGTCGGTAAAGACGACGTACGTTTACACCATATTCAAAGAAACCACTTTGCCTTAAACAACAAACATAGTTTTAACAAGCATATTTGATTGAATAACAGGCATGTTATATTAAGCGGCTTTATAAAAAAAGTTGCATATACAATCGTTGTGTTAATTATCTATCAAATTATGAGTTATACTCAGGAGTTAAACCTTTTATTTTGAGTCAACTATGGTATGTAATATGAATCAAATGTTGAGTTACTCGTTCAACAAGCGTGTGCATGCTATCAGTGAGATGAGCATTGTTTGTAAGCGAAGCACACTTTGCTTGTATGTGCATTCTCCTTTTCGTTGTATCTAACCTGCAGCTATGCACTCGTGCGTACAAGCCGATGGCTTAAAGGTTCACCTAATCTTGATGCTATGAATGGTGTTTTGTATACCCTGGTCTAAGCTAAATACCGCCTCAAGAAACCAGTAATAATACAACGCGTAATATTGTTTTGGTCTCCAATAGACAGGGTTAGACTTTCACAGTTGTTTACACTGTCTACCTGTTGGGAAGTCTAGCGACAAGTTTTCCTCAGGTCTTCGGAAGAAAATGCATTCACCCCTTACCACCAAGTGGGGGAATAACCACTTGAGCATGCTATGACTGTACTGTCCGGAGATTTGGTTGTCACACACCTGGCAAGTCGAGATGGTGCTGTCAAATACCATGAGACGTGTGTGTAAGTTGCTAATGTATTGGAAGGGAAACTGTCACTTTGTTTGACAAGCCCAATGTCACGAATGTCAGGATGCTAGTAGTATTTGTTGTCCAGTTAAATTTACCGGAAGACTGAGTTGAAGGGATCATTGTTATTTTGTTGCGTTTACCGAGGCATGTGTACACAGTACTTCAAAATAAGAATACCGAGTGAGTCACTAATTAATGGGACACATGCGCTTTTGAGTGCTCTGATCTGGTTGTTTTCCCTCGAGATAGAAATAATATAGTGTCATAAATCAATTTCTAATTTGTTTTGTCGTTTTGGCAGTCGCAAAATGTAGTAACAACTTTTAGTTATGCGGAATTTTATTGCACCGACGAGCGGACCAACCTCCGAGTTCAGGTTCAATCATCTTTTATAATTATCCAAAACATGTTCTGGTAGGATGTAACTTTCATGGAATAGAGGGCAGGTATGATTCTAGCAGTCTTTAAGTCTTGCAGTATTTCATATATCTATAGTCATTTAATTTATTACGTCTGTAGACTACATTCAAGCAAACGATGTACTACGTTTTCGGGTTGCTCAGAGATGCAGTGTTTGGTGACATCTTACAATCCTAAAGTTAACGTTTGCAGTCAAATATGAAGAAATTTGATGCAGGACTTCGCAATTTTAACTATGCACAAAGCCCATTTCTTTAGGCATTTAAAATCGACGAATCACTGACCATCACGTATATCTAATCCATTCCTTACTTTACCGCGCATGTGCCTGATCCACGTGCAATGCAGCACCACAGAATTTATGTTTTAATTCTCTATTTCCAGTGTTCAGTATTCAGTATTCAAGACGGCTTCATCCATACCCACTTGCGCACTACATGCGTTACTTAGCATGTGTGAATTTTTCAAGTCGTCAGTCAAGTCGAAATTAGCTTTATGTCCTCGAGTGGACAAATGTTCAGCATATTTTACACTGCATCTGGAGATAAAAAGTTGGATAAAAACTACTTAAAAGCACAAGTAAAGTATGAAAGATCTACTTACATTCGTTCATGGAAACGTTCACGCGAGGCATCAGTGAGCATAGCAGAGTTCTTTAGAAGAGGTGATAAATAAGACGAAACAGAATTAAGAAGCGGTGCGTGAATGCAGAACCTTAAGTTTTGATTGTGTAAATGAGAAGGAACTAGTTTTCGATAAGTCATCGTGCAGCGGGTGATACGGATCCCCTAAAATAGCCGAAGAAAATCTGTGACATACATCAAAATGCGTGGTAACAATGAAGTCTACAAGAGACTCTTGGGGTACGTCAATGCAATTAGAGATGAACTTAATCTAACGGACAATAAAGTACTTTTGACCAAGTCCAAGGAAAATAACGAGCTAGCATTGCAACCAATGAGGAAGAATACAGCTGCCTACGAAGTTTTAGGATAAATAATATGGTATTGAAAAATTCTTGAGCCGCATGGCACAAAATGATAGTCTCTTTACTTGCGAAACACTTCGTCGACGTGTTTAGATCATATTAACTTTTGGGATACAAATACACCAAGATAGCCAATAGGGAGTGCATTTGGTATGTTGCATTATTGCACAACTATGGGGCTCGAGGCATTGAGCCAGTCTGACATTTGTCAGGGTAAAGATCTACCGATAAGCTGAACCAGACGTTAAGGCGGATACGGCGATAGACTCATTGATCTGGCTAGCTGGGGCAGACACTCAGGCTAGGTTGTTTCCCTGACTCTCTTGGTCCGGGCAAACATTTATCTCCACTGTCCTACTGGTACATTGTTACTGTTGCTTTCACGGTTGAATTCATGCCAACCGATCTCTAAAATGACACGTCTG
Organism: Dicrocoelium dendriticum; assembly: GCA_944474145.2. NCBI lineage: Eukaryota > Metazoa > Platyhelminthes > Trematoda > Plagiorchiida > Dicrocoeliidae > Dicrocoelium > Dicrocoelium dendriticum. The sequence continues at coordinate 63,804,428 of OX104059.1, read as the reverse complement.
TGTTTCATTACATTCCGTCGAGATCGGCCGAAGATTTAATTGATAGTTTGTATTTGAGGAAGCCGTTTAAAGTTTCTAACAGTTTAGCATTTACGGTTACACAGTGGCTTTGTAATCACAGAGGTTTGACCTGTGAACTATCTTGGAGTTGTTGTCCAGTTCCAGTTTGTTAATTTATTCCTATTGACCTGCCATTTCTTCCGGCTTTGATTTCGAACAACCGGTAACAATCAATTCCTAAGCATTCTGTCCGTTACACCTTTACCAGAACGCTATAATTTTAAATATGGTCCTACTGATAAAGTGCTATGTCAAGTTCCGTTTCTTGAACCTAATGCCGTAATTTGTCAATCATTTATGTCTAGGTCTATTAATTTCAGGCTATTTTACCTAAGATCTCGAAAAAGAGCATAATCGGTTTAAGGAGAGTTTTGGAGGCAACAGCACCTAAATAGTGGGATTCGGAACTGCTCCGGGTGCTAGAAATAACACAGCTTCACAGTAAACTGCCTCAAACAAGGTGTAACCAAAAATATCAACTATAGGTAACTTCAGTAATATAGGCTGCATAAATTAATTTAGTTATTGTTTTATTCATACAATATGATATAAGTTTGCATTTTTACCTGAATCCCGTCAAGTGATTTATGACATATCTTTGATTAAAAAATCCGTTTCACTTATCTCCAAATATCGTTTGCAGAAATTATTTTAGAGCTAACAGTTATTTCAAGCAGTCTAGTCACAAGTTTTATGAGATTTTCTCTAACAATGAGCAGCCTCATGCACCATAACATTCCACACTTTAATTGGTGACAACTTGTTTAGGATATATGTGTCTGTCAGTGGTCTCATCAATCTTAATAATCAAATGTCAAACTTTCCGCTTAGCTTGTCTATATGCCCTGATTAGAATTATTCCGCAGATTTGTACTCACGGACGCTGCCGGTTAGGCTTGCAACGAATAACATTGTTCTTTACCCGAATTTTTCGCGTGTCCTCAGCACTATTGTTGGACGGAAGCAGTCCTGAAGACTACGCAATAAACGCAGAACGAAACTTGCGATATTGTACTCAATAACAGTCTAGAAAATAAGAATTTTATTCCACCGGACGCATCATTGCCACTATTTGCCATTAGACCAATTTAGTCGTTAACATATTTGGGAAAATTATAAGTATATTTAGATAACTGCGTTGTAACGATCATCGATGTCTGCGCGACACAGCCTGATGGCTAATCAGCATTAATATACGTAAATTGCATTTTGCTAGAAGAAAACGAGCACGGTGCCTTGTAGTGCCTCTGGGCCAGCTGTTCGGTTTGTAATACAAACTATTAGGTTCATAATCGTAAAAAGAGGAACCAGCAGATTATCCGCTATTAATTCCACAATTCATACACCTTATTTGGCAACGTGCCAGATAATGGAGTAACCCTTTCCGAAATTGCAGTAATAGGGTGCTCGAATTCAATACTCCACCTGAGTGAAGCTGGATGCAGTAGCTTTATTTAGTGGCGATTTTCACCCGGTACATCAAAGCCATTTTGAGAAAACATTTGCCGTTTTTATTAAGTGATTGCTTGCAGGCGGAACACGCTATGTCCTGGAGCACTGCCGTCGAACACTTTGCTGGAACCGAGCGATATCGGACCTTCCAGCTAACACTATGGGCTGGTATTCCGATAGACCAGCCACATTACGAACTATGCGCACATGGTCACTTGAACGAAGTCGAATTTTGAAAGGAAATAAAAATTAATTTTTGTCACTGTGCCAAAAAGCTGTAGCAAAATAAGAACACCAACCCTGCTGAGTAATTCTAACCAAGTCAACTCAGTTGTGGCGGACAGTTTTGGAGATAAATCTAAACAGTTTCTGCTCTAGCGTCCACTGATTTCTCACCAAATGTGAAATAGTAATTCACCAGTAACTTTGCCATTGAAGTTGGCTCAGCATGTTTCCAACTGTCCATGAACAACTGCAGCTCATAAGCAATAAAGTGAAAATTAACTTAGTTCACTTTTGTAAAATAGTTTGTTAGAAGCTCGTTGTGCTTTGCAGTTTCGCCTCACAAAAAGATACACACCAATATGTAGTGACCTTAAGGTTCGTCGGTCTGTCTGGGTACGTGGTGTAACATGGCAAAAAATATAGTTCCAGTATGTACCTACGCAACGAATGAAGCCGGCCTTTTCGAACGGTGAGAAGGTACTTTGAGCCAAACACATGTCGCATATCGCGCCCTTCTGGCTTCCAGCCTTAAAGAGCCTCGGCGAAATCTGCTTTGGTGACCACATCCTTTCCGTTGCAAGACAGCTTTTACGAAACCTATAGTCAGCGGAATGGTGAATTTGAATGTAACGCCCTAGCTCGCCGGTTTATCCGTTTATCTCCGGTTTTTCATTAAGGCGGAATGAATAGTCGGTAATGAGACGAGGCTGTCAGGATTATCTTGGTCGCACACACTTCCAGTTTGCTCGAAGATTTTTGCAACGTAAGCACTGACTGGTCGGTGACGTGACGTATTTCTGAGTTCATGGATTTGTATCCACACGCAGTTGTTACAGGGTATAAACCGAATTCATCATGCATCCGAATATTAAGTCCGCGCTAATAATTAAACACGATGCTTGATGCTGATTGAAGGTACGTAGCTGACAGAGGTGTCTACCAATTTTTGATTACCTAAGACAGTGATACAATAAAAAGTGACACGACTTGCGTTGGATAGTATCAACCTCAACTAATTCAAACCAACCGGCTCGTCTACATACCAGTGCGTGTGAAGTTCCACGCAGCAATTGCGGTAGCACCTATCAGATTTTCCAAGCCGACCTGGCTGGATAGCATGGTTGTTTCACTTTGCCCATCGAGACCCAACGATAGCCGTTGATCGCTCCAGTGTCTAGGTTTTACTATGACTTTCAGCACTCAGTACTAATTTAAGTGAGATCTAACGAGAGCTGGACCGTGTCGGGTAGCTGTTTGTACTCATTTCGCTCGAAGACAAAAAGGCTAGTGTGACCTGCTGGATGTCTGTCACCAGCTGTACACTAGCACTAAGCTGAAACAAGAATTAAACTACTGGTGTGCCGAGGCAGACGTATATTCTCAGCATTAAAGTTGCAGAGAAATCCATGTGTCCGCACTCGCGTATATACGCAGTACGCAAACTGTGCAATTCCGCTATACATTGGATGGCTATTGAATGGCGGAGAAAACTATCGCAAAAGACTGGCATTCAACATATGCGAGCCAAGATGATTATATGTATCATGCTTTCTATGCTGTAATACGTAATCTGTCGTCTTTCCTTGGACCCACTTTATGTGAAATACACTTCTCGTTTAAACATTTGGGACTTCCAGGTTTTGGAAATTTCGGCATAACTAAACGTTTTTGTTATTTGCCCTGGAGGCCGAAAGAATTCTAATGTTGGGTTTATTTCGCTTATACTTTTCTTCTCTGGTTTGGAAACGATCGACAACACATTACGGCCATTATTAACGCCATTCCCTGAAAAGGATAAAGCGGGTTGCTTTTCTTGTTCGTAGTATCTGCGCCATTTCCGAAATTGAGCGGATATGTTTGTATTCTGCTCTGTCTGACGCTCCAAAACTTGGATTTCCTTTGCATTTTCTTATAAAAGATTATTTTTCTAACCATAAGAGCTACAGTCTTTGTCCTATTCTCTGTTTGAGCTTTTAGTTGTGCTGTGTTCAAATGTCTTTATTGTTCTTATTATGCTTGATTAAGTGCTGTGTTTTCTTTGTTGTATGATTTTAATTGGGATTTAATTACGTGCGCCTAAAGCACTTCATGTTATATTAAACCAAATTCTGACAATTAAGCCAATGACGTAATCTACTCTTGCAGATCTACTTACATGTTTCTACCAAGGTCAAATTTCGGTAAGGCAAACCCCTGTTATTTACTTATATTATAATGTAATTACAACTCCAATTACGCACGATGTTGTTTGGTCAACTGTTGATGACGTATTTTGGATTCTACTTTGATTTTGAGAGCAAGGGATTGGACAAAAAACGTAAAGTTTGTATCTTAACTGCAGAAAAAAGCACCGTCTCGTAAAAATTTAAGCAGTAACCAGAAAACACTAGTTAAGTTTCAGTTGCATAGCATTTTCAGCACTTATCTAAAAAATTAGTTTAATTACACGTATATTTTAGCCTGAGTTACTTCAATGTACATACGAAATGCCATCCAGAAGTAGTTGCGTGGAAAGTGCTGCTTTTTTATAGCTGGTATAATTTATCTGGCAGTGATTGAATGCACACATGAAGACTGCTCTTCCACTGTGTGAAAAGTTTTCGGAATGTGCCCATACAACTTGCGGCCAAACTTGGAATCCAACCTCCAGACCATGATGCAAGATACGTCTATCATCTATTTGATAAATATGTGAGCCTTCTTAGCTCCATAAAACGAATAATCGCATATCCAACCAAAAAGTATACAGAAATTACGATAGATATGCATGCACATTAGTCGATGCAACTCCGTCAAAACTTAACGTACATGCCAATACCGAATTTTTACTGGATGGCCGTAGCGTCTTTTGTACGGTACTGTCAATGCCGCTTTCATTTTTATACTGCATCGATGCTTCGTTACAACGTGTGGTTTGAGAAAGATTATTCACTTATAACCATATTAGATTCATAAAATATGATGTGTATATTTCCTGCCTAATGTGAACAACCGCACAGTTATGGCCATCTTCCCTTTTCTCGACTTTATCTTTATCCGCCCGGAGCGCAAGTTAGCCGTAACGCCTACCGTTTAAACATTCATCATACAGTATCTAGCGTGGCAATTTGATATGAACAATACTTGGCTACTTAGCCGTAAAGTATATACAAATATTTGCTATATGGGACGACAGAGATTGTCAATGGGACCTTGAATCTACAAACCGACATTTGGTAAAGCCTACACATGCATGTTAAAAAAGGAGTCACAGGTCACGCGTTTTCGATCAGAGCTCAATGATTTGAAAGAGAAAATATGGACCCATGGAGCGGCCGAAGACAGTTTGCCTGCAGTAGTGATTGTGAATGATGCATAAATAATGATATAGTCTAAGTTAAGCAAGCCCTTACGCAGAGGTAATCACGTTAGTTACTAGAGTAGGACAGGAGAAAGAACTGATCAACGGCTTGGGAAAGAAAATTGTGGAACTCGGCTTACGAATTGATTAATTCGTAGTTCAAATTCCGGACTTGCCATATACGTAAAACTACTTGACATACTGCCACAATGACCAGTAAAGTCAGGCCGGTTAAAAAGTCTCCCATTAGCATGTGATAATGCACGATATACAGAGAGTTAGCACAAATGGCGCGGGTATTATCACAATTTTTCTTTTTGGCTGAGCAACTCAACTTAACTACTACGGAGACTCAAAATCCGCTTAGCAATTGAGCAGTCTTGTTATACCATTGCTGTTTTGCCTACATATCAGCAAATATTTCGGTACGGCAGCTTCTTGTCCACAATGATTTTCTGTAAAACCAGCTCCTGTGAAGTAAAAAGAGATTAGGGTGAAGTGTGAATGCCCCACAAGCCATTAGCCAGTGTTTAAAAGACTAGTTTAAAATATAATATCCAATAAGTGCTCATAATGAAATCTGTCTAATTGGAAATTCACGTATTTAACTGTACTAATCTATCCTCAATATATGTGAATAACATTAATTGACATGTGGTTTTTAGAAGGTTCCTTATTAGTAAACTAACAGTGAACCGTCATGTTAGTTTCCGCATTTTTCCCGTAATGCTACAGATAGAACTGCAGAAACGCCAAATACGACCTGATTTCGTCAAGTCAAACTGACACGAAGGAGGCGGTGTTGGTCTATGGTGTACCGGATTTAAAGCATCACGACAGGGAAGAATTGAAACATGGCACAGATTAGTGGATGTATATCGCATAGCGCTACGAGCTACGATATGTGGTAAATTTAAACGCCACCGGCATCGCTGGCTCCATATTTTATCAAAGTAACGTGCTAAAATTTTTAAAGTGACTTTGCCTAGCCATACTTAGCATAAACTGCGTTAAATTGGTGATATGTCAGTTGCGTATGTTTATCAACCAACACAAGATTAACTTCACTCCTTCAAGCGGGCAGGTATCAGGTTCAAATAATCCAGTGTCTCTTGTGAGGGACTTCGGGCAACCAAGTGTGAAAACACGTGTACCAGATACGACAACATTTTGGCATTGACAGTGTCGCCTGAGCTCCTATTGTGCCAACAACGGCAACGCTGGTACATAAACGCTCAGAACATAAACTCTAAACTACCAGAACTGTTCATATATCTGAAACCATAAATTGATATATTATAGCGTTGGTTATGAAAGACAATGATGAGGCCACATCCTGAAATATTCAAGTTGAACTCATAGTCCTCCTGCATGCACATTGCTTGGTGCGATGATGTCCAAGAGTGCCTCAAGCAGAAGCATCCGCTTATTGAATAGCGGTCAAGATTTCTTTATACAGAAAACCGATTTATTTAGGGTAATTTAGCGAGCGATTCATCTTTGAGAATTCGTGTCCTTTTCCTTTATTGAGGCCTGAGGCAAGTTCTCATTCGCTAGATGATTAGCTGTTTGACAACTCCATAAAACATTTTATAGGAAATCAGTAACGCGCCAAGCGTTCTCGTTGTGTACGCACTTATATGAGAACAAGCGGCAGTCCAGAATGGAAGGACGCTAACTATAACTAAGAAGAACATGGACACTTGATTTCATCTCTTGTTGGATCTCGGAACACACGCTAAATGACATGTTGGCGTTCAATGGGCATTAAAGGCAGGGTACTACGAGTCAGTTCAACCGCAACAAACGCTATTTTCTGTGGTGCTTTCATGCTTTAGCCTAAACGTTAAACTTCTCTGAGCTTCCAAGAAACCCAGCCGACCTAGTTACCTAATTAAACTCCATGCAAACTGAGCGATATTCAAACCAATAGCATTATAAATAGCTGCTTTGTGTTTATGGTAAAATACATTCTTGATACCTTAAACGTGGTGGGAGGTGACGGCGTAGTATTTAGCAAACATTGGACGGCATATAAGTGGCTTCCTACGCTAGCCTAACTTGATATTTTCACGTTGGTTTCACACCCGAGGACAACTCGCGAAATTCATCCATATCTCTGTTCTGGAGCTAAAACCCACTAATTCTCCAAGTCGACCTGTGATTTTTGTTATATCGTTCCAAACAGACAAACAATAAAGAAAGTACACGGCGAGATCATTGAGTTTGTTTAGGTATAGACATTTCTCACCTCAAATTGGGACGCAAAGTACGTAAATATTAGTTGTGTTCATTATGCATTTAGGTTAACATATTGATTTATCCGTCTCGGGAGAATGAGATCAAATGTCAACAGAGATTCCTGGTATCTTGGCCTGAAATGCAGCAACCAGTAAAATGCTTCCAAGATTTTCGATGGACTGACCTTGCACCTAACGGAAGTACAATGCTAATACAATAGTTCTATATTTACCTGGATGTGAGAGAAGGGAATTCGAAAATTCGAGTAATTAAAGAAGTAAGAGTAACTGGTACAAAAGCAGTAAAGGGGTATGTCAACAGCAATATGTGTGTACCTATCCACTAAGCAGTATGCGGTAAAAAAGAGCGATTTTTAAGCTGCGCAATGGCTGTTGCATGATGTAGCTGGAATTTTACGATACATGTGAGTATTAATGGCTGCGTTTGGCGAAGCATTTGCTAAGGACCTCAAAAATGGAAATAAAAACAATCAGCGTACTCAAATGAAGTTTTCTGTCAGACGTGCAGACAACAAAGCAGCATGAATATGGTCATGACCCTACTTACATACTTGGTCACCAATAATGTTATAGGCTACAAAGTAGTGGGGCAATAGACCAAGATTCCCTTAACTAAACACACAGACTAAGCTGATAAAATTGCTCCTAATGAGCAGCAGGCCATTTGGCAATAATACGCAATGAGACGAGGAGAGAGCGACAGTCGCTTCACATATAGTTCAGTCTTCTCTTGACGTTTTCGACAAAACATTGCCGTTTCCAGCTTGCTTTGTAGTGTTTTTATTCCACTTGCTTATACTGAATAATACCTTATAGCAACAAAATTTGCATCACAACTGTAGGATTTCCCATAAATGTGGGCTGGCATATGTAGAAAAAATATTTACTGATAGATGTGTCGCATTTCCTATAGATGGTAAATTTGTGGGCGATCCTGTGATCTTTTTTCTGCACTTTCATTTATGTGGACTTAAATGGTCAAACAAAGTACGAGAGATTCCAAAACACTGTGTTAAGCGATTTGAAGCAATATTTTGAAATCGTAAACGTTACTTATGATACCATGTAAGAAAATATTTGAAAAAATATCAAGCTATTAATCTTACAACCAGAAACGACAGAGATTCAAATGTTTCCATGCAAGCTTAAAAAGAATGTAAGCTTCTATTTATGTTAAGGCATATGTAAGTTAAAGGGACTAGCCAAAATCATTTGTTACGAGTTTGTTGACTGAATAATATTGTTTATATTAGAAGCCATAATGTACACTTTCATGGCCAATTGCATACGTAAGCAATTTCGTGTATTCTACACTCCACAAAATGGAATTTATGATTATTGTTTTCAGTTCTCAGATACTGAATAATGATGTCAAGCTGAGTAAAACTTAGTGGTTAGTTAGAAAATGTTATAAGGATTGTAAACGCATCAATTAATTGTGTATGCATGGTAAAATGATCATGATAATTAGTTTGATGTTTACTCATTTCGTACTGTGGCACGAAGAAATGCATGTTTACAGCATAGAGAGGTCTTTTCCAGTGCTTGTACCTGGATCACAATAGTCTGCTCCAAATGCTTAACTTTTTTATATATCACGATAATTTTCCGTTGAAAAAATACCGTAAATTTTTTATATGGCGTATGTCCAAATACTTTCATTTGGATGAAAAAAGATATCAGTTGTTATTTTTACTAATATGAACAAGAAGACTGATCCTGCCTAAAATGCATATAAGCCCAATATGATTCGGCAAAAAAGTAAATGCAGTGTTATGCAATATTTCCTGGTTTTAGAAGCCGGAATTTGGTATAGCGCAACGTAATGCACCCAAAACCATATTTACCGTAAAATAAGTGAATGAAAAGTTATTATCGCATTTTATATGTGGGTCATGTCGACACGGCCTAATCAGTTTATCGGTACTCAATTTTGCTTTTAATCTCGGATAGGAATATACATAGTTTAGGGTCTTAGTTTTGTCCTTGTGGATATATTTTAAAGACTCCGCTGTCTACTTAAAGCTGAATCAAATTTGCAAAAATTATCATCTATAGGTTTTCAAAATTTTTGTTCCGATTATTATCTTAGCAAACACTACCAGCTCAAGGCTAAAAATTTATTTACTTAGTGGTTATAATCTTTTTGATTTAGCTGATGGATAGAAAATATAAGCTTTGCTCTAATCACAATATTCAAAAACTTTGATATGAGATTTCTGATTTTACTAACCGATTTAACCTCAGCTTTCGACAAATCGTAAAATGAAGTATATTTCCGTGTCCCTGAAGTAGACAGATTGAAGGTAGTGTTGATATTTGGAAACCAATTTTCCGCACGTGTAAGGTGTGACTAGTTATAATGAAATGCTAATCATCTTTTGAATGTAAAGTATTCTCGTTATCTGACCCTACAATTTAATTGACTGCATAAAAGCAGTACGTGGTTTTAAACTTATGCTACTTTTCAAAAACTCTCCAACTGCATAACGTAAAGATGCTAAGAAGTTATCGAAGTAATCGCTTATTATTAAAAATATGGATATCATCCGCCCAGTACAATGGCTATCCAAGGAAGAGCATAAAACAAGAGCCATAATTTGTTTCAATGGTTCTTTCTGCCGTCAGCGCACTCCAAGTCGAGCTGCCTCCTTCTAGGGACAAAGCAGATAGTGATAGTGTGATATACATGCACATAGGTTTTAGCGGCTACGGATATGTTTACCAGGCTATTCAGCTTTACACACTTCAATGACAACTAAGGCCACCGATCTGATGACTTGTCGAGATCAAAAGGTAGGTGCTTTGAGAATCCAGACGAAGAACATAAAGACAGCACATTGGTGAACGGCGAAAGCATCACTGGTTTCTTCTTAACAGTTGGTGGTAACTGAATTACACGAGAAATAAGAGTGCAATGGATTATGTACCATATAATTTTTTTTAAATTAAAGTAGCAGATGATTGCGAGCTGCAAACCTTGACATCAAATAAGGAAACGTAATAGTTCATTGTATGAAACTAGTCCTCTGACCGAGAAATGCCAACCGGTGCTTGTTTACTGGTATATTTCATTAAAAAACGAAATCACTATTTATGCTAACTCGATTTACGTTCGCATATACAGCACTTGCTTGAGTAGTTTAAAAGTGCATGCCTATAATTTAAAACCTGATGATAAATAGCCCTAACTGATGTTACAAACTCAACACTTTTAATCTGACCTAAAGCAAATATTAAGTTCATAAAATCGAAATGTCTTCTCCTATAGGCGAAGGGTTCAACTACTACTACTGATTTGAGTAACACGCAGTATATTTGCACTGGGTATTTTGAAAGAAAAATGTTTGAACGCTCAATTTGGTGACATACGTGAAACCGTATCAGTTAAAAGTTCGTTTGCCGGTTGAGGTTGCTTTCCACTTTAGGTCAGTAAATCAGGTCATCACATATCTGCAATGTTGTCTGACGGATAAGATTCATATGTTATCATTTTTCAGATGACTAAATTTTCGACAGCTAAATGCGATGGAAACGTTTGTGCAGTCAACTTGTCCACCGCTGCCCGAACTAAACTACGGTCAAACTTTGCAACAAAAATAATGACAAAATGGTACATTACGCTAATGTAGACGCTGTGCCTGTGTGCGACGTAGACAATTGTCGGTATTCGTGCAAATGCAACAACATATTCACAGTGAACCTAAGGATCAATTGTGCGAGCTAGGGAATGCGCCACATAGTGAAGGTGAATGGCAATAGTATTATTTATGCATACATATTCGTCGACGAAATCTTCAGATTTGGTGATTTATAGCGTTGCGATGTTCGCACGGCTGCAATTTGAAAACCCCATTGTGTGATATTTGCGGTTGCACATGATACAT
>OX104059.1:63730597-63792703 GCA_944474145.2 Dicrocoelium dendriticum | reverse complement strand
CACAGACTGTGAGTATCAGCATTACCGAATCGACCACCAAGTCGGGCTGCAAGTCGCTGCCCTTGTTAGGGCGATCAAACTGGAGAAGGGACATACCATACAAACACTGGTGTGAATCTGCACCTTGTCCTGTCGTCAAATGTGGGCCGATATTATCGCCACCTACAGCATGTAACAACGTAGTGCTTACCAATTTTGTGCTTGCTGTTTCTCCAGTGGAGCTATGGAACATCGGTGTACAGTGACACAAGCTTTTGTTGCCGAATATTAAATGAGCACATCAACCACGATGCTACGCACAGCGAACACTAAAATAGCTGAAAGGTCTGCAGCTAAAGTCCCACAGGCCAATCTGCGAAGCGTTAGAAAACGTTGTTGAATTTACATTTACCACCATTTCAGTCAGAAAACGATTGCACATTATCACTTACCTGATCGTTTTGCATACTTCGTAAAATTGAATGTTTGACATATTTATGAACAAGAACAAGAAGAACGGTTGGAATGTGAACAGCTTTCATACATATTTTATGATATTTTGCTGACAAAACGATATGGTTAATAATAGTGGATTTTTTATTTAAACCCAGCAATACTTTATTTAATATGAGAAATGCAACATAAAAAGCTTTTCTCATGGAGACCGGCCAAGGGTCCGATATCCAGGAAGCTATTCAGTCATTTACGAAGCTCTATATTTTCATTGAGTATGGGTTGTTATGACCAACCAATAAACCTGAGAGTTACAGTTGTCAGCATGAACCCTTACCCTACGTGGTAGAGTTCTTAGTGTTTACTAAAACGTTCATTTATATTTGGCTATAATCTGTGGGTACGATGATGAGATTGGTGGTTATCGACAGTGATTGACTCAAATGCGCTTATGAATACTGGAACCCCAACAACAATCAACGTGGAAATAGTTAATCAAAGGCCGAACCATAATTGCATAGATTAATAGATCATTGACTGAGAGATATTAGAAAATTGTTACAATCGCATGATTGCCGACCAAATTGTTAACCCACAAAAAATAATAATGTCAGTATATTATTCTTCCGATTTATTTAATTGCAAAGCGCTGTTAAGTTCCCTAGACAAACGCTGACTTTTTTCTATATAGTCAAATGAATAGTGCTTCTTTAAAAGCCCCCATGGCGTTTATTAACTACTACAACAACTAATTAACCACTAGAATTCGAAAACTGTTGGACAACTTAACTGCCAAAGTCATCTATCCCAACCTTGGCGTTAGTTCCTCCTAGGGATTAGCTACAGCACATGCAACACCAATGCATCCGGGTTTATCCACTGCTACCGAAGGCCTGACACACGTCCATCTTCGCTGCACGCAGACTCAAAGCAAGGCTATTGACACAGTTAAGACAAGCTAAAAGAGAGTTATAAAAAGAACCAATACTATTGCGCCACCGAATAGGACGCCTATCGTTTGGCAAAAATTGCACGCACCTAACAAAATTGCGACTATGTGATGATTGTACATACAATATCCAGTGAATGATAATTGTTACTCCTTTTAACCAAGTGATTCAGCATGTATACACTCAAAATTCGAATTCCAATTCGGGTTTTCATATTGTAGAGAGTCAGTGTCCTAGTAGCAAGTCAACAGGTAAGTTTCCTCGAGTGCAGCCTATAATATGAGCACTATTTCCTCTTCTCTTTCTCATTTCGCCTCCTTATTCGTTGGAGTAGCAACGCATTGTGCGCTTTCATGCCCTCCATCTAGTCTACTCGGACTCAGTCCTCTATCGGCAGCTGTGACAGTACCGCCCAGCTAGCCACGAGAGGTGACACAAGCATAGCGTTCACCCAACTCCGACATTTACTAGGTGGTTTTCCAGCCGCCTACGAAGCATCCCCTTTGAATTCTAGCCCCCGTTCCACTCGGAGGACGAAATAACGCGAACCTAACCATGTGATTAACGGCCCTCTTCGCAGCTTGTCGGTTTGGATACATGCCGAAGTGTCCATGCGATTAGCTTAGAGGTTGCAACTGGATTAACGTACCACATGTGTCAAATGATGTAACAAACAAGTGAGCGTTGTCGTTTCATTTTTTGTTTCGCACGCATGTACTGAATTACAGCACTTCTGTATACAATTTTGTGTGCACATCCCACCCCACTTCAAACTGACGTTATGCAGTTGTGCATTTTACTCGGTGGACGCTTGAAATGACGATTTACTTATTCGATGATTATTCAAATTATAATTTTTACTCTAACTATCCTACGGAACTTATCAAGCGCGTGCATGTTTTGCTCGTACTAAATCATTGTTCATTATTCTTCACATCTGGAAATATTTTTACTCAAAGGAACAATCCAAAGATAGTAATTCTAAAGCAGTCCTGGAAAGATTTCTGGGAAACGGCAAAACTAGTGAGGTAGTAAACATGCACTTACAATTCATAAAATTAAAATTAGTGGCACGATAACTTCTTAAGTCTCAAAGAATTATATTATAACTTCTATTCTTGTGAAAGGTCTCCAAATCGTACAGAGACCAAGAGAGTTTTTACTAAAAATATGCACCGATATATTTGACAGTGGATGCATAGGAATGGCTTTGTCCTCAAGTTAATAGAGAAGTGGAAACTCATATAATTCGCAGATTCCAAGGATAGAAAAGCAAAAACATTTACAGCAATACATTTTAGAACATTGAATTCAAGGGACCTGGTTTTGGACCAAATCAAATTTTGTCTACATAGTATTGAAGCGTAGATTTTTCAGAGGTGAGATCTGCACCACCATACTACACCTTCAGCGTACTTACATTAAGTGAATGTTGATTATATGAGGAGAATTTTGACATATAAAGAGAATGAAAGAGGTGAGAGATCGCGCTCTGCCAAACACCTCAGTCGACGCGGATCATAGAGAAGTGTTTGTCATTTAACTGATTAACATGCATATTTTCAGTGAAATAGTCACGCAACAATTTAGAAATATCTGGGAGGACTCCGTTTAAAGAAAATATATTTAGCGGTAGTGATGGATCAAGACTCCCAAAACGCATTTGAGTAGTCAAGAAAAATCGCTCAAACCGACCTGCACTTCTTATCTAACGCGAAGGTCACTAAATGCACTGGGTAAGATGCAGCACCATGTGTGGGATGCTGGACTCTGAGCGCAACAAGTTAGACGTCATTAGCAAGAAATTGGCTGTGGAATTGCGTAGAACTAATATCTATTCGAGAACATTTAAATTCAGGGAATTAAAGGCAATAGACCGATACTTGAAAGGTTAAATTTTATGATTTACCGTTCTTTCTAATGACCTCCAGATGTTGGAGGTGGCCACAACTTTGTGACAGTTGAATATTGTTGAGCTAAGTGCAAGACATCGCGGTACCCAAGCTTTTTAGCTGAAAAAATGACTAACTTTAATAGACCAACAAATTCATGCGAGGAATATCGAAATTCCTCGCATGTCAAACGCTGCATTTTAGAGCTGTTCTAAGTAAATAAATGATATGTTAATCGCCATTGTTGGCGACACGTTTATGGATGACAAATGCTACTGCATGTTACTAAAGTGTAAATATCGCTCGTTATCTTGCTTGCAAAAGAATGTTCAACAATATTTTGATATTATTTCGTGAAAAATGTTTTTTAAACACAAATATTCTTTGCCCAAATAGCGTTAAAATTTGCTGCCGATTTTTCAGAATTATACTGATATAATTTTTTTCTAAATATATAAAAAGAATAGTTGTTATATATGATACTTTTTATCAAGATCTTCTAAATTAATATTGTTAAAATGCGCATGCACATTAGGAATTATAGAAGGATCTGAAAGTTTGTGGTCATTTATATATATATGTATATATTCGCCCGTACGGATTCTACAAAATGCTATGTCGATTCATAGCTGCCGGAACCGGGAAGTCCTGACGCTGGAAGGCCAATCGCTGTCATCTGCATGGCAGGTGCCTGCATGGCAGTGAAGGATGGGTCGGGCTATATCGCATTTAGCTAACAATTCGTGATGGTCGGATACTGTCCTCTATGGCGCACTTGCATAAGCTGCGGGCTAGTTGGCAAGAGCCACTAGCAGCCATGGGTTCGATCCTCCCCAGATGACCGAAGGATGCGCACCACTGATGAGCCCCAATAGAGCGAAACTACCTTCTGGTGCTTTCCGGATAGCTGGTTGACATATCTGAATTGTCGGCTGATTGCGACGAACAGAAATACCCACTGAAATTCTTCTACTCATAAATATACTAGACCTAAATTGGTAAGTAATGTAGTTGCATACTCCGAGCAAATGCACGTCTCTAGCGTTCTTTTGCTAAATAACCTCCCTTGCACGGTTTAAAAGTTAAGGTACATGTACGACCTTTCAACATATACTCAACACCGAATGTAAGTATTTTGTAATGATGCCATAAGCTGTAGAGCCATTAACTCAATATTTTAGCTGTATCGTTCTTCAGAAGGATGTGGACCGGTTTATGAATGGGCGGCGATGAACAGGCTTCAACTGAACCCTCCAGATTGCTACAAGCAAACGCAAATAAGAAACTACAAAACACATATCTATTGGGCAGAACGGGATCCATTACGACACTTGGGAAAATCTAAGATATATGCTTCAATTTATGAGTTGCAAAGCGACCTGTAAGTAGGTACCACTGGTGCGTTCCGTCAAAGGAATTGCGTCGGATGCTTGGCACATCATATTCTAAAGAGAAACGTGAATGTTCTCAAAAATTATAGACGCTGAAGTCCTGTTACATGTGGATATTTTGTACCTAAGGATACTGATGCGATCTCCCGGTATAATTGGAGGCCAGCTAGTGTCAATGTAAATCAAATGGTTTTCGCTATTCTGCTTTACGTATGCAGTTTAAGCCAAATATTTAGGTTGTGAAATTCTCTAAATGATGGAGCCTAAAATGGACTACCAATTTAATACGGATAGAATTCTGTACGAACTACATACCATGTGATATTCAGTCAAAGAATTCTTCTCAGTATACCCGCAAATTCGTGTGATGTTATATAACAAATACTGGAGAGTAATAATCCATGACACTATTGCGAGTTTTAGATAGGAAAAATACCTATGTCATAACGTCAAAATAAGTCATCCAACATTCCCGCTATAATTGTGGAACTGTCCTTCATTCTTCCTCATCACTTCAGACGGGAATGTAATACCAGCAGATCATGCAAATATGAAGGAGTGTGGGACGTAGGGAATGTTATAATGTAACATATAAATGAATGCTATAAAAGAGTGTCACAGAATCAAAAGCAAAATACTGCCATTTAAAGCTATACAAATGAAAATGATTATTATACATTATACATAGACCATCTTGTGTGCTTTGTGGAGATACATCTGTTTTCTCGTAAAGCACTAGTAAACTAAGGAACTAATAGGGTTTGCTCATGACGGAACTCAAAAAAGTTTTACAACACTTTTGAGGCACAAACAGAGTAAACGTACACGTGATTCGGGCCTATCAGTCATCAGCGCGAAAAGGAATTGCAAGGTTAACAGCGCGAGTTCGAAGTCGACAGTTTGTCGATTGCGAAATAGCTCGTATGATTATCGTCATGGATGGTAATCGTGTAGCATGGTTCAGACGCGCTGTACGAATTAGTCACATTAAACAAAACGGATTATTGTCAATTTTGTCAAGTTAGTAATGGCTGCAAATCAAAGTATTTTACCATAACCTATCCCAAAGGGAACTGAACTGTTGTGAAAAAACAATGATAATACTACTGATAGTAATGTGTCAGCTGTACGCCGCAACGCCACCCTGCTATCACACAAAAACACCGGTCACGCGCGGTTTGATTACACTTTGAGGACGCCCACCCCTACGCGGATTCGAATCAGTGACTTTACGATTGCAAACCAGGAGCGCAGACCACACGGCCACTGGCCGAAAAACATTTATGAACAAAGCAAATTTTAGCCGACATTTGATGATGTATCATAAAGGAGGTATTTACATTTCAGTGTTTTTTGAAACCTCATTCAACAGTTTGCGTCAAGGGGCCCTGAGATACGCATGCAATTTGTTTAACTGAGAGGACAGAATTTTCATCAGATTTGGGATGAGTAGATTTTTAATGAATTCTATGGTAAGCTACCAATCTTCTTTCACAGACATAACACCTTATTAGCGCGGAATAGTCACGAAAGAAGTTCAAAATCTTCGCAATACCAATCCGCTGCCCTGAAACACAAAACGTATCTGAACACCAAAATTTAAGATTAAAACAACTTAATATTTGCATTGTAAAATGGTTAAGCAATTTAAGAGCTAAAGCCTTTATCTGTGTAATTTCTGTATTCCCAAATCTCTGGCTACAAAAGTAGACGTTTTGTGCTTTTTCACATCCGTGATTCTCGGTGCTAATATATATATACATATATATATGCATATCTATATATATACTAACCGCCGATAGCGGCAGCCGGTCAGTATGTTGGCTGTGTCGAAAAAATCAATTTATGCGAAGCACTTCGTTCATTGGAATACTTTCTTCAAATTTAGCAACCAGAGAGTCCTATTTACCTCTCTGCATTTTTAAGCAAAAATACTTGTTAGCACCGCTTGTTCCTCCAGCAACTAGTCCCCAACACTTTTTTTTGCTTATTCACGGTTTTGACGTAGTCACCCTCTGGTATTTGTTGCAAGATAGTCGGATACAATGCAAATCCTCTCGCATGTGTTTTGTGTCAAGGAAATTACTACACCTCATAAATTGGATTATCATTTTAGCAGCTTCGTCGGATTCGTGCAATCCAACACGGTTTCTTTCATAAGTTCTATGAAGTTTGCGGCGCAATATACAGCCAGATAAAGTAAAGTTGACCTGCAGGCTGTATCATTCCGGTAGGAAAAGCCCCATTTGTTTTGTCCAAAATTCTTGCCAGAAAAGCCCACAGGTTTCAGATCAATCTTCTTCCTCTAACCGCGCAAACTCACAGGCACGAAGTTCAACTATTGTGAGATGTCCAGCTTTACCTGGCATTAATTGCGTACCATTGTTATGTCCTACGAACACTGATATTTCAGTATGTGCAAACTTGCGTGTTGAAGACCACTGGAAAGAAGAAAAGAATATTACTAAAAAATTTAGCGTCTAATTTCTCTAAGTCAACAACTAGCCAAACCTATTGAGGCTCGTATTTTACTTTGCCCTTCATGCTAAACCTCGTCTGACCAAATGCGTTATCCATGTGACTTTCCAGTGATCTAGTACCCCAGGTGCACTGCGATTACGATTTCGAATTGTTACAGTCTAATTGACAGACTGTCCATACCTGAATCAATAGACCGGTAGTGGCTCAAATCTGTCATCATGGGCCTGCAAATATGTACCGTTGAAGGAGAAGCAGATCCCCGTATCGTACATTTTTGGGTGGTTTTCAAAATCCTTGAACCAGTAGAAACAGATTACACACGTTTCAAAAACATCCGGTGCATCGTGCTGACGTCTGCGTGCAGCCCTACAAACGTTTGCAGTGCAATGAACAAGCGCGATGGCCGTTGTCTTTTCATTGCGTCTGAGATTTCACACTTAGTAGGATGTGAAGCGAAATTGTTGGATTTAGAGATATACAAAGGAAACTGAATTCAGCCATTACTGTTGTGTCCGCTGTGGTTGGCTTACGAATGCCCGCAGTGACGTCTTGCTTTACACACGGTCTTTCCTGGGTGGAAGACATGTGAACACCTACCGAATCGAAAATGATTTTTTGAGCTACTGTGGTGCTCCGTTCACCTCAGGTGCAATGAAGTATTTGTGTGCACAGTTTTTAGTAGTGTCACGATTGTTGGTTGGACTGGTTGCTCATTCTTCGAACCCACATGAGTAGTCAAAACTTCGTACTAATTGAAAATTTTAACTGCCCTCCAAAAAGGTGGTCTGATGTGTATTTGTTGCCTGGATATGGTGAGGTGACAACAAATTTTGGGGATTTGGTAATAAAAACTTGTGCATCGCAACAGATATATCAGCCAGCAACCATAATACCCTGCTCAACCCCGTCTTGTATCGAACTAAATTGCCCGAGCTATGAACAAGGTGCACGTGACGTTCGGATTATTGAGCCTCTGGCTACAGGCGACCATCAGTACTCAGAGCTGATATGGAATTACATTTGCCGTGTTCATTTCCGCTGGAGCTAGCTTTCAATCATTGAAAAATGGACTTCCACTGTCTGGCTTGAGCCGTGAGCCAAAATACATATGTGAAAGTCTGTTTGCCATTCTCAAAATAGATAATGAAATTGATGGGACTCTAATTTGTCCCACTAAAGTTTAGGACGGTTAGACCAACTAAGCCTCATTGGTTTAAACAATGGCATGGAAGTCTTGCTCGGTGGCGGCACAGGCTGCGGACGGATTCCACTTTTCTGGCTCTTCCAAGGAATACAAAGTGTTTAAAATTCAGCGCAACATCTAAAAATGTGCAAAAAGAAACGTTTGCAGCCAGTGCGAAGAGCAGCCCAAAGTCGCCGCGAAGACGCCCTCAAAGGCACTCTTTGCTTAGGTAAAGTGACGTCTGAAGCCGGCAGGTGATATGCTTAAGCTGAAGGCATGGACGGACAGCCCCTAACATCCAGCACTGAGCAAGCCTCCGCGTTTACGGCGCACTTCGCTTTTGTGTCTGAAAATAAGTATGTACCTTTACTTAGTTCGACGTTTACCGCTTGCAACGTACTCGCCATTTGAGATTGCGGTGTTGAATATATATATATATATATATATATATATATATATATATCAACTACTCACCAGAATTGACGGCACAAAACCTACCGGGACGGACTCCACTCACTGATTCTCAAGTCACATTCGGCCCTCATCTCTTTTGTCGTGACTAGAATTTTCATGAGTTGATGTCTAAAACTTCGTTGTCGATTGACTGGAAATGTTCAGTGATGAAGCTTCTCCGAAAGCGGCGAACATAGCAAAGTAGACAACTAGGGACCGATTTGTCTGACATAATCATTGACAAGTGTTGCTGCGAAAAGAACGCATTGCTGCTGTTACTTTTGCCAAACGTAATATTGACGCCTGCACAGCTGCATTGCCATTCATTCATACCAAGCTTGCTTATGATGAGGCATGGTGGTTGCAGGCAATAAGCAAATGGAGATCTGTCCACGGGACCATCATAGATTTCAGTAAAACTTCCGAAAATATAAACTATGTGGTTCGCCTTTACAAGCTGGAAATGTGCGATGTTCTCTAGCTCACTATACCAGTGGCAGACGAATTGGAGAGCATAGATCGGTCTAATAGTAGCGTACCACAAAGCACTGTGCTGGGGACAACTATGTTTCTGATTCATTTTAGCGATATACCTCCGCTTCCCCAGTCTCCGTGTGCCTTGGTTGCAAACGACATGAATACTTGAAGGTAAGCACACTCCAGACGACTGTGGCGTTGCTCAGCAAATTCGCAAATCTCTTTGCAACTGAACAGCATGCACGAAGTGGTAACATCTTACAACCTTTCTCTTTTTCTTGTGCTACTCAGGTTAATACAGAACTCAATGCATCGATTTCTCCTACGGCTTCTCCACATGGTCTGTAGATGTGCATCTCAATGTCAGGCTTGCCAACTCGGTAGTTATATGTCTTGTGAAGAGTGCTGACACCCATAACTATACCCTTGACGGCCAGCCGCTATATTTCACTGCACCCGAATAGGACGTAGTTGTAATCTTGTGCTGCGATTTTAAGTCCGTTGACAACATGAACAGGCTATATCGTACGGACAACTTATACTTTGAGCGCTCAAACTTAGCCTCAGCACACTGTCTGAAGAGGTCGCCACTCAACTCCTTTTTCAATCACTAGACCAATGCTAGAGTACGGTTCGCTCGCCTACATTCCGATTACCCAAGGTGAGTCACAGAGGATCGAAACGGTCCAATATCTTGTGAACAGGCCCATGCTGAGTATATGTGATTTGCGGTATAAAGACCAGAGGAGATATTAGGACTCTACACCTTGTCAGCCCGTCAAGTAAAACGGAAAGCAATGTACCTTACCGTAACCGACATCACGGTGATTTCCCAATTCTGAGGCCAGGACTGCAGTTAGTAGGGCAATACAGCGCACGCGGACGAAGCCCCAAACATGCGGTGCTTTAACTGAGGCAATTTCCGCACCCACTGCGCTTGAAAAGAGGGCTGTAAATATTTGGATCAATTTGCCTGAACATTTGAAGGAGGCCACATCTGCGCAGCACCGCAAAAGCTTGTTAGATTTATCGTTTACCACCATCCGATCCAGAAAACAATTACCCGCTTTCGACTACATTTCACATTTGTGAGTTCTGCAATACCGTGAACAAGATATCATAAACGTTACGTGCGAACAATAACGATGTGCACGGGTGAAGATCTTATAACGTTTTTTAACATATTGCAATGAGGTAGTGCAGAAATCTTCTCTACTTCCATACAGTACAATAGTCATTATTGGTTGTCTATTATTAGAGACGTCAAAAAATACATAACGCTATAGGATCACTTATCGTTTGGCAATATACCAAGTTAAGTCATTATGAAAGACTATTGAGCAAGCTAACAAAACCTGACGTAAGTGAGATAATTAACCTGATTCGTATTGCTAGCTTATTACTTTAGTTTGCGTTCCCCCTATGTAACCAGTCCAACTTATTTTTCGGTCAAAGAATGCAGACTTAGAAACCACCATATATTATAAAGATGCTGTAAGTTTAGATTAAGTATACTTTGCGTTTTGCTGCTGGAATTATAGAAGAACAGATTAAAGTGTTTAGCTGTAACGGTGCTTGAAACTACGATTTAAGCACGTCATGTTTTAACTAACCTTATTTTCATATAGCAAATTTTCATAGACAGTTTAAAGTCAAAATTTACCCACCACTTCTCAGTGTTAGCATGCGTTTATGACAAATAATTCCGGTGTTTCTATCAACCTATAGCAGTGTCTGAATTTACTCATGCATACCCAAAAGTTGTCTGCGTACGACATGTGATAGACGGAAAACACGGTCTACTTTGTTTCGCAATTTTGCGGTTTCAGATTAGTATCTACGGAACGTACAAAATTGGATTGCGTGTGAACAAGCAATTAGGTCAAAATTAAAAGAAGTTTTCTCTGGCTGTTTATATAGTGCGTGGTATATATCCATACTTTTATAAACCAACTGAAAGTGCTCAGCATAACAGTATATTATCGCACATGTCGTTTAATGAACTACCTGAATATTTCGAAATATATTTGGTTCCACAAGCAATCAGCATTTAACGGTAACCACATGTATTAGCCTCACTGACCATTGATTGGTCAAAAGTGATCATTTGATGCACGCAAGCCCTAAAGGTCTCTCACAAGTTTCATTTGTCGGGATGATAAACGGCTAGGTTACCATTAAGCGAAATCAAAATATCAGTTGATTGGGTTTGGTGTATAAATAAGTTGATCTCCGAGCACAGCTTTGCTGCTGCAGTGGCTAAGTCAAAAAAGACATAGTACTTTTAGTGTCAGTACTACTGCCGCTCATTATTCTCCTGCTACCGCAGCAAGTATTTTATCTCCGCCCCGTAGATATCGTTCGTATGATTGACCAATCGTCTGCTAGCAAACTTTTAAACTCAGCGAGAAATAAAATCTCAAATATGTAAACACCTCAGTAATATTAAGCATATTTTGGCAAAGCTTGCCTAATAGATGCTGTAAATCGCCAACCACAGCACTTTAAACAATAGATCCCATGACGACTGCTTGAACTGTTTTATTCCAGATCGCATGTGTGTTACCAAATTGTACGCAGTGAATCAGGGGAACTCTAGCGACTCGGATCATTCGACAAAATAAGCCATGGTGGCTGTTATTACCAGATGAGTGTGCGCAATGTTCGTAACTCACTGAAATCGTCGAACCAGGGCTTTCATAATGTACGAAAGTGTTGGGTATATATCGATAACATATAACTGACCGGGGTCCCTCTACCATTGGTGTACCCCAAGAAAAGTTCTTCTCCATAACATGATCAATACTGCAATACGACTCGCTCTCCTAATGCCCAATCAACCATGGGGAGGCACAGAACATCCATCACGTCGCCACCTGGATTGTTCGGAGTTTATTCTGATTACAAATGGAACAATGGTGAAATATGGATGACAAAGCGAAGGCATGACAGGTCCCGCAGGATGGTTCGGGGGAATAAGGTTAGTTCAGAAAAAGTTACACCAATCAAGAAACGCATCTGTGGACTCAGCATGTAATCAACTTTAACACAAAGTTATATTCGTGTAGTAGATTCCGTGTTTTTGGTGAGCACAATATCTGCCTAATCCATGTCGTCACTCAGTGGATAGAAATCAGATCAAGTAATGCAAGTGTTTTAAAGCATGTCGAAAGAGTGTACCGAGGTTGAAAACTTGAATGGAAAAGAAATTCAAGCTGCACTCGAGCCGACTGTATTGTGTGGTATGTTTTAACTTATTACCCCTCAATTTTGTTTTGCGGCGAATCATCAGGAGGCAGCGGCAAGCGTGACTGGGGTTTAACAAGATGTGCAATGCCAGGATACAGTCAAGCCAAAGACGACGATAACTTGCTTTTTACAGTTCCTGAGCTCTCAGTCGTCCATGGTATAGCAGCTAGGAAAACCACTCCAAAATATTCGTCGCCCTTTTGTTGGTTGGTCCCCAGTTCAAACAGTTCGCGTTTGAACCAGGTTGACCAATCCTGGATCGCGTAATATACATGGGGCCTGTAATACGCATCAATAATTTGAGGGAAGATGGAGGAATCGAACCACCCAAAAGCGCTCCGTAACAGACCAGCGTGATAACCCGCGGTATTGGACTCCTCCAAGTATCGCGCTGATCAGCCAAGATCGTCTTGCATCACCACCCAAAACTCTTGCTCTTGTGAGACGGTCTTCAGTATGTCGTTTCCGAACTTATTTGCTTAACTGGAATTCTGGCGGACGTGCACAGTTTGGTATTTATTCATGTTAAACAGTAGTAGGTTTGCCTTTGTCTTTTTAAAAGAGCAGTTTAAATTTCTTTGCGGCAACTGGTATTATTCCTGACAGCCCATTACCGTATCGTGATTGCATTGAAAATATGCTGGAAAGTTGACTTGATGGCACTCGAACGTTCGCTAATAAAGAAAAGTTATAAGCATGGCCAAAATACCGAACTTTATGGTACACCGCAGCCCACATTTATTTGATCAGTTTATGAGCCCTGAACTTAAACTTGAAGACGCCACTGAACGAAAAACTTCCCTCCCTTCCCAAGGACAGCGTCCCAAAGACCTTCTGCTTGAAGCTTTTTGAGATGTATGCGGTGAACTATGCGGTGGAAACTTTTAGAAACATTTAGGTGGATAACATCAAAGCCGGTCCGATTGTCGGCTATCTTGGTCCAACTGCCATCGGTAAACAGTAGATTGGTAGTACAGAGCCGTTGCCGACGGAACCCTTGTTGCTCAGGTGCTATGATTTTGAACCTGTTGAAATTGCCCATTACAGCCTCAGATATGGTCCATTCCATCAACTTAAGATCACTGGGAGTAGAATCACTTGGCCGGCCATGAACAGATACCACTCTAGAAAATCGAAGTAATGATGCCTACTTTCCACAAGTTAGGGTCATGTTGTTCGTCCAGTCATTTGTACGAATCTCTTTAGTAGTTCAGCTATTCTCGTAGCTGAAACCTGCATTGTTTTCGGAAGAATGTTGTCAAATCCGAGGGAGCTGTGGGAGCGCAACGGTAGCAGCTTCCTCAAAATTGTTGCCGAAATAAAGGTGACATGTGTAAATGCTTGTATCTGGGAGATTAAGGCAGGTGTGTTACAATATCATTTAGCATGTCGGAGAATTAGAGCATATTCCAGCCGTTGACTTTTGGCTGCATTCTTGGCCGCTTGAGCACATCATTCCGCTGATATTAGTGTCAGAACACCACAGTTCACATTCCGGAGGCTATTCACAAGTCTGCACAACAGATTGGACTAACACGTAACTTTTTACTTGACTCTGACTGTGTACTAATTTGTCAGACGCAAACGCATGGTACAGTGATCAGGACGCCCCTTACTGCCATGTGCTTTCGTGTTCTGCTCCGAATTAAGGATTGTGATCTTATGGAATGATGGGATCTTTGAACTATATAGATTTAATCACATCACTGAACTTGCCGGCAAAATCCAAAAAAAGCAATGCCAATGGAGCAGTTGTTCGTAAACTCCCAAATAGTATCTCCAACAAGATTTGTTAGTATGTGTTGAAGTGTGTTTCTTACCTTCAACTAGCATGCCACGATGGTTATGACGCGATTAATCTTGCTTATCTGCTGATCTCCATGGTTTTATGCTAGCCCTATGTCTAGTTAATAGACTGTTGCGATTACATACATACATACATACATGCTGTTAGAATGTGGTAGTGGGTGATGGTTCGAAACAACTCCTATGTTCCTTGCATATTCCGTATAACAGGCAATGTCCTACATTATGGTTACGATGGTGCTCCACCTCAGAAGTCTCTCCATCCTTGGTTTCTTAATCATGTTTCATTCGTGAGCACTAAATGGAGTATAGATGGCTTATTTTCGGCTCTGAATCTGGTGCGTGATCTGACGTGGCTGAAGAATAAAATGTTTGTAATATACTCCTGCAGGTCGGCATTAAATTATTCGTTAATGATGCCGGAAATTCCAGATCGTGAATAACAAAGCCACCTAAGATGAGAACATAACTGTATCTTCCTTGTAGGACCCTTCCCAAAGATAATATCAGGCGGGGGTCTATATCTGCGGTAGATATTGGGAGATGATACACAAGGGTAAAAGGTAAGTGTCCTTGCGTCTCATTCGCATACTGTATTAGAGTTAGCCAAAGATCAGCATTACCGAATCGACCACCAGGTCGCGCTGCAAGTCGCTGTGTTGGTAAAAAATTACCCTGCCCTTGTTAGGGCGATCAAATTGGAGAAGGGCCATACCATAAAACCACTGATGTCAATTTGCACCTTGTCCTATCGTCAGATGTGGGCCGATATTACCTACAGCATGTAACTACGTAGTGCTTACCAATTTTGTGGTTGCTACTTCTCTAATGGACGCTATGGAACATAGGTAGACGGTGACACACGCTTTTGTTGCCGAATATTAAATGAGCACATCAACCACGATGCTACGCACAGCGAACACTAATATAGCTGAAAGGTCTGCAGCTAAAGTCTTACAGGCCAATATACGAAGCGTTAGAAAACGTTGTTGAACTTACATTTACCACCATTCCAGTCAGAAAACGATTGCGCATTATCACTTATCAGATCTTTTTGCAAACTTCGTACAATTGAAAGTTTGACATATTTAAGAACAAGAAGACGGTTGGAATGTGAACAGTTTTTAGACATATTTTATGATATTTTGCTGAAATTACGATATGATTAATAATAGTAAATTTTTTTATTTATACCCCTCAATACTTTATTTAATATGAGAAATGCAAAATAAAATGATTTTCTCATGTAGACCGGCAAAGTGTCCGATATCCAGGTAGCTATTCAGTCATTTACGAAGCTCTATATTTTCATTGAGTATGGGTCGTTATGACCAACCAATAAACCAGAGAATTACAGTTGTCAGCATGAACCGTTACCCTACGTGATAGAGTTCTTAGTGTTTACTAAAAGGTTCATTTTTATTTTGCTATATTCTGTGGGTACGATGATGAGTTTGGTGGTTATCGACAGTGAATGACTCAAATGCGCATATGAATACTGGAAACCGAACAACAATCAAAGTGGAAATAGTTAATAAGAAGCCGAACCATAATTGCATAGATTAATAGATCATTGACTGAGAGATATTAGAAAATTGTTACAATCGCTTGCTTGCTGCCCTAATTGTTCACCCACTAAAAATAATGATGTCAGTATATTATTCTTCCGATTGATTTAATTGCAAAGCGCTGTTAAGTTTCCTAGAAAACGCTGATTTTTTCTATATAGTCAAATAAATAGTGCTTATTTAAAAGGCCGCATGACGTTTAATAACTACTATAACAACTAATTAACAACTAGAATTCGAAAACAGTTGGACAACTTAAATGCCAATATCATCTATCCCAATATTGGCGTTAGATCCTCCTAGGGATTAGCTACAGCACATGCAACACTAATGCATCCGGGTTCATCCACTGCTACCCAACGCCTGACACACGTCCATCTTCGCTGCACGCAGACTCAAAGCAAGGCTATTGACACAGATAAGACAAGCTAAAAGAGAGTTATAAAATGCACCAATACTATTGCGCCAACGAAAAGGACGCCTATTGTTTGGCAATAATTGCACGCACCTAACAAATTGCGACTATGTGATGATTGTATACGCAACATTTAGTGAATGATAATTGTTACTACTTTTGCCCAAGTGATTCAGCATGTATACACTCAAAATTCGAATTCCAATTCGGGTTTTCATATTGTAGACAGTCAGTGTCCTAGTAGCAAGTCAACAGGTAAGTTTCCTCGAGTGCAGCCTATAATATGAGCACTATTTCCTCTTCTCTTTCTCATTTCGCCTCCTTATTCGTTGGAGTAGCAACGCATTGTGCGCTTTCATGCCCTCCATCTACTCTACTTAGACTCAGTCCTCTATCGGCAGCCGTGACAATAACGCCTAGCTAGCCATGTGAGGTGACACAAACATAGCGTTCACCCAACTCCGAAATTTACTAGGTGGTTTTCCAGGTGCCTACGAAGCATCCCCTTTGAATCCTAGCCCCCGTTTCATTCGGAGGACGGAATAACGCGAACCTAACCATGTGATTAACGGCCCTCTCCGTAAGTTGTCGTTTTGGATACATGCCGAGGTTTTCATGCGATTAGCTTAGATGTTGCAACTGGATTAACGTACCACATGTATCAAATGATGTAACAAACAAGTGAGCGTTGTAGTTTCATTTTTTGTTTCGCACGCATGTACTGAATTACAGCACTTCTGTATACAATTTTGTGTGCACATCCCACCCCACGTCAAATTGACGTTATGCAGTTATGCATTTTACTTGGTGGACTCTTGAAATGACGATTTACTTATTCGATGATCCTTCAAATTATAATTTTTACTCTAACCATCCTACGGAACTTGTCAAGCGCGTGTATGCTTTGCTCGTAATAAATCATTATTCATTATTCTTCACATCTGGAAATATTTTTACTCAAACGCACAACCCAAATATAGTAATTCCAAAGCAGTCCTGGAAAGCTATCTGGGAAACAGTAAAACTAGTGAGGTAATATACATGCAGTTACAATTCATAAAATTAAACTTCATGGCACGATAACTTCTTAAGTCTCAAAGTATTATCTGATAACTTCGGTTCTTGTGAAAGTTCTCCAAATCGTACAGAGACCAAGAGAGTTTTTACGAAAAATATGCACCGATATATTTGACAGTGGATGCATAGAAATGGCTTTGTCCTCAAGTTAATAGAGAAGTGGAATCTCATATAATTCGCAGATTTTAAGGATAGAAAAGTAAAAATTTTAAAGCAATACATTTTAGAACATTAAATTCAAAGGACCTGGTTTTGGACCAAACCAAATTTTGTCTACATAGCATTGAAGGGTAGATGTTTCAGAGGTGAGATCTGCACCCCGATACTACACCTTCAGCGTACTTACATTCAGTGAATGTTGATTATATGAGGAGAATATTGACATATAAACAGAATGAAAGAGGTGAGAGATCGCGCTCTGCAAAACACCTCAGTCGGCGCGGAGCATAGAGAAGTGTTTGTCGTGTAACTGATTAACATGCATATTATCAGTGAAATAGTCACGTAACAATTTAGAAATATCTGGGAGGACTCCGTTTAAAGAAAACAGATTTAGTGGTATTGAAGGATCAAGACTCCTAAAACGCATTTGAGTAGTCAAAAAAATCGCTCAAACCGACCTGCAATTCTTATCTAACGCGAAGGCCACTAAATGCACTGGGTAAGATGCAGCACCATGTGTGGGATGCTGGACTCTGAGCGCAACAAATTAGAAGTCATTAGCAAGAAATTGGCTGTGGAATTGCGTAGAACTAATATCTATTCGAGAACATTTAAATTCAGGGAATTAAAAGCAATAGACCGATACTTGTAAGGTTAAATTTTATGATTTAACGTTCTTCTTACTGACCACCAGATGTTGGAGGTGGCCACAATTTTGTGACAGTTGAATATTGTTGAGCTAAGTGCAAGACATTGCGGTACCCAGGCTTTTTAGCTGACAAAATGACTAACATTAATAGACCAAAAAATTCATCGAATATCGAAATTCCTCGCATGTCAAACGCTGCTTTTTAGAACTGTTCTAAGTATATAAATGGTATCATAATCGCCATTGTTGTCGACAAGTTTATGGATGACAAATGCTACTGCATGTTACTAAAGTGTGAGTGCCGCTCGTTATCCTGCTTGCAAAAAATGCTCAACAATATTTTGATATTATTTCGTATAATATCTTTTTTTAAATACAAATATTAATGGCCCAAAACGCGTTAAAATTTGCTGCTGATTTTTCAGAATTCTTCTAATATAACTTTTTCCTGAATATATAAATGAATAGTTTTTATATATGATACGTTTTTATCGAGATATTCTAATTAAATATTGTTAAAATGTGCACGCACATTATGAATTATGGAACGATCCGAAAGTTTTGTTGGTTTGGCAAGACAGATATATATATATATATCTTGCAGAAACCCACCGCATATACCGCATGTTCATAAATATAATAATTAATCCAATGCGAACTATTGACAATTCTTGGAACTATAATGGAAAATATATAACTAACTAATAATTTGATAAATATTTCGGCCACCTGGTATGCGGTAGATTATATAATAATTACATTTTCTGCTTGATGTATCTCAAGACGATGTGGACAAAAACATTTCTGCTATTTCTCACTATCATACAGAAAAAATGTGTGGCACAAACACATTTTTCGTGTTTCAGAAAAAGTGCGAGCGCAGCTGTTCTGGTTATCATCTTGCCAAGCTTACTGTTGTAAGATTGCATTTAAATGCATCTAATGACAACTAAAATTACCGCATTTACTTTGTGAAACCCGCGTACCATAATGCGGTTAAATGCTTCTAAGTTACGATGTTTGGTACTGAATTAATCAAATTTTGCAAGTCCATCTACTTCCAGGCCACTTTGCTTCACAATAGAAATGCCGAATAATTTACGTGCCATCCGTCAAAAGTTGCAACTGCTTTAATAATCAGTTTGGTATAATTGGGTCTCTATGGGTTATAAGTATAACCTTGCCAATATTGGCAGCTTTGATTAGACGACGCATAACGTAGTTTCAAACATTCCAAGTAGGAATACTACCAAGCGAGTGCTTCTCTTGTCAATTAAAAAAGGCTAGTTGAAACAAGACATAATCAAGCAATGGAAGGCAACGTTTTATTTTTTATTTAGCTAACCGCCATTACGTTATAGCAGGTGTGGTAATGTGCATGGTTTAAGGAAATTCTTGCTTGGTGCATATTTCATCACGCATTCCTAGTCAACGGTGCGTTTAAAGGCAAGCATCACCGACACGCATGATGCACTGTGTATGCAGTTCATGTATCTTGCATGTAACTTCGGATGACGTAGCTTTCCGCATCGCTTTGTTGGTAAAATTTTCAAAGGAATATTCGAACATTTAACATATTTATAATACGCTTATTACTGAACACGCTTAAAGGTCTTTGATTCAGGATTTTGTTGTTTCAAAGCACATGATATGGTGTGATCCTTGTATATCTGTAATATGTCTGGCCCTAATCTCTTCTGAATGCTCCAAGTTGCACTTCAATTTGATAAAAAAATTGATCATTGGTAATAAACGATCGCCGACCGACCGGTGCTTGGTACCGTTTACTTTAGTTCAAGGATGAATAAAACATTTTACTTTTTGTCGTATTCCATCTAGTAAGCATATTTATGCTTCATTTCTGTTCTGTTAAATAACCTTAATTTGGCTTATGTATTGAAAGGTAGCTCTTCATAAAGTAGCTATTTTATTTTTCTATGACATTTTTACTGTGACAAAACCTATGATTAGAACGTTGCTATTTCTTATTGGCTGGATTAAATTACTTCACTATGCAAAGTTACTACTTAAACATTTTTCTTTAGCACTTATTATCTGCGTCAACTGATGTGGTCGTAATCCTCCAAACCCCAAAATTATTAATTTAGGAATTATATAAATACGAGGGCTTCCATAGTATCTACGCAACAGGTTTTACAGAGCGATGCAGCCATGGTAATTAAACTGCTGGCATGAACATTGTGCGTGCATAATTATTTGTTGCGAACATAGCTGTGTCTGGTGCCGAAGTGAGAATATACCCCACTACATATAGTGCTAAACAAAATGATTAGATAGGAGACCATTATGTAATGACTCCAATTAGCATAGTGATACTCATAACAAAACGTTTGGTCTGTAGGTATTAAAAAAGGACAAAAATTTTGCAATTTTGCCATAGTGTTCTTTGGCTAACTGAAATAGACTCCGTTACACACAGTTGCAACAAAATATTAAAACGTTTTATTTGCTAGACTGTCGAAAGTTGATGTTATTATTTACAGAAACTAAAATAAGCAAGCACCGAAATATATCAGTAAACTGGCGAGGCGTAAAATACGCAGTAAGCACATGCACATGAATACCCATTTCCTAAAAGAGCAACTGCACAGAATGATATTAGTCCTATATTTTAAAACACTGTACATTCTTCAGTTAAAGTCATAAAAGCCCAGGATGCTAATAATTCAGAGTTCCCTTGCCGACTATCCTCATTGTGTTTAGTCAACCAGGTGACGCCGGTATATTTGCCAGTTTCCGTTTCCGCACGTCAACAACGTGGATACGCTTAATTGTACTTGACAGTGATGTATGTTCCCGCGAAAAGTTTGACAATGATCCCAAAACCAAAGCAAAATTCTTGGGATCCTAGATGTGGCAAGGTGAGATGGCGAACCATGCATATGACAACAAGGGCTGTCAGAGACTTCAGAAAACTCATTACAAAGGTTTTAAACAATTTCAGCAAATGTTCTTCTATCGTAGATTTAAGCTGGGAAAGGGAGTTTTACAATAATTGTGCATGGCTTTATTAAATAGGTAACAACAGCTTTTTAATTCTATAGAATTCGAAACTTATGTATATGGAGTTTAATTCAGACCAGCAGTTATTTTTTATAAAGCTAGGCTGAACGCTTCTAAAATCGGCTTATACGATGCAAGAAAATAATGGATTCCTTAAGCAGCTAATCAACAAATAAACGCACATATGGCACAACTCAACAAAGTGCCAGCCAACGTATATTATAGGATGCAGTTGTTCCACAAGAAACATTGGTGCATTATAGACAGATGCCACGTGATTATCAAGTATGAACGCAAAATATATCCACAAAGCAAACTAATGGTTACTATATGTAATATATTTTTATTTACTTACAGTATTTTTAATTGGTTCACTTTTGTCCGTTTTGCAATAACATACGTCGTTTTCAATTACTAGGAGGTGCAAAAATCCGAGCCATTATCTTGCTAAGCCCTATGCTATTTTTACCAAACCGATGTGCATGCTTTCAAAATATTAGTAAGACATGATTAGCGAAGCAGCCGACTCAACGTAACTATTTATAATATACTAACACATAGGACAGCTAACCTGTTGGATATCCGCTTCCATATATATTTAAACTGATTACACATGGTATCTTTTGATGAGTATAAACCTGAAACCCATTTTTCTACAAGTACTATTTTCTTGCATTTTGCCACCTCACTTATAACTATGAATTGTTCAGGTCTACATAAATGTGCAAATGAACATGTTGTAGTTTTAATATATGTGGTCGTTATACTCTACTTCGTCAAACGAGAAATGTCCCTCGATTTGTATATGGTGACTATAAATCATATTTTAAATATCACTTGTTGACCATAGCAAAAATGTGCACTTCGTCTTTTGACATTAATTTCAGGAATGATTCGTACCTGGACAAATAGAAAACGCAGAGGCTTGCCATTAGAAGTTCACCTACTTTGGTACGAACCCGCGAAGCACTTTATCGATTACTATGTTTCCGCGGCTAATAAACGTTATTGAGAAGCAAATGGCATTTGTTCTTTTATTCCAGTATTTCCACTGCAATTCTACCCATTTCGCTCCCTGAATACCTTCCAGTTGCAAAATCGATTGGGTTTTATTTAGCAGATGATTAAGGCAGTGAGATAGTTAAACGGGCATAGTAAATAAAATCAATCAAGATCGATAGGAAAAGCCCATGGTAGCTAACATTTGTTGGAGTATAAAAAGTGACTGCTTTATCCCTGAAAATTCCTAGGCCATTTTCCAAGTGGGGAACAATTTGGAATCTAGTGATAAGGTTATGTATTAAGCCAGAATTCCATTCCAAGCATGACTTTTTCAAATACGTGACCTTGATTTACTTTACTAAAACGTTCAACTCATGAACCATTAGGTCATCATGTTAATAAAGATGTAAAGTATCCGTTTTACAATGTTTCTCTGTCTTTCTCTCCACAGATCTTTCTAGGGGTTAAATGTTTTCCAGTTCCCTTCTTGTCACTAAATAACCAAAGAAATATAATAGAGAAATATATATAACACTATGTGTATTCATCACTAATGTATACTTAAGACTTGTCTGGAAGACGTCAATATTTTTAAGAGGTTATTCATTTGCAAATGCATTTTTCAATGTGAAATGCCCTGAAATCGTTTTTCTCGGTGAAGCACAAGTGGACTTCACATTTTCACAGTGCTAATCTTCCGGTGATATAGTTTGCAGCATTGACGAACTTTACTTTTAATAGGAAAGTGATAAAAACCATTCATTCTCAAGGCTACATCAGGAAGAATTTATAAGTGTGTTTTCCTCGTAAGGGCTTTGTTTCTATGCTTGGTCGCCCAAGCTTAATAGCACCAGTTGTAATTAGCTATTTAAAATCCTAGTTTAAATCGGCGCTGATTTTACAAATCCTTTTCCTTCATTCCCAAAATGATGCAGGTTCAACGACATGACAACCAATTATTTATAAGGGTCAATCTAAAGGTAGGAATAAAATAGCAATATGCATTCTCTTGGATTTGATCCTCTGGATTTCTGTTGGCAAATAAAAACATAAAAGCTCCTAACCACCCATTGTCTCATTATAATGCTTGGTCACTGCTAGGAGATTAACCTGCACATGTTGTTTTTAATTTGTCACATCGTCTTACAGGATGAAGTGGTTCAATTCCTACATGGGTTGAAATAAGTGTAACAGATTTGTGTCACCCAAGTGTACAGCCTCAGTTTCCTTAAAAATCACCAACCATGGATTGATTTTACATAAATGGTTGGCCATTAAATTTTCGGTAACTTGGTTATTGTCAATCCTGAAGAAATGTTGTTCTTACTTGCCCTTGTTCATATAAACATTAGCATTTTTGTTATCTTCCTTTTATAGTTGGCCAATTTCGATTATTACTACTAATGGACACCATGTTAGTTTATGTCTATATCCAATAGAAATTAAGCACTGCTTCCAAATATTTGCGCCATGATTTGTAAGTATTTGTATATGGTTAGAGGAAATAAGCATAAAGTCTCATGGTGTATTTATGGATGTTTTTGATGTTGGATCTATGTTAACATTTTATAGTTTGTTATTAGATTTTAAATTGCATAAAAGCTGTTAAGTATTAATGGAACGAGAGTTCTAAATAGTCTAAAAACATGACATGGAGTGTTTACTAAAAAAACTATAATTTTAGCTAGAGTTATGAAAGTGTTCAATGGACAGTATTGATAACCGTCGTTCTGCGACATTACATAGCTTGGTGTGAAACAAATTACAGTCAAATATTAAATAGAGCTAAGCCAAATACTTGTCAACCGCCGGTATCCTACACATGTTTAAAACGTTTATAAGATTCTTTAATAAGTACCGCATGAAAAACTTGAGTAACAACGTTTTGCATTGTAATCCTAAACCAGGCAATCAGTAACGGTGGGTTAAGTCCTTCGCTCCAGTGATCCAAGACAATTTACTATAACTGAGTATGATAACGCGTTTATCTAAACAATAAATTATTTAGCTTCCATAGTTAGAATTTTAATGGGATAGTTAAAAAACACTGAGCATGTTGTACTGTACATATGTTTATTATGTTCTGTCAATTCTTGAAGTTGATACTTACTAATCGCTCTAACTCTTTAAAAATTTCTACATATACAAGTTTTGGTCAATTTACCAAAATTCACCTTCGCTAAAAGATAAAATATCTTACATATTTGAGTAATAAATTATCTAACGTCACAACGAAATTTTTCAACTCTAACTGTGTTTTGCTTACAAAATGATAGAACACAGGAATCAGCATGGAAAATGTAACTACATTTTCATCTCACCCAGGGACACATGAGAGAGGAAGCCAACTTTCCGAGCTTATTATTTGGTTAGAAGATCAACTTTGATGTATACCACACCGATCGTATTAAAACATTGCTGCTTTCCCATAATATTTGTAGAAATCTGAATAAGTAAGCAAATTTGCATATTTAGCGACAAATGGTACACGGCCCCATAAGCAGGACCGATCATTTGTATAGTGAATAGATTTCAAGGTGAATTGTAAAGGTAAGCTAAATAATAGAATTTCGGATCATAATATTTCCTGGAGTCCAAGTCCCGAGCACCTAATATATACAATTTAGCGATTTTGTATGAGTATTTTTAGACACAGAATTTGGTAATTTATTGATTAATATTTTTGTGATTTGGAGTGATACGTTTGAAAACGGCCACAATTATCATAATTATGCCGGGTTGTACTTTAGGAGAGGGATTTCTGCCTCAAGTAAGCAAGTCCAAAAAGTTAATTATGAGATTGACATGTACACTTAAGTTACTCTGTTGAGTTTGGCCCAACAGATTAGATGGTTGAAATTTGTACTCTTTGTTTACATATTAGGTACATACGGAATAATTTTCACATATGTGCGAAATGTGAACTGATATTTGTTGTCCCGTACAATACATTTTATCTTGCATATAACTGAACAGCAATAATGCATATTGTGTGGATTAAAATTAAAAATACGAAGGAAAAATCCTTAAGTTCTAGAGCGCTTTAATTGTTTCGTAAAGCAGATAATTACCAAATCCTCTCAACGACAAACTTTTATTCCGTGGCTTCAAAGATTATGCAATTTGTACAGTAAAGTGTATTTCGACTCCGAAGAAAGAAAGGAGTTTACATTGAGTGCAGGAAAGCACGAGAGAACATTAAGTTTATATATATAGTTTAATACGTATTTTAGCAAAAATACCTGGAAATCTTTTAATGGAACAATGGGTTATCGATGAAATTCATTATGTTAAATTATCAGCCGGAATGTTGAAACGAACTGATAAGAATAATTAACGCTAACGCACTAAACCGATTGCACACAAAAGACATGGGATAACTCAACTAAGCTTGAAAGATTACGTTTCGGTTCCTTATAAAACTAGAAGATGCTCAAAAATAACTAGTCCTTACAGGAAGAAATAGTTGTTTCGTATTTTACCGGAATGCTGGAGATCCAAACATTACGGTAAAATAAACAGAGAATTTATTTTATTGGCAAAAGTGTCTGAATAAAAAGCACATTCACCATCAAATTAATAAGGAAAACTTGTCCACGTCTGTTAACTGCTTCTCTTCTCAAAATTTGTAAGATTTATTCCAATTAGGTTATTAATTACATAAATAAATCTTTTATTTTTCGACAATGCAAGATACTACGCTCAATTAGGAAAGCAAAATGGTTACTGATATTTTCAATAGTTCGGTTACATAGACTGCGACCGCTCGCTTGTTTCCGCAGTATGCAGTAGCACAACCACGAATTTTGGGTCATGCAAAGTGAAGATATCAATCTTCAAATAACTCTAAGTGAAACCATTCGTTGCTGACCAAACAAAATATTTATGGAAACCGTGAGCACCAGGTAATACACCAGGTAAATACATTTGCATTGGGTTATTCGATTTTTGTATGGGTTCTCTTATTTATGTGCCCAAAATGATATTAAAGAGTCTATTGTTCACTGATTGAGCAAACATTTGAAATTGGATATTTTTCAGTGAAAATCACCTTTATCAGGCATATTGCTACAGGTTTACCGAAGTTCTTTTAAAAATGGGATGCAGCTGTATCATGTCACACCACTTTCCATGATCTGCTTAGAAGCGAGCCAAAGACAAGCGAGTGTTAGATTAAAAAGCTTCAATTTCCATGCAATTTTCGTCCTGAGGATTTCTTGCAGAGATATTACCTGATTTACGCGTGATAAAAACTGATCCCAATTATCCATGAGAGATCACTATCAAACGAGGCGTCATTGGGGTTGAGATGTCTCCAGACTGGGAGGAACGGTTTCTGACATATTTTGTCATATCACTGATTAGTTGGATAACAGCTTCACTTAGACGTAAGCACAAGCGTGTCAAACAGTAATTGCTACTGACAGAAATGACAAGACACGGCAGTTGTTAGTGATGGAATGGTCGAAGAAGCACAATCTTATGATGAAAAATAAGCTCACATAACCGTTGGATTCCTCCGCCTTTTGTCTAATAAATGCCATTGCTCTTCGTATGAAAAACATATATGTTACACCGTGCATAATATACATTTGCATCAAAAACTCGATGAATTCAATTTCCAACCTGTGTCTTTAAATATCATTGGTACCTTATATCGTACCATTTGATTTAAAGCTTGATATTACTCAGCCTGTAAGCCAATGTGAATGTGCTGCAATACCTACATCGAAATTATAAAACAAGTACAAGGTTTTCAATTTTATTCCTGAAATGTTACTTTGTCTATTTTAAAGCAAATAAAAATGGGCAATGTCAAATATTTAAACCAAAGTTTCATCATTTAAGTTCTAATGCTGTACTATTTGGTATTTACCTTGTTCGAAACATACCCCAAATAATCCTGCTATTCTCCGTTTTGACAACAAAATAGATCGAGGTTGATATCGGCGCATTTATTATTTGTCGGAGGTGTTGGTTTACTATAATTATTTGTTGCTTTGTCAACAAACACCAAAAGACAGGAAATACATTAACCCTAATGTTCCTAATCCCGAGGAATAATAAGTCATTTAACTCTGTGGAATGTTCGCCATTTTGGGCTCCCCGTTAAGTTAAAACTAACGCTCAAGGCTTTGGTATTATGCGTCCTAAACTCTACGTCACCTACATAAAACACTTGCAGGCTGTCACATAGACAATTAGCAGTAAGTCACTTAATCCTAATGTTCATTTAGCTACTACATAACCCATATTTTTGCGATTTTTCCCACTATTATGATAGTAACGTACCATCGGTCTAGCTATTTGACTCGAAAGATAAGTATAATGCGAACGGATATGCGTATCGCCGCTATAGTTTATGCAACAAATGACGAATGCGTCGCATTTATAGAGCATCATATTAGTGTCACTCGCGGCCACTAATACCTAATTCATATTATAGGTAGAATCGCACGCATTGTCCAGTGTCAAGGAATACACGATTTATTTGCTTATCAAAAGATTAAATAAATGCTCCGCATCCACAAGCTTCGTTACACTAAGTACCCTGCATTGAAGCATGTTGCTGGAAATGAATAAAACTAAGCTTTCGAATTCTCGACTGACTGCATCCATGGCGGCACATAACTTAACGACCGAATCTCACGGAGGTACCGGTGCAATTGAACCGCCATGGAGATGCACATACTACCAAGGATTCAACTAATCATAATGTATGGAAACGACACTCTCGATACAAGAAACTCAATTCCAGCAAATTGTTGAACTGAGAACACATCAGCAAACAGGGAATAATTGGAATAATATTTTATGTTCCTTAGCATGCGTTGCTAAAATCTTTTTCTACTAAAAATATTCAGCAAGGCAAGTGGTAATAATAACAGATTAACAGAAAGCTACTGGTTAAAGGCTGAATTCAACCAACTGACGTAAGATTTGTACCAACCTTTGTGAAGAAAATGGCGAGTTGAAAAATGGTACATTCTGGAGATTTTTGATTTAGTACGTACATATAAATCACATGTGATGAATGCAAATTAAAATTTAATGATAGCAAATTCATGTGTATTATAAAATGGAGCGTAACCAGTTGGTATTTCGTTAACGGTTCTGAAATCAATTTGATGCACAGAAGCAATCAACTCTACATTTTGCTCCAATGATTAAACGAAAGTTGGATGGGACCCAAAAGGTTTCCGCATTTATATTTTGTTCGTTCGTCACTCATCATCCAAAGTTGATCCTCTGTGGCCGCTTCTCAAATTCATATTTGCAGTTGATGTTCTAATCCGGGATCCACGTTTATTCTCCGATAAATTCAGTGTCTGACTATATTCTGTAACATTCCCCGTACGGTTGGTAGGAAATCATGTCTACTAAATGTCTAAGTATGATGTATGGCTTCCACTGCCACCGCTTAGTTTTGTGAAAAAGCTTTCTTGCAACAATTGGGTATTAATTTGGACTGCGAACTAATTGAATGAGAACCTCAGAGAATCGTGACATTTTATGAGCTCCTATTGCTTGACCACATATACAGCGCCTCGTTTGACTCTTTACCTGCAAGTAATCGCAAATGAGAGTCGCATGCGTTAGGTATGTATTGTCAACTTACACATTGATTGCTAGGCCATTGATGCCATGTTATGAATTCCTTGCTTTGTTCTTGTGTAATACCTCGAATTTTCGGTTGTGATCTTTAGCATTTATTTTCACAACGCGTTTCTGTGAAGCTGAGATCGGTTATCCGGACCGCACGACCTGCGTCCAAAAATTCCAAACTTAATTGTGATACTCTGTCATAATTCAGACAAATAACATATCAGTAATAACTAGGTAAACTTCGTCAGTTTAAATATGTCGGTTTAACGAATAACGTCTGTTGTTGACGGTTGAAATTAAACGTCATTTTCCAATTTGTAACGGTTTGGATTGCTGGGATATTGGTTGTCTGGAGGTAGCCTCTTAACAAGTAAACGACACCTAGACGACTCAAGATGTTCAATCGCATGTGGCTTTCGCGTATTGTAGCGTATAATTCAGTCTGCGATGCGTAATTAGACATTCTAAGTCGCACCTTACGAGAAACCAGTCAATTTGTCATATACAATTAAGGAGAATTACTGGTTTAAAATGATGTCCGCACTCCAAACTTGTCATTAGTGCTACAGATTAATTGCAAGAAAAATATTAAGTGATTTGAGAACGCCCTTGAAAGCGTTGCTCAGACTAGAAAGCGCAATGATTGGGTTCATACTGTAAGCAACAAGCAAAGGAAACTGAAACATTTGAAGGATTGGAAATTGGACCTAAATGAAATCATTAACCACTGGTTGGTCGGAATTTCCACATCGACAAAAATATGTAAGATGGAGTTATCATAAACCAGTTACAACGACAAATATTTGCAACTACAATGCCTCTACAGACACTAATCACTTAAAATAATGCAGCTTAGTCCCGTGAAACACTTGGTATGCTCCAGCTGTGTCGCTATTGAAATGTACGTCAGCAACCATTTGGAATGAAGGGAGCCTAGTTAATTTGTCAACTCCGAGATAGACATAGAAATTTCACTATATCTGTCTAACCACTAGCTTTATTGACACTACCAGGCGCAGATTCATGTAAATGTATGCGTTGCAACCCCATTTTACACTGAAGTTAATTTGTGTTTTATTCTTTAATGTAGGAAGTAGCTAATTGTTGGGTTCCCATTGCACCCTAGTACAGTCAGATGGGTTTCACCATTTTGGAAAACATACTTTTTCAGTTGCTGCTAGGCTTGGTGATTGAAGGTCTCATTCTACATATGATCTCATGCTTTGTCTCGGGTTCATGGTCCGAAATAAGGAGCGGAACAAGTCATTCGGCGCGTTGGCTTAGCGCCTCGCCTGAATTTCTTAACGCAGATTCTATGCGTCATAGGACATCGACCTCTAGCTAACTGGCGTTCACTTGTTCTACTTCGGATGAATCATGATCGCTGGGTGCCCAATTAATGAGTGTTTGGCAGAGCCAAATTAGGGAAAGATACCCGTTAGTATATCAGAGCAGGAAAGCCTTGCGTGTCGACAGACAACACCGTGCGATTACGTGTACAGTCGGATTTGTTATCCCTGAGATAGTGAACACGGTCGTGTCTGCTACGCTCCGAATAACTAGCGCAAATATTATTTTGACTGGTGTGGTTGCTTCTCATACAAAAATGTAGTTTTATGGACCTGAATGAACTCACCATGCCGAGCTAGTACCAAATAAACGACCTGAAACAATCAAGCGGTTGTATGTGAGGGGATTGAAAGGCACCGGCATTGCTATCTAATAC
This sequence comes from Dicrocoelium dendriticum, assembly GCA_944474145.2. Taxonomy (NCBI): domain Eukaryota; kingdom Metazoa; phylum Platyhelminthes; class Trematoda; order Plagiorchiida; family Dicrocoeliidae; genus Dicrocoelium; species Dicrocoelium dendriticum. The sequence continues at coordinate 63,762,160 of OX104059.1, read as the reverse complement.
AGAGTAGACCATCTCAAACAAGATGGGTGAAATATTGGCAGATACCATGAAATTAGTGAAAATGATTTGTGAGCTAGGCAAAACAAAGCAGATCTAAATTTAACTGTGTGTGTCTCAAAAAGCTTTATAACGGTGATTATAAAAGTGAATCAGTTTATGAAATCCACGCCCCGGGGGCACGGTTATTCCTAGGCTTTACAGCTTTCCCAAAGCCAACAATCCTAACTGTGCTCTTCCCCCGGTTTTGGACATGAGAAACTCCCCCTATCACTCGATCGCTCGTTGGTTGGTGAAACATCTTGAGACTGTGCGTAGAAGAGCCGCTGTACATAACCTAAATGACACTTTTGCACTTGTAGATGCCGCGCGTAATATCAACGTCACGAACCAAACTATGTGCTCGCTGGACTTCACCTCAATGTTCATGAATGTGCCTTTATTTGCAACGATTGTGTTCATTTACAACTGTGTTGACGAGAACCTGCTTAATATTGGCATAGCAACACTGGCTCTGAAAGAATTACTGCTAGGATGAACATTTAATATTCAGTTCCTACTAAACGGGGATATATACCGGCAGCGCAATGGAATGGCAATGGGTTATCCGCTAGGACCATTTCTTGCTGAGGTTTTCCTGGGTATGTTGGAACAGGGCAAAATAAAAGCGGTCATAAGTAGCCTCACGTTTTACCACCGCTAAGTGGATGACATTTTTATGCTACTTGACACCTCTGGTAACACGCGAAACTTACCAGCGTAGTTACCCAGGCTCACGAGTTATATAACTCACCTACGAGGTAGAAGAAAACGGCGCTTTTTTATTTTATCGTTGTAACTCTACAAAGCCTTGATAGTGGTGCTGTACAACGTAGCGTTTGCAGAAATTTAACTTGGAATGGACAGTACACAAATTTTCATAGCTTTGTGCCGCTTCGGAATTTGAGAAACTTGGTTCTTATTCTCGTGAACCAGGCCAAAATAATCTGCTCGAAGGATACCCTTTTAGAAGATATGCAGCTATTACGTTCAAAGCATATAAAGAATAGCTACCCAGCGAATGTTATTAATGCCAATATGGGGCAAAACTTGGAGGTTCCTACGGTCCTGACGTCGGAACGGAAATTTATTTTCCTGCAGCTGACTTACAAAGAGTATTAGTATTAGCGAATCTACCCCGTCTCTCTTTCACACTCAGCAATACCTTCTCAGAGGCGAGACTTAAAATCCGGTTCGCCGGTAGCCCAATGGTGAGACTAAACCTCAAGGAAACCTGCCTGTACACACCAAATCAACATGTGTTTACTCTTTCACCTGTTCCTTTGGAGCAGGCGACGTTGGTCGTGCGACAAGAAGCTTATACGAAAAGGTGAAGGAACACCATCCGGCCTGGCTCGGAAATGGAGTCCAAAAGGCCACCAACTCTGCCATCGCCGTGCGTTTCGGATACGGGTCACGCCACCAATTTCGCTACATCGTTCAAATTTGTAGAATGTAGAAGCCATGATTAAACCTTGCACAATGTTGCCTATCAACCCCAAAAATCGAGCAAATGATTTCTGTAACCGCATGTTAGAAGCTTCAGAAGCTTTCCCCATTCGGCTGTACGAACCAGCACTTGGGACGCAGAAATGTTCACTCACTTGTTGAATCTACCTTGGTCAAGACAGACTGCAGTTGACCTGTGTGCGTGGACGGCTACAACGGGAACGTAACCTGCGCTTTGTCATAGCGCACTGGGATCAATTTGGCTGACTGACGACCTGTTGGATCTGTAAACAAAATTTAACACTTCATGTAAATGTAAATGCCTGATGAAGAATTACTGAAACTATGCGTAACCTTACACAGATTTTTATCAACCAATGGGTTTTTTCAAATCGGTAACAGATGTTTCTTAGTGCAAAACTGCTATGGGGCATCGTCAATTGACTAACGGTGGATAAAAGGAGGACTATCACTATGTTCGCTTTACTTTCCGTCGAAATAGCAGCTATCCAAATGAGTCCGCCAGAATTGGGAGTTGATGCAGTTTTCTTTTTTGCATTTTCTGTACCTAACCGCATAACTGATCTGGAACTACAGCCACTCTCCTAAGTGAAAAATAGTTTTCAAACTTAGGATTAAACTGTGTATTTTTATTTAATTTTAGTGACTGCCATGCAATGTCAGTGACTGGGGACTGCTTTAGGCCAAATCCTATATAAAACCACAAACAAAGATGATAATTCTATATTAACCACTAATATTTACTACAAATTGCAATATTAACAGTAGACCGGTATTTGGACAGTGCGGCAGGTATTACCGTAATTTACTTCCGAATTCAAGTTAATATATCCCGGCGTACGTGAACACATTAAAGTGAAACATTTACATCCTTTCCTTCACTAAAATTTTCGAACGAAACACATTAATTTGCGTGACTTCTGACCTGGACGCTGTAATAAGAGAGCAAATCATATTAGTAACGTGAATTGTATAAAACCGTAAGAAGAAGAACACTGGCAGATGTCAGAATTTCTTATTGTCTCTTCAGTGCCAACACAATAACATGAAAATATATAAGACGACAGGTAAGGTGAGACCGGAACAAGTTAGAACAGGGTAGAGGGGCAGGCGTGACACCCATACGCCCAGGTCAGCCCGAGGCATACGAACAACTGTTTCTGCACACAGAATGCAGGTTTGAAACGGCTGATCGCGACTGATTTTGCGAAAAGTAGGAAGCGGGCGTTAGCATGTCTTAACATGATTGTAAACCTTTTGGCCGGATTATGGAAGCCTTGCGCCGTTAAAGCAGCAGACTCTTCCACACCGTCTGAAGGACTCTTTCGAGCTTGTATCGGCTTTACATGAATTTAACCTTTCCGATAAATTCATGCCCACATTGGATGTGCACTCGATTTTAACAAGGTTCCGCTTCACGAAACAGTTTATTACGTGTGTGAAAAGACAGAGTGCTCCGACTTACCTCTTCCATTACCAGTCAAATTGTGAAGTCCAGCATACTACTATACACTGAGAACATCGGTTTTCACTTTCAGAACATTCCTTATCGCCAGACAGATTGGGTAGCAATGGGTAGTCCGTTGGGCCCAGTGCTAACATAAATTGTTCGTCGATGATTGAAAGGAATTTGAGTGCAGAAATATCGCTTCTTTCCTGCTATAAGAGATGTGTAGATGATATATTAGTGTTTAGCTCATCAGAGGAGCAAATTGCGCGTCTGGAAGATTGACTGAATAACCAGCATGCGAATCTGAATTTAACCAGCGAAACAGAGAAAAACAACTGCCTTCCGTGTCGGGACGTGATGATTTGCTGAAGAGCATACAGCTCCATCAGAAGAGAAGTATACCGAATACCGACGTGGTCAGGGCAGTACTTGCAATCTACCAGCTTTGCCCCAATGCGGTACAAGCGGACCTTAGCCCATACACTATTCAACCATACAAGCAAATATGCACTACCGACGGTTTAGATGATGAGATAACCTCGCTCATTGATAATCTGTTAAAAAACGGCCATCCAAGAAGATTCATCGACAAACATACTCAGGCGTGGGTGCCGGGAAAGATGGTTCCGACAGTGTCTAGAAACTAGGTCTGCATCGAGTTATCACTTAAAGGTGATTTTGCCAATATGATGCCATGGAAGCACATAACTTCCACAGTCCAGAGGAGTAATTACGCTGCCGAAACTGTTCTTATCAAACGGACTAATCGAATAACTTTTACCCCAATGACGGAAAGACAACCTATTGGCGCAAATTCACAATGCGCTTACTAGCATCCTTTTAGTTATTGTGTACACAACATCGGCCCCAGCAGTAGATCTTTTAACTCCAGATGGAACACTCACGGGATTCTCCTATCGTTCCAGTCCCCATCTGAACTGAACTGAAATGAATTCAGCGTCAAATTACCCAGTCGTCGGTCGCTCATACCATCTGTTCACGTAAGCCACCTGCTTCATCCATAGGCAGACATTTACTGGCCAACTGTCATCCGTTTGATCGGGACAAAATGTTTACAATCGTGTTAAGGCATGCTAACACCCGTTCCTACTTTTCACAGAAGCAGTCGGGATCGGCCGCATCAAACCAGCATTCTATTTGCAGAAACAGATGTTCATAAGTCTGCGGTTGACCTGGGCTAAGAGGGGTCACTCCTTCCCCCTACCCTGTTCTAACTTGTTCCGATCTCACCCTACCTGTCGTCTTATATATTTTCATGTTATTCTGTTTGCACTGAAGAAACAATAATAAATGTTGACTTCTGCCAGGGTTCTTTTTCTTACGGTTTAGTCAAAATACTAAAGTGTTCTATTATTGCAAAATTTATTGTGGCCGTTAATTTCGCATCCTTTAGCTACAACCGCTTAGGTAAACGCAAAATGAAAATGCTAAATCAGGCAGACTAGCGTATGCTTAATTAGATAAGCTTCTTTTATCTCGTGAGCGGCAATGCTTCATAGTATCTATTCACCAATTACATTCAGATTGGCGGTCTAATATACCAAAGGCGATGACATAGATTATTGGAAAATATTGGAATAAACGCGTACAGCTACTCAAACTCTCAGCTACATTTCGGACCGCTTCTATTCAACTGAATCCTTAGCTCCATTACGAATTCCTAAATTTAAGCAGACATTCGGAATTAATAGTTATTACGGTATACTAACGTCTCAGCAATGTTTTCTAAAATCTAGCTTCCACTTCAGTCATACAGACATAGAAAACATAGTATGACTAAACACCGCATACCACATTGAAATAACCTTAAGATGAACTCACCTTTCCTTGAACGAACAGATAGAACCCTAACACTTAACTGTATGAATTTTTTAGCTGGAAACCCCATTGATTGTCTATGATGAATGGTATATGGCGTTGAAAAAAAAACAAAGCTTGCCATGTCACGCCGAATGATTTTTTTAGGGTTCAGCAAAATGAAGGCAAAAATAGCGATAAGAAATAATGAGCAACTGCAATCTTTAGAAATTTCTGGTGACATTTTTCCCGTCGGATTATTTCACACTTGGTTATATGTAGTATCTAGTTTTCGTTGTTGGTATCTCGGCAAAATTGGAGGTGGTTTGATTTGCTCTTTTCTCTGATGTTGCTACCGGTCGTTTGGGTCATGCGATATGATGTAGTACGGCAAATTGGCCGACGGCAAGTGATTTGAACACGGCTAATGTGATGTCCGAAATAACTGCAAATGAGAGTATATTCCACATGTGGTAAACACGCAGAGAGAAGTTTCTTCGACCCTCCAACAGATTGTATGCTTCTACTAATTAGATTTGAGGACTTCTCCGTTTGTGATTGTGTATCAGGCGATGGCACAGGTTACTAGTGTTGTTCAAATTTGGGCAGGCCATGATTAAGTCACCATGCGAACGCTGAAAACGACCTCTAAATATGCCGAGCAAAATGAGGCGCCGTTCGTATGAAACTGACTGATCCCTTGGACAAAAATTTTGCGTTATCTGCTTTTTCATCCGCAAAATTAAGGAAGCTTCACATGACAAGCGAGTATCAGCCCTTAAATCATTCCATCCAATTTCCTTGATATTCAGATTTTATCAAGTTCCTACTTGTTTCGAATCTCTTAATCGGATGGGAGGACAGGCTTCCTTGTTACTGGCGCACGCGCTAAGTAGTCAAAGTAATTCCGACTGGTTCGGACAAAGAGACCTGGTCCCCAAACGTTGTACACGCAAATTGAAACTTGAGTCGGAACGTGCAGCATCGCTAGACTGCACCGTGACCCAGAAATAAAGGACAAATAGCAGGCCTGCCTTCGTCGCCTTGTGCTGCATAAACTATTAAATATTAATGTTTAGAGGGCAATTTTAAATAACGTGTTGTGTGACTGCATTGCGAAAAGCAATCTCTATGTATACCGCAATTTCTACAAATGTAAAGCATGCTCAAAGCGATCATCCGAACCGTAGCTGAGAAAGGAGAAGGAAATTGGGTGTTGCACATCCAGGAATCACTGCACAACCTTATAAAATAGGGATATCCTTATATGGCACATGAGTTGCCACATGAAGTGTGTTAAACACAGTCCTTTTGATGGCATCGCCACTTGAGACGGTAGCTAAAGCAGGATCACAGAGGACAGCTTAGGTGAAGTTTACGCAGACTGCATTGACACAGCAGTGGATTCAATGGGTGGGAGTCAGCTGTTCCATGAGCTGTCTGATTCGTGCATAACTGCAATATTGTTGAGGATAGTTATTTGCAGAGTTCGCACGATTAAACGAGCTTCGCAACCAAGGACAATCCCATTTACACAGCTCTTAATTATTTACCACATGTTTGATTAGGTTCGACAATTCAAGTGCGAATTGAGTTGCACTCATTGTTTGGCCATTCTTTCACTTGTTTTAACCCGGGGGTTATAGATACTCATTCAGACAATTTTCGTAATTTCACTATCATTATTGTGCTACGGTTACGTATGCCTGTTTCTAAGTGGTTCCAAATGCGTTGAACTCTGGGAGTAAGACCCAGTGAATTTTATGAATGCCAATAATGATGTATTAGTAACCAAATCTAGAAGTGCGCCTTAATGAACCCATGAGCTGGGATGCTACAATAACTGGTACGTTGAGCTCGCCGTTCGCCGATAACCCTGTTTTGATTACAGTGAACCTCACATGGACACCAGCGTGATCTCAGAACAGTTAGGGTTCAAGCAATATTCACGTGAGCCAGAGCTCGTAATCATTGATGGTGAAAACAACCGTACAAATCTAGCAACAAATTGAGCTTTACATAAAAATACATTCCACTGTGTTGAAATGCATGAGATGGAAACACAATCACTTAATATTGCTTATTAAGAAACTTCTAACTAGTTTATATACACAAAATGAATTCAAGCGAGCGAAATTCTTAGGATAACTAGTCTAACGCAAAGATGAAATTTTGTTAGGTTATCTTAGGTTAAAGATTTCATGAATAATGCAATTTGGGTCTGGAAATATAAATTTATTGTTGCCCTGAGGCAGTCCGTAGAAGATGTGTGATTCAGATAATCCTTGAACAGAAGTCTCAGCTGGGTTAATGCTATTTTCTGTATTCCAACTTCCATTATGTGTTCTCAATCATGTTTAGAATGGAAACAGAATAAGGAGCATAGTTAAGAACTTCAAACGTACGTAATGACGATAATATCAACTACAGCGGTGGTATTATCAGGTAGGAAACTTATATGATTTCTTAAAACGTTTCAATAAAATGACGAGTAGTTTCATTTGCTTTTTGGACTGCTTCTTGCATACACCTCGTCCTTCTAAAAAACAACTACAGCAATTGTACTTTGTGTTAGAAACTTATAAGATTCCATAAAAAATTGACCTGTTATAAGCGTATTTTCGATATGTCAGTTATCTCCCTGCTTCGGTGTTTTGCCCAGATGTCTATTGTTTTGCGCTGGGAAGATGATATCAGGTTGTCCAGACTCAGGCAGGAGAATGATTAAGGTTCTCAACCAAATCCTTTGGTACAAACACTAAATCGGTAGCAGCAATGTGTTGACCTATGACTAAAAAGAGTGTAAAGAGTATAATTAATAATGATTCACCCCGACTCTAGCCATCAAACTGGATGTCTAGGAGACTGAGCTGGTCCAACCTCCAACCAGTGATCAGCCTGGTATGTGTGGTTCCGAAGGAGCAAATGCACCACCAACGTCATTACCCAAAGGGTCATTGCGGCACGCAAACAATCACACCACGTTAACATGCAGTATCCTCGCGATGGAAACCAGTAACTAGCTAGGCAAATCATGGCTACTGCCAACATTTACTGGTTGTAGCATACATAGCAAACACAATAAATCTACCATATGTTGCGCTTTGCTTATTTATAATGTTCGACATCAAAGATGATTGGGTATAAAGTGAAGATGATTTTCAACGCGTTGGAATGAAGAGTGCTATTGTCATTTTGGCCTTTAGGTCAACGCTTGTAGGCGGATATTTTTGCTCGTTGTAAAGGGGTTGTATATTTCAAGTGCCTTCCTAAACGATTGGCCAATTGGTATACGCTTTACCAAATAAAGGACCATCCTAGCGAATATGGATATTCTAGTTTGACTTTCATGCATCTGCCCAGGTAAGTTAGTTGACGAATGGAACATTCAGTTTCTTCCACGATTTTGCTGCCTTTTCTGTTCACCGTCGGTACTACTATGATGTGCTAAGCTATTCTCCAATTAGCACATCGCAGTCCAAACGATAAGAATTCCTAAGTCAACACATTTTTATTTGCTTCTATTGTACAATATGGAATTTCTATTAGTAACTTATCTGCGGACTTTATCCGTCTCTGATGATCCGGACAGGAATCCTGTCAAGGATAAATCGGTATTAATGTTGCAGATTTACTTACAAATACTAAAGAACGAAAGGCCGTGGGGTCAGTTAAAATTTACTAGTTTGCTGAAAGACACGAAGTGGTAATTTAAAACGTTACAATATGAATCTGCTGGCTGTTCCTTTAACGAAGAGATTCACTATACAATGCGATCGCTGCTGCATTGACCAGGCTCAGTAATGAACACCTGTAGGTGAGTCGGGCACAAAATAGCCCACATGGAATCCTTTTAAATAAATGCTTTCTCTTGCCGACTGCAAAAAGTTGGCTTCCCTTTGTTCTCTTATTTATTTACCAGCTGCTAATTGACAGTACTTCTGTTCATTACCATGAATATCTTCAAAGTCTGCAATCGGTCAAAATTCTTTACTACCATCGGCATCGGGTCGCAATGACTCAGTGCGATTTCGTTCAGTCTTTTGAATTTTAAGCGGAAACTTTTACACCAGGTCGAATTCTTCACCAGAACGATTAATAATAGGTGCATGGTTTAAGCCTCTTTAGTTACGCATACATTGAACTTTTGCTACAGCTGGCTGTTGACTATAACCTCCAGATGTATTGGGATTCATCTGGGACCAAGCAGTTGATACCGCTGATGCTACAGCGGAACTGCGTGTTCGAACGAATTACAAAAGCTCTAATGGCTACCATCGTTCTTGAAAGGTTGGAAGTAATTGCTTGCAATGGATTATGGGTCGGACTTTTATGCAGACGGAAATGTCGGAACACACCCGCAGGGATCCTATTCCAACACAAGGTAGTATAGCCTCGTCAGCTTAACTAGTTGCAGGTCGACGATGACTTCACTGACTTGGAGGAAATATGTCCCTAGGATAGTCTGTTTTGCATCCGGTGACAGGACATGAGGAGGTTGAAATTCCGACCGCTGATATAAATCATGTATGTGTGCATCGTAATGACTGACTGCCTTTGCCCCTGCAAAACATGACTGCATGTTCACTCGGACTTTATGACCTAGTATGAAAACCACAACACTTTATGAAACTAAACACATTATTCCATCTAGTTTTACTATCGCTTATATTGCACTTTTTACAGCCACTTAAATATTCACTCCAATAGGGGGAGAGCAACGGGGTTTATTGCTTAAAACTGATGAAGGATCAATGGATTTTGACGCGTGTAAAAGCAAATGTTTGACATGTCAAGTAACGATTGTAATAATCTAAATAAAAGAGGTAACAATAAAAGGTTATTATTACTATTTGATTTTCCTTTATATCGGACTACCATAGCAAGGAAACTTATTAAAATAGCGTAATATATTTGTATATTTACCTGAAGGACATGTTCAGCAAAATCGGAACATGTTCGGCAAGTGGCTAACAACCACCTCCCTAGTTTACAAAGTTCGTCGCGTGAAGACGGATGCAGATAACTAGGGCTGTACGCCCCATTGTTTCGATATTTTCGAATGCAGCTTTGATTTTGGTAGCCTTGAGACAACATTAGCGACAATGTTTTTCAAGTGAAAGGTCCCAGATATATGGCATTACTGCTTTTGATCGAGAGCCTCTCTTTCTTAGTAACTTTGTTTGTGGGTCTTGGGTACGCCGTGGACAAGACGGTTTGGGCCACGGCTTTGATAGCTTACGCCAGCTCACGGAGCTTCCGGAAACATACGGACCAAACAGAACCACTTTTGCAGACGAGCAGTTCAAAGCAAGTTGCCCTCGACCTTTTGGACAGAGTTCATTACAACCCGAAGAAGCTAGAGTTTATATTAGTGAATGAAACACAGGTGACATGTGATCCGCATGGTGGGTTAGTTAGACCGAACACGACTGGGTGATTAATGTGTCCTATTTGTTCATGCATTATATTTTTAATCTTTAGGGACTTAAATAATGGCTTGTAGACCTTGTTACATAGTATGCGTAATGCATCTTTGTTTCTAAGTGACTGTTGGAAGAAGACCAGTCGTAGATGGGATACTAGGTGATTGGTTTCGCATCAATGCGAACTGGACTCCCACATTTTCATTAGATGCGGTAGTAGAAACTGTAGTTGCTAATTTTTGAAACAATTTTGGATGCAATTATATCCTAGCTACTACTGATATTTCTTTTTTTCCTGAGTTTTAGTGAAGTCTGGAAAAGAAAATAAACTAAGTAAAATATCTACAAAGTTCAAAGTTGGAATTTTAGCTTCCGCTATGAGGTTGAGTTGCTATTACAAACTTCTATTGAGACCTCACTTCAGTTGAAGTGGACATCGGTCAATCCAGTCACAAGGACCGTAAGCGTGATATAATTATTTTGGTATTTCTTATGCAAAACCGCCACCGCTACACCATCCATTCATCCCTGTTTGGACACGTCAGTGAGAGATAGCTTCAGCTGGGGCAGAAGTCAGAGCATGGTGGTTCACAGCAGGCGCCATACAAAATATGTCACTGAGATCTTCGAGCAATGTTTGGAACAAGCAAATCGAATTAAAATTCGCGATTGGAGAGTTTGCTGAGTGTGTTGGTTGCTACAAGTAACCTTTACTGAGACCACTGTTCACTTGAGGTTTACCTCCATCGCTGCGATCACAGGGTGTAATGGAAATATTTTGGCGTTGCTCATCCCAACTCTGGCAGCCCACAATCGCATTTTCGACCTGGATTGCACTCATCAGCTGGAGATAGCCTGAGATGGGGTGGAAATCGGAGCCTAGTGATTCACTGCTATTGCCATAAACATTATGCCACTGAGATCCGTGAGCAACCGTAGGTACAGCGGAAACGAATTCCAAGTTGGACTTTGAGAATCTGCTGTGTGGTTGGGTTGCTACAATTAATATCTTTTTAAATATCTGTTCTACTGGGTTTAAAATTAGTCGTTCTGGTCATAAGGACCGTAAGTGTAATGTAATTTATTTGGTGTTGCATATCCTAACACCGGCAAAACACGATCGCTTTTGCTTCCTGCTTTTGACTCCTCAATTTTATGTAGCCTGTGATGAGTTGGCAATCAGAGCCCAGTGGTTCAGGATGGATGTCAAAAATATTATATCACTGAGTACCGTGTGCAATGCTCGGTACAGCGGAAACGAATTCACTAGTTGACTGGTAGAATCCGTTGTGTGCTTGTACTGCAAAAAGCTACTTCTATTGAGACCTCTGTTCACTTGAGTTTTACCTCGGCCATTCCGATCACAGCGACCGTATGTGTGATGGAAATTTGTTGGTGTTGCTCGTCCCAACACTGCCACCCCACGTCTGCAGCTTCCTCCTGGTATGGACTTATCATTTGCAGATAAGCTGAGATTGGTGAAAAATGATAGCGCAGTTTTTCACGACTGAAGCTATAAACACTATGCCACTGAGATCCGTGAGTAACGTTTAATAAAGCGGAAACGTATTTAAAGTTGAACTTGTATAATGCGTTGTTTATTTGGGTTGCTACAAGCAACCCTTAATGTAAACTCGGTTCAATTACGTTGGACCTCAGTCATTTCAATCACAAGGACCGCGTGTGTAGTGTTAATATCTTGGTGTTGTTCATCTCAAAACTGGAAAATTTCGAACATATTTTGGTTTTGGTTTGTAATTATCTAATGGAGAGAGCCTAACTGGGGTGGAAAACATAGCGTAGTTTTTAAAGGCTGACTCCATATTCATTAATACACTGAGATTCCTGAGGAAAGCTCGGTACGGCTGAAACCATTTCGAAGTTAAAATTGGAGCATCCACTGTGTGTTTAGGTTACAAATAGCCACCACTACCGTGACCTTGGTTCATTTACTGGCGGACCGCGCTCATTCCGAAAACAAAGGACCGTATGTAAAATGGTAATACTTGGTGTTTCTCATGGTAACAATGGAACCCCACGACTGCGGTTACTTCCAGTTTTGTATTAATAAGTTGAAAATATCCAGAACGTGGAGGAAACTCTGAGCCTAGTGATTCAAATCTGATGCTATAGGAACTACGCCCATGAGATCCGTGAGCAAAGCGTGGTAAAGCGGAAATGAATTGAACGGTGGACTTCTTGCTACAAGCGACCTCACTTGTGAATGCGGTTCACTGGAATCAGACCTCAGTCATTCCGATTACAAGGTCCGTATTTGTAAATTTTATATTGTGGTGTTGCTCGTCCCAACGGCGGCATCCCGCGAAAAACTTTCTCTCCTGGTTTTTACTAAACAGCTGGAGATTGCCTGAATTATAATGGAAATCGGAGCCTAGTTGTTCCCAGGTGAAGCCATAAAAACTATGCAGCTGAAATCCGTGCAATAACAACGATACAGCAGAAATAAATTCAAAGTTAAATTTGGAGGATTCGCTGGGTGGTTTGTTTGCTAAAATCAACCCCTTTGTAGACTTCGTTTCTATTGAGGTTGACCATGGTCGTTCCTATCACAAGGACCGCACGTGTAATGGAAATTATTGGTATTGTATATCCCAACACCGGAACCTCACGACCGCGTTTACGTCCTGTTATTACTCATCAGTTGGAGATAGCCTGGGTTGAGGTGGAAATCAGTGCCAAATTGTCGAGGGCTAACGCCATGTACACTATGACACTGAGATCCCTGATCATAGCGTGGTAGAGCAGAAACGAATTCAAGGTTATGCTTGTAGAATCTACTATGTGTTTGGGTTGAAACAAACAACCCATTAAGACGTCGGTTCACCTGAGGTGGACCTAGGTCATTGCGATCACGGGCACTGTATATGTATCGTAAATAGTTTGGTGTTTCTCATCCTAACACTGGCACCCCAAGCTCGCGGTTTCTTCCTAGTTTGAAATCCTCAGGTATAGTTAGTCTGAGCTGGATAAGGAATCAGAGCCCAGCGCTTCACGACGGACGCCATAAACATTATGATACGGAGATCTGTGAGCAAAGGTTGGAACAGCGGATACAAATTCCAAGTTGGACTTAGAGAACCCGTTGTGTCGTTGGGTTGCCACAAACAACCCCTATTGAGAAGTCGGTTCAATTGAGACGGAACTCTTTCAGTTCGATTACGTTGACCGTATGTGTAAGGAATCTATGTTGGTGTTGCTCATTCCAAAACTGGTGCCCCACGATCACGGTATCGTCCCGGTTTATACTCATCAGTCATAGTTTGCCTGATGTAGGGTCCAAATCGGAGCATAGTGGTCCACGGCTGACGACACAAATGTCCGCTTAGCTACACAGTGACTTAGCGGTTTTGACTTGTATAATTCAATTCACTGCCCATGAAAAATGCGGATAATCCATACCTAACCACGCATTTCAATCCTCCACACCCATTTTGCTGACGCTATCAAAGATTTAAACGTGCAACTGCACAACCGCCAGCATAAATTGTTTGGCGGCATCCGGTTTCGGACTTGCCTATCACTGTGGTCAACCACAGGACGCCTGCGCATACAGAGGGACCATAGGCGGCTTGTGCTGCACAAACTGCAGCTCCATCCACACACATCATATCCAGTGTAAACACAAAGGAATAAGACCAGGAGGCTTGTGGATGGTAGCCACGTTTCATCAACGGAGTTGGCCCCCACTTCCTCCTAGGCAAACACAAGCACGTTGCATTTGGAGAATCAAACGCACACAAGGTGGTGGCTGGACCGTAGTGCGCTCCCCACTGTGTGCATGGAACCACTATTCGTGCCTTGCACGACCACAAGGACCGTGCACCCAGTCCCCTCCAGAAACGACTACTTCTCTCCTGTAGCCAGTATGAACGAGGCAGTGTGTAATAGACAGGTAGGTACCTTGTCAACGTGTACATCAAGCGCAGCCACACTGAGGATATCAAGCAACAGCAAACCCATTGGAAGAGGAGATCCAATAAACAAAATCGGATAATGCATACTGATATAGTGACATAATTCTTCAGTAAATGAGCGTATAGAATAAATTGCTTACGAACGAATCCGCGATATGTTCAAAACATCAGCAAATTTATTTAAGGAAATGCCACCAACGCGAAAATGTTATCAATGTGAACTACAATTAGCTTAAGCGACGTGTACAAGTCTATAGAAGATCGTTCAAGTGTACATTGGTATGAGAAAAAAAGCATTAGGAAAAACATGCAAACCCGCCACCTGAAATATAGAGACTTAGCATGCAAGCACGCGTTTAGTAAATCGAATGCAGCGTACCTACAAACGTTGCGTCGGTTCTGTCCACGTTCTCTGCAGGACCCGTCGTCGCTTCGCTGGTGGTCCCGAGTGGCGTCGCTCATGGCTCTCTAGGCCTGTCTGACTCAGGCACTCGCGACCACATATGCTACAGCACCATGTGTTCGATATCGATGGAGTACAACCCATCGGCGCTTGCCGCTTCCGCATTTGCCGCTACTTTTCCGCATGTATGAGGTTCATCTCCCGCACCTCGGCAACTGCCTTCGTGATCAGATCTCGCTACGCACGCCGATCAAGCGCATTCGATTCCCATTACCTACAATCAAGATGAGAACGTGAGAGGCTCATTTTGTTTATGTCCTGGTAACGAATCTTCGGTTTTTCCGCATGCCGCTTCCTACTACTAAGCTGACCGTCTAATAGTTGTTTCGGTTTACGCATGGAAGCCATACGGCTCACATGACCGATCCACCTCAGGTGTCTCAGCATAAGTATGCAGTCCACTGCATATATTGCCCTGCGGCGCCACACTTCGTGTCAGCATCTCTGATGCACAGAACCCGTCGCAAATACTGTTGACGGAACCGCTCGAGATATCGCACATTCCGCCGTTACATCGTTACGTTTCACTGCCGTTTAGAAGAACGGACAGCACCATGGATTTTTACACCATCAGCTTCGCACCAACGGTTAGATGATGGTTGTTCCACACTCGGTACTCTAGCTTCCCGAATGCCGCCGCTGCCTTCGACACGCAGCTCACTGTGGAGCTGCTGGTCAGCCGACATCGCACTCCCAAGGTAGCAGAAACAGGAGGTGATTTCCATTACTTCAGCACCAATGCTGATTCACGGCAATATTAAAGATTACACCTCCTGTGAAAGCCAAGAGACAGACAGTTTTGCTTCTGTTGATGGTAAGTTTGAATTTGGCCGCTGTCAAATCCAGAGCATTATGCATGTGCCGCAACTCATCCGCGCTGTGTGCTAATAGCGCACAGTCGTCAGCAAACAGCAACATACGGATAGTTGTCTCACAAACTATGGTTCTCGCAACGAAACGACGGAGTTTCCACAACCCATCATCAATACGTTGCTTTACACGAACACCGTAAGCACAAGCTGCATCAAAAGCACAAGACATCATTGCATGAAGATATATATTAAACAGGGTAGGAGCTAAGACAAAGCCTTGCTTCACACGAGAGACAACTGCAAACTCACCCGAGGTCTCTTTACTCAGCTACACTCTCGCCGGCACACCAGTGTAAGCCATACAATTAAACTTACGAGGACAACCATACTTACCCAACACCAGCCATAAAGCCTCGCGGTTCACCGTATCAAATGTTTTGGTGAAATCAACAAAATGCGAGTGCAATGGCTGGTGTCGTGCTCTGCAGATCTTCTGCAACTGAGAAGACGTAAACCTCATAGCTATAGCGCTATGACCTGAACAGAACCCACACTGCTCTTCTGCCGCGTTTGGTCCCATAGCCTGATTGACGAGGCGGTTGAGCAGGATTCGGGCAATCCCCTTGCGCATACAACTCAGCAACTTGATGCCACGATAATTCGTGCAAAATTGCTTGCTTCCTTTGCCCTTGTACAGTGGAGGCGTTGCGTCATGTGGTGCAGCACAGTCACCAACGCGGGTCCGCCATATTTCAATACTTCAGGCGGGATCCCGTCTGCACCGGCACACTTGGCGTTTCGCAGCTGAGCAACTAATGTCTGCGTCTCATCCAGTGTCGGCATGTCCGCCCGACTCGCCTTACATCGTGCTGCTTCAGGCCATTCAAAATAGGCCATTCAATGTCAAAAATGGTTGTTCAAGAGACAATCAATGTGTTTTTGCCATATATGCATTATGTCTGCAGTCTGTGTACAGGTAGCGTTTGAACTACTATCGATCAGCGACCTCAGCTGCTCCAATCGCGATCCATACAGTGCCTTCAAAGAGTCAAATAATTCCTGGTGTTTCGCAACGTTCGACGTAGTTTTTCATCCGCTTCGCCTTCTCCGTCCACCGTTTTTATGCGACGGAGCTATGGGGTCAGTCGCCGTGGAAGTTAGGGAAACTGACTATCCTCCCCCAAGTCATTGGGTTCTGCCACATATGCAACAAATGCTGCATTCTTCTCCGACACCAATGCGCCAATCATCGTATTCTTCTCATCAAACCAATCAGGCTGATTATGGTTTGCGCACCCGATGGTCTCCTCAGCACCAGCTGTCACCTGGTCACGAATGTGGTGCCACAGGTCTCCCACTGTGGCTATGCAGTCCAAATCATACAGGCGTGTAGCCATCGCCCTCTCCAGCTGAATACTTTTCGCCTCAGTAGCAAAGGAGATATTGTTAAATTTACGTCGATTCACGGCGTACAGGTTGGTCTGCATCAATTTGTGATCAGTGCCACACTCAGCTCCACACAGTACACGTGTCATGTGCACTTCACGCATATCACGCTGACATACGATGACATAGTCGAGCAGGTGAGCGTGACCACTCCGTTGGTGCGTCCAAGTTGTTATAGCACGCACTCAGTACAAACAGTGTTCGTGATCGTCAGGCCGTGGGTGGCACACAGTGAGAACAGCCTGTTACCGTTCGCATTCGCTGAACCAATGCCATGCGGACCGATAACATCTGTCCACACCGATGCATCACGCCCAACGCATGCGTTGAAATCACCCAGCAGAAATAGTCGGTCGCTCCTCAGCACAGACCGTATCACTGAGGATAGCTGAGTGTATAATTGATCACGCGTGTTATCAGGATAACACATGGTCGGACCGTACGCGCTTATAACAGTGGCAAACTACCTATTCCGAGTCGTAGGCGAACAGTCATCAGTCGCGTGCTGAAGCCAGTTGGTTCACCCACCAGCTGGCCATGGAGGCGATCGGATATTGCAAATCCGACCCATGTTCAGGTGGTGCTAAGGCGGCGTTGTCCACCCAGTATAATAGGTAGCCAGCGTCTGCTTCATGCAACATAATGTGCTCAGCAAGCCGGGTTTCACTGAGCGCCGCAATATCGATGTGGTAGCGCGCCAGTTCTACCGCAACCAATGCAGTGCGTCGCTCGGGTAGCTCACTGAAGTTCCGGTCCTTTATTGTGCACACGTTCCAGCACCGGATGATGAATGCTTTGAGAGCAGGCACACGATTGAATTGGTAGGCAATCGCACGCCATTTGGCGGATGTGCTTCGGAGGTTTGCTTTGGGGACTCTACCCGGAGCATTTGGTTCAATAGCCTGACCCACAAGGCATTTGGGAGCAGATCCATCTCGGGAATGTGATAGCAGAGACAGATTGGGATCTGTTTGTGGACCCTTACACACAGCCTTTGAGGTACTGGATTGATTCATATATGTTTTGCAACCGTAGTGGGATACGCTACTGAGACCACGGCTAGACGCAGGTGGTTTTTGGCGGGTTTGAACCAAGTAGACTAGGAGCTGCCTGGCTTGAGGCGGGCAGTAGCAAAGCATTGAGCAACCGCTGGGGCCCTCACACTTTCAGAGAAAATGCGTGGCGCTGGTGCTCTACCCCAATCGAGCTGTGAGCTTATAACCCGTAGACCTGTTGTCTCCCATGGCTAGGTTTTACGGGAAGAGAGACATCGACCACTTCCTAACTAGGACTAGGATACTGGCAGGGCGCACTCCTGACAGGAGAACGACTCGAGTCCTCAGCCAAAGCCTTCGATTAAATGAACACCCGAAAGGCAGCGGGTCTAGCACATGGTCACTTTACTGACTCATGCGAATTGGTGTCCTGAATCTTAGCAGGGCGTAACCCAACACTAACCCAGCGGTCGCTAGGGGGCATCCAGGACATGAGACCATGGCACAACAGTAGCAGCAGTGGGTAGATCATCTGTCAGGATTTACCCACCACCAGCATCATGGCATCATAAAATCTTCCGCCAAGCATAAACTACCCAGCTACATACACACCCACACAAATTATATGCATATATGCAACCCTGCATAAACATGCATTGCTATGGCAATCCTTACGGAAATTTGCAAATCCATGAGAACGCATTGTCATGGTAACATAATCCTGACTGTAATGCCGTGATTCGCATTACCAAGAAGAAAAAGTTATTTATTTATTTAAGCCGCTCAGGTCCGTGTACAACGCTTGGCACAGTCGCAACGAGTTCAAAGTTGGATTTGGAGAATCCGCCGTTCGGCTTTTTTGCTACATGCAACCTCTATTACGGATTCGGTACACTTAAGATGGACTTTGGCCATTACAAACACAAGGACCATATGTTTAATGGAATTCTCTTGTTGTTGTTTATCCCAACACAGGCAATACAGAACTGAGGTTTCGTCCTGGTTTTACACATCAGTTGGAGGTAGCCTGAGCTGGAGTGAAAACCAGAGCCTAGTGGTTCACGGCTGAAGCCATTAAAACTAGGCCACTGTAATCCGTGAACAACGCTTGGTACATCGAAAGCGAATACAAGTTTGGACTTGGTGACTCCGCTGTGTGGTTTTATTGAGACAGGGAACTATTATTGGTAATTTGCTCCAGTTGAGGAGGAACTCGGCAATTCTGATCAAAAGGACCGGATGTGTAATGGAAATATTTGGGTGTCGCTCATCGCAATACTTACAACCCACGACCGCGGTTTCGTCCCGGCTGGGACTCATTAATTTGTGATAGCTTGAGCCGGGTTATAAATCTGAGCCTATTGGTTCAAGGCTGACGCCACAAGTCTCTGCTTAACAAAACCGTGACGTGGCTGCGTTGACTTGCCACAAAATATATTCAGTGCGTTTTGGATATCCGGATAATACTTTCCAACCCACAAAGCACAGTCATCCACACGCACAATTCAGACAGTTTTTAACGTTTAAACATGGAGCAGCACAATTGCAAGCACAACATTCACAGCTAAATTTACTCACACATAAAGTATATAAGTATATAAACCCCTACACACATTAAAATGTTTTTATTACACAAACGGTCTGGTGATCATAATGACCGAGGTCCACTTCAAGTGAAGTGACACATAAATAGGGCTTGCTTGCATCAGCGCAACCACACAGCGACTACTCCAAGACCAATTCTGAATTCGTTTTCTTTGTAGCAAGCGTTTCTCAGGGATGTAGTTTGCATAGGGTTTAAGAATTAGACTTAAAACCACAAGCACGTGACTTCCAACCCATCATAGGTTAGCTCCACCTGATGAGTACAAACCGGTAGGAAACCGCGGTCCAGAGGTGCCAGTGTTGGGATAGGCGAAAGCAAAACATCACCATTAAACTTATGGTAATCAAAATGAGCGGGGTCCAACTCAAGTAAACGGAGGTCTCAATATAGGTGTTGGTACCAACCAAACCACACAGCAGGTTTTCCAAGTCCAAATTTGAATTGTTTCCGCTGCACAAAACCTTACCCACAGATTTCAGAGGCATATTCTTTATGGTGTCAGCTGTGAACCACTAGGCTCTGATGTCCAACACACATCAGACTACCTCCATATTAAGATGCCAAACCAGGACGAAACCCTGGTCGTATAGTGGCACTTTTTGGATGAGCAACAACAAACAATTTCCATTTCACATACGGTCCTTGTGACCGGACTGACACAGGCAATACTCAAGTTGCCCGAGGTTTCAACAAGATTTGCGAGTGCAACCCAAAAGCGCAGCGGAATATCCAAGTACAAATTGGAATTCGTTTCCGCTGCATCAAGCCTTGCTCACGGACCTCAGGGCACAGTGTTTATAGCGCCAGACGTTGCAGGTCCCTTACACGTCCCTTATTTGCAATCCAGTTCAGGCTATGTGTAACTGCTGAGTCCAAACCAGGACGAAATCAAGATTGTTGGCTGCACGTTTTGGGATGAGAAAAGCAGAAATATTACCATTACGCATGCAGTACTTTAGTCGAATTGAACGTGGTCCACCTCAAGTGGCTTGAGGTCTCCTTAAATTTTACTAGCAGCTACGTAATCACAATGCGGACATTCCAAGTCCAACCTTTAATTCTGTTTCGCAGTACAAATAGTTGCACACGGAACGCTGTGACCTAGTTTTTAAGGCGTCAGCCGTGAACTACTAGGTACCGATATCCAACACACCTCAGGCTATTTCGGCCTGATGTCTCCAAACCAGGATCTACCCGCGGCCGTAGTGTACCAGAATTGAAATGAGATACAGCGAAATATTTTTGTTACAAATAAGGTCTTTGGGGTCTAAATGACCGATGTCGACCACAAGTAAACCAGTCTCATTTGAAATTGTTTGTAGCAACCCAAAGACACAGCGGATTTTCCAAACCTAAATTTGAACTCGTTTCCCCTTTTACCAGACGCTTCGCACGGATCTAAGTAGCATAGTGTTTATGTCGTCAGCAGTAAACCACTAGTCTCTGACGTCCACCACACCTCAGGCCATCTCCAACTCAAGAGACGAAACCAGGAAGTTACGGGGGTCGTTTGATGCCAGTTTTGAGATGAGCAAAAACAAAGCCTTTTCATTATGAATACGCTGCTTTTGCACGGAATAACTCATGTCTATCTCAAATGAACCGGCGTCTCAATAGAGGTTGGTTGTAGCAACCCAACCACACAGCGGATTCTCTAAGTCCAAATTTGAATTCGTTTCCGCTGTACAAAGCATTACTCACGGATCTCAGAGGCACAGTTTTCTTGGCGTCATCTGTGTAGCATTAGTCCTTGATTCCCAAACCAGCTGACGCTCTCTCTACCTGATGAGTCCAAACCAGGGGAAACCGCTCTCGTGGGATGCCAGTGTTGGGATAAGCAATGCCAACATATACCCATTAGATTTTGGTTTTAGTGATGGAAATATCGGAGGTCTACCTCAAGTGAACCCAACTCTCAATTGAAATTGATTGTAGCAACCAAACCGCGCAGCAGAGCTTTTAAATAAATGTTTGAACTCTTCACCACTGTACCAAGAGTTACTCAAGGATCTCAGTGGCTTAGTTCAGTTGTAGTCAGATGTGAAGCATAAGGCTCTAAGTTCTATCCCAGCTCAGGCTATTGAAGCGTGAAGGTTTCAGTGGTGTGAGATCTGCACCACAAGACAACATTGTCAGCGTATTTACATCAAAATAACTTTGATGGCATAAGGAGAATTTTGACATATACATAGAATGAAAGAGGTGAGAGATCGCGCTCTTCAAAACACCCCAGTCAAAGCAAGGCATAGAGAAGTGTTTGCCGTTTAACTGATTAACATGCAAGTGATCAGTGAAATAGTCACGCAACAATTTAGAAATATCTGGGAGGACTCCGTTCAAAGAAAAAATATTTGGCAGAACTGAAATATCAAGACTCCCAAAGCATTTGCATATTTAAGAAAAATGGCTCCAACAGACCTGCGTTTATTATCCGACGCAAACGCCACTGGATGCAATGGATAAGATGCAGCACCTTGTGTGTAGTGCTGGATTCTGAACGCAACATGGTAGATTTCATTAACACGAAATTGTCTGTCGGACTGCGTATAACTAGTAGGTACTCGAGAACTTTTGAAAGCACGCAAGTATAAGCAATAGGCCGATACTTGTTTGGTTACATTTTATTAATTATCGTCCTTCTCACTGAACTCCAGATATTGCGGATTGCAACAATTTCGTGATAGTTAGATATTGTTGAGCTAAGTGCAAGAGCAATACATTGCGGTAACCAGGCTTTCTATCTGACAAAAGGAGTAACCAGAATAAACCAAGAATTTCATGGAGTATCAAAATGTATCACATGTTAAACGCTGCATTTTAGAATTGTTCTGAATATATGAATGGTATTAGAATATCTAATGTTGATGGCAAATTTATAGAAGAAAAATGCTACTGCATGTTAGTAAAGAGGGAATTCCGCTCTTTATCTTGCATGCAAAAGAATGTTCAAAATTTTTTGATATTACTTCGTGAAATAAAATTTTCTTAAACACAAATATTAATAGCCCAAAAAGCGCTAAACATTTGCAACCAATTTTTAAGAATTCTTCTAATATAATTATTTGCTAAATTTTTAAATGAAGAGTTTTTATGTATGATAGTTTTATTATTAAGATATAATTAATTATTGTTAAAAATTTCAAGCACACTATGAAGTATAGAAGGATTTGAAAGTTTATGTTGGTTTGCCAATATATATACTGCAAAATCCCACTGCAAGAACTGCAGATACGTAGGTATGATAAATAAGGCAATGAGAAATATTGACAATTTATGTAACTATAATGGAAAATGTATAGCTTACTGATAATTTAGTAAATATTTCAGCTATCTGCTATGCGGAAGATTATATAATATTAACATTATCTGCTTGATGTATATCAAGACGATTTCGACAAAAACAATTTTGCATTTTCTCATTATCATACAGAAAAATTTGTGACATAAGCAAATTTTTGATGTTTCAGATAAACTGCTGGCGCAGGTTTTCTGAGTATCACCTTGTCAAGCTTAATGTTGCAAGATAGTATTTAAATGTATTCAATGACAAGTAAACTTACCGCATTATCTTTGTGAAACATTCAGAAAGCTTCGTATGGTAATTTTGTCCGTACCATTATGTAGGTATAAGCTTCTAAGTTAATACGTTTGTTACTGAATTAATCAAATTTTGGCAGTCATCTGCTTTTAGGCTACTTCGCTTTAAGCACTTTGGTAAAACGGGGAGGTCCCAATGGGGAATAACTATAACCTTGCCAATATTGGCAGATTTGATGATACGACGTATAATGTAGTTTCAAGCTTTCCAAGTAGAAGTATTACCAAGCGAGTGCTTCTCTTGTCAATTAAACGAAGCAATTTGAAACACGACATAACCGAACGATGTAAGGCAACTTTTTTCTTTTTTACGTAGCAACCTGCCATTGCGTTATACTAAATGGGGTAACCTGCTTGGTTTACGGAAGTTCTTCCTTGGTGCATAGTTCAGCACACATTTCTAATCAACAGTGCGTTTAAAGACAAGCAGCTCCGACCCTCATGATGCATTGTGGACGCGGTTCATGTTTCCTGCATGCAACTTCGGATGACTTAAGTTTCCCTATCCATTTGTTGGTAACACTTTCAAAAGATAATTAGAACATTTAACATTTTTATAATAAGATTATAATTATTTTGATTCTAGGTTTTGTTATTTAAAAAACAACCGACATGGGGTGCTTCTTGTATATTTGAAATATGTCTGGGCAATAACCTCGTCTTAATGCTCCAATTTGCACCTCAACCTTATACGAACTTGATAAGTGTTAATACAGCGATCGCTAACTAGCCGGTGATTGGCATCGTGTTCTTTTGCTTAAGAATGCACTAAAAATTTCACGTTTTATCGTATTCCAGCCAGTAAGCATATTTATGCTTCTTACTTGTTCTTTTAAATAACCTAAGTTTGGCTGATGTATTGAAAGGAAGCTCTTAATAACGTAGCTGTTTTATTTTTCTATGAACCTTTTACTGTGATAAAACGAATGAATAGAGCTTTGCTAATTCATATTGGCTGGATTAAATTACTTCACTGTTCAAAGTTACTACTTAAGGATTGTTGTTTTTACTCACTATCTGCGTCAACTAATTTGTTTGTTATCCTCCAAACACCACAATTATTAATTTAGAAAGTTAATAAATACCACGGCTTCTATAGTATCTACGCAACAAGTTTTCCAGAGCGATGGAAGCGTGATTATTAAACAGCTGGCATCAACTATGTGCGTGCAGATGGATTTGTTGAGAACATAGCTGTGCCTGATGCCGATCTGAGAATAAATGGCGAAGTGACCATTTACCCCACCATATATAGTGCTAAACAAAATGATTAGATAGGAGACCTTCTTTAATTACTTCTAATTAGCATATTTATACTCATAACAACACTTTTGTTCCATAAGTATTAAAAACGAACAAAAGTTGATTATGAAATAGTGTTCATTGGCTAACTAAAATTGACTCCGTTTCACAGAGTTGCACAATAATATTAAAATGTTTTGTTTGCTAGACTGTCGAAACTAAATGTTATTATTTACAGAAGCTAAAATAAATAAGCCCCAAAAAGTAGCAGTAAACTTTCGAGGCAGTATGCACGCAGTAAACATATGTTCATGAATACCCATACAATAAGCTAGCGAGTGTACAGAATTATTTTAGTCCCATTGTTTAACCCACTATACATTCATCAGTTAAAGTTTTAAAAATTCTCGATGCTGATAGTTCAGAGTTTCGTTGCCGACTACCCTTATTGGGTTCAGTCAACCAGGTGACGTCTGATATTTTCATGAGCGTCATAGAGTTCCGCACGCCGGTCTGTTTGCCAGTTTCCGTTTCCGCACGTCAACAACGTGAATATGGTTAATTTTTTGACAGTGATGTATGTTCCCGCGAAAAGTTTGACAATTAACCTAAAACCATGGAAACATTCTTGGGATCCTAGATGTAGCAAGCCGAGATGGTGATTCATGCCTATGACAATAAGGGGTGCAAGAGACTTGAGACAACACATCACAAGGGATTCAAACCATATCACCAAATGTTCTTCTAATGTAGATTTAAGCCGGAAACGGAGTTACAATAGTTCTTGCATGGCTTTATTAGATGGCGAACAACTTTTGAATTCTGTAAAAATGAAACATATGTAGTTTAATTCAGACCAGCATGTTTTGTTTATAAAGGTATACTGAACGATTATAAAAGCGGCTTATACGATGCAAGGCAATAATAGATTCCTTAAGCAAATAAACAACAATTTAACTTATACTGTAGTATCCATCTTATAAGAGTAAGGCATGTCCAAAAAAGGGGCACATAGGGTTCGACTTAATAAATTGCGAACTAATGTTGCATGATGCATTTGTTACACAAGAAATATTGGTTCATTATAGAGAGGCTGAGTGAATGGCACGTGATTAGCACGTATAACCGTAAAATATATTAAGTAGGCGGCGTAATGGGTAATATCTGCAATGTATTTTCGCTTAGTTGCAGTTTTTTTGTTAAAAATAGGTTCAATTTTGTAAGTTTTATAATAACGCGCGTCGTTTTCATTGACTAGGAAGAGCTGGAATACGAGCCATTATCTTGCTAAGTCCTACGCTGCGTTTACCATACATATTTGCATGCTTTAAAAATATTAGTAAGACGAGCTTAGCGAAAGCGCCCACGCACCGCAACTATTTATTTTATACTATTACAGAGGACAGCTGATTATTGTGTATATCGGCTTCCAGATATCTTTAAACTGATTACACATCGTCTTTGCTTGCTGAGTTCAAACTTGAGACCTATTTTTAAAAGTACTTGTTTCGCGCATTTTGCTAGTTACTCCATAATCATAACTTTTTCAGCTCGACCTAAATGCGCAAATGAAGCTGGTGTATCTTTCAATATATGGGATTGTTATACTTCACTTCGTCAAACGGGAAAGGTCCCTGAATGTGGATATTGCGTCTATACATTACACTTTTAATACCAATTGTTGACCATTAAAAAAGGAGAACTTCGAGTCTTTGGCCATTACTATGAGGAATGTTTCTTGCCTGGACAATTAGGAAACGCACTGGCCTGCCACTTGAAATGCACATACTTTGGTATGAACCCGCGAACCACATTAGAGACTACTATATTTCCGTGGCTAATAAACGTTATTGAGAAGCCGATGGTATTAGTTCTTTTATTACAGTATTTCAACTGCAATACGCCCCATTTCGCTCCCTGCACAGCTTTCAGTTGCAAAATCTAATGGGTTTTATTTATCAGGTGATTAAGACAGTGTTAGGGATAAAGGGCATTGTAATTTGATCGATGAAAGAAACTTATCAATGGCAATGGGAAAAGCCCATGGTACCTGAAAATTGTTGGAGTATCAAAAGTGACTGCATTAACCTTACAAATATCTAAGGCCGTTTTTCAAATGGGGAACAATTTGGAATTTAGTGGTAACGTTATTTATTAAGACGGAAAGCAATTTCAAGCTTATCTTGTTTAAAGAAGTTACCTTGACCTACTTTACACAAACTTTCCACCCATGACCCATTGGTTCATCATGGTAAAAAAGGAAGTAAAGCACCACCTGCTGTAAAAAAATTATATGTGAAAACAGCCAAGAATTGTTTGGCTGTCCAATATCTATGACGTTTACTTAATGGGTACTACATCAAATGATGTTGCATATCTAGGAAACTGATTACATCATTGTTTCCATTTTCCATGGCGGCCTATGTGTAGTTTGCATAGTATGCTTGCTATGCTCGGCTAGAGGAACCTTGTATAAAGCCATGCTACGAATTTCTAACAAGGTTGGCCTTGTTCAAGAATATAAGTAATTCCTCTTTATTTAGACTCATCAGGTAAAAATAGCCGAGAAAGGAGTGGAACTCCATGGATAGTGCTTGCAGCTATCGCTATGATCACTAGGCCAATAAGCTCCGCGAGCGGTTTGACACAGCGATTAGGAGTAGATGCGATGTAGCCATGCCGAAACTCTCCACTTCGGTGACGGTCCCAGTGACCGTGCTGGCAGAGGCTGACTTCAAAGTCTACCGAGGCCACCATTGATATTACTAGTCGCAATCCGAGACAAACGGCGGGTGCTCCGAAACCCGAAAATAAGTAATTCCTCTTTCACAACTCTATTACTCCGGGTAACATGCGTATTTTTGATAGGACGAAACTTCTAACCTCTTGCTCGGCTCAAATTATGTGTCGTAGGATAACGACAGAGGTTTTCCATTGAGGAGAATATACTCCGTTGTTATATAGAGTGTAAATAGGTTCAGCAAACGCAGAGAAATGCACTGCCACTGAGTTCCGTATACAGCGAGGGATTCCATCACGCAGTGCGCAAGTCTATCAGTGTAAAAGACATAATTGCTCAGCTATTTTTGCAGTATTAAATTACAATTTGTATAGAGTTTACCGTTGTGCAACACGCTAGCGCTAGAGTGCCTGATGATTCGTTAACAACGGATTAGACAAAATAAACTATGTAAGCTGCACGGATATCACCTGGTGTAGAGAAGTACCTTCCATCAGGCGAGATGATAAAGATAAGTGGTTGCTGCGACGTGAATAAATGTGCGCTGAATAGTTTTGACATTACAGTTATTTTGCTACCGCTACTCAAAGCTTTAAATTCTTTTAGGATGCATGTATTGTCCCTTTGAGGCCCCAGTACTTTGATAAGATCGTATTACTAAACTAAAAACAAATTTTACTGTTAACCTGAATTTTTGCAGAAATTTAGGATGCTTTCATGTCAAATTAATTTTTGCTATTGGATGTCGAATTGATTACTGGACACGTTTTAGCGGCACAGATAAATCGATGCAAAATCAAGTTATATATTTAGATATGTCCGATGCTTGTTGGGGACCAGACGCGAGATAGACGTTATTCCAGCACATCGAAAGAAACAAGTCACTTAATGATTTCTTTTTAACGGAATTGAACAAACGATAATGTAGTGGGTGTTGCACTTCGGCAGCATTTAACTATCAGATAATCGCTGCCCGGTAATTCACCAAGAACCTTAACACCGATTGCACATATATCCAAAAATAAACGAGATTCAGAGTATTTATAACTCGGATGGGTTGGGAGTTATGTTGTCCCAACTATATATTCAGATACAAAAGGTTCAAGCAATTCAAATTGACTGTTCTATTGACTAGGTACTCAATGGAAGATAGAAATCTCCATAAATAATAGTAAGCATAAATAGTAGGTTAGTGACGTATTAAATTGCAAGCTTCAAGTGTTCGAGGTCCTCGTGGCTGCAGTTTGGCGCGAAGTATAACCATCCCGTAAGCAACTACTAATGATTAACAGATGTCGTAGGCCATAGTGGTTCCTGGACATCTTTCGGCGCAAGGTTCTCGAAAGAATCTATTGGAAGTAATCCTTTAGAGAAATTTTGCGGCTCGCATCTAGACGACTGTTGAAATTTTCCATAAACTTTCTATACGAAAATAGTTAGTCGATGGTCAGATGTGTCATCGTGGCACCAAGATTCAGTTATAAACATATGTTAATAATTCTAACCAAAATAAATTAACATATCGAGTGGATCTTACAGTGAAGAGGACAAGTTAATGAAAATGACTGAGATAATGGTGAGATATGGAAAAAATTGCTTAGGTTACGTTATAATCAGCGTCGTTACAAGCCGTGTGTCTCGTTTCAGGCTAGAATTTATTAAAACAGGACGTGTATTGCTAAAGTCGGAAAAAGATTTAGGGGTCTCAGTGGAAGGGATCTTTTCTGAGTATGACTCCCAATGGAACGGTTCGCAATAAAATGCCTTATGTTTACGTACATACTTATAGGTATGGAGACTTTGACACGGTTTGGGGCTTCTTCAAATTTCACTCGTGCATGCTGGTTTAAAATAGAGTGTCGTCTGATGGAAATACAGGTACCAAATCATAATGCGCACTATTTATTCATGCTAGATACCCAGAGAATCGTTCGTACGCTATTATGTTATCATTGTTATCGAACAAAGGTTCCCGTTGAGTTACAGTGAAGTATCCGGCAAAGACGGCTTCGCGTATTCCGCTATGACAGACCAGTTGCGAGCTAAGCCAGGACAAATGTTTGCTCAAGAGAACAGAAACAAGTAACATTGCTCTCTGACAAATTCAATCCAAAGCAATTCCCCGATATATGGATCTAGATATTACACATGATAATGAGTCACATGGTTATTTGATTTCATTTTGAAAATTAATTAGCCATGTGACCGGTAGTACCCACAAACCCACTGTGAACATTGAATCAGATAGCTAACTAAAAGAGGTCAGTATGATTATCTTCTTACCTCAAACCCACGTAATCAGTCGCTGAGAATTCTCGAACGGAACGGAGAATCGTGGACCCAATGCTACTAGCTTTTTCAAATAACCCTGTTTACAAGGTTATTGAAGAAAAACTCAACAGAAATTCATAAGTAAGAGCAAAACCAGTATAACCTCATTTCAGAGACGATACCCTCCGGCGGTTCCAGCCGAACGACATCGCGCGTCGGCTACGAATTATGCTTTACAAGAGCCACTGTTTTCCACCGCACACATAGTAAAGAGTAAACACGATGACCTCAGCGTTAATTTGTGACTCGTGTGGCAAATGGATGTGCAGCTCACTAGCTTTCAATGTTGCCGACAATATATAAGTGGACCCATTTGGCGTGTAATCGCAGCGTAATAAAATTGCAAATATGGTATTACAGGTATAGCGGCTGACCAAACCACTCAAGAAAACATAATGTAATTGTTATAGCAGTTTGGCATATTGTTATGGCAAACTGCTAAGAACACTGCAGTGCAGCAAAGCTGTGCTGGCCATATTCCGGGCCATTAATACCAAGCAAATGTTGGGTTGCGATAAAGCAAATTAACAAACGATAACGATCAACGGTAACCCACCATATTCCTCAATAAGCGATAGAAACACATGGCTTCTTAAGAAACACCGTATATCAAAAGGCCATGGAGCATACAGCCAAACGATCTCGTAGATGTACGGCTGCTTGTGCTACACTTGTGAAAGTTACGTCGTCAATCGGTGCTCTGCAATTGTCAGGATTCGTGGCGAAGCAGTCTAGGGATTCTGGACAAAGCTTTAGAAAGTTCATCTTAGTTTAATCTAATGTTTCATGTGTCATCTCGCTGGAAGAGTTTAATCTTTTCATAGTCAAGTCAACAGCATTAAACGTTTTGGTACAGATGTCGGAGATGTAGCAAGGAAATACAAATTCCCGACCCTGGCAAACACGACTTAAAATGAAAGAGTCTTTAACAATGCTGCAGCTAATTGCACACAACTATGCAATGTTACTTTTATATCTTGCCTGATGTTCACCGCGTGCGAGCTTTCGTGTCTGTGAGTTACGGCCATTGGCCGTC
The DNA here is from genome assembly GCA_944474145.2 of Dicrocoelium dendriticum. Classification (NCBI taxonomy): domain Eukaryota; kingdom Metazoa; phylum Platyhelminthes; class Trematoda; order Plagiorchiida; family Dicrocoeliidae; genus Dicrocoelium; species Dicrocoelium dendriticum. The sequence continues at coordinate 63,731,757 of OX104059.1, read as the reverse complement.
TGCCGTAAGCACAGTATTGTAATGATTCTCCATGATATTTCGAGTGCCTTGGGCTCATTTTTGTGTAAAATGGCAGTTGCCCTTTATGTGAAATACCGCCGTACTGTATAGCTCTGCATTTAACTTTCGTCGTGGCGTAACAAACAGGTGTTTAATGTTGTTGCCATCAATATTGATGAATTAGAGCAACTTAAATAAGCTGTTTTGGATATTTTCCACGTACGTGCTTACTACTCAGCAGTGGTCGTGGTGGAAAACTACCTCATGTACGTATTGTTATCTAATGGTTCTCCTTGTTGGTAACAGTACGATTGATGATGCCAAAAAAATAAATTACTGCGTCACCTCTTAGGCAACGAGAGGCAGTGACATTTCGATAGTTTGCAACTGCGTACAAAACAAAACTTAGAAGCTCTTGCCACACCATCGATCTCCTGCGTGATAAAAAACCACGTGCTTTTCAAGCACCTTATAAATTTAATACCAAGCTGCAGCTGCAGAAGGGTACCGTAAATGAGTTTATTTCCCGACTCTTAATTGCACTTCTTGACTGTGCCTATGACGAGATCAAGCTAGCCTACTTCGAAGAAACAACGGTTTTACAGACATTAATTTTTGGTGTTTTTAGGACTAGGCAGGAGAGCGTATGTTAGTGGAATATGGAAGTACATTGAGTTAGGAAAAAGCCTGTGACATCGTTCGACAACGTGCTAGTATCCTTCAGGATCTAACAGCATTCTTCTCACGTAAAAAGACAATGCCAAAGATTTCGTTAAGGCAGAGAGAAGACAGAAATTGCCAAATATCAACCTTTTGGTTGTTCTCTTCAGTCACATGCACATTAACATCAGAAATACCCAAAGGATAATATTCCTAGCAAAATAAGCAATACCAATTAAATTGTCATAGTCAAGACCAGGAAAACCGAACTGATTGTTTCAATATTTTCTGTACCCATGGCACAGGTTGATATGCCTTAATTAACAAGGCATCATTAATGGCTAGCATTATCGGGTTCTGTTATGTAATAACACTTTGAACGCTGTCTCGGTGTTCACGTGATGACGTGTTGCCATTAGGGGCTTGGTGATAGACGATAAATTCTCAGGTCCGTCGCATTTTGTCGCGTAATCAATTGTCCAAACTAACTTGCTAAGTGT
>OX104059.1:63704530-63730097 GCA_944474145.2 Dicrocoelium dendriticum | reverse complement strand
GCATTACCAAGAAGAAAACGTTATTTATTTATTTAAGCTGCTCATGTCCGTGTACAACGTTTGGCACAGTCGCAACGAGTTCAAAGTTGGATTTGGAGAATCCGCCGTGCGGCTGTTTTGCTACATGCAACCTCTATTACGGATTCGGTACACTTAAGATGGATTTTGGCCATTACAAACAAAATGACTATATGTTTAATGGAATTCTCTTGTTGTTGTTTATCCCAACACAGGCAATACAGAACTGAGTTTTCGTCCTGGTTTTACTCATCAGTTGGAGGTAGCCTGAGCTAGAGTGAAAACCAGAGCCTAGTGGTTCAAGGCTGAAGCCATTAAAACTAGGCCACTGTAATCCGTGAACAACAGATTGGTACATCGAAAGCGAATACAAGTTTGGAATGGTGACTCCGCTGTGTGGTTTTATTGAGACAGGGAACTATTATTGGTAATTTGCTCCAGTTGAGGAGGAACTCGGCAATTCTGATCAAAAGGACCGGATATGTAATGGAAATATTTGGGTGTCGCTCATCGCAATAATTACAACCCACGACCGCGGTTTCGTCCCGGCTGGGACTCATTAATTTGTGATAGCTTGAGCCGGGTTATAAATCTGAGCCTTTTGGTTCAAGGCTAACGCCACAAGTCTCTGCTTAACAAAACCGTGGCGTGGCTGCTTTGACTTGCCACAAAATATATTCAGTGCGTTTTGCATATCCGGATGATACTTTCCAACCCACAAAGCACAGTCATCCACACGCACAATTCAGACAGTTTTTAACGCTCTTAAACATGGAGCATCACAATTGCAAGCACAACATTCACAGCTAAATTTACTCACACATAAAGTATATAGGTATATAAACCCCTACACACATTAAAATGTTTTTATTACACAAACGGTCTGGTGATCATATTGACCGAGGTCCACTTCAAGTGAAGTGACACATAAGTAGGGCTTGCTTGCATCAGCGCAACCACACAGCGACTACTCCAAAACCAATTCTGAATTCATTTTCTTTGTAGCAAGCGTTTCTCAGGGGGTGATGTTTGCATAGGGTTTAAGAATTAGACTTGAAACCGCAAGCACGTGACTTCCAACCCATCATAGGTTAGCTCCACCTGATGAGTACATACCGGTAGGAAACCGCGGTCCAGAGGTACCAGTGTTGGGATAGGCAAACGCAAAACATCACCATTAAACTTATGGTAATCAAAATGAGCGGGGTCCAACTCAAGTGAACGGAGGTCTCAATATAGGTGTTGGTACCAACCAAACCACACAGCAGGTTTTCCAAGTTTAAATTTGAATTGTTTCCGCTGCACAAAACCTTACCCACAGATTTCAGAGGCATATTCTTTATGGTGTCAGCTGTGAACCACTAGGCTTTGATGTCCAACGCACATCAGACTATCTCCATATTAAGTTATCAAACCAGGATGAAACCCTGGTCGTATAGTGCCATTTTTTGGATGAGCAACAGCAAACTATTTCCATTTCACATACGGTCATTGTGATCGGACTGACACAGGCAATACTCAAGTTGTCCGAGATTTCAACAAGATTTGCGAGTGCAACCCAAAAGCGCAGCGGAATATCCAAGTATAAATTGGAATTCGTTTCCGCTGCATCAAGCCTTGCTCACGGACCTCAGGGCACAGTGTTTATAGCGCCAGACCTTACAGGTCCCTTCCCTGTGCCTTATTTGCAATCCACTTCAGGCTATGTGTAACTGCTGAGTCCAAACCAGGACGAAATCAAGATTGTTGGCTGCACGTTTTGGGATGAGAAAAGCAGAAATATTTCCATTACACATGCAGTACTTTGGTCGAATTGAACGTGGTCCACCTCAAGTGGCTTGAGGTCTCCTTAAATTTTACTAACAGCAACGTAATCACACTGCGGACATTCCAAGTCCAACCTTTAATTCTGTTTCGCTGTACAAATAGTTGCACACGGAACGCTGTGACCTAGTTTTTTAGGCGTCAGCCGTGAACCACTAGGTAAAGATATCCAACGCACCTCAGGCTATTTCGGCCTGATGTCTCCAAATCAGGATCTACCCGCGGCCGTAGTATACCAGAATTTAAATGAGAGACAGCGAAATATTTTTGTTACAAATAAGGTCTTTGGGGTCTAAATGACCGATGTCGACCACAAGTAAACCAGTCTTATTTGAAATTGTTTGTAGCAACCCAAAGACACAGCGGATTTTCCAAACATAAACTTGAACTCCTTTCCCCATTTCCAGACGCTTCGCACGGACCTACGTAGCATAGTGTTTATGTCGTCAGCAGTAAACCACTAGCCTCTGACGTCCACCACACCTCAGACTTTCTCCGACTCAAGAGACGAAACCAGGAAGTTACGGGGGTCGTCTTATGCCAGTTTTGAGATAAGCAAAAACAAAGCCTTTTCATTATGAATACGCTGCTTTTGCACGGAATAACTCATGTCTATCTCAAATGAACCGGCGTCTCAATAGAGGTTGGTTGTAGCAACCCAACCACACAGCGGATTCTCTAAGTCCAAATTTGAATTCGTTTCCGCTGTACAAAGCATTACTCACGGATCTCAGATGCATAGTTTTCTTGGCGTCATCTGTGTGGCATTAGTCGTTGATGCCCAACCCAGCTGACGCTCTCTCTACCTGATGAGTCCAAACCAGGGGTAACCGCACTCGTGGGATGCCAGTGTTGGGATAAGCAATGCCAACATATACCTATAAGATTTTGGTTTTTGTGATGGGAATATCGGAGGTCTACCTCAAGTGAACCCAACTCTCAATTGAAATTGATTGTAGCAACCAAACCGCGCAGCAGAGCTTTTAAGTAATTGTTTGAACTCTTCACCACTGTACCAAGAGTTACTCAAGGATCTCGGTGGCTTAGTTCAGTTGTAGTCAGAGGTGAAAGATAAGGCTCTAAATTCTATCCCAGCTCAGGCTATTGTAGCGTGAAGGTTTCAGTGGTGTGAGATCTGCACCACAAGACAAAATTGTCAGCGTATTTACATCAAACTAATTTTGATGGCATGAGGAGAATTTTGACATATACATAGAATGAAAGAGGTGAGAGATCGCGCTCTTCAAAGTACCCAAATCAAAGCAAGGCATAGAGAATTGTTTGCCGTTTAACTGATTAACATGCAAGTGATCAGTGAAATAGTCACGCAACAATTTAGAAATATCTGGGAGGACTCCGTTCAAAGAAAATGGATTTGGCAGTACTGATATATCAAGACTCCCAAAGCATTTGCATAGTTAAGAAAAATGGCTCCAACAGACCTGCGTTTATTATCCGACGCAAACACCACTGGATGCAATGGATAAGATGCAGCACCTTGTGTGTAGTGCTGGATTCTGAACGCAACATGGTAGATTTCATTAACACGAAATTGTCTGTCGGACTGCGTATAACTAGTAGGTACTCGAGAACTTTTGAAAGCACGCAAGTATAAGCAATAGGCCGATACTTGTAAGGTTACATTTTAGGACTTATCGTCCTTCTCACTGACCTCCAGATATTGCGGATTGCAACAATTTCGTGATAGTTAGATATTGTTGAGCTAAGTGCAAGAGCAATACATTGCGGTAACCAGGCTTTCTACATGACAACAGGAGTAACCATGATAGACCAAGAATTTCATCGAGTATCGAAATGTATCACATGTTAAACGCTGCATTTTAGAATTGTTCTGAATATATGAATTGTATTAGAATAACCATTGTTGGTGGCAAATTTATAGAAGAAAAATGCTACTGCATGTTAGTAAAGAGGGAATTCCGCTCTTTATCTTGCATGCAAAAGAATGTTCAAAAACCTTTTGATATTATTTCGTGAAATAAGTTTTCTTAAACACAAATATTGATTGCCCAAAAAGCGCTAAACATTTGCGGCCAATTTTTAAGAATTCTTCTAATATAATTATTTGCTAAATTTTTAAATGAAGAGTTTTTATGTATGATAGTTTTATTATTAAGATATAATTAATTATTGTTAAAAATTTCAAGCACACTATGAAGTATGAAAGGATTGTGAAAGTTTATGTTGTTTGCCAATGTATATACTGCAAAAATCCCACTTCTTCAAGAACTGCAGATACGTAGGTACGTATAATAAGGCAATGAGGAATATTGACAATTTATGTAACCATAATGGAAAAATGTAGAGCTTACTGATAATTTAGTAAATATTTCAGCTATCGGCTATGCGGAAGATTATATAATATTAACATTATCTGCTTGATGTATATCAAGACGATTTCGACAAAAACAATTTTGCATTTTCTCATTATCATACAGAAAATGTTGTGACGTAAGAAAATTTTTGATGTTTCAGATAAAATGCTGGCGCAGGTTTTCTGAGTATCACCTTGTCAAGCGTAATGTTGCAATATAGTATTTAAATGTATTCAATGACAATTAAACTTACCGCATTATCTTTGTGAAACATTAAGAAAGCTTGGTATGACAATTCTGTCCGTAACATTATGTAGGTATAAGCTTCTAAGTTGATACGTTTGTTACTGAATTAATCAATTATTGTCATACATCTGCTTTTGGGCTACTTCGCTTCAAGCACTTTGGTAAAACGGGGAGGTCCCAATGGGGAATAACTATAACCTTGCCAATATTAGCAGATTTGATGATACGACGTATAATGTAGTTTCAAGCTTTCCAAGTAGAAGTATTACCACGCGAGTGCTTCTCTTGTCAATTAAACAAAGCAATTTGAAACACGACATAACCGAACAATGTAAGGCAACTTTTTCTTTTTTATGTAGCAAACCGCCATTGCGTTATACTAAGTGGGGTAACGTGCTTGGTTTACGGAAGTTCTTCCTTGGTGCATAGTTCAGCACACATTTCTAATCAACAGTGCGTTTAAAGACAAGCTGCTCCGACCCGCATGATGCACTGTGTACGCGGTTCATGTTTCCTGCATGCAACTTCGGATGACTTAAGTTTCCGTATCGCCCTGTTGGTAACACTTTCAAAAGATAATTAGAACATTTAACATTTTTATAATAAGATTATAAGTATTTTGATTCTAGGTTTTGTTATTTAAAAGCAACGGATATGGCGTGCTTCTTGTATATTTGAAATATGTCTGGGCGATAACCTCGTCTTAATGCTCCAATTTGCACCTCAACTTAATACGAACTTGATAAGTGCTAATACAGCGATCGCTAACTAGCCGGTGATTGGCATCGTGTTCTTTTGCTTAAGAATGCATTAAAAATTTCACGTTTTATCGTATTCCAGCCAGTAAGCATATTTATGCTTCTTACTTGTTCTTTTAAATAACCTAAGTTTGGCTGACGTATTGAAAGAAAGCTCTTAATAACATAGGTGTTTTATTTTTCTATGAACCTTTTACTGTGATAAAACGGAGGAATAGAGCTTCGCTAATTCAGATTGGCTGGAATAATTTACTTCACTGTTCAAAGTTACTACCTAAGAATTCTTTGATTTACTCACTATCTGCGTCAACTAATTTGTTTGTTATCCTCTAAACACCACAATTATTAATTTAGAAAGTTAATAAATACCACGGCTTCCATGGTATCTACGCAACAATTTTTCCAGAGAGAGGGAGGCGTGATTATTTAACAGCTGGCATCAACTATGTGCGTGCAGATCGACTTTTTGAGAACATAGCTGTGCCTGATGCCGATCTGATATTAAATGGCGAAGTGACCATTTACCCCACCATATATAGTGCTAAACAAAATGATTAGATAGGAGACCTTCTTTAATTACTTCTAATTGGCATATTTATACTCATAACAACACTTTTGTTCCATAAGTATTAAAAACGAACAAAAGTTGATTATGAAATAGTGTTCATTAGCTAACTAAAATTGACTCCGTTTCACAGAGTTGTAAAATAATATTAAAATGTTTTTTTGGCTAGACTGTCGAAACTAGATGTTATTATTTACAGAAGCTAAAATAAATAAGCCGCAAAAGTAGCAGCAAAGTTTCGAGGCAGTAAGCACGCATTAAACACATGTTCATGAATACCCATACAATAAACTAGCGAGTGTACAGAATTATTTTAGTCCCATTGTTTAACCCACTATACACTCATCAGTTAAAGTTTTAAAAATTCTCGATGCTGAGAGTTCTGAGTTTCGTTGCCTACTACCCTTATTGGGTTCAGTCAACCAGGTGACGTCTGATATTTGCATGAGCGTCATAGAGTTCCGCACGCCAGTCTGTTCGCCAGTTTCCATTTCCGCACGTCAGCAACGTGAATATGGTTAATTTTTTTGGCAGTGATGTATGTTCCCGCGAAATGTTTGACAATTAACCTAAAACATGGAAACATCCTTGGGGTCCTGGATGTAGCAAGCAGAGATGGTGATTCATGCCTATGACAATAAGGGGTGCAAGAGACCTGAGACAACACATCACAAGGGATTCAAACCATATCACCAAATGTTCTTCTGATGTAGATTTAAGCCGGAAACGGAGTTAAAATAGTTCGTGCATGGCTTTATTAGATAGCGAACAACTTTTGAATTCTGTAAAAATGAAACATATGTAGTTTAATTCAGATTAGCATGTTTTGTTTATAAAGGTATACTGAACGATTATAAAAGCGGCTTATACGATGCGAGGCAATAATAGATTCCTTAAGCAAATAAACAACAATTTAACTTATACTGTAGTATCCATCTTATAAGAGTAAGGCATGTCCAAAAGGGGGCACATAGGGTTCGACTTAATAAATTGCGAACTAATGTTGCATGATGCATTTGTTACACAAGAAATATTGGTTCATTATAGAGAGGCTGAGTGAATGGCACGTGATTAGCACGTATAACCGTAAAATATATTAAGTAAGCAACGTAATGGGTAATATCTGTAATGTATTTTCGCTTAGTTGCAGTTTTTTGTTAAAAATAGGTTCAATTTTGTAAGTTTTATAATAACGCGCGTCGTTTTCATTGACTAGGAAGAGCTGGAATACGAGCCATTATCTTGCTAAGCCCTACGCTGCGTTTACCATACATATTTGCATGCTTTAAAAATATTAGTAAGACGAGCTTAGCGAAAGCGCCCACACACCGCAACTATTTATTTTATACTATTACATAGGACAGCTGATTATTGTGTATATCGGCTTCCAGATATCTTTAAACTGATTACACATCGTCTTTGCTTGCTGAGTTCAAACTTGAGACCTATTTTTACAAGTACTTGTTTCGCGCATTTTGCTACTTCCCCCATAATCATAAAATTTTCAGCTCGACCTAAATGCGCAAATGAACCTGGTGTATTTTTCAATATATGGGATTGTTATACTTCACTTCGTCAAACGGGAAAGGTCCCTGAATGTGGATATTGCGTCTATACATTACACTTTAAATACCAATTGTTGACCATTAAAAAACGAGAACTTCGAGTCTTTGGCCATTGCTATGAGGAATGTTTCGTGCCTGGACAAATAGGAAACGCACTGGCCTGCCACTTGAAATGCACATACTTTGGTATGAACCCGCGAACCACATTATAGACTACTATATTTCCGCGGCTAATAAACGTTATTGAGAAGCCGATGGTATTAGTTCTTTTATTACAGTATTTCAACTGCAATACGACCCATTTCGCTCCCTGCACAGCTTAAGGTTGCAAAATCTAATGGGTTTTACTTATCAGGTGATTAAGACAGTGTGAGGGATAAAGGGCATTGTAATTTGATCGATGAAAGAAACTTATCAATGGCAATGGGAAAAGCTAATATTACCTGAAAATTGTTGGAGTATCAAAAGTGACTGCGTTAACCTTGCAAATATCTAAGCCCGTTTTTCAAAGGGGGAACAATTTGGAATTTAGTGGTAATGTTATTTATTAAGCCAGAAAGCAATTTCAAGCTTATCTTGTTTAAAGAAGTTACCTTGAACTACTTTACACAAAATTTCCACCCATGACCCATTGGGTCATCATGGTAAAAAAGGAAGTAAAGCACCACCTGCTGTAAAACAATTATATGTGAAAACAGCCAAGAATTGTTTGGCTGTCCAATATCTATGACGTTCACTTAATGGGTACTCTATCAAATGATGTTGCATATCTAGGAAACTGATTACATCATTGTTTCCATTTTTCATGGCGGCCTATGTGTAGTTGACATAGTATGCTTGCCATGTTCGGCAAGAGGAACCTTGTATAAAGCCATGCTACGAATTTCTAACAAGGTTGGCCTTGTTCAAGAATATAAATAATTCCTCTTTGTTTAGACTCATCAGGTAGAGATAGCCGAGCAAGGAGTGGAACTCCATGGATAGTGTTTGCAGCTATCGCTATGATCACTAGGCCAATGAGCTCCGCGAGCGGTTTGACACAGCGATTAGAAGTAGATGCGATGGAGCCACGCCGAAACTCTCCACTTCGGTGACGATCCCAGTGACCGTATTGGCAGAGGCTGATTTCGAAGTCAACCGAGGCCACCATTGATATTACTAGTCGCAATCCGAGACACACGGCGGGTGCTCCGAAACCCGAAAATAAGTAATTCATCTTTCACAACTCTATTATTCCGGGTAACATGCGTATTTTTGATAGGACGAAATTTCTAACCTCGTACTCGGCTCAAATTCTGTGTCGCGGGATAACGACAGAGGTCTTCCATTTAGGAGAATATACTCCGTTGTTATATAGAGTGTAAATAGGTTCAGCAAATTCAGAGGAAATGCACTGCCACCGAGTTCCGTATACAGCGAGGGATTCCATCATGCAGTGCGCAAGTCGATCAGCGTAAAAGACATAATTGGTCAGCTATTTTTGCAGTATTAAATCACAATTTGTATAGAGTTTACCGTTGTGCAACACGCTACCGCTAGAGTGCCTGATGATTCATTAACAACGGATTAGACAAAATAAACTATGTAAGCTACACAGATATCACCTGGTGTAAAGTAGTACCTTCCATCAGGCGAGATGATAAAGGTAAATGGTTGCTGCGACATGAATCAAATGTGCGCGGAATAGTTTTGACATTACAGTTATTTTGCTACCGCTTTACAAAGCTTTAAATTCTTTTAGGATGCATGTATTGTCCTTTTGAGGTCCCAGTACTTTGATGATCTCGTACTACTAAACAAAAAACAAATTTTACTGTTTACCTGAATTTTCGCAGAAATTTAGGATGTTTTCATGTCAAATTTACTTTTGCTATTGGATGTCTAATTGATTACTGGACACGTTTTAGCGGCACAGATAAATCGAAGCAAAATCAAGTTATATATTTAGATATGTCCGATGCTTGTTGGGGACCAGATGCGTGAAAGACGTTATTCCAGCACATCGAACGAAACAGGTCACTTAATGATTTCCTTTAACGGAACTGAACAAACGATAATGTACTGGGTTTTGCACTTCGGCAGCATTTAACTATCAGATAATCGCTGCTCGGTAATTCACCAAGAACCTTAACACCGATTGCATATATACGCAAAAATGAACGAGATTCAGAGTATTTATAACTCAAATGGGTTGGGAGTTGTGTTGTTCCAACTATATATTCAGATACGTAAGGTTCAAGCAATTCAAATTAACAGTTATATTGACCAGGTAATCAATAGAAGATAGAACTCCCCTTAACTAACAGTAAGCATAAATAGTAGGTTAGTGACTTATTAAATTGCAAGCTTCAAATGTTCTAGGTCCTCGTGGCTGCAGTTTGGCGGGAAGTATAACCATCCCATAAGCAACTACTAATGATTAACAGATGTCGTAGGCCATAGTGGTTTCTGGACATCTTTCGGCGCAAGGTTCTCGAAAGATTCTATTGGAAGTAATCCTTTAGAGAAATTTTGCGGCCCGCATCTAGACGACCGTTGAAATTTTCCATAAACTTTCTATACGAAAATAGTTAGTCGATGGTCAGATGTGTCATCGTGGCACCAAGATTCAGTTATAAACATATGTTCATAATTCTAACCCAAATAACTGAACATACCGAGTGGATCTTACAGTGAAGAGGACAAGTTAATGAAAACGACTGAGATAATGGTGAGATAGGGAAACATTTGCTTAGGTTACGTTATAATCATCGTCGTTACATGCCGTGTGACTGGTTTCAGTCTAGAATTTATTAAAACAGGACGTGTATTTCTAAAGTCGGAAAAAGATTTAGGGATCTCAGTGGAAGGGATCTTGTCTGAGTATGACCCCCAATGGAACGGTTCGCAATAAAATGCCCTATGTTTACGTAATCACTTATAGGAAAGGGAGATTTGAACGGTGGGTTTCTTCCAATATCAATCATGCATGCTGGTTTAAAAGAGAGTGTCGTCTGATGAATACAGGTACCAAAATCTAATGCGCTCTATTTATTCATGCTTGATACCCAGAGAATCGTTCGTACGCTTTTATGTTATCATGACAAATATAATTCTCAAGCAAAGTTTGTTGAGTTACAGTGAGTACCGGCAAGGACGACTTCGCGAATTCGTTATGACAGACCAGTATCGAGCTTAAGCCCGACAAAGTTTGCTCAAGAGAACAGAACAGTAACATTGCCCTGAAAAATTCAATTCAAAGCAATTCCCGTAATATGGATATAGATATTACGCATGATATGAGTCACAGGTTATTTGATTTCATTTTGAAAAATTAATTAGCTATGTGATTAGTAGTACCCACAAACCACTGTGAACATTGAACCAGATAGCTAACTAAAAGAGGTCAGTTGATATCTTCTTACCTAAACCCACGTAATCAGTCGCTGAGAATTCTCGAACGGAACGGAGAATCGTGGACCCAATGCTACTAGCTTTTTCAAATAACCCTGTTTACAAGGTTATTGAAGAAAAACTCAACAGAAATTCATAAGTAAGAGCAAAACCAGTATAACCTCATTTCAGAGACGATACCCCCCGGCGGTTCCAGCCGAACGACATCGCGCGTCTGCTACGAATTAGGCTTTACAAGAGCCACTGTTTTCCACCGCACACATAGTAAAGAGTAAACACGAAGACATCAGCGTTAATTTGTGACTCGTGTGGCAAATGGATGTGCAGCTCACTAGCTTTCAATGTTGCCGACAATATATAAGTGGACCCATTTGGCGTGTAATCGCAGCGTAATAAAATTGCAAATATGGTATTACAGGTATAGCGGCTGACCAAACCACTCAAGAAAATATAATGTAATTGTTATAGCAGTTTGGCATATTGTTATGGCAAACTGCTAAGAACACTGCAATGCAGCAAAGCTGTGCTGGCCATATTCCGGGCCATTAATACCAAGCAAATTTTGGGGTGCGATAAAGCAAATTAACAAACGATAACGATCAACGTTAACCCACCATATTCCTCAATAAGCGATAGAAACACATGGCTTCTTAAGAAACACCGTATATCAAAAGGCCATGGAGCATACAGCCAAACGATCTCGTAGATGTACGGCTGCTTGTGCTACACTTGTGAAAGTTACGTCGTCAATCGGTGCTCTGCAATTGTCAGGATTCGTGGCGAAGCAGTCTAGGGATTCTGGACAAAGCTTTAGAAAGTTCATCTTAGTTTAATCTAATGTTTCATGTGTCATCTCGCTGGAAGAATTTAATCTTTTCATAGTCAAGTCAACAGCATTAAACGTTTTGGTACAGATGTCGGAGATGTAGCAAGGAAATAAAAATTCCCGACCCAGGCAAACACGACTTAAAATGAAAGAGTCTTTCACAATGCTGCAGCTAATTGCACACAACTATGCAATGTTACTTTTATATCTTGCCTGATGTTCACCGCGTGCGAGCTTTCGTGTCTGTGAGTTACGGCCATTGGCCGTCTGCCGTAAGCACAGTATTGTAATGATTCTCCATGATATTTCGAGTGCCTTGGGCTCATTTTTGTGTAAAATGGCAGTTGCCCTTTATGTGAAATACCGCCGTACTGTATAGCTCTGCATTTGACTTTCTTCGTGGCGTAACCGACTGGTGATGAATATTATTGCCATCACTAATGATGAATTAGAGCACCTTAATTAAGCTGTTTTGGATATTTTCCACGTACGTGCTTACTACTCAGCAGTGGTCGTGGTGGAAAACTACCTCATGTACGTATTGTTATCTAATGGTTCTCCTTGTTGGTAACAGTACGATTGATGATGCCAAAAAAATAAATTACTGCGTCACCTCTTAGGCAACGAGAGGCAGTGACATTTCGATAGTTTGCAACTGCGTACAAAACAAAACTTAGAAGCTCTTGCCACACCATCGATCTCCTGCGTGATAAAAAACCACGTGCTTTTCAAGCACCTTATAAATTTAATACCAAGCTGCAGCTGTAGAACGGAGCCGTAAAATAGTTTATTTCCAGACTCTTAACTGCACTTCTTGACTGTGTCTATGACGAGATCAAGCTAGCCTACTTCAAAGAAACAACGTTTTTACAGACATTAATTTTTGGTGTTTTTAGGACTAGGCATGATTGTTTTTGTTAGTGGAATATGGAAGTACATTGAGTTAGGAAAAAGCCTGTGACATCGTTCGACAACGTGCTAGTATCCTTCAGGATCTAACAGCATTCTTCTCACGTAAAAAGACAATGCCAAAGATTTCGTTAAGGCAGAGAGAAGACAGAAATTGCCAAATATCAACCTTTTGATTGTTCTCTTCAGTCACAAGCACATTTACATCAGAAATACCCAAGGGATAATATTCCTAGCAAAATAAGCAATACCAATTAAAATGTCATAGTCAAGACCATGAAAACCGAACTGATTGTTTCAAGATTTTCTGTGCCCATGGCACAGGTTGATATGCCTTAATTAACAAGGTATCATTAATGGCTAGCATTATCGGGTTCTGTTATGTAATAACACTTTGAACGCTGTTTTGGTGTTCACGTGATGACGTGTTGCCATTTGGAGCTTGGTGATAGACGATAAATTCTCAGGTCCGTCGCATTTTGTCGCGTAATCAATTGTCCAAACTAACTTGCTAAGTGTACAGCAACTCTCTGAGCTAACCGACGGTCTGTTTGTTTTCAAAATTGCAGAACATCGGAATCAGCATGGAATAAGCATTTGTATTTTCATCTCACCCTGGAACATATGAGACAGAAAACCAAATTTCCGAGAGTATTATTTGATTAGAGAAACAACGATCTTACATATCACACTGATCGTATTAAAACGTTGATGCTTTCCAATAACACTTATACAAATCTGAATAAGTAAAGAAATTTGTATATTTATCGACAAATGGTACATGGCCCCAAAAGCAGGACCGATCATTTGTACTGTGAATAGTTTGCACGATTTTTTGTAAATAAAGTTAAATAATAAAGCATCTGGTTATAAAATTTAGCGATATTCGTACCATTATTTTCTAGATACAGCATGTGGTATTTTAGTAAATAATATTTTTGTGTTTTGGTGTTATACGTCTGAAAACCTTTGCTATTTTGGCTTAGAATGTAACGACCAAATGACCATAATCTTTTCAGATTTTACTTTGGGAGAGAGATTTTTGCCTCAATTTTTCAAGTGCAAAAGGTTAATTATGATTTTGATACGTACACTTAAGTTACACTGTTCAGTTAGGCCTAACAGATTAGACGGTTGTAATTTTTACTCTTTGATTACATACTAATTGCATATTGGATAATTCTTCATACATGTGCAAAATGTTAAATCTTATACGTCCCATTCAGAATATTTTATATTTCTTACAAATAATGGAACAGCAACAATGCATTATATATGGAGTAAAATTACAAATACGAAGGAGAAAAACCTTTAATTATAGGCCTTTAGATTTGTCACGTTAAGCAGTCAATTACGAAATCCTCCAAAAACAAATATTTATTCCGTAGCTTCAAATGTTGTGCAGTTTGCGCAACAAAATATTTTTCGTCACTGAAGAAATAAAGGAGTTTACCTTAAGTGCAGAAAAGCAAGAGAGAATATTAAGTTTATAATTGAAGTCTAATATGTATTTTTATTAAAATCCCTGAAAACCTTTTAATGGAACAATGGGCTTTCGATGAAATTCATTTTTTTCTTAGCAGCCGGAATGTTGAAACCATCAGATTTAATTAAGTAACACAAACTCGCTAAACCGAGTGCACACAAAAGTTACTAGAATAACTCAACTAAGCATGAAATCTCACATTTCAATTCCTTATAAAACTATAAGATGCTCAATAATAACTAGTTTTTACAGGAGGAAATAGTTGCGTGAATTTTTATCTGATTGCTAGTGAGCTCATAACTGCGTGTAATACAGCGATAAACTAAATAGAGAATATAGCTTATTTGCAAATATGTCGGAGTAAAAAAACAGATTCAACGTCCGCATTAATATAGAAAACTTATCGAAATCTGTTAACTGCTTTTCTTTTCAAAAGTAATGTTATTTTGCCCCAATTTTATTTTGATAAATAAATAAATCTTTTATTTCTCGCAGATGCAAGTGACTATGCGCACATAGAAAATTCAACCTTTTACAAATATTTGCAATAACTCGGGTACTTGGACAGTGACCACGCGTTAGTTTCCGCAGTATGCCGTGGTGTGAACATGAAATTTCGGTCATGCAACGTGAAGATATCAATCTTCAAAATGATTTAAGTGAAACCATTCGTTGATGATCAAACCAAATATTTAAGGAAGCCGTGAGCATCAGGTATAAGCCACTTTGCTTCTTGGGGATACATTTCGTTTGGGTTATTTGTTTTTGTATGGATTCGCTTATTCATGTCCCAAAATAATATTAAATAGTCTATCTTCGACTGAGTTAGCAAAAATTTGAAAGTGGATATTTTTCCGTGAAAACACTTTTATCGAGCGTTTTGCTACACCTTTTCCCTAGTCTTTTTTAAAATGGGATGAGTTTCTACTCAAGTCACTTCACTTTCAATTGTCTCGCAAAGAAGCGATCCAAAGGCAAGCGAGTGCTTGAGTAAAACGTTTTAATTTCCATGCAACGTTGGTCTTGCAATTTTCTTACAGTTATATGACCTGATTTACCTGTGAGATAGACTGCTCCAAATTATCTATGGGATATTACCATCAAACGAGTCGTCATTTGGGTTGCGATGTCTCAAGACTGGAAGGCAAGTTTTCTGGCATATTTTGTAGTACCACTGATTAGTAAGATTATAGCTCCATATATGCGTTAGCACACACGTGTCAAACAGTAATGGATACTGTCAGGAGCGACGAGACCTCGAAGTAGATAGTGATGGGATGGTCAAAAAAGCAGCAAATTATCCTGATGAAAAATAAATTCGCAAAACCGTAGGACTGCGCCGCGCTGCGCCTAATAATTGTCATTAGCTGTTCACGTGAAATACATATATGATGCCTTGTGAATAATACATGTTTGCATCAAACTCGCTGACTTCAAATTTCCAACCGTGTCTTTACCTGTCAACGGTACCGTATATCGTACCATTTGATATGAAGATTGATATTACCCAGCCCGTGAGCCAAATAATATATGCTGCCATGCCTGCATTGAAAATATAAAGGAAGTACGAAGTTTCAAATTTTTCCCCATATTTCACTTGTGTCTATATCAAAACGGATAAAAATTGGCAATCTCGATTACGTAAACCACAAGTTTCACTCTCAAGTTCTAAAGATTTAGTATTTGCTATTTACCTTTTTTGAAACATACCCTATGTAACGCTGCTATTTTCCGTTGTAACAAACAAAGAAATCGAGATTGATATCTGCGCGTTGATTATTTGCATAAGTTAGGTTACTATATTCGTTGGTTAGGTCAATTAACATAGTTGTGCAAATTTAACCGAACAAGAATTATCGCAATTGCATCCTGTCTCACCACAGTTTCCTGACTGAAATATTCTTGTCGATATAGGCTTGACTTTCTATGATTCGAATTTCATCGTATGTTTGGTGCCTTGTTAGCAATAAACAAAATAGAGGAAAAGCTTTGAAATTAACGTTCCCAATTCTCAGGAATAATAATTCATGTAACTATGTGGAACGTTCTACCTTTTGGGCTCCCCCTAAAGTTAAATATAACGCTATATGCGCCTGTATTATGCGTTCTAAACTCTACGTCACCTAGCTACAAATGTTGCGGCCTGTCAAGTAAACATTAAGCAGTAGTTTCATTAATCCTACTGTTCATTTTGTTAACATGGTACCCGTATTTTTAAGACTTTTCCAACTAGTAGGATAGTAGTGCACATCAGACTAGCTATTTGACTCGAAAGATATGTAGAATGCTACCAGGTATACATATCGCCGCTGTAGTTTATGCAACAAATGACAGAAGCCTCTGACTATATTTAGAGACATATATGTGGCCATTAATCCATCTTTGCTGCTTTGCATCAAACGTAGTATGTAGTAGACGGATAGATTTTCGACTAAACTATACACCTCTGAAAACTGAAAAAGTAGCAAAGCTAAGTGCGTTGTTATCTTTTCTCCCGACTGTTCTGGACACCTGCTTGATTAAGATTTTCCTTAACACGCTAAATGAACAGTTGCTTCTACAACAGACCAAAGCGGATTTCAAATGCACTTAGTAGCTTCTCTGATCAATACTTATTAGTTTCCAACTACCTATAATGTCGCTCTGCTGCTTGTGATGTAGAAGCATCTATCCACAAAAGAGTGATTTTGGGGTTTCTGAAGCTTATCCCGAAAAATATATTGTCGTAGATGGCGTCGTAACTATTTAAGGTCCACAGAAAAAAAATTGGATTCAAAACCCAAGGCTTGATTTTTTAGAATAATCAATAAATATTGTACCTTTTTGACATCATGTCAGTGTGGAAGTGAACAATGTAACACGACTAAAATTACAATCTTCATGTCCAAATACTGTTGGTAACTGTACCAAGAGGCTGCATAAATAAATGTATTCTGGAAGTAGATATATCTTTTCGTTAAACTAAGAGAAAAGCTACATGTAGAACAAATCTCCAGCTTGTATTTTATCAATGGGAAACAACAATGGGGAAACACCTTCCTCGTTTGATCTTTCTGGTAACTGTGAAGAGTGTCGAAAAAGAACTGCTTTCGCACAATGGTGGTTTTAATAATGTGAATACTGAATACTGAATACTGTATTATAGAGCAGGTAGAAATGGATTCTGTACAACTCTTTTGAGATATGGCAAAAAACGTTATAAAAGTTGTCAACCTTGAATATCATTGTCGTTCTCATGTAATATTTAAAATATTCGACTTACGATATTTCAGGATTCAAAAATGTGATATGTCATCTTAAGTGTGCAATCGTTCTCTGAATCGAATAGAGGTAAAATGCAAATCTAACAAAGTTTGGAACTGTTGCACAGATGTTGCCTCAATCACATGTTCGGGCAAACTATTCTAAATGTACACCACTCTCCTTTCGAAGCACAGTGGGTGGGGAACACGTTTCATATCCAGCACAACAAGTTTGTATCTGTGTCCGAGTGTGCTGCATGGCCCTCGTAAGTGCAGCATTGGCCTTAACATGGGGAACTCACGGAGATGTAGAATTCGGTAGGTTATAATGAGGTCGACTCGCACCCGACGGTAGGACAAGGTGTAGAGTCCAAGTTTCTCGCACCGGTCTTCATACCCAAAGCCACGTAAACTCGGAATCAGCCTGGTAGCAACGTGTTGGACCCGTTCGATCTTTTGTGCCTCGCCACGAGTAATCGAAAAGTAGGCGGGCGAACTGTACTCTAGCATTGGTCTAATGATAGAAGAGAACAGGCGAGTGGCAAACTCTTCAAACCATGTGCAGAAGCTACGTTTGAGCGCCCAAAGCATGTGCAGTCCGTTCCGATAGAGCCTGTTCGTGTTGTCCACGGACTTCAAATCGTAGCGTGAGAGTTCTCCTAGGTCCTTCAAGGAGGGTGTGGGATATAGCGTTTGGCCGTCAAGGGTTTAGGTTCAGCAGTCTGCACCCTTCTCCAGGCTCATAAATACGGACTTGGCTGGGTTGACCTGGAGAAGAACTTCTGCAGCCCATGTGGATAAGCGGTTGAGATCTTGCGGAAGTAGGCCACAGTCATCGGCAGCGTTCATTTCTCTCCAAATCTTCATGTCGTCCGCAAACAAGGCACACGGCGACCGGAGAAGCTGCGGTAGATCGTTGATGTGAATCAGGAACAGAGTGGGCCCCAGCACAGTGCCTTGAGGCACGCCACTTGTTGAGAGGTACCTGTCAGTTAGATGGTCGGCGACCTGTACCCTCCACTGTCGTCCAACAAGAAAGTCGCGGATCCACCGGTGCAGTGAGCCACCGACGCCACACATGCTGAGTTTGTGAAGGTGAACCTCATGACTGACCTTGTCGAACGCTTTACTGAAATCGATGAATATCACGTCGACGGACTTCCTCTTGTTTATTGCCTTCAACCACTCATGCCTCGTCAAAAGCAGGTTAGTAATGCATGAGCGACCTTGCATAAAACCTTGCTGTGCAGGCGTCAGGAACTCGTTTGACTGTAGCAAATGCAGTAATCTCTTCTTCACGATTTTCTCAGCAACGTTTGCCAATGTAGGTGTCAGACAAATTGGCCTGTAATTGTTTACTTTGCTAGGGTCGCCGCCTTTCGGAATAGGCTTCACCACCGCACATGTCCAGTCAACCGGCAACGAACCTTCGGAGAGCGACCTGTTGAAAAGATCAGTCACTATAGGAGAGAGGATGGTTGAAAGTGACTTGAGAACCAGTGGGTGAAGCCCATCAGGTCCGGCAAGTTTGGTGCTGTCAAGTTTGTATAGTAGTTGAGCTACCTCTTTAACGCCGCAATGCAGACTATCGAGTTCGGTAAAAGCGGTACACGTCGATCTCGGAACAGACACCTGGTTATTCGCAAATACAGAAGCGACGTGCGCCGTCAACGCGGACGCACGCTCAGTGCTGGAGGTTAGGGGCTGTCCATCCGTGCCATCCAGCACTGGCACATCACCCGCCGGCTTCAGGCGTCGCTTCACGTATGCAAAGATTCTCTTTGGCGCGGTCTTCGCGGCTAATGCGAGCTGCTCTTCAAAGTGTCGGCGTTTGTTCTTTTTGCACTGTTGCAGAGGTTCCGCAGACATTTATACCTTTCGTAAGTATTGGCAGAGCCAGAGAGAAGGAATTTGCCCCACAGTCTGCGCCGCCTCCGAGCCAGGTTGCCATACTCCGTATCAAACCAATGAGGCTTAATCGGCCCAACCTTTCGACATTTCAATGGCACAAATTTGGAACACAATGATGTCAATCTCTCTTTTATAAATATCCAACAATCTTCCACAGATACATTTTTTGACAGAGACCCATCCAGTTGGCTCGCGGCTCGAGCAAGACCATCGAAGTCCGTTTTCCAGTAGTTGGGAACTGGTTGCAACAAATGTGAATACGGCAAAGATAATTCCATATCAGCTATCAGTACTGAGTGGTCGCTCGTAGCCAGGGGCTACAGGATCCTAACGTCACGCACTCGTTGTTCGTAGCTCGTTAACATCAGGTCGAGACAGGACGAGGTTGAACGTGTTGATATGCGTGTTGGCTGGCATATGTGTTGCGATGCACCAGTTTCAAGTACCAAATCCACGAACTTTGCTTCAACCTCACTATGTCCAGGCATCAAACGCACATCAGGCCATCGTATTCGAGGACAGTTAAAATCGCCCATAAGCAGAAAGTGTGGACGACTCATGTGGGTCCGAAGACGTGGCAGCCAATCCAAACAACGACTCAAGGGACTGCGATAAACTGCGCACACAAGCAGTTCTCCGCGCCTGAGGCGGATGGAGCAACACAGTAGCTCACACAGGCGATCGTCACTTCGGTAGGTGCTCCCAAGTCTCCCACGCAGGGATGACGGATATAAAGTAAGACACCACCGTGGGCATTCTTTAGTCTATCGCAACGGAAACACGAGTAACCGTTGAGTTCAAGTTCTTGGGTGTATAACTCTGCATGCAGCCATGTCTCTGCGAGTCCCACTACGTCTGGCCGCTCAGACGCAACGAAAGAACAAAGCTCATCGCGCTTATTCATAATACTGCAAACGTTTGTGAAGGCTACTCGCAGGCAGCATCAGGAGCCACCGGGCGTGCTTGAAGTGTGAGCAGCCTGTTTATCCTGATTCGCGGATTGTTGGAAACCACCCGAATATTTACGATACGAAGATTTGTTTCCCCCTCACCAGTGCGTCTTTTCAACTCAATGATGGCAGACTTGAGCCGCTCTCTGTCTACTGCGTCCAGGTCGGGACGAACATGGGTCTTCAAACTTTTCAGCCGCCTTAGACGAGACATGATAAGTCTTGGACTGGCTTCGTCCACAAAAGTGATTCTCATAGGCCGATTTTGTTGATCACCTTGCATTCCAAGATGGGTAATCTGCCTCACTTTTACTGAGTCCTCACCAGCGTCGACGAGTCTATCAATTAGACCCTGTAAAAACCCGACATCGTGATCGTAGCGCACTTGGGGTGATGGATCACTGGACTCCAGTACGTGAAAGATCACGAGATTATAACGCCTCTGGTCGGATGAGGTTGGCCTTGCAGGGCGAAGAATACTACCAGCCTCAAGTGGTTTGACTAACTGTTGACTTACAGAACGTAAACGCCCAACGTTCCTTCGTAATTTCGTCCTCTGATCTTTCCACTGGTCCATAGCGCTCAGACTTTCACCTGCTGGGACATCAGTGTCCGGTGGACACAACAAAGGTAAACAATTTAGCCCAGGTGCAACTGGGCTTCTCACAACGGTTGGACTTCGTGTCAGTGAGTTTGCACAGGTAGAGGAGGACGACTGAGCCGAAACCTGAAGGCTCTTCGCGCTAGGTTGTCGGGCCAAACACACGGAGCTGTTCGCAACGAAACGCTGAGGACTACACGTCGGCTTTACTCTTTCTGGCTGTATAAGATTTCGGCAATTGTCACATATAGTTTGGACGAAATCGTGTTGGATCTCGCGAAGGCGATGAAAATGCTCAACTGATAATCCAACACATGAAATATGGTATTTACCTTGGCAAATTGCACACGTGAGGGCATTTGCACGGTATCCGACTAGTTTGGAGCAAGTACCACAGGATGACTGCTTCGGCATTGCGAATAATCCGAAAACAAGATGGCGGCCAATTGACGAAGAAAGTGGCGATAGCAAGCTCGCCGAAACCAAGCGATTAAATACAAGTATTTCTGGTCGGAAATTTCAGAATCGGAAATGAAACTGAATTGTAACTCAATTTCCAAGAAATACTTCCAATGAACGCAGAAAGTTAACACAAAGTGATCTTGTCAACACAGCCAAAAATGATGTACTTTATCTTGCTTGCTTTACATGGGCGTGTCTGAAGGATCTCTCAATTTGAACATCTTTGTATTTATTGTTAACTAATCTTTTTTCCTCGCGGAAGACACTGCATCAAAGGGACGCATTACAACAGCAATAAAAATATCATATGCTACCAATTATTATTGTTCGCTTCATTTGCGCAACTATTTTGCCAAACCTGTCGCACAATTCATTTTGTGATTCTGTACTCTTAAAGCTTTATGACATGAACCTTTCATTTATGATCCGAATTTTGATGCTCACAAACGCTCTGTGGTGCTTGTTGTGTTGCGTTAATTAGGAAGGAGATAAACGCTGCGCTTTTTGTCAATTTCATCAGTTTTAGCCCGGTAACATTTGCTTCCATTTTCTAAGATATTCAAATTCTTCTTGAGAAAGTTACCCTATCACAGGCATGCACATATTTTTGCTTGATATTCGAAAGAATACTGACAAATAACATAATTTTGCAATATAATTTTGTGTTCTAATGTGTAAATTTTATGTTGCAGACATTATGACAGTTTCACCTAGTTGTCACTTCAAAACCGTATACACTTTTGCCAGTTCACCTTTAAATTTGTTTTATGTATGCTGTAAAATCTTGCATTATGCAATACGTTTAGCTTTAATTGGTTGATTTTGGGCAATACATATTGTTTGGGATGGTGATGAAGATTATCATTATTTCGTATATGTAGAAACTTATTACAGCTAGATCTAGTATGTCAGCGATCAAACGCCTGGAAAATCTTTGTGCGGAGGGTTCAACATTTTGAGCATTAATAGCAATGCGGAAATCCAGCTAAATGTTGTAGCGCTGGGATCGACTACTCGACTGTTGCACCGCTTATGTTCATACGATTTATTTACGTACTCGATGGAATATGCACTGCTGTGGAGTTCCGAAAGTATAGAACAACCGTATACTGGTGTTCCTTAATGGCTGTCCTACTAGGCGCAGCTGTGATGAGCAACTAACTATACACTAAACTACCTCCATTACTCCTCTTTTTTAACTGAGGCATCAGCGGCAGTTGAAAGTTTCGGTAAACAAACTTCCTTGAAGTTTTCAGCAATCTTCATATTAAGTGGTTGTAATTTTAATTACCGTTCATATATGTTGTCCCATGACTTTGGCAATGTACTAGTAACATTAAACTGTATATTTGCCAACACTTATTCAACTGCTTTGGCAGGAATTAGTGTGCAAGTACGTTTTCATGTCAGCACGGATTTAAGCAAAAGTAATCCTTATAAAAGTAAATCGTCCTCATTCTTCTGAGAATTTTCAAACTAATGGATGTCCTCACATATCTAGTACTGACTAGTTGATAAGGTTCTGCATTTTTAAATAATTTTACTATGCATAATGATTTGTTAAGGAATGGCTTTTCGGTGATTCCTTTGGAAAGCAGAAACTCACATGGATTTGGCTCAACCAGTTGTTGTAAACAGGCACCGGTACCACTGCAGCTATGAAAAAGTTAGCAAAAGCAGGAAGCACTGCACTCCCCGAACATGTTGCCATAACCGTTCTGATGTTGTAAGGAAGGTTTCATCTTTACTTTTAATTGCTTCTGAAATAATTATTTCTGTTAGTTTCAAAGACAAGTCTGAAAAGCTCTTGGCGGCACAATTCTTCAGACAGTGAAAAAGCGATGCATCAAGGCGTATGCATTTATCAACGAGTGCAAATACATCTTGTACTGTACGTTTGCTTCTTTTGGGTTACACCATATTTGTTGCGCTGTAAAATAATTAATGTACGGAAGGAATAAAGTTATGCTGAGAGAAATATGGTTACCGCTGGCATAAAGATATTATTTATATGTAGGCTGAGTTTAAATGCATCACTTCATTCAACTTTAAAAAGGGTGCTCAAATTCCTAATGCAATAACAACACTATGAGTTTAGTATTCTTGAAAGACAGTACAAAACCTCTTTCCTTATTGTCAGACTCTTATTTAAACGTACATCATTTTCTTTGTGTCAATCGAATTATCAGCATGGTTAGTTATCTGCTTGATGGTCATATTATTCACTTAATTGTATTATAATTACGTTGAATGTCAATAAAATGTTGTTGGAATTTACCGACCTACTTACTGAATCCAACTACCAAACATGATGCGCAATTTGGTTAAATTAGTATCTATAGCCTAGTAACAATTACATGAATAAGATTTGCTCACCTATTTAAATACCTGTCATATTATACAACGATGTTGCTCTTTAGCTCGCTGTAAGCAACTAGTTTCTGTTTATAATTATAAAGTTTATCATAGTTGGCATTGGAAATTAAAAGTCGTTAATACAATATTAATTTTTGTCCTTTGTGAAGTGTTGTAAAGACTAAACCAAACCGCGTGTGAGCAGTAATTGTACTTGGGATTGAATGAAAAACCGAGTTATAATTGCAACAACCTGCGAGTGGACAAACTTTATGTTCTAATGACTCCCCTTTACTGGTTAATGCTCCACAATAATTAGACGATTTTCTCGCTACCGGTGACCCTACGCAAGAGAATACGGCCATATAAGGCATTGCCAGAATTCTTATGCTTTACTGAGTAAATTACATTTACTAAATTTCTAACTATAATAAGACGATTAATGAAAAACTTCATTTCAATTGCCACAGTGGAAGTCAAACGATACGAGCAACTGCTGCTTGACAAAATATCTTTATCTGTAATTATTAGTTCAGAAAACTGCCAAATTAAGTAATCTTGTGCATATATATATATATGCTGTTTGCGCAATCTTGTTTTGGGCAATTATACTAAGAACAATTAGTCCACTAAAAGGTGAATAATATTACTCAAATTTTCTGCCTTCATTACTTTCGTAAGAAGAACAATATAAGCAGCTTTCTCTCAGGTGTGCATCTATACATATAATTTCGATAAGCATGCTCTGATATAATTCTGCCCACTGAGATACTATAGTAAAGTCACCCTAATTCTCCGAATTTCCTAGGTTGTCAAGCATGAGTTTTTGTGCCATCTTAACAAAGCATGGGTGACGGTAGAGCGTCGTTTAATAATTCGCAGAGCGTCGTTTTGTGCGAGTTATCGTTTCATTCATTTACCCATGGAGAGATTTCTGTCAAACAAGGCACGTGCAGTTGGGTATTTTTGACCTTAGTGTAACCGTTTTCGCAAAGTGTGTCACGCGATCAATTAAATAACAGCACTCCATGGATATAATCAGAAGCGTTTCAGAATTTCGTGTTTAACATCTTAATCGACAACACGTTGAGGTGGTTAGAATTGGTCCGATTAAATTATATTCAGCAAGTGTGATATAAGTAAACTTTTTATGGGACTCAAAATTTGCTTTCCACTACTTGCTTGTATTCCCGTGCTTCTATTCTCCACAGGAGGTATCATCGTAGTAACTATGATAAAATCACAAATATAGCAAATTCGGAGTAATTTAATCCTCGGTCTTATGGTTTTCCATGTTGACACTGCACACTGTGTTTGCGGTAGTTCACTCAATGTTTGTATTGGTCGATTTATATCATGCCTATACTAACTTAGCACTTGTAGCCTTGATGGGTTGATGCTAGAATATGCCGATGTACTTGTCACTGATAAATAAATATGGAATTTTTCGCCGGTTGAATGTACGAGAAATTGCTTGCTACTTCTATTAATGAGCAACATCCTTTTGTAATTATACAGGGGAAATAAACGTTAGCACACTTTGGCGACTAAGTCATCAACATGAGAATAAAGGTACCGGCTAAACTAAAGTAAAACATGTATGCCATTACAAAGAGATTAATTTTCCATGTGTAATTTGATTGGTATCATTATTGTTGGCGGACTCAGATTACTGTAAACCAAAATGTCGCCACTTGGTAATAATTCCGATTAACTAATTTACTACTTTGAACCACTTAAAGGTAATGTAGTACCATGCTAGCAATATGCAGTATGTCTTACACCAGCTGCCTACGACTCGGTCATTGAGAGAGCAGAATAATGAGTACGTTTATATTTTACTTAAGTTACTTCAGGATGCAGGAGCTGAACTCCATACGTAGAAGTTCTTCACCGTTGTACAAGATGAAGTCAGCAGTTTTACGACGATATTTGACTAAATGCTTTTGCAAAGGACTTGCCGGTAAATTAGAGTACAATATATTTAACAATATCATAGATACGTTGATCGTAAAATGTAGGCTTTAATAAGTATCCAGCTGTGCATTTAAATATAAAGCCAACCCCGACTCCAATGATCCCCAGTTGGATCTTTATTAAACTGCAATGAAGATCCAGTC
>OX104059.1:63639522-63704033 GCA_944474145.2 Dicrocoelium dendriticum | reverse complement strand
ACATTCATCAGTTAAAGTTTTAAAATTCTCGAATGCTGATTGTCTGAGAATTTCGATTGCCGCCTACCCTTATTGGAGTTCAGTCAAACCAGGTGAACGTCAGATATTTACATGAGCAGTCCCATAGAGTTAATCCGTCAGTGAGCGCGGTACTGTTTTGCCCAGTTTCCGTTATCCGCACTGTCAACACCGTGAATATGGTTACTATTTAGACAAGTAGATGTATGTTCCCAGCGCAAAAGATTTGATCAATTAACCTTACACACCATGGAAAACCCTTCTCAAGGGAATCCTAGACGTAGCAAGCCGAGAAGGTGATTCATTGCCTAATGTACAATAAGGGGGAGTCAAGAGGAGTTAAGACCTCATCAAGGTGATTCCAACCTATATAATCACGTGCAAAAGTTCTTCCAAAGAGACGATTTAAAGCCGGAAACTGGAGATATACATAGTGTTCATATAGCATGGTCTTATTAGATGGTCGAACGTACTTTTGATAGTTCACTGAAAAAAAGGAAACAAATGTAGTTTACTCATACAGACCAGCTTGTTACTGTTTTGTATAATAAAAGGTTATACTGCTGCACGATTATATAAAAAGCGGCCTTATACGATGCAAGGCCATAATATGATTTACCTTATAGGCAAAATAAATCAACAATATAACTTATACAGTCATGTAACCATCTTATAAGAGTAATGTGCATGTCCAATAAAAAAGGAGTCACGGGATCATAGGAGTTCCCCTAACGAAAAAAATGCGTCCTAACTGAATGTTGCACATGATGCATTTGTTACACAATGAAATATTAGGTTTTCACAATCTAGAGAGGCTGAAATGAATGGCACAATGAATTAGCACGTATAACGCTGTCAAAATATTAATTCATGCAAAACGTATAAGTGGCAATATCAGTAATGAGTATTATTTGTCGCTATACTTGCAGTTATTTATGTTTATAAATATGGGTTCAATTTTGTAATAGGTTTTATAATACTCGCTCGTCGTTATTCATTGTAGTAGGAAGAGCTGGGAATACGAGTCAATACTGCTGTGCAAAGACCCTGACGTCAGCGAATTACCATACATATTTGCCATGCCTTTAAAAATATTACTAAGAACGAGCCTATAGCGAGAAATGCGCCCACACACCGCATATCTTTTAAATTTTTTTTTTTATAATAAACTAATTACAATGTGGATAGCTGATTATTTGTGGTAAATAATCGGCACTCCCAGGATCACTTTAAAACTGATTATCACTTCGATCTCTTGCATGCTGAGAATTCAAACTAGAGAAACCTATTTATACAAGTACTTGTGTCCGCGCGCATTTTCGGGATCTTCCCCCATAATCATAAAATTTATTCAGCTCCACCTAAATGACGCTCCAATAATGAACCTGGTGATATTGTTTAATGTATTGGGATAGTTATAGCATATCACCTTCGTCAAACGGGTGAAAAGGTCTCCTGATATGTGGACCAATGCGTCTATACATATACACTTTATAATTGACCAATTTGTTGGACCATATAAAAAAAGGCGTAATTGTTGACGGGTCTATTATGGTGCCATTACATAATGAGGAATGGTTTCTTTGCCTGGACAGATTAGGAAACGCACTGGACCATGCCACAAGAAAAAATGCACACAAACTTTGGTTATGAAACCCGCGAACACCACTTAATAGGGACTACTAAAATTTACGTGCAGTAAGTAACACGTTATTGAGAAGACCGAAGGTAAAGGATCTTTATTACATGGCATTTCAACTGCAATATACGCCCCATTATCGCATCCCTGCACAGCTTTCACAGTTGCCACAATCTAACTGGTGGGAAAAATGGCATTGTAAATTGATAAGATGGAAAGAAACTTTTCAATTGGCAATTGTGAGAAATAAGCCCATGTTAACCTGAAAAATGTTGGGAATATCAATCAAAAGCTGACTGCAGATACCACTTAATCAAATATCTAAGGCTCCGTTTTCCATATGTGGGAATCAATTATGGAAATAAGTGGTTGCGTTATTTATTCATCAGACGGAAAGCAATTTTCAAGCTCTATCTTGATTGAATAATAGTAACCTTGACTATCTTTACTCAAAAAAAAAAAATATATTAATTATATAAAAATATTATAATATATATATAAACTTATACAATCTTTCCACCACATTGGTTACTATCAAGGGTAAAAAAGGAAGTAAAGCTCTCCGCCGGCTGTATTATAAAAAATTCTATGTGAAATTACAGCCACAGAATTGTTTTGTGCTGATCCATCTATCCTACTGGACGTATAACTGTAATGGGTTTACTGACATCATAAATGATGTTGCAGAAAACAAGGTTAAACTGATATGACAACATTGTATTCCATTTTCCATGGCGCGGCCTATGATGTAGATTGCCATAGTATGCTTGAACTATGCTACGGACATAGTAGGTAGAACCTTGAGTATAAGCAGCCATGTCCTACGGTAAATTTGCTAACAATCTAGGGTGGGTCTTGTACAAGATATATTAGTTTAACATCACGTACAAAATTTATGTATCTCATCATCGGTTAAAAAAAGCCGAGGGAAAGGTAGTGGAACTCCATGCGATAGTGCTTGCATGCTTATTCGCTAAGAATCACGAGGACCAAATAAGACTTCCGCACGAGCGGTTATGACACAGCGTATTGGGAGTAGATGCGATGTCGCCATGCCGAAACACTCACTCCACCATCGGTGACGAGTCCCAGTGACCGAGTGCAAGGCAGAGTGCAGGACTTCACAGACTAAGCTGACTTCAAAGTCTACCGAGGCCACCATTGATTATTACTGAGTCGCAATTCCGAGACAACGGCGGGTGGCTCCGAAACCCGAAAATAAGTAATTCCTTTTTCACAACTCTATTATCTCCCGGGTAACATGCGTATTTTTGATAGGACGAAACTTCTAACCTCTTGCTCGGCTCAAATTATGTGGTCGTAGAGGATAAACGATCAGAGGTTTTCCATTGAGGAGAATATACTCCGTTGGTTATATATAGATGGAATAAGTGGTTCAGCAAAACGCAGGAGAAATGTGCACTGCCACTGAGTTCCGTATACATGCGAGAGGATTCCATTATGCAGTGCGCAAGTCGCTCACGGAAAATGACTAACAATTTTGGTCTAGGTTTTTTTGCTAATATCAAAACATATTTGGTATAGTAGTTATATTCCGTTGTACAACACGCTCCGCTAGAGTGCCTGATGATTCATTTAACTACGGATTTAGACAAAATGAAACTGTATAAGCTGCACAGATATCACCTAGTGTAGAGAAAGTACCTTCCATCAGGCGAGATGAGATAAGGTATAAATGGTTTGCTGCGACGTGAATTCAATATGTGCGCGAGATAGTTTTGTGACATTACAGTTATTTTGCTACCGCTTTACAAAGTTTAAATTTTTTAGGATGCATGTATTGTCCTTTTGAGGCCCCAGTACTTTGATGATCTCGTGCTACTAAACTAAAAACAAATTTTACTGTTTACCTGAATTTTCGCAGAAATTTAGTATGCTTTCACGTCAAATTAATTTTTTGCTGTTGGATGTCGAATTGATTACTGGACACGTTTTAGCGGCACAGATAAATCGAGTAGCAAAAACTAAGAATAAACTAGTTATAATTTTAGATATGTCCGATGCTTGTTGGGGACCAGACGCGAGATAGACGTTATTCCAGCACATCGAACGAAACAGGTCACTTAATGATTTCTTTTTAACGGGATTGAACGAACGATAACGTACTGGGTGTTGCACTTCGGCAGCATTTAACTATCAGATAATCGCTGCTCGGTAATTCACCAAGAACCTTAACATCGATTGCATATATACCCAAAAATAAACGAGATTCAGAGTATTTATAACTCGGATGGGTTGGGAGTTAGGTTGTCCTAACTATATATTCAGATACATAAGGTTCAAGCAATTCAAATTAACAGTTATATTGACCAGGTAATCAATAGAAAATAGAACTCCCCTTAAATAATAGTAAGCATAAATAGTAGGTTAGGGACGTGTTAAATTGCAAGCTTCAAATGTTCTAGGTCCTCGTGGCTGCAGTTTGGCGCGAAGTGTAACCATCCCGTTAGCAACTACTAATGATTAACAGATGTCGTAGGCCATAGTGGTTCCTGGACATCTTTCGGCGCATGGTTCTCAAAAGATTCTGATAGAAGTAATCCTTTAGAGAAATTTTGCGGCCCGCATCTAGACGACCGTTGAAATTTTTCATAAACTTTCTTTACGAAAATAGTTAGTCGATTGTCAGATGTGTCATCGTGGAGCCAAGATTCAGTTATAAACATATGTTAATACTTCTAACCAAAATAAATTAACATAGCGAGTGGATCTTACAGTGAAGAGGACAAGTTAATGAAAATGACTGAGATAATGGTGAAATATGGAAAAATTGCTTAGGTTACGTTATAATCATCGTCGTTGCAAGCCGTGTGTCTGGTTTCAGGCTAGAATTTATTAAAACAGGACGTATATTGCTAAAGTCGGAAAAAGATTTATGGGTCTCAGTGGAAGGGATCTTGTCTGAGTATGACCCCCAATGGAACGGTTCGCAATAAAATGCCTTATGTTTACGTAATCACTTATAGGAAAGGGAGATTTGAACGGTGGGCTTCTTCAAATTTCACTCGTGCATGCTGGTTTAAAAGAGAGTGTCGTCTGATGAATACAGGTACCAAAATCTAATGCGCTCTATTTATTCATGCTTGATACCCAGAGAATCGTTCGTACGCTTTTATGTTATCATGACAAATATAATTCTCGAACAAAGTTCGTTGAGTTACAGTGAGTACCGTCAAAGACGGCTTCGCGAATTCGCTATGACAGACCAGTAGCGAGCTAAAGCCCGACAAAGTTTGCTCAAGAGAACAGAACAGTAACATTGCTCTGACAAATTCAATCCAAAGCAATTCCCGTAATATGGATCTAGATATTACACATGATATGAGTCACTGGTTATTTGATTTCATTTTGAAAATTAATTAGCCATGTGACCGGTAGTACCCACAAAGCACTGTGAACATTGAATCAGATAGCCAACTAAAAGAGTCAGTTGATATCTTCTTACTCAAACCCACGTAATCATGCGCTGAGAATTCTCGAACGGAACGGATAATCGTTGACACAATGCTACTAGCTTTTTCAGAAAACCCTGTTTACAAGGTTATTGAAGAAAAACTTAACAGAAATAAGAGCGAAACCAGCATAACCTCATTTCAGAGACGATAGCCTCCGGCGGCTCCAGCCGAACGACATCGCGCGTAGGCTACGAATTAGGTTTTACAAGAGCCACTGTTGTCCACCGCACACATATTGTAAAGAGTAAACACGAAGACCTCAGCATTAATTGGTGACTCGTGTGGCAATTGGATGTGCAGCTCACTAGCTTTCAATATTGCCGACAATATATAAGTGGACACATTTGGCGTGCAATCGCAGCGTAATAGAATTGCAAATAAGGTATTACAGGTATAGCGGCTGACCAAACCACTCAAGCAAACATAATGTAAATGTTATAGCAGTTTGGCATATTGTTATGGCAAACTGTAAAGAACACTGCAGTGCAGCAAAACTGTGCTGGCCATATTCCGGGCCATTAATCCGAAGCAAATGTTGGGGTGCGATAAAGCAAATTAACAAAATATAACAATCAACGGTAACCCACCATATTCCTCAATAAGCGATAGAAACACATGGCTTCTTAAGAAACACCGTATATCAAATGACCTTGGAGCATACGGCCAAACGATCTCGTAGATGGACGGCTGCTTGTGCTACACTGGTGAAAGTTACGTCGTCAATCAGTGCTCTGCAATTGTCAGGATTCGTGGCGAAGCATTCTCGAGATTCTGGACAAGGCATTAGAAAGTTCATCACGCTTTAATCTAATTTTCCATGTGTCATCTCGCTGGAAGAATTTAATCTTTTCATAGTCAAGTCAACAGCATTAAACGTTTTGGTACAGATGCGGGAGATGTAGAAAGGCATTAAAAATCATCAACCCCAGGCAAACAAGGCTTAAAAGGTAAGAGTTTTCCCAATGCTGTAGCTAATTGCACACAACTGCAATCTTACTGGCATGCCTTGCCTGACGTTCACCGCGTGCGCGCGTTCGTGTCTGTGTGTTACTGCCATTGGCCGACTGCCGTAATCACAGTTTTGTAACTTTATTCCCCATGATATTTCAAGTGCTTTGGGCTCCATTTTTTGGTGTAAAATGGTAGTTGCCCTTTATGTGAAAAAACGCCGTACTGTATAGCTCTGCATTTTACTTTCGTATTGGCGTAACGAACTTATGACAAATGTTATTGCCATCACTAATGATGAATTCGAGCAACTTAATTAAGCTGCTTTGGATATTTTTCACGTAATTGCTTACTACTCAGCAACGTTTGTAGTGAAAAACTACCTCCTGTATATATTTTTATCGAAGGGTTCTCCTTGTTGGTAACAGTACGATGGATGATGTAAAAAAAATAAATTACTACACCACTTCTTAGGCAACGACAGGCAGTAAGATTTCGTTAGCTTGCAACTACGTATGAGACGAAACTTAGAAGCTTTTGCCACGCTATTGATCTCCTGCGTGGTAAAAAAACCACGTGCTTTTCAAGCACCTTAAAAATTTAATACCAAGCTGCAGCTGCAGTACGGTACTGTAAATTAGTTTATTTCCTGATTCTTAATTGCACTTCATGACTGTGCCTATGACGAGATCAAGCTAGCTTACTTCGAAGAAACAACGGTTTTACAGACATTAATTGTTGGTGTTTTTATGACTAAGCAGGAGAACGTATGCTACTGAAATATGGAAATACATTAAGTTAGGAAAAAGCCTGTGACATCGTTCAACAACGTGCCAATCTCCTTGAGGATCTAACAGCAATCTTCTCGCCTAATATGATAATGCCGAATATTTCGTTAAGGTAGATAGAAGACAGAGGTTGCAAAATGTCAGCGTTTCGATTGTTCTCTTCAGTCCCAAGCACACTAAAAGCAGAAACACACAAAGGATAATATACATAGAAGAATAAGCAATACCAATTAAAGTGTCGCAGTCCAGATCACGAAAACCAAACTGATAGCCTCAAGTGTTTCTGTGCCCATAGCACAGGTTGATAAGCCTTAAGTAACAAGGCCTCATTAATTGCTAGCATTCTCGGGTTTGTTACGTAATAACACTACGACCCCTGTCTCGGGTTCACGTGATGACGTGTTGCCATTAGCGCCTTGGTGATAGACGATTAATTTTCAAGTACGTCCCATCTTTTGCGTAATCAACTGTCCCAACTAACTTGCTAAGTGTTCAGCAACCCTCTGAGCTAATTGAACGTCTGTTCTGACTACGGCAGACTCAGGTGAACTGATAAAAGACATGAGATGCTTAACTACCCGACAAGATGGTCTGTCGGTTATGGAGAACAAGTCCTCGCGTGGTATGTCGAAGAAGTATCGAAGTTGAAATCGAATATGTATATTAGGCCTCTCAGACTAGACCTGGTAACACAGTATATCACTCTGTACAACGCAGTCAATTCCGTTGTTATTGCTGTGGTTAGCAGCTTTCAACACTGGCTGATTGTCAGCATCTTCATTTCATATAAAAATCTTACTATATGAGCGGACACATCCAGAAGGAAATTCCCCTGCACAGGGAAACGAGGAACTACAAATCAGATCACAGAAGGATTCAACCAGAATTTGATAAACACGACGAATTCTTTAAATTAAATTACCAGTAGAGAGAAGCCATTCGCCGTACATGTTCAAGTTATAGAGCAACCTGTAAATAGCGGCTTTGCTTTTTTCTTGGTACAACCGGATGCCCTATCGCAACTGCTAAAATTATTTCATCCTACAATACAACTACGATCTTACACTAGACAATTAGTTAATGTATTGGGTACATTTCTTACAATCATATTCTGCTGCAACTTGATAGCTAACATTCCAGTGTATGTCTCTGGGGTCGCTGCACAATCGCACAGTTGCGATGGGATTAAACATCTTCCTGGCATCAAGTCAAACGTCCACATTGTGGAAGCTCGGCCGAAACTTTCCGAAATTTGGCAAAAAGTTGTAGCATTGTTTGACCAATCTAAAACAGGTTTGTTGAAAAATTACTTGACACATTTGGCTCGGTACTGGAAGGAGTTTACCGTAACTTATGCTCCTCTGGATAAAGTAGAATTGTGCTCCGCCAACGGCAGTAAAAGAGCGCAACAGAACCAGTCCAATATTCCGTTCCGCAGCTCATATGGTGCCTGTAATGAAGGGCGGTGGCACCATATTTTCAATTAGCACCTAACGACAAGCATTGAGAACCACTATACTCCTCTCTTTTGCGGTTAGATTTTTACTGAACTTGACCTAAGTCACGCTTACCAGTAGACCGAACACGACGAGGACTCATGCGCCTACACCATCATCGACACACAGGTTATTTCGTTACGTCTCATGCATTATCGAGTAAAATATGATCCTGCTATATGGCTCGTTGGAGAAAGATTTAACAAATACATGCGCTTACATGGATAAAATTTTGATTACTATACGAACCATTTATGAGCATCTAACTGCTCAGATATAGTTATGCAAATATTTATAGACGCTTATTTAAAGATATAAAGTGAACGCTTTCTTCCAAGTGCACATTACCTTGGAGATCATTAGAAACGAGAATGGTTAGACCCATTCGAAGGTAAAGCAAGGGCGCCACTTAATGAAGAGGAAGCCAAAAACGTGCACATGTTGCCTCCGTTTCTGAAACATTCGCGGAATGTTTCCGTTTCAAACTATCGGCTGCAACCCATTTGCACCAGCTTCATCAAACCTCACGCAAATGCCATAATTGGAATTCAAACGGAGTTCAAGAAAGTGATTTTAACGCTAGTAAGAAACATTTTGCATCCGCCGAAGTTCTTGTGCATTACAACTCAAGGAAGCTCATTGTTCGCTTTTTCGATTCCTCAAGCTACGAACTTCGATGCCTCAATCTACGTTCTCAGATCAAAAGAGGTGAAGTGGTATCACGTTACAACATCGCAACACTAAAAAGCGAGTAATCCGGTGAGGATTCGCCAATCTGTGCCTGCTTATGGATGACAACCGCGGCTTATGCCAGCGCGCTTCGTCGGTGGTGGATTGAGTAACTTCGAGCTGAAAAAAGTTTGATATGTATTCCTGCAATCTGGAATCCAAAGCCCGTTCAGTTCCGCCAGTGTAACTGATCCCTTATTCGTACACGAAATGGTAAACATAATGGGATTTGGCGCCGATTTGTTCATCTTCCTTTAATGAACGTAACGACCACTTTCCGGTTCTGTTGCTAATTACTGTCTCCGCAGTACGTTACTAAGCTGAAGGGCCGAGACTATGCATTTAGTTGTTCTTATTGCTGCGATGTCATCATTGAATAGTGGATTGATGTCTGCCATTTTAATTTGGGGTTGTCAACAGTATTTCTTTAGACGGTCTATTTCGGCTGGTTTTGTTTGTGTTCCGCTTTGGTTAGCTATTCCCATAGACTTTTAAGTGATCAGCTCAAAATCCTCAGCCTGGCATTCGCTGCGTGGCTGAACCATGCTGAGTAACAACATTCGACATTGTAACCATATACCAGGAGATCAGTAGCGATGGATTTAGTCTTTCTCTTCAGAGATCCAAGACAACACTTTAGGTGAGTATAATACTGCGTCTATATATATAATAATTTATTTAGTTTATGTAGTAGAATTTAAATGGGATAGTTAAAAATTACTGAGCATGTTGTACGGTCTATATTTTCATCATGTAGTGTCGATGCTTGAAATAGTTACTTCTAATCTTCCTAAGGCTCAAATATTATTACCTATACAAGCTTTGGTCAATGTACCCAACTTAACCTTCATTAAAATATTAAATTTCTTACTTAATTAACTAATAAATTAGCGTACGTCACGACGAACCTTTTTAACTCTGTGTTTTGTTTTCAAAATTGCAGAACACCGGAGTCAGCGTGGAAAATGTATCTATAATTTCATATCACATAAGAGACAGAAAACCAAATTTCTGAGCGTATTATTTGATTACAGAGACGAGGTGAACTACCATACTGTTCACATTAAAAAGTTGCTGCTTTCTAATACCATTTATAGAGATTTGAATAAGTAAATAAATTTGTATATTTATCGACAAACGGTACACGGCCCCAAAAGCAGAACCGGTCATTTGCATAGTGAATAGTTTGCACGAGCTTTTGTAAATAAAGTTAAATAATATAGCATCTAGTTATAAAATTTAGCAATACTTGTGCCATTATTTTCTAGATACAGGATGTGGTATTTTAGTGAATATTCTTTTGTGTTTTGGAGTGATATGTCTGAAAACCTTTGCTATCGTGGCTTAGAATGCAACTGCTAAATGATCATAATCTTCTCAGTTTATACTTTAAGAGATGGATTTTTGCCTCAATTTATCAAGTGCAAAAGGTTAATTATGATTTTGACATGTACACCTAAGTTACATTGTTCAGTTTGGCCTAACAGATTAGAGGTTGTAATTTTTACTCTTTGCTAACATACTAATTTCATGTTGGATAATTTTTCATATATGTACAAAATGCTAAATCATATTTGTCGTCCTATTTAAAACATTTTATATTTCTTACAAAAACGGAACAGCAACAATGCATTTTGTGCGGATTAAAATTAAACATACGAAGGAAAAAACCTTAAATTTAAGGGCTTTCAATTTGTCACGTAAAGCAGTCAATTACAAAATCCTCCACTGACAGCGGCTAGCCTGTGAGGTGATGACCTTCACTCTATGGACGCTATATCCATAGTATTTGAAACTACCGGAGGATAATTTGCTATGCACTACCCTACAGTAGCATGATTTTTATATTTAATGTTTTAAATATTTTCATCACATTTTTTACAAGCCACATAGCTCAGCTTAGCCCGGAAAGCACCAGACGCGCTTCGCACTATTGGGGCCCGTATGTCATGCTCATTCTCTCCGTCCCCTACGGAGGATCGAAAATATGACCACTAGAAGCAGATGCCTACTAGCCAGCTGCTTAAGCTATTGAAGCATTAGGCTGAGCTACATTATTTGCAACCTACCTGTTATATAAGAGCAGACGTTAGCTTGCAAATTTTTACCTCAGCCAAAATCCTCCATATCTCCGTGGCTTAAGATGCAGGCTAGTTTACCTTAGTCTCTAGCGGGCTTGGGTTCCATCCCCATAGGAGACTGAGTGAATGCTCACGATTAACGAGCACTAATACGGCGAAACGCGTCTAGTGCCTTTCCGGACTAGCTTGTGCTTCGTAGCTTGTGAAGTGATATGATGGATACCTTGATAATCTTATTTTTAAATGCTTTATATTCACTAGTTTTATTAATGTCTCAATAGTTTTACACTTTATTACTTCATTCATGCCCCATTCAATTTGAATAAGAATTATAATAACCTTTAGTGAATTAACATGTGGTATCTAATGTTCACAATATTTTCGATCACATTTTGAGGAGTTGGGCTTATGCATCTTTTTACTTGCCTCACATATAAAATCTTCCGCATTTGCGTTATTTTGTTAATGTTTTACAGAATAATGTGTAATTGCTCATCATTTAATTTGCTGCTGCATCTCATAATC
Source organism: Dicrocoelium dendriticum (assembly GCA_944474145.2). Classification (NCBI taxonomy): domain Eukaryota; kingdom Metazoa; phylum Platyhelminthes; class Trematoda; order Plagiorchiida; family Dicrocoeliidae; genus Dicrocoelium; species Dicrocoelium dendriticum. Next base: position 63,692,333 of record OX104059.1, on the reverse strand, counting down.
AGAATCGTCCCAGTTATAAATAAAGGGAAATAAATGCTTAATTTGCTAACCAGACGACATTCATTAGCACTTTGAAGACACTTGGTGTGTTCCCTGAGGCTTACTGTTGCTCCTTGGAGATCACTTATTAGTTTACCAAATATTGTCCAACAGTGTAATGTACGCTAACACCTATTGCAACTTAGCCCGAACACTAACATCTTAGACAATAGCCTGAAAACGAGGCAACGATACAGTCGTCTAGATTGTAGACGAAATTATTTCTCCCTCCGTTTCTGCCAATATTGGAATGCCCTTTCAAACTCAGTTTTTTTATGCGTCTACATTAAGTGTTTTCAAAAAGCGATTGTGTATCGAACTCCAGTTTTTATACTTTGTTACCTGAACAGCTAGTTTGCTTATATTCAGACTAAACAGCTTCTTTTGAAATGGGACCAATGTTTACACGTAGATTTGCAAAGATGGGTGAGCAATGTGCTCGTTGTTTAAATAAGTAGTATCCATAACAACGTGTTATTTCATTTTACCTCTTGCTATAACACACCCTCAAACCATTCAATTCGTCATTACTCGCTAGCTCTGCAGACACAAAGTTTATTTCGTCTACTTATGTTATATCTGAATTTCACATCCTTGTTACCAACCTATGGAAATTGTAACGCCTGGACTAATTATCCGTTATATACCCCTCTCCCAGTGGCCACAGACGTGTATCACGCCAGATATTTTGACAAGTTTACTTGTTATATGTCAGAAATGCAGATACCTTGGTTGCTTTGACAGTTATGTCTGCGCCCACATATCACAACGTCGCCGTTAAAAGCAAATGACAGCAATCTGTTCTAAATTAGAAAATGCTTGACAACTGACTCATGGAACATTTTATCACAGACATACTTCTTGTGACTAAACAAAAGCTTCAAAATACGCTGCCAATCCTAAGCATGCACAAATGTGCGAAATTCAATGTACGTGGTCATAAATTAACAATACTGATTTTCCTACTCATCAGTATTTATTTTTTATTATACAAACAGACTTCTTCTTAAACAGGGTTAATTTCACGCTATGCGTATGCCATGCATAGAAAACCTCTGCCTGCATGGATTCCGATAGTTTTGAATTCTGACATCTGGTTAAGCCTGACTCGACTAATATTGACGGGTGACAAACGCACTTGAAATTTTGGCGACAAATGCGCTTCAAAACATCTCCATCCCTTACCGGTACATGTTGGATTACCAGTTGTTAATACTAGTAGATAACGCAAGTCAAGAATTAGTTGTTGTTATAAAAAGCAATTAACGCACAATATATGTTTGGCTTCCAAATAACATGAACTGTTACAAGTGGAAATTAGTCAAAGCGATTATTTCGAATTTTGATGGCGTCTTAGCAATAATATGTTACTGGTTCAAATACAAGGTATTTTTTTCAAAGCAGCTTCATTGTTTCAGCTCACAACAATTATATTTAAGGTTAGGGTCTATCAAAAATGGCAAGGACAATGGCGTTATTGATTTTGGTACCAAAGTGAACTCAGGGCTCTCAGAGGGTCAGGGACAACAATATTCCTTATCCACACAGCAGTCAGATCCATTTTTCCAAAAGGTACCGACGGATGAGCGATACTGTAAATTAATCCTTAGACGACGGCATAGCTACGCACGAGTGTCTTTTTAATAAGGCTGTGTTAAATGTTTGGATTTGATTAATCTTTCGAATAAAATAACCATCCAGCATTTTTCACCATTAACATGGTACAATATCAAGACCCCATGACTCTTGAATGGCTTTCCCATTACTGTTGCCAAAGTTAACAAGTATCCGTTACGTTTATTCACTACATGGAAGCTTCCACGGCCAGGCTAAGTATAGGCCCTCCTTGTTCAGTGATGTTCAGCTTCCGTTTCAAACGTTAAGCGAAATAAATTCCTGCACAAACGGCATGACCATAATTGACATGCAATGTGACCAGAAATCATCCTTCCCATTTCTGATACCCAGTAATAATAGGCAAGGTTAAAAACTTGGGTTATGTATGTGGAAAAATTTCTATCTGCATACTATAAAGATTCAGACGAAAACAATTCACATTACTATGTATATAGCCAAATAAAGCGTTGTTTTTATCGCTATTGTAAATGAATGAATTGGCATTAATTTATGCCTGTAACCCGATAACTATAAGAAATGGAAAATCTTGTTAACTCGTGCCAGGCGTATCTTCTCGAGCGGTTGTCTGACTGAGGAGGTAAGAACAATAACCGGAACACTGATGGAAGTCTTTTACACTTAGGGCCTCATCACGAAACATAGCTAAGTCAGACCGCCGAAAGAAACGGTGTTGACGACACCTAAGGAAAATGTATAACTCTAGCTTATATTTAAGGCTAACACCCCTTCAACGAGGGCAACCAAGCGCTTCCTCTACGTCACCCAGATAATATAATGTGCTACGGATACTGTGGTGATAAACAGAATCAGGAAATTGTCGCTACTTTCAGCATAGGAAATCGAAACTATCAGCGCCAAATCACACAGATTTCACTAATCCGATTATCCCTGCTGCGTTAGTTAGATCAGCAAAAATGAAGGAGGTTTTGGATTCCAAAGTAAATGAACGCCCAACCAAATGGGTTCAACGTAATGTCAGACATCTCTCGCCACATAATATGTGTGCAAGCAAACGCAAACATATTTCTGTTATCACGCTTCATTTCACAACCACGGTTTCCACTCCAGGAATTGGATCGGAAGTTGGTAGAGAAATTGTTTGAGCGGAATTTACATGTGTGCACACAGAATATTTGGCGCTGATAATAATAATAATAATGATAATAATAATAATAACAATAATAATAACTTATGTCCTGTCCCCTTTTGCCAGACAAACTTCAAAGGAAACAAGATAGTAAAATTCGTGTCAACTTTCACATACGCCTCAAGTTTCAAGGATGTAATGGTGTTCGCACTCCTTGTGAGATATTTTGCAGTCATAGAGTATCGATGTCTAGTTCTTAGACTTGCAGCCACTTAGTAAGGACACGTCGGAGATCATTTGTCAAGTTATAAAGGTGTTTGAACAAAATGCTATGGGCTGAAAAGTAAGATTTTGTGTTGACGACAAGAACACAGTTCGGTCGCGGTTAGAGAAGAGGACAACATCAGGTATTTGTCAAATTGAACTCTTCTAGTAGAGAAACACTTGCGGCATTTGTTTGTGTGGCTCACATTGTCCACAACACACTGCAAACGCCAGGTGACTATCGGATTATTGACTTTGAAACAGTTGAGGCAAAACTATGTTATTAATTTTACATTTCCACTGCTCGTGTTGAAGAATCAAAGGAATTCTTTGAATCTACAATGGCGGAATCCCAACGCATTTTAGGATACGAGCATACGAGATGGCTTTCACTTATGCCAGCAGCGGAGATAATCCAGAGGGTCTTTCCGGCTTTAAACTCTTATTTATATATTGACAGAAGTGTCCTAAATTAGTACAATATTTCTTTGAAAATCTCTACCCTGATCTGTGACCCTTCTTTCTACACAACATCCGTCATTCTCCACGCTACTGTACTTTTGAGAAACGAGATATTTCAGCACTGGAAGTGTCGTCTGCAATGCCCGAACTCTTGCAGATTTGCAGAGGCAATCGCAGAAACAGGGTTTTTCCAAACTAGGTTAAGATTCGAATTGGCCAACTCGAACAAGCGGGTCTTCTCATCAAAACAATTTGATGGATATTATTACCAGTTGCTAAGAAATTGCGACGATTATCTGTAGGAAAGAATGAACCGATTTCAGGAACTGAATGGCTTTAATTTGATTGCATTGAAATAACCACCGTGCAGCGTGAAAGTTGAAGCAAGCGTCAGTCTTTTTGGATTTGCACACCCAGACACGGATATATAAGACAACGAGATAGTTGATGAAGACAAAAACGTGTGTAGGCTTTCATCTGGGGACTATAATTTTGATTAGAACTGTAAACAAACGTAGGTTGATGTGCTGTAGGTAGAGGTTTTTTTCCCAATACCAGACCAACTCGGTTCCATAGGAAGACGTACAAAATTATTTGATTTCTTTTCCGTCTCCCTGGGACTAATGCACTTATTGAATGAATCATCTCACAAATTATCCCTGCGTGGCCAAAGGAACAATGGTTCTATACGGATTAGAAAAAACTAATGTTTAACAAGTCCCGTAGGATGGTTATGGTGAAAATTCGAAGCATAAAAATTGTTAGCAAAAGAGGGTTTACACAGTGAACTCACTGAAGTATACCTAGGATAGACTGTAAATCCAAGGTAAATCCATGCAGAACGACGGCAAATTGGATATTGGTAAACATCGTGTCTCCTTCTGGTATACACATGCAGGTGAAAAACTTGAAACGAAATCTAGGCTTTGAACGCCAGGGAATACTGTTACAGACACTTGTCTTTATTCATGGTTAATGGGTCATGTAAGATAGTGCAGCAAAATAACCGCAAGGTCAACCCTGTCTTTGAACTCTGCCAGCATGGGAGCACATTTGACAGATTCCGACTGGGCGTTCCACATTCTGCGAACTTGTACGGCAAAGCAATTCCGACTGCATTCTAAACGACTTTGCTACTGTGCCAGCTTGTTAGAATGGCCTCAAAAATAGCGCTTAGTGAATGAGATCTAGCAAACGGCGGCACCTCTGATTGGGATCTCTCAAATTATGGTATGCCAAAATGAGGTTTCCGCACAATCGACGATATTGTCTGCTGAAGAACCAAAGCACTCATTGCCTTCGTTCATACGGCAAATTATACAGACCCTTGACGTGTCTGGTTGCCCAGCGTTAGGGTATCTCCAAGACGGTGATATCTCTCCTCATCCATGGCTGCCGAAACTGTACTACGTATTCCACATGTGGCGGTATGTTTGAGCCGAGAAGTTGTGAAAAAATCGAAGGTTCGAATCGTCCGTGTGCATGGATCAGGAGGCCCACTTATTGGACGCCCCTCCTTTAGGCCCTCTCAGTCTGCTTCGAACATCCAATTTCAACCTGGACAAAACTCATACATCCTTCTCACCAGAAGACATTTGAAGCTTCTGGTTGCCGACTATGTGTGAATAAGCCTACTTGTGGCTCAGATGCAGAACTATACATATTTCCAAACTGAATCTAAGTAGATTTTGGACAACGCAGTTTAGCGTTTAAACACTGAAAGCAATACGTATGATGAAATGCAGTTAGGAAGAAAGGAGTGCAGTGTATCCTTGCGAACAACTTCAAGAAATGCTAATACAGCGCCCAGATCTACTACGAAAAATACATTAATCTAACTAGGCAAACAACCGCTTCGGGATGTCAGCTGTTTGATTCAGGTTTACCCAATTCCAGCAAATAGTTCGACGGCAGTGTTTCAGGACATGGTGGGTTTTCGCCTGGCAAGGGTTCTTTATCTATAGCAACACTGTGATGTAGCGGATGTGACTCGCCGCTCACTAAACTCACTTTTTTCTTACATACTTGGATGATCTAACCCAATCCACGGATGTGGGTCATCCAATACGCAGAGGTAATTTCTCTTCCTACACCTGACGGAAAACAATCACAAATACGATATCTTGTTCACAAATGCAAGCAACACAACAAAACAACCCATTCATGCACACTTAACCCATACGTTACTTATAAACTCCTGTCGTTTTTACATTGACCAGTTCTTGTTGTGTCTCCATGATCGGGACTAAGCAGGTATGTCTCACACTGTCCAGAATAAAACATTTCGTTCTTTCTTTCTTTAATTATTGTTCGTTAACCATTGTTTCGGATAATATTATGTCAAGCAGTACATCAACTTTTAATCGGAAACGCTTGTACCGACCTTTTACTTTGGCTCCTGTGCTCGTGAAACCATGGATCACAACATGGCGAAATCATGCTGACCGCTGGCTATTGCCAACATAGTAATAACATTGATTTTTTGGCAAGCCAGCGTCATAGTGTTCCGGGATCCCAATATTAACGCACGAACTTCTCAAGTGAGTAAACTACGAAAATTTTCGTTGTACTTTATTTTAACAACACCCTTTACTGTTCCAATGCAGCTATGTTTGCAGGTATATTTAGTCGTGCCTTCACTTGTGTGCCTCCTTCTACCGGGAACACACCATTTATTTATTTTTTAAAAACTGCAATACCGTGGCCATTGTACTGACAATTACGTAAGTACCTTGTGTTATACATTAAAGCAAGAAATGTAGAGATTTATCTTACAATGTGTTGTACGATCAACATATGCAGAAACAAACGGGGGTAGGTTAAGCAGCTTGGTTTACCGTGCAAGAAATCTTGAAGCGTCTCGGTTTGGCTCATTAATACTCTGGCCAGCTTACACACAACGTACACAACAGGTGCGTCGCCACCGCTGAATCTCACAGTATAACATTATACTTATACGTCGAAGTAACATGCGCCGCAGGTGTTCCAGCAGCGTTGTATACAGTTCGTTTGCGGTATCTTCTATACACAAATATTCACACTTATTGTGAATACATTTGTGAACACCGTTAGTCATCTTATCCACGAAAAGTGTATATTTCAGATACACCATTGTTGTACAGATCCAGAATTTTATTCTTGGTTATTGCCGTCGGAAAGTAAAAGAAATTACTTCTACCTGTAATATTCTTATCATCCCAATCCATTCCGCTGTATATTTTCCATGTGGTTTTAGCATATTGTGAAACGTGTCTTTCACTACCGGTTTCGCGTGTCCGTAATTCAGGAATTACCTTACTGTCTACTTCCTTCTCTGTGCACATGGCCTTATCTGTGAAACACAGAGATCAGAATTGTGGTGCTGTGTCCCATCTGGGTCCGTCGGTTAACGACATATCGGTTCGGAAGCTAATCATTCTTGCAAACAGAGCAGTCAATGAATGGCGATGTGCTACTCTATGGTGGGCGATTTCAGATTCCTCACAAACTAGCTTTTCTTATCCACCTTTTTGTTCAAAATATGCCACCTACTTGCTACCAACAACGTTTGGCAATTTACTGGAGTTTACCAGTATATTGTACAACATAGTGGATATTGGCGATCAAACGATAACATCATGTTCTTGAGTGCATACATCCGACTGAAACAAAAGCTAAAACAACATACCGCGCAATGTGTTACCCTCGGTTGTTTCAACCAACTTAATTTTCGGTCACTCCCTAGGTTAATCTTTTCAGTCAAACAGCGTTTCACCATGCCCAGTGCGTCGCATTTTGGCATCTTGGTGAGGAGTGCGCCAACCCTAGCATAGACCATCGTTTCATCTTCTTTCCAAACGAACTCATGACGGTTCCTCACCCTATCAATGGCTACATTATACTAACGATTGCATATAGACCAGTAACTGCAAGCTGTTGCCAACCGGGTAACTTTCCACAATTAAAGCGGTACTCAGTGCAGTGCATCATGCATTGTTGTGCAGGTGGTGATGCTAACCTCATCATTAAGGCCGATCAACTGCAGTTAACAGGCAATTCGGGCACACCCACCGAGAACTAACGCATTGTTCCACGATAGCGCGTAGTGAAGCCCTGCGCGCACTAATTAGTTTACTTAGCGACTATTAACCACTCCCGATCACACGTAGACACCGCTAAGTCTAGGTCATACCACTTGAGGTTAACGGACCTGCTGGTAGTTTGCATGCAGCTAGTTTCAGTGAAGGCAATCGATACTTTCTCTTTGTAGAGTACATTTCATATCCGGTCGTCTGCGCGTAACAGTAAGCACTATTAACGCGGATGCCCGCCCACTTTTGTGTTTTGTGGGTGGGTGGAAGTAACAGTACTTCCTCAACCGTCCATAGATGCCGCGCGCTAGTCCGCACCTATCCTACAGTGAATGAGCTCACGTGTTGTTTTCACGTCCGCGTGTGCATAACATAGTTTGTTGGCTGAGCGCAGTCTAACCCACGCACCAACCGATGCAGATGTTCTGAGTATTCTTGTACTGATTTGCAATTGGTCAAGACAATGGGCACGCATTTGTGCCCGTGCGCCAATAGATTCAACTTGATGTACTTATGAATTGGGTTGAATATTCTTAAGCAGGAGCTTGATTCCGTTATGGATTGGCTTGAGTCATAAAATGTATAGTGTTATCCGACGAGTCTTCTTAATTAAGGCGCGTGAACACAGTGGAATATTATGCTTATAAAACGTTTTTACATATTAACTGCAATTTATAGCTGTCTAGAGTATCATTAAACGTGCTCAGCTTCCAGCTTGGTGAATACGGGTAGGACCAAACTGATGTCTTGAAGTCCCATAATCGCAAGATGGTTTGCCGATAGCAATAGACGTATCGGAAACTTCCTTACAGCTCGATTCACGTTTCGCCGAGTCACCTACGAAACATCGAAATAACTGCTAATCTTATTTACTCATTTTATTTGCAACGTAAGAGCTTTGGAATATTTATCTACATCAAAAGCAAAATCGAGGGTGTCGCGATGGTGCAAAAGCGGATTTTTGGAACAACAATCGCATTCGGGAACTTCAGCTCTACTAAGGGACAGTCGCCGTGATTTGGGACGAGGCGGTGGAAATTGATCGCCTTCAAGCGGATGTTGGAAAACAATTGGGATGCTTATCTGCACATATAGGCTTATTGCAAGTTGCCAATGTTTATCACGCACTTCCGTTGTAGTAACCTAAGACAAAAGAGCAATTTCGATAACTATTTATGCAGAAAATTAAATTACAACATTATAGTGAACAGGGACATTATTATCCTTGTTATCGTTTAGGACGCATTACTACATTACTAACTACCGGTAAATTTGCGAAACTGCTGGTTCAGTATACTAGTTACTTTTTTGTGTATAACATTACCAATACATACTATCGTTCATTTTTGTAGGGTAAAATCTCTGATTGCCTGGCATTCGTACAACAGCAAAAGCCTATTCGGAATAATGAAATATTTGACATAGAACTTGCCTCTGCTTCACCGATTACGTTAGTTTTAAGTAGTTATTATAAAATTCACTTACATGACCTATCCCTGCACCCCTCATCCTACCGGTGTGAGACTCGCATAAAGTCCCATGTATAAATTTGCGGATCTGCTGTGGTTATCATAGAAGTTGAGAGCATTAATATATGAATTGCTCCTTAAGTTACTTGAGGAATTATCAGTGCCTTACTTACATGAAATGACGTTGCTCCGTCACATGCTCTTCAGCATATCACGCCGATCAATCTCTTCTCCCAAATGTGGTATTATCCATAGCTTTCACAAACATTAGTGTGACCTTTCTTCTCTGTTCATCGTATACTTCTAAAACAGGATGATAATATGGTGCTGTACCTTAGCCACGTCTCATAACTTTGTTCAGGATTGTCGCCGTTTCTTCTGGCATAAGGCCAATGATTGCGGACGATTTCATTGAAACTATCAACTGTTAGGATTTGGGGCAACCTAATATTACTGGCGAGAATATACGACGACCGACAGGCCCTCAAACACAACTAGTGGTTGAGGAGATTGCACTTTCAACTTCAAATGATATATAAATTAAACTAACAGATACCCATAATTGTACAAATTGGACTTCAAGAAGGCTCTCTTCCACATGCTCTAGTTTACCGACCACGACTCCAAACAACATTTCTAACAAAGCATGAACTCTTTCAATGTAAACTGTTGTCCACAGACTAGCTCTGACCCAGATGCTCAGCAGAATTGTATAGTCCACACACGTACTAATTTTCGTGGTTAAGTAGCCGACAATGATGGTGTAAGTGTCTTTGGTAGGACAGCAGAAGAGCAAGATTCACGACGGCACGCAGTTTTATGACAGATAAAGAAGCGTAATATTTGCTTAAATCTCGAGAATGGCATGTTTAACCCATAAACGCTGTAGCTCGCGAAAACGTTTAAAACAAATTTTTTCTCAAAGGCATCTTACACTATACAATGCCCTGGTTGTGATATTTTCGGGAGGTTCTTTACATCATATCGGCATAACAGGTGATGACAATTTTCACTTGATTTGTAGAAGCAGCTACTTGATAGTATTGAGTATGAACGCGAATATTGCCTCATAAATTCAAGGAGGTATGTTGTGCGGAAAGAAAATGTATTTACTCGCTTGTTGTTCCGGTTAGTGTGATTTTACCATAATACATCATGTAAGATGAAAAGACTTAATCTATTTAATCATGGTAGGTTTTGTGTCTTTTTCACTACATTCCACACTATTGGTGGCTGGTAAAAGCTAAGGTTCATAAGTTCATCGCCCTATAAATGGAATCCTTGTGCGAATAATTCAAATAGCTGAATGTGGTTTTGTTGTTAATTTCTAGACAACATTTTCGCAGTGTTGGACATTTAACATGAATATAATTTACGTTGTCTATTATAATGTATAATAGAAACCAACTGCTGATTTCAAGTATATATATATAGTCCCGTTCTTGAGGTTGAAATTAAAGAATACGTTGAGTTTTCTATTGGCATTCAGCTGGATAATAATTCATTGACATCGCTGATGCTTCGGATGTGCTGGTTGCTTTTTATGGGATTCATATCAGGTCCGAAAATACTAACACATGCTTAACATTTTGATGAAGATATACAATCATAAGCTGGCTTACCATCGAGGGGAATGCGAATAACCGGTTGTGTCTGTGTAGAAACAGAAAGGCTTGCACGCTTTCAGATTAGCTATTGTAGTGGAACATCTTGTGCACGGAAACATGCTAAATCCGAAAAGGAAATATTCAGCATCAACTGCAACCAAGTTCAAAGTAAAAAAATGCTGGGTCTATTTACGGCTATTCCCACACTAAAATGCATTCTGATTCTGGGGTCAGTTACCGCTAGTAGCTAGTGAACTATAACCGTATAAATGCCCAAATTTTTAGGACAGTCAGTGATCAATGCACAAATTACAAAGCCTAACTCTGCATCCGCATAAACAAAATAGGCTACGTAGAATTTCACGACTAAACCCGTTTATTTGACCTTCGTTGAATAGGGAACAGGAGTAATTTACCTATTTGTATATAAATTAATGAAATATATATGTTGGAAAATGTCTTCAGCAGCTATTTCACCAATTTGTGACGGACGTCGCTATTGTATGTCGCAACATAGTTCTTACGCATAATGCTTCAAACCAGAGCAATTATATCTGCCTACTTTGGCAACTGTATGTTAGTGGAATGACAGATAATTAACTTTTTGAATCCAGCAACTAACACGTTTGGCAAGAGTGGGTTAATCTTATCGACGTCGCGTTTCTGGGCCACATTATAAAATGGCCGATATCAAGGAAACGTTAAAAACGCAAGTCATCGCCGCGGCGCTTTGCATACAGAACAGTACGGAGGTAATGCATTTTATAGGTAGATGTTTCTACAACATATGTTTTCTAAACGAATTCGCGAATACTGCCGGGATACAACTACAAATGACAAAATGCCTGTTTGTTTTTTTGTTAACCCCAAGATGCGGCGGTTGAAAACATACAACGCTTCTTTTTTTGACAGTAACGGATTTTCAACGAATCCTATCTCGACATTGCTACCAATATCGCTACAATCATTTGGTTGCGTGCTATAGTATCCTAACTACAGAACAGTGCACGAAATAGTTATCATCTACGCCTCCGGAAAATGTGCTGCATCAATGCTTCCTTCCTCTCTAGGTGGAAAAGGATGATTAAAATTGCGTTGAGTCTATGAGAATTAGAACATATCATTGTTTAAATGCCACCTACTCGTTGTATAGATGACGCCGCGTCTGATCGCTTCGAATAAATCTCTATCCATTTCTCACTCTTTCCATTTCGAGTTATAAAAATAGGTATATTTCTTATCACTTGTAAATATCTGTTCATAATTAGCACAAATCATAGTCTACATGAATGGCATGCTCAGGCATGTGTGGTAAAATCTGCGTGATTTACATTGTTTTTGCTGGTTCTAGGTAATATATTCACCTTCATGTATGTTTCAACGCAAAGTGCACTATTTAGACGAGTGGATAGTAACATCACTTGGTTTGAACCACATGCATGCAGCTCTTTAATTTTTTTTTATAAACCAGAGGTTTTCTGGCTCATCTTAGAACAAACTATCAAGTGATTTCTCCCAAATGAAAGGGGTCATACTCGTGTTCAATTCAAGGTAATTGACTAATTCGAAGGAAAATTCGTGCTACAAGTGATTTGATTACGACTGGGAGTTTATTACTTTGGCAGAATATTTAATACTGGAAAACCTTGGACCGCAGATTATCCTGCACTTGGGTACACACTTGGGCAAACAATGTATTGCAGAGATCTAGTGCCGGAGTATGCTGTAGTTCTAGGGAAGGCACATAGCGTAGGGCAATTCGATGAACCATGTTGTACAGAAGTATTAGTTTATGCCTTGATCATCGTAACGATAGCTGATGGAGCTAGAATTGTTGACAGTGCCCTCGGTACTTCTTAGTAAATATTTGGATAGAAGACGCTTGGTAAACGACCTCTGCACATTTTCCAGAGGTTCTCTGTCTGATTTCCTCAAGCTGCCACAAATGATGCTGCAACGTTCCAGCTTGCGACAAGTGAGGAATTTGAAGAGTTCTAATCCGGCTGGGTTTATGTGGACATTGTATAGTACCTTATCTACTGATTTTCTGGCCCTTGCCTGCTGGTTTTTTATTCTTTCTCTAAAGTGGAAATTGAGGGATACCTGATTCCGAGTGCGCGAGTAGAAAGCTGTACACAACTGTCTTTATCAGTGTGTATACTTGATCCATCGGGTATCGAACAACTGTGATACATGGTGTTAGATTTTTTCGCCCATTAACTACTTATACAAGTGTCACACCATTTCTCAAGGGAATAACGTCTTTCTGTACGAATAGTTGTTTATCTCGAAGTTCTGCTTATCGTATCTTGTAGAGCGTATTCGTGTAAGCTGCAGGTATGCATGGAAGTCCATGTATAATGATTGCACTGACAATGAATTAGAGCAAGAATATTAACGGACCGATAACGCTCCATTTTATAACACAGCTCTTAAATGGACTTGGTGAAAAGCAGTGGAATGCTATAGTTACTACTTCAGAACTTCCGCTTATTTATGAGGAAAGCCAGCCTAGGCTTATGTCACCGATTCCAAATGAAACCATCTTTCTCAACAGCCATTTCTGAGGCACTCGATCGAATACCTGTTCCAGGTCCAGGAACAAAATATAAGGACGTCAATGGAATTTCTAATGATTTAGGTAAGGCATTCAGCAAAATATGCATGATCATTTGTCCAAGAAACCATAATGGGTCCTATCGATTAGCTTCATCGAATCACTGAAATTCATCACAATATCATTAACCAATTTGTCTTGTAATCTGGCTAAAACAGTAACGTGATAAATTGGCTGATACCTGATAATTTATTGACTGGAACCAAACTGGTGACGGAAGAAGATAAACAAAATATTCCAATAGTCCCGAAAGTAGCTTGCATCCAGCGAAAGGGCAAACATACAATAGCAATGGCTTGTCAGTTCCTTCCAATTTCATGACTTGAAGGAAAATACCGCTGGAATCCCGATGGGAAGCCCGTTTGGTGGGATTCACTACATGTTACATAGAACTAATAGAAAATTCAATATAACCTAGTGCATTGGTTGTTTACACCCGAATATATACATCTAAAGGGACGGTCTTCACGCCAATGTAATAGTGAAGATGCGCCAAACGCTTCACAGATGTCAGTGGATCATGAACTGACTGTCCGTTTTCATTAATTTGTCCATCAATAAAAGGGGTTGTTAATAGGTTCTGCGACGCATAACATTAATAAATACTTTGTTTTGCTCTCCGTTCTTTCTGTAGCCTCTTGGTTAACTGTATGTACCGTACCCTGTCAAGGACTTTGTGCAACACTCAGAGCAACGTATAACGTTTCGCCATTCTCCATCCAGTAAGAAGGCTTGTGTGTTTCCTGCTGACCGAACGCAGGATCGCGCTATTTTGGACGTGTGTAATCTCCTTGTCCTCGGAATGGGCACAGCAATGTTCTGATAGACACCATCGTAGAAATAATCCGCAGCAGCATATGCTTCTCTATAGAAAAATAAAATGTCCCAATCTGAACAGTGAAGTAAATGTTGGAATTGTTTCTACTTTAATCTACGAGTAGCATATTGTAGAATAAAGATGTGTTTTATGGCCAAAATAACGCAGAAATTAGATGGTACCATAGTGTCTTTGTTACCAGAGCGCATAGCTAATATCTCTAATTTTGCAACTGTGACCCCAATAGTGAATAAACAACCGAGTACACTGACCGCTCCTGTTGATTCAGTAGCCCAATGTATTTACCCACCAATACTGGAAGAGAAACGGAAAGCTGTATAAATAGACAAGGATGCTTAGAGGACCAGCTAATCTTCGGTACGCTGAAATCACCAGCAAATAGTTGCCGTCTGTATGACAAACCAAGAGGCAAATTCTAAGGCCGAATTCGTGCTAGTAAAACTCGCAGTTGACGGAGTAGGCGGGTTGTAACCACCAGCAAGAAGAATGAAAGCAAAAGTCATTGAGAAGGAGGATGAGATAGATTCGAGGACATTTGATAACTGTGGAAAACCAGCAGGTTCAGCTGCAACCGTATACTGTAACAGCATCATGCATCCATCGGATTAGAATTTCCCGCTAAATTTCAAAAAAAGCTGATAATTAAGAATAATTAAGGTGGTATAAAATATACAGAAAGAGAAACAAAAAGAGTACGAGAATTGCATTCGGGTGGCATAATCGTGCAAGCATGCTTATAGTAGGCAAACATGTAGGAATTAGTTTCAGCATTAGGCAAAGGTACCGAAAACGGATTATTAGTTGTGTGGATCATCGTGTTGCAATTCGTTGTTATAAGACGTCAAGCAGTAAAATAATAAGAGTAGAGGAGATAAGAGTGAGAGAAGTTGGATGCAGTCTATTCTTAGCAAGCGTACTAATTTGAGTAATATATCACTTGTGAATATTGAGATTGCCGGGGACAGGAAGGTGCCTGAGAGAACAAGTCAAATTGTGTCTGGCGTGGCGGTTGGCCAGCCGAATCATTTGCGAAGTTTGCAGGGACAGTGGCAACAGATGGCTTCTGCTGTGTATGTAAGGAGTAAAAAACACTGCTACTCAATCCCCACATGTAATAAGAAAGATTTGTTTGCACGGTTGTTGATCTGCTGCAAACAAAAGCAATATGATAGGTGTGGTCTTGTCCTTGTGAACTTGTTAATTCTGTCATCGTTGCATGACATATATTTGGTCTGAAATTGACTTATGTCGGCGGGCAGGTAAAAGCACTTTTTTAATGTTCTGTTTACTCCGGTATATCTCTTCAAATCGCGTTTCTCTGATGTGGGTTTAGGTGGATCTTCTCAGCTATTACTATGTATGGCTTTCGTCTAAATACGATGAGTGGCTGTAACTTTCTACAATATTGGCCTTACGGCCAATGACAGTATTGAAACTTGGGTACTGCTTGTGTCGTAGTATTAGAGCCCTTAGGGATCAGTCAATGTTAATCCTTAGAACTCAATCCATTATTTATAACCAGTCAATTCAAATCGGTTGGCTCACGGACTACAATATTGAGAGAATCCTTCTGGCATTATCGCCAGGTACTTTGCTGCTGGAATTCCGTTTCAAACGAGGTGAGCTTTCCAGATTCAGTCCCAACTGCTGTATTAGCATATTAGATTATGTATTTTTTATGAGCTTTCGTTTGAGAGCATGTTCATTACTAGCCTTTTGAACCAGTGATGTTGACGTACGATACGTTTTGGACCTTTGTAATGATGTATGAATTGGATTAATCCATAGGGTTTTGAACTAACCGGATTATTCAAAAATCGGGTTGCGGATTCCTCCGTTAGATATGATAAAACGACCATACAGCAGTAACTCGGTGCATTCTTTTTAGACAAAGGCATGTTCTTTAGCATTGAGATAAGTTAGTTGGTCTCAATACTGCTATTTCAACTCTGCGAAAATAAAGTTTTTCGGGAAAATTAAAGGCAATCACTTCATTTATACTAGTATCACACACGTAATTAAAACAGTCAATGTGCCGCCGTTCCCATTTGAATTGCCTCAGAGCATTTCCAAGATTTACTAAGATAGTTTAATAAATACACTGGTGAATTTTGGTTTGTTCTTTGACGGTTGCTACATTAGGAAATCAAAGCGTTTATATTCTAGATAGGGGTACTTATCACAAAATTCTGAAAAAAGAGTAGGTAAAATTAAATTGGAGTTCGGCGCACCGCGTTAGATGACTATCGACATGATTACTAAGTCAAATAACCACACAAGACCTTACCGCATCAAAGTCAGCTGAGGCTATAAGCTCAATAGGGTGCAGTATTCCAAGACAGAACGGTTGCACCAATATAAGAAAAGAACAAACTTATCCGCTAAAATATTTAGGCTTTGAATAAAACGGGTTTTCGTGGTTCATATTATAGCAAGATTTTGCGTATAAAGCAAAAACTTTCACAGGCTAGGTAAATCGGTACACACATGGCCTAGCTTTTTATGGGAAAGGATACAAAATAACAATCATTGGTAAGTAGTGTGACAGATCAACAGCTCAAGTGGCCATTATAATGAAAATACAAGCACCTAACGTTTCTCATTGATCTGCGTCAATGGCCGTTCACATGAGAGGCATTCCTTTCCAGTAGATGCTGATTCACGTTCTGACATGTGTTCGTCTGCCAACACCATTTCTGACTGACCGCGTTAAGACTAGCCGCCACGGGTCAGATAACTCCATCCCGTGCGTTCTGTTCACAGAGTTTTTAGTCTTAGTAAACTCGGTCGCCACGGCAGTCAAACTTTAGATTTTTTCTGGTAATCCCCTCTTAATTATCTTGAATTTACCCCAACCAATCCCCTGTCTGGCGTCCAGCGCATGTACGGCCACAGCTGAATCTCTTAGTAGGGCCCAGTATTCAGGCTTATTTATCAGTAGACGCGAAACGTACCTCATTTGTTCCGCTAGTCCTGTGGGTAGCTATTTCGCTATTTGACATAAATATATTTGTCCAGAGTATTTGCAAATAAGTTTATAAACACAATTATCGTTTTATCACTTAGAAACGGAATATTTCAAACACACCAATGCTAAACGAAACATTTGTCCCTTTGAAAACCTACTTTTATTTTCTCCCTGTTTATTACTCGCTTGATTGCCTATGAGGTTACATTTTGTAGGGGTTTCCCATCGTCCAAATTTACTCCGTATTTTCACTGAGGTAGAGTTAGAGTTCTCTGCAATTGGCTTTACACCGACCCCACCAGAAAACTAATACTTACTTACTAATACTTATCTTAACCAGAAAACTAATTTGAGGTAAGTAAAATGTGATAACTCCGATTGCTCTATTATGTTGCAAAATGATCTGAATGACCTCAATGTTTGGTCCAAAACTAGTCATCTGTCTCCTAAAGCATCCCTGTGTCATAATATGTATTGTTCTCGACGCATAGTGGATAGATACTGGCAGCTACCTGCACAGTGCCTTAAGCAACATTGTGACAGTATTGGATTTCACGCTGCTACAAAATCGAAGTACCTAGGTATGACACTTGGCGTTCTGCCTGGTGACAGATAGACTAATCTTATGTAAACGGACATATCCCGCTTGGGTTCTGACCCACAGACTATCTAAGCAAACTGATTTGACTGACCTCGAACGTAGCACAACACAGCGCGGTTTTGCAGCTCTGCAGTGCAAAGTGCTGTGACAGCATTGGTCCAGTCAGCCAACTCTTTTGAATGTTCTTATCAAGGAGAACTTCACAGACAATTCGAAGTGTATTAAACGAATAAAAAACAAGGTTGACTAAACAGACGGTTCAAACGGCCCATTTGGCACAGGTGCAGTTGGTTGACTTATTCCGAGAAGATAGGAGGGCTCAAGGTATGAAACCGACTCACATATTATTCAAATCATTAGGAAGGTTTGCGATCCACAACCCTAAGTCTGACTGATGAGGCGTCGTAAATTTGTAAAGCGCACAGCTGCTTAGGTAGTGGACAGTGTGGAGTTATCGAGTGCATGGCGAATTGTCTTAACCTGCCAGTCTGAGAGACTTTGGCGAACGGATCTGGGGCGGAGCGCGAACCTGAAACCACTCCTGCTATCATACCAGTTAGAGACGTACCTGTGAATACCTAGTATGACCAACCACCTAAGATCTCTAATGCGCCACTAAAAGTAACATTTTGACCTGTAAGTTGAACACGATGCATAGCAACTCTCTCTCTGGGTGTTATTCTGTGAATAAGGTGAAATCAATTCTGACAAGTTAACAGCGGAAACTTCGCACTGGGCTGAACACTGTCCAAGGGAGGACGACGAGACAGATGCAGATTGTCAGTCTGCAGTTACAACCAAGATGTCTTTGATTTTGTTGGGTGGCTCCTTCCATCGATCATCGCACTAGTTGCCAATGACCGGAGATGAGTTGACTTCATCATCTCGATGTCTAAGCTACTGAAGGAGAGCAAGCAAAGTGATGTTCATCACTTTTGAGTAACCGAGATTAAGATGAACAAACACATGATGACACCGACTGTAGCTTAGTAAACAGTTGGTTGCTGCTTTCTGTACTTCTGCACGGGTCAAGATGGCAGATAACGCACGGGGAGGTGCGCAGATGCAGGACACGGTAAAGCTCTCCGCTGATACCGCTGTAGAAGGTGTGCAGCCATCTGACGCTTCTCTGTAGAATTGTAGTCAAAACGGATGCCAAAACGGCTACGCACCTTTCGCAAAAAGGAAAAATGCCCCTTACAGAGCAAGAACAATGTACTTGAGCTTATTATCTTCTTGAACTATAGAAATTGGTATCATACCAAATCTCAAATATTGTCTCACAAATGACGGTTTTATCGACACGTCCACTGCAATCACAAATGTTTGTCGGACATACATTGCTGAAACTTTCAGTACCGAAAATAAGATTTAGTGGTCTAGAGTCGCGTGTCATCCTAAAACCGTTCCAATTGCAAACTTCTGCATCGTAGTCACTAAACGCGTTTTTAACTTGCTGTAACAATCTAATAACCCAGGCCCCTCTTCAGCCGTAATAAAGTGCGTTGGTGATGATGTCCCAGTACTCTTACTGATCTTTATTTTCAATCAGGCTAGCGTCCTAAGAAATGGAAGGAAACTGTTTTCACATCACGATATAAGTCTAGGCCTTAAACAGTTATCAGTAATTTTTGCCCTTTAATCATACTTTCATCGTAGCACGAGTGATGGAGTATTGCAAAGGAATAATTATAATCTTACCTCCAATTCCGAAGTATTCCTTCACCTTCGCAGCATGTCTTTTTAAAGCTCGCCTCGTGGAAAACTAGTCTACTTGATTTCTTAGATAATCTTACTAAAGCGAACAACACTGACGGCATTTGCGGTTCTTTGTCTTGTCATGCGCACAGTGTTCGCTCTAGTTCCCCTAGAAATAAATACATCGAAAGTAGTATTTTGATAAATTTCCTCTTTTCCCCGTGTTGAATCCTCTTTGAAAGTACGTTCTCAGGCAGTGAACATAAATGTGTTCATGTCTACGCCCCAACAAGTTGCTATTGATTTAGTTCAAGGCGGCATTCCAGTTACACTACTTTTCTCAATGTACATAAGCAACAATACGCTATGATTGGCCTCGGTATTTTGTACTTAATTGCAACTAAATTGATGACAGTGTACATAATCCATTCAACCGAAATTTACATCACCGCATTAACAAACGTTAATGGGATCTAAAAGCCATAGAGTTTTGGGCTGCAAATGGGCAGATGTCCTCCAAAACAAAATGCCGAAATTGAGATAAACAGGATTATGTTTAATTCCTGGTGTTACAATTCGAGTTTGTTCTTCTCTCAGAGTTTTACGCATGAGGTTATCCAGTACCCTTACTTTCAGAGACAAATGAGCAAATTGGTTTGAATAACGCTGCGCAAGTAGTGGGATATTTTGTTCAGTTACTAGGACTTAGACAGCTACGATTCATGGCACACAAAATAAACGCAAGTTGAGTTCCGTTCTGCAATCTAAGTAAATTTGACTTAAAAACAATAGAAAATATTCATTGTGCTTTTATGAACCGGATCTTTGGTTGCTCTACACTTGCTCTTTCAAAGATAGATGAACATATTTCGAACATGTGCAAATATGATTGCGTAGCTTACATTTAAATTTTAATCTCATACAAAATGGAATCAATTGCATAATGAACAAAGAACTGTGAAATTATGGTTGGAAATATAATGGATAATACTGAACGCAGTGTACGGTTCAAACGCTTTTAATCAGGAACACGGTCATACAAAACTTGGTTTTACGAATTTCATCCTGGTGTAATAATCCATATAGTTACATACGATGTGAAAAAACAGACCACATTCCCCAACACGACAAATGTCTCCTAGACACCAGCAAAGGTGAAAAACATATAAACATTGCCAACAAGCGATGACAGATAAATGGAGAAAGGACCACGCTATTTACGGAACATAAATGACACAGAAATGATCCTCTGCAGTTTATTCCATTTGTCTCTTAAAACTTGCTATTAGTTAACTTTACACAGCCTGTCCCAAAACACAGGTCCCTCTGCTACGATAATGAGTGACAAAAAGTCACTCATAAAGGTGGGGGGTAGAGCGCAATAAATGGCTAGCTGTCCAATAGTATATGTAGGTCTATCTCAACATGTCTCTCTGGGTCACATGCGTGTAGAGATAAAGTATTCATGTATATGGCAAAATATGTACATGCTACTGTCAAAACTTCAAAAAGCTAGATCAGAGGCAAATGGATTAGATCGAGTCAAAATACAGGGAAAGTTTACCGAGTAAAAAAATAAATATGTCGGGCTGATCAGCATGGATAAAAGCAAACAAAGAAAAACTGCAGTGCATAAGTAAAAAGTTACTGAAGTAGAATTCTGGCCTCATTTGCACAGGCGTAACTGGTCTGAGGAAGAAGAATGCAACAGGTGTATAGGATTATCCCATAAAAATGACAAAAGCGTTAATGGCGACGAATTTTAGACTGATAGTTACCTTTCAAAAACTTTTCTTAGCAAAATAGGCGTTCCCTTAAATTAAGCATGCTATAAAATATCAAATTCTACTTTTGTAAAAGGGGTCTGGAAAAATTGCGCCATCTACGGACAATTCGTTTCCGCATGGCATATCCTCCTGTTGCAGTCTTGATCGAGTTTGCAGGAAACATGTGTGGTTACGTTGCCCGATTTATTTCAGCCGGGATCATGAACGTTCATTCCACCACTTTCACTGATGAGGCGATATTCCAATAGCAGGGGAACTGAGAAGCTGCATTTTAAGGCACGATCCAATCCTCGTGGATACTGAGCACTACATATTGCAAAAAGCTCGAAAATCATCGGCTCGAAAAATTTAATGACAAATCGTAGGACCACAGCACACGCATGCGGGTTTTTATGCATAGTGTACATCACAAGCCCATTATCCATGTAATAAATTGCTGACTTACTATGCTACAAACTCCGACTATCAAATTCAAAATGATCGATAAGCCACGCTATCACGGTCTGTATTCTTATCGATAAGTTGTTGGACCTCCCTTGATTTCCCTTTCTGTGTACCGTATGTTATTGTTTAGAACAATTATCCCACGCAAAAATCTATATGCCGATGAACAGTATATAAGTACAAAGCTGCCTAGTCTACTCTCACGTCACCTTCTCGTTCACATCCTCCCCGTATTCGTTAGGCATAATCATGAATATAAGTATTACTATTGTGAATCAATTTGCATAGAAGTGGTCAATCTGTAGGAACCCATTAATTGGCCAGCACAGATTCTTGATTTGAACCCCCTGTATTTCTTCCTATGAGGGTACATGAAACGCCAAGTGCATGAAACATGGCCAAACGGTCTGGAGGTATTGGAACGGAATGTAATTTTCTGTAATTTGCTTTACTGTTGATTTTGCCTTGTTATTTAAACATGATCATGCCTGTAAATATTTTTCTCCTATTTTTGAAAACAAAAGTTTATTAACATTTTTAGTGATAATGGCAGCATTTCTCTCTACTGCACTCTGGTTATTTCTACTTTATATTTTAAAAACGCTTGTCTACTTTGCTTATATTCTGTTCTTTATGGCTCTGTACTCTCGTCTTCTTTTGGCATATATTTTTAGCAGATATTCCTGGCATACCTGCTAAAGATTAGTATTATTTTATCCATTTATTAAATTTTATTCACGTAACCTAACGTTATTCATCATTTCTTGTTTGCCTCATCTGGTTTAATTTCTCAAGGTGAATTATTTTAGCTTCCATGTTTACTGTCAATGCGCATGTAATGCATGCTGCCTATGAACGTCAGGTATATGACCAGAAGGTGACAAATAATAATTATCCGCATGACGAAAATGGTGAATGTGAACCGCCATAATGTTTGCCTAAAAACGACTTTGAAGAACTTTTTCTACCGGTGTTGGATAATTTGCCATTTTGCCACACCGGCGCACAGTTTTTTGGAGCGTGGCGGTGCTTGTGAGATCTATCGTGTGAATATCTGCAAAGAAGGAGGTCAACTGGGGACGGTTACATGGAAGGTTGCATACGTTACTTGCAGTTTTTGATAAAAGTGTGCATTTGTTAACTTTCCATTATCATAAGCTCTCTAATAGGTTTAAACTACAAATTATACAAATACGCCGTTCAGGATACTTTAAATAAAACTTGAACTATCGAATACTGTATGCGATCTGGCTGTATAAGTTGCTCAGACCACTCAGCCTCACTGTGCATTTCAGTGTCAAGGAATACACGATTTATTTGTTTATTGAAAGATTAAGGAAATGATCCGCATCCATTAGCTTCTTTGCATTAAGTACCCTGCATTTAAGCATGTTGTTGGAGATAAATAAAACTAAAAAGTTCGAATTCTCGACTGACTGTATCCAAGGCGGCACATAATTTAACGGCCAAATCTCACTGATGTACGGGTGCAATTGAACTGCCTTGGAGATGCACATACAACCAAAGATTCACCTAATCGTAATGTATAGAAACAACACACTTGAAACTGGAAACTCAATTCCAGCAAATTATTGACCTGAGAACACATTAGCAAACAGGGAAAATGGAATAATATTTTATGGACTTAAGTTGCGTTGCCAAAAATATGTTTCTACTATAAATATTCAGCAAGCCAAGTATAAATAATACTAGATTAACAAAATGTTACGGGCTGAAAGCTGAATTCAACCAAGTGACGTGAGATTTGCACCAACCCATATGAAGGAAATTGCAGGTTGAAAAATTGTGCATTCTGGAGATTTTTGATAAAGTCTGTATAATTAAATCATATGTGATGAATGCAAATTGCTATTTAACAGATAGGAAATCCAATTGTATTAAAAATGGAGCGTAACCAGTTGGTATTTCGTTAATGGTTCCTAAGTCTGCTTGCTGGACAATAGTAATCAACCCTACAAATTGCCTCAATGATTAAACGGAAGGTGGATAGGACCAAAAAGGCTTCCGTATTTATATTTTCGTTCGGTCGTCACTCATCATCCAGAGTTGATACTCTGTGTCCCCTTCTCAAATTCATATTTGCAGTTGAGGGTCTAATCCGGGATCCACGTTCATTCGCCGATAAATAGAGCGTCTGACTTTATTCGGTAACATTCCGCGAACCGTTTGTAAGAAATCATGTCTAATAAATGTTTAAGTGTGACGTGTGGTTTCTATTGTCACTGCTTACTTTGGTGCAAAAGCTTTTGTGCACGAATTGGGTATTAATTTGTACTGCGAGCTATTGAATGAGAACCTCAGCGAATCGTGAATTTAATGTGCTCCTAATGCTTGGCCACAGATGCAGTGCCTTTTTGGCAACTTTACCTGCAAGTATCCGCAGATGAGATTCGCATGCGTGAAGTTTCCACTGTCATCTGACACATTGATTGCTGGGCCATTGATGCTTATGTTATGACTGCCTTGTTTTGTTCTTGCATAATACCTCAAATTTTCCGTTGTGATCCCCAGCTTTGTTTTACACAACGAGTTTCTGTGAAGCGGACATCAGTTATCCGGACCGCAAGAACTGTGTCCGAAAGATCCAAACTAAATTGTGATACTCCGTCAAAATTCAGACCCTCAACACAAATAGTACATATGGTGAACTTAGTCAGTGTAAAAATATGTGAGGTTAAAGAATAACCTCTGTCGCTGACTCCTAATATTAAACGTCAATTCCCAGTTTATCAAGGTTTTGACCGCTCAGATATTGTTTGTCTGATGGTGGACTCTTAACGAGTACAGGACACCAGGAATACGCAACGTGTTTAATCGCAAGTGGTTTTGTGTTTTGTAGTCTCCAATCCAGCATACGTGGTCTCATTAGACATGTTTAAAAACATTATAAGCGAAACAATACAATCTGTCATGTACAGTTAAGGAGAATTACTGGTTTAAAATGACATCCGCACTCCAAAGTTGTCATCAGTGCATACAGCTTTGTTGCACGAAAAATATTAAGCGAATCAATATCTCCCGTGAAAGCGTTACTCAGACAAAAAACCGCAATGATTAGGTTCAACCAGTAAGTGTCATGTAACGGAAACTGAAGCATATGATGAATGGGCAACTGGACCTAAATAAAATCCTTAAAAATGACTGATCGGAATTTCCCCATCGAAAAATATTATAGGATGACCTTATCATAAAAGCAGTTTCAGCAACGGTTATCTGCAATCACAATGCCTCTCTATACACTAAAATCAGCGATGGACCGTTTTACCGTGAAATCACTGGTTAACCTCCAGATGTGTCATTATCGAAATGTACTTCAGCAAACACCTAGAATGAAGGGGGCCTAGTAAATTTGTCAACTCCGAGAGAGAGGTGAACATTGCATTATATCTGTCTAACCAGCAGCTTCGTTGGGACTAACAGGCTTAGACTCCTGTAAATGTAAGCGTTGCAACCCCATCTTACAGTGAATATAACTTGTGTTTTCTGCTTCAATGTAGGAAGTACCTAATTGCTGGGTTCCCAATGCACTTTAGTACAGTCAGATGAGTTTCACGATTTTGGAAATCATACTTTTCAGTTGTTGCTAGGCTTGGTGTTTGAAGGATTCCTCCTACATATGATCTCATGCATTGTCTCGGGTTCATGGCGCGAAATAAGGAGCAGAACGACTCATTCGGCGCGTCGGGTTAGCGTCTCGCCTGAATTTCGTAACTCAGATTCTATGCGTCAATGGACAGCACACTCCATCTAACTGGCGCTCAATTGTTCTTCTACGATTGTATCATGATTGCTAGATGCCGAATTACTGAGTGTTTGGCAGAGCTAAATTAGGGAAAGTCACACGTTGTTTGTCTCAGTAGGAAAGCCTTGCGTGTGGACAGACAACACGGTGTGATTTCTTGTACAGTCGGATTTATTATTCCCGAGATAGTGAAAACGGTTGTGCCTGATGCGCTCCGAATAACCTGCGCAAATATTAGTTTGACTGGCGTGGTTGCTTGTCATACAAAATGTAGTTACATGGGCCTGAATGAACTCACGGTGCCCAGCTAGTACCAAATAAGGCGACCCGAAACCATCAAACGGTTGTGTGTTAGGGGAATGAAAGGCACCAGCATTGATATCCACTACAGAGCAGTGTATCTCAACAAGATGGGTGAAATATCAGTAGATAATATGAAATTCCTGAAAATGATTGTTGAGCGAGGCAAAAAAAGCGGAGCGAAAATCGACTGTGGGTCTGCGTCTAAAAGCTTTATAACGGTGCTCATATAAGTGAATCAGTCTATAAAAATCTACGCCCCGTTGGCACGGTTAATCCAAGTCTTTACAGGTTTCCTAAATCCCACAAGCCTAACTGTGCTCATCCCCCGGTTTTGGACACGAGAAGCTCCCCATACCACCCAAACCCACGTTGATTAGTGAAACGTCTTGAGCCTGTGCGTAGACAAGTCGCTGTACATACCTAAAGGACACTTTTGCATTTGTAGATGCCGCGCGTGATATCAACGTCACAAACCAAACTATGTGCTCTCTAGACTTCACCTTACCATTCAAGAATGTGCCTTTATTTGAAACGATTGACTTAATTTGCAACTTTGTTGACGAGAACCTGCTTAATATTGGCATAGCAATACTGGCCCGTAAAAAATTACTGCTAAGACATACATTTAATGTTCAGTTCCTATTCAACGGGGATATATACCGGCAGCGCGATGGAATTGCAATGGGTTCGCCGCTAGGACCATTACTCGCTGATGTTTCCTGGGTAGGTTGGAACAGGGTAACATAAAATCGGTCATATGTAGCATCACGTTATACCATCGCCACGTAGATGACATTTTTGTGCTACTTGACACCTCTGGTAACACGAGAAACTTACCAACGTAGTTAACCAGGCTCACAAGGCTATGTAATTCACCTACGAGGTAGAAGAAAACGGCGGTTTTCATTTCATCGATGTAGCTCTACAAAGGCTTGATGGTAGTGCAGTACAACATAGCGTCTGCAGAAAGTTCACTTGGAATGGACAGTACACAAAGTTGCATAGCTTTGTGGCGCTTCGGATTTTGAGAAACTTGGTCTTGATTCTCGTGAACCGGGCCGAAATAATCTGCTCGAAGGATACCCTTTTCGAAGAGTTGCAGCTATTACGATAGAAGCATAAATAGAACAGCTACCCAGAGAATGTTATTATTGCCAATGTGGGGCGAAACATAGGCGCTCCTACGGTCCCGATGTCGGAATAAAAAACTATTTTTCTGAAACTGACTTACAAAGGAGAAATGGTATCAGCGATTCTACCCCGTCTCTCGTCCAAACTCAGCAATACATTGTCAGCGGCGATTCTGCAAATGCGGCTCACCCGTAGTCCGATGGTGAGAAAAAACTTCATGGATAAGCTGCCTATTCAAACCAAATCCATGTGTGTTTACTCCTTTACCTGTTCCTGTCCAGCATGCTACGTTAGTCGTACGACAAGACTCTTATCGGAGAGGGTGATGTAACACCATTCCGTCTGGCTCAATAATGGAGGCCAAAAGGTCACCAACTCTGCCATCGCCAAGCATCTTGCTGATACGGGTCACGCAACAAAATCGGCTATATCGTTCAAAGTTGTAGAAAGTAGAAGCCACGATTAACTTTTGCAAACGTTATGTATCAAACTGCAGAAAACCCAGCAAAACATTTCCTTAAGCGCATATTAGACGCCGCAGAAGCTTTCTCCATTCGGCTGTACGAACCAACGCTTTGCACGCAGAAAAGTCCACTCACTTGTTGAGTCAACCTTGGCCAGTACGGACTGCAGTAAACCTGTGCGCGCGGACGAATACAATGGGAACTAAACCGACGGATTCTCATAGCGCACTAGGATCAATTTGCTAACTACCGACCCCCTGAATTTGTATTACAAAATTTTACG
Organism: Dicrocoelium dendriticum; assembly: GCA_944474145.2. Classification (NCBI taxonomy): domain Eukaryota; kingdom Metazoa; phylum Platyhelminthes; class Trematoda; order Plagiorchiida; family Dicrocoeliidae; genus Dicrocoelium; species Dicrocoelium dendriticum. The sequence continues at coordinate 63,664,800 of OX104059.1, read as the reverse complement.
TTTCATGTATATGTAAAAGCTTGATAAAGAATTACCGAAAATATACGTAACCTTACACATAACTATTATAAATCAATGGGTTTTTCAAATAAGTAACAAATGCTCCTTAGTGCGAAACTGCTATGGGGCGTCGTTATTTGACTAACGGTGGATAAATGGACGCCTATCTGTATGTTCGCTTTAAGTTCCTTCTAGATCGAAGCTATCCAAATTAGTCCGCCAGACTGGAGAGGTGATGCAGCTTTCTTTTCTAACTTTTCGGTACCTAACCGTGCCGCATCTTTTATCCGGACCAACGGCCGGTGTCCTAAATTGAAGAATGATTTCAAACATCGACTTGCACAGATTAGTTGTGGTTGCATTCGGTGACTGGGTACTGCTTGTGAAAAATACCATAAAACTACGAACGGTAATGGTACATCGATTCTAATCACTATTATTATTAAAATGTTCAAATATATCTCTGACGAATCTATGCAACCGGCGTACTAGTAGGCCTGCACTTAGGCAGTGCGTGCACTAATTCCGACCGGTAAGGACAAAGAGACCTGGACCAAAAATGTTGTACATCTGAGTTGAAACTGGAGTCGAAAATACAGCATCGCATGAGTATATTGGGACCCAGAAAAATATGACTGATAGCAGGCCCGTCTTCGTCACCATGTGCTGCATAAACAATTAAATACGGACGATTAAATACGGATGATTAGAGTGCAAGTTTAAATTACATGTTGTGTGACTGCGTTGCGAAAAGCAATCTCTATGTATGCCGCAATTTCCATTAATGTAAGGCTCGCTCAATGCGATCATTCGAACGGCAGCTGATAATGGAGAAGGAAATTGGGTGTTTCAGATACAGAAATCACTAAACAGCCAGATAGAATAGGGATGTACTTATATGGCACACGAGTTGCCACATGTTAGTGCGTTGAACAGAGTCCTTTTTATGTCAGCTTAGTTGAAGTTTACGCAGACTGCATTGACACAGCAGTGGTTTCAATGAGTGGGGGTCAGCTGTTCCCAGAAGTGTATGAATCGTGCATAACTGCAATGTTGCTGAGGATAGTTCCGTGCAAGTTTCGCAGGATTAAACGCACTTCGCAACCTAGGTCAATCGCATTTACACTGCTCTTAATTGTTTACCACATGTTTGGTCAGGGTCAACGTTTCAAATGAGAGTTGAGTTGCGTTCATTGTTTGGCCATTCTTTCCCCTTTTTTTATCCGGGGGTTATAAATACTGATCGAAAAACCTTGCACCATTTTACCATCATATGTTGACGGGACGAAGCCTACTGAGCCAGATGGTATACACTCACTGATCCTCAAGTACCTATTGGCCATCATCGCGCCTTCTGTAACTGAACTGTTTAACAGGTCATTATCCACTGGACTGTTACCGGATGACTGGAAATGCTCAGTCGTAAAGCCCATACCGAAAGGTGATAACCCAAGCAAAGTGGATAACTACTGGCCGATCTGCCTGACCGCTGTTTTGGCTAAGACGCTAGAGAAGATCATGAAAAAGAGCCTACTGCAGCTTCTCGAGTCGTACAACCTGTTGACCTACGCACAGCATGGCTTCATGAAAGGTCGCTCGCGCATCACCAACCTGCTATTGACGAGGCACGAATGGTTATAAGCCCTGAACCAAGGCCAATCGGTCGACGTCATTTACATTGAATTCAGTAAGGCTTTTGACAAGGTTAATCATGCAGTGCTCCTTGACTGGCTGAGGATGTGCGGTGTTGGTGGTTCGTTGCACAATTAGACCAGAAATTTCCTTGTAGATGGAAAGTGAAGGGTCCAGGTGGACAATCATCTAACTGACTGGTATGCAACAAGCAGCGGTGTACTCCAAGGCACTGTACTGGGGCCGATATTGTTTCTGATCCATGTAAACGATGTGCCTCAGCTACTCTAATCACCTTGTGCGCTTTTCTCAGGTGACTTGAAGTCGTGGAAAGTAATCCGCACACGTAATGATTGTGATTTACCTCAGCAGGACCTCGACCGCCTCTCGACGTGGTTTACAGAGGTCAACCTACCGAACAGCCATGCCAGGTCGCAATTTATGAGGTTTGGTAAGTGTGAGCACATCCGAACGTACACATTTGCTGGTTCAACCATTGCATCACGCGCCTTTCGTGCCCGACCTCGGTGTGCTCCCACGCTGCGACCTAACTTCCATTGACAACACGAATAGGCTGTACCAAAACAGCCTACGGTTGTTTTGGGCGCTCAGGCCCAGCTTCAGCACTTGGTCCGAAGAGATTGCTACTCGCCTCTTCGTCTCGATAATAAGACCAATGCTAGAGTACGGCTCTCCCGCGTATTGGCCCATCACCCTGAGCGAGGTAGAAAAGCTTGAGAGGGTGCATCATTTAGCCACCAGGCTGATTCCCAACTTACGAGGTATGCCATACGATGACCGATGTAAGAAACTAGGGCTGTGCACCCTAGCTTATTGTCGGCTGAGGGTTGACCTCATCATGACGCACCGGATATTACATCTGAGTAATTACCCATGTTGAGACAACTGCTTCATCGACGCACACCAAGCTGGACGCGAGGACACCGGTATAAACTTCTCGTACCGAAGTTAAAGCGGGTCGCTCACCAAATCTGTTTTGAACACAGAGTAGTGAATGTCTGGAACGACCTACCGTAGCACATAGTAGAGGCGAACTCAGTATCCGAATTTAAGAAGCTCCTAGACATGCCCTTTGCAGAGGCAAAATATAGAGAGTGGAACGATAAATAAGGAGTATATGTCTAAGAGCGACGAATGCAGCAGCTCCACAGAGAAAGATCTACTCGGTGCTTCGAACCAGTATTCGGTATTCAGTATTCATTATTTGGTTACCATTACGGACGCCTGGTTCTAAGTGGTTCCAAATGCGTTGATCTCTGGGAGTCACACCCAGTGTAATTTATGCTCGCCAATCACGATTTAGTCGTAATTAAAACTGGAAGTAAACCTTAATGAGCCCATTAGCTGGGATGCTAAAATATACTGGTACATTAAGTTCACCGTTCGCCGATAACACCTGTTGTGCTTATTGGGAAGGTCACGTGGACGCCAGCGTGATCTTAGAACTGCTACGCTTCAAGCATTATTCACATGATCCAGGCCTCGTAAACACTAACAGCAAGAAAGCCGTGCAAATCCAGCTACAACACTGACGGTTGCATAAAAAATTATTTCACTGTGTTGAGGTGTATGAGAAGGCATTTGTAAACTGGTTTATATGTACGTAATGGATACAAGCGAAGTAAATACATAGGATAAGTTGTATAACGCAATGATCAACATGCTTAGGATATTCTAGGTTAAACTAAAATTCCATGGATCTGGAAACGGAAATGTATTGTTGCCCTGAGGCAGTCCTTGGAAGAGGTGTGATGCAGATAATCTTCAAACAGAAGTTTCAGCTGGGTTATTTCTAATTGCTGTATTCCAACTTTCATTATGTTTTCTCAATCGTGGTTAAAACTGAAACAGAATAAAGAGCGTATTTAAGAAATTCAAATATATGTAGTGACGATAATATCAACTACAGCAGTGTTACTATGTGTTAGGAACTTATATAATTCCATAAAACATTGACCTGATATAAGCGTATTTCCGATATGCTTGTAATCTCCCAACTACGGCGCTGCGTGGACGTCATTGTCGTTGGTGCTGTGTCTACACATCCAAATTCAAATGGATCCACAATTACAGTAAGGATTCCGCGTATTCTTACTAGTGCGTTAAAGATGCGTCAGTCGTTTCTGAACTAAAATGCTCATGTGCAAATAACACTTACTGAGGATACTCCGTCAAATCAATTTGAATCTGTAAGTGTTGCCTTCTGACTGAGAACATGGTAGCACAAATAATATGGATGATACTATTCAAAGCGTCTTCGATGTTCCCTTCAAATAATGAGTAATTTCATTTGCTTTTAGATGGCTCTTGCATCCAACTCATCCGCTTAAAAAAACAAGTATGGGCGAAAGAATTTGTTTAATACAAATGCTTCAGACCCTCTCTCTTGAAATTCAAGTGAGGAAAGTGAGGGAATCTCTCTGCAATATAAAGCTAACTGCACATATGTTCCTTTGAATGCTTCCGGTATTTAGGTGAATGATGATAAAAGCTGACGAAATGGCGGGCAAATGCGATGGTGTTGCTGCCGACTATAAAATTATTGAAATTGATGATCCGATTCCTGTGTCCCTGACAGACTCAACGATGCGTTGGAAGATTAGATCAGATAACTTGGTAGCCAACTACAACCGATGAATTAATCGATGAAATAAACATTTATTGGGAAACAAACTACGCCTTGTCGTGTACTAAATTATGTGGACACATGAGGCTAAACACGACGCGCAGCATTATAGCAGATCGATAAAATTTACAGCAAATTAGTCTTTGGTGTTTAACAGCGGACAGCACTGTTCCATAAATTCCCTGTCCTCCCAAAATCCGAAGCAGTCATATCAGTCGTTAACCCAAAATTGCCTCGTGTGTGATCATGCAATTTAATCAGCGAGCTAATAGATTTGATGGTCAATGTAGGACGAAGAATGTATGAAGAGGTTCGAAATAGTCTGGCTAGCCGAACAACCTGCATGTGGTGCCACCTTGGTGGTTTGGATTCATCCCGTTCCAGCGAATATATTGGCAACAGTGCCCTAGCACGTGGAGGGAATTTGCCTTGAAAGAGTGCTCCCCATAAAATTCCACGAAGTTCGGTTTAACAACATTGTGACGTGGCGGATAGGACTCGCCACTAAATAAAGTTACTGTCTTTTCACCTTCCGGGTGATATTCCTCAGTCCCCGAACGTCATCCATTCCGTAGAGTTCCATTGTTGCCTTCATACAATGACAAACACAGTGAACAAACTCACGAATTCAGTCACACTTTGAAATTCAACCACCATCTCTAAGTACACAAATGGTTGGCTGCATTCGGTTTCGGATTTGTATGTCAGTGTGGCCAGCTACAGGACGCCTGCGCCTACAGAGGGACCATGGGTGCTTTGCGTTGCACCACGCACAGCTCCATCCACACACACCCCATATTCAGTGTAAACACGAATGAATAAGACCGGAATGCATGCAAGTATGAGCCAGGTTTCATCAACGGAGCCGGCCCACACTCCTTTACAGGCAAACACAAGGACGCTGGATTGAGGAATTAGGCGCACACAAGACGGTGGCTGGACCGTTGTGCGCTCCACACTGATTGCATGGAAACACTCTTCCAGCCTAGCACAACCACAAGTTCCGTGCACCCCGTCCCCTCCAGCAATTGCTAACTGTCTCCTGCAGCCAGTATGGACGAGGTAGTGGGTACTAGACAGGTAGGCACCTTGTCAACGTGCACATCAAGCGCAGCCACACCGGGGAAATCAAGCGATAGCCATTCACTTTAAACTACAACATCAAATAAACTAAATCAAATAATGCATAGAGATATGCTGATGCAACACTGTAATAGACGAGTATATAAAAATAATTAGGTGCCAGAAATTTTCGCTAAAATTTCAAGACGTTACAAAAATATTTCAAGCAAATGTATCCATCTCGAAAATGTTATCAAAGTTGATTACAATTAATTTGAACCACGTGTGCAAGTGAAAAGAAAATAGTTTTAGTTGGCACTAATGAGACAAAATAGCAAACCCACCACTTGAAATAAAGAGGCCTAGCATGCAAGCAAGTGGTTTATAAATCGCATGCAGCCTACTTACAAACGCTGCGCCGGATCTAAATAGGTTCGCTGCAGGACCCTCCATCTATTCGATGGTGGTCCCGGATATCCTCGCATGGCTCACTAAGCCTGCCGGACTCAGGCACCCGCGACCGCATGTACTACAGTACCATGCGCTTGACGTCGTTGGAGTACAATACATCGGCACTTGCCGCGTCCTCGCGTGTCGCTTCTTCTCTACATGCACGAGGGATAAGTGTTGTAAACGGGCAACAGCCTTCGTAATCAGATCGCGCCACGCACGCTGATCAAGCGCCTTCGATTTCCATGAACTCCAATCAAGATTAGAACGTGGTAGTCTCGCTTTACTCATGTCCTTTTAACGATGCTTCGGTTTCCCCACATTGCGCTTCCCACGTCTCATCTGACCATATAAAGTTGTTTCGGTATCCGCTTCGAATCTATGTGGCTCACATGACCGAGCCAGCCAAGGTTTCTCAGTAAAAGTATGCAGTCCACTGCATGCATTCCAGTTTGACGCAACACTTCCGTAGCCGCAACTCTGTCGCCCCATCCGATGCACAGAACCAGTCGGAAATGCTATTAATGGAATCGCTCGAGATTTCACACATCCTTCCGGTACGTCGTCTAAGTTTCACTGCTGTATTGCAGAACAGACAGCACAATGGATTTGTCGACCGTAAGCCTCGTGTCAACCTTAATTTGATGGTTCTTTCACACTAAGTACACTTGCTTCGCGAATGCCACGGCTGCCTTCGAGAACCGGATACGAAGCTCACAGTAAAGCTGCGGTCAATTGATGTCACACACCCAAGGTAGCAGAAGTTGGAGGTGGTTTCTATTAATACAGCGAAAATGTTCATTTGCGACAATATTGGAAATTACCCCTGGGGTAAAGGTTGTAAGATACAGACAGTTTAGTTTGTGCTGATGGTGAGGCCGAATTTGGCCGCTGTCGCAGCTATATTTTTATAAGATTATGGAGAAAATCTGTTTGTTTCATCATGTGTATGCCTTTGCAGAAGCGCCTCACACTGCCGGGATAAAAGCGTGTATTTATTTATTTACTCGGTGTGAACAGGATGAATGCCTGGGTGTTCAACTATATCAAATGCACCTTGTCCTTTAAAAATGTTTTACCAGCATATCAGCATATAACGGACATTGACCTAAAGAACCGGTCACAACTGACACTATACCTGCAACATTTGTCATAATTACAACACAATTTCATTAGGTAAGTGCAAATTTCGTTTGGACGATTTTGCTTGCAACTCAAACCCGTCAACGCTTCCGTGTTGCGGAATTATGGACAATTCCATATTACCTAAGGTGGATAGACAGCGACCCATTAAAGACATAGATTGAAGATTTGGAGGTCCATGATGTGATAACGCACATTAAATCGCCTTACCAACACTTCATTCGCCGGGTTTCTAGCAGGTGACCAGTTCGTCCTAGAAAATGTGAAACTGGTTTTTAATTCGTTTGTCTACTCAGATTATACACTTCTATTTTGCGACCCATAGATTTTTCCTATTCAAGCTGCATATGGGAATTACCAGAATGCATGAAGCTGCCATCCGTACACCTGGCTGGATAGCCGGACGAACTCCATCTGTTACCAGCTGAGTGGTCCGGGTTAATCTTGTTTCAGCGAATGGTTCGGCGGCAGTGTTACAGCATGTGGTAGGTATTCGCCTCCCAATATTTCCCCTTTAAAATGCCAAAAATTTCTGTTTAACAACACTTCGACTTGGTGGATATAACTCGCCACTGAATAAAGTCACCGGTTCCTTCCTTTCCGAGGATCTTACCCAATCACGGAAGTCAGTCGTTTCGAAGATATTATTTGATCCCTTCCTATGTTGGCGAATTCACTGAACATAAGCACAACTTCAGCACAACATTAACAAATGCACTCAGCACGATTACTAACCCATGCACTTAAATATAAATACATAAAACATAGCTTCAGTATGTACTGGTTACATGGTAACACTTGTGCAAATTATTGATTGTATGCTCTGTATTACCATGATTATGCCATTTAGGCGTGTCCAGCACCGTCGGGAATAAAACATTTATTTATTGAGTAAACTAAGTTTTCATCAGGGTCGAAATGCAGCCCATTCTGTCTGCTCTTAATTATTGAAACAGTAACGCCACACGTAAGATGGTTCGCTGCCTCAACGTATCCGCAATATCAGGGCCATAGCATATATCCCTGAACTCATTGCGAACACGTTAGAAAAGCAATGACAATTTGGAACAGGGATGCTGTAACCATGGCTAAATTAAAAGTGCGTTCCAACTCTCTGAATAGGATCGGTGTGGCATCAATTTTAGCGTAGCAGTTAAAAGAACTGAGCTAGCGTAATCAATGAGGTGGACTGCGTAGAATGTGCCTAATTAAATAACCACTAGCCACTTCTGAAATCATCCATCTATCCATCCATCAATCGTGAGTGCTATGCAGAATGTATTCAAGCGGTGCCCGTTTGCAAACGTTCGTCTGAAACAATTGACCATACACAGGGACGTCGTGTCTTTCGGGGCCAACCGTGTCCTCTGCAACGTTCGTAACTTGCTTGTCAGTGGAGGATAAGACGCGCTATATCGCAGCAACCTTTTAAATGATGACGGTCCGAAGCTGTCCCTCGTGGCCCAGTGGCATAGGTTGCTGACTGGCGGTTCAAGCCGACGGTGGTCATGGGTTCGAATCCTGACGGATCCGATGGATGAACACTGCTGACGATTCCCAACAGGCTGAAACTGTAGTCTAGTGCATTTCCGGGCATGTGGGCGACTATCTGATTTGGAAACTGGCTGCGAGGGAACTTTTATAAAGGGAAGAATTGCAATGCTTTGAACGTCACGGCATACAATCAAAGCGGTGATTTTGTCCACGAGGCTACAACGATGGACAAGGAAAACAATGCAAAAGTTGTTTTAATCCGCGTTTTCTTCAATTTTTATTTGGCCAGCTTGGAGCAGTGACTTGACAGCACCAGCTTTTCTTTAGCGGATTATATTCCCAGTGTAATGCACTCAAATAACGGATAGGGACATTGTCTGTGTCTCTGCGCTGTGAATAACACACTGTATGTACATGTTCACTAAATAGCCACTGACTCTAATTACTAAGACTTGGATTCTGTTAATTGCAGTCTTCGACTTGGCTCCGCGATTTACATTGTAGCTTTCTAATCGACATTTTAATAGAATGTTTTGTGTAATTACCATTGTTGAATCAGTTCTGTAATCTTGTTTCATATTTATTTGATGTGTAATTTCATGGTAAAATGGGTATAAATGAATTGGCCTAGTGTTGATTAAATCAGAGGGCCATAATCCTTTGCAAATATGTATTTATTTATTGATCCCACTTTGAAAGTTTTGGGGTGCGCTGAATAAACTAGCAACTCGGTTGCTGAGCTGGACTGGCAATATCGAAACAAGATATTTAATCCCCATTCAGGTTCCAGCATAAGTAGCAAATATTGTCAAATTTTGTTGGAAAGATTCGAATATTTGCAACCACTAATTCCCTTTAACACTTTTAACTACGCGGTAAGTGGGTGATAGCCGGTATTTGCGCACAACTTGTACTGCTTCAGTAACAGCAATAACATTAAATTATTTGCATTTATACGCCAAAATATACCAACGTCTTTAATGAAGGTTCTGTGCCCACCTGTTCCAGTTACATCTGTGCATCCGTTCAATGGTTAGTTTGGAGCCAGTTATTGTGTTGAACGCAAAATGCTGACTCACTGTAGAAATAATCAAATGCAAATATAGTGCAAAATTTCCTGTCAGCATTGCTCTCTCAAACTTCATGTTCAAGGTACCCGCCTGCTTTATTCATCTGCAAATACTTACCCGATTATTGTCACCCGACAGATATCAGCTTATTGTTCACGGTTTCGCTGAGCCAGGCTGCGGCCGGATGCATTGGTATTGCCGAGTTTGTTGGCATTAGCAAGATAAAGCCATCACTGTGTGATCCAAAGACTTTTGTTTCAAACTAAGGCTAATTTCGTAGTAGGTGCTGCACAAACGCCATTAATAGTGTACCACAATGCTTTATCCTAGAAATGGAATATATATAGCTTTAATTAGAATAATGAGAGACGATGTGACATTCTTATATCATTCAACCTTAATATTGATGTCATTTATTTTAAACATGATAATTCCTGGTTTTGCTTTCGGCAAATGTCTTCAAACAGTCTGTAATGATGGATGATTTACGCCTAGACTTTGAATACCTCTCACAAAATTTTCAAAGTATAAACAGAGCAAATCAGCCGTTGACTTTTCGGCTTATCATCTCCAAATTTATTAGATGAAACAAGCGTATACTTAACTGAGTAATGCAGGAACTTTCTGGCAACACTCTTAACTATGCCCAACGCATACGGTGATGATAATTGATATATGATATTTGATTCCCATCTGTTCAACTTGAGACCATTGGGCGTCCACCTGTTCCATTTACAGTTTGGTGACACTAGGTGAACAGCTATCAAGTGACGTTCGAAATCTTTATTATTTTTCTTATGCAATATACTTAACCATGCCGGCATATATGGCGCTCACACTATCCATTGGTAACTACATGCCCTGTATATCTTTGACAGAAATCATCAGCAAAGTTAGAGTCAACAATGGACCAGATGGTTACTGGGTATTCTCCGTCTCCGACTACCTTATTGCCACAGGTGGGGCGTAAAAATACAATATAAATGTAGAATCTCTACTTCCATAATTTCAGCGGCCTGCAGATGTGCTGACGTAATCCGACTCAGAAAAATAATGAATGAAACTGCTCACGAAACAATGCCACAGAGGTAAACTCCCATTTCCATGCTTTCCTCTTCTTACTCTCACAAAATTATTAATTCCTGACTGTTCCCGTCGGCAGCGCTATTAACACTATGCGCTCCCATGGAAGACACAAACGCTGGACCGCCACATCCCACTAACACGTGTTAATTAAATTTTCTAAGCGATTTTAACTTGCTTTCCATATATTGTAACATTTTCTGCGTTAGAAACAGTCTACGTGATTTTCTAAGAGATTACTAATGACCAAATAGCCGGAAGTGATTATCTAACCTTTATATGTTTTTCTTGTTCCTTAAGCTGATTACTCTGAAGTTGCCAAGTACTGTGGCTGTTTAAAATGTGCGTTCCCCACGTAGGCAACAAATAATAAGTCCTCCATTTTCTACGCGAATTCTCATCAACATCCTTTCAATTGAACTCTTGCAGAGCGATTTAGCCATCTTCTCACAATGGCGCGTAAACATGTGCAGTACCTAACTAGAGTATATTTACGATAACTTTCTAACGTGATTTCTGGATTACTTGTACATAGCTCTCAATCCGGCAGTATCAAAATGTGGATGACACCAAGAAATTTCTGCCATCCGAAGACGTCAGTATTTGAAGACGAACCTCGCCCAATATTTTCTTTGGTTCTCTTTACCAAAACACGGTCAGAGGTGGCCATTTATCTTTAACAGAATCGTATAGTTTAGCCATGTTTCCCAAATGTATCGTCTCTTCAATCGGAGAATATTCCGTGTTACCAGTTAAGGCTGACATATTCCCGGCAACATTTAGTGAGGATGACACTCGAAGCCAAACGGCACCAAGGTAGCTTGGTTGAAATCTGCAAATTCGCATTAAGCGACAAATGGACAAAATCTGAGCCAAGCGCACAAGCAACTGCAGGTGAGCATGTAAGTTTCAGAATGTTCTCAAAAAGCCATGGAAAATTTTATTTCGTATGTTGAGCAATGTTCTTATCGTGTGGTTCACAAAATATACAACACTTCTGCAATCCGACCTCGTGCACCGCAGCGCAGATTTTCGTCGTAGACTGTGGATGTATTGGTAGAATTCAACGACTTGCTTGTCGTATTTCCAACGGTTTCATGTTCGCTTCACCAGTGCATTCTGCTTAGCCAATGTGGCTTGCTATTGCGCACCAAGGCGCGCTATCTGGATGTGAGAATACAGACTGCCTGGAACCAGCCAAGATCATTACCTGTGGCCTCAATCTGATGCAAACGATTATAATGGGTTGAGCATGCGCATTGCTTCCGACGATTTTGCAGTTGATACGTAGCAATATTAATATGAGAAAACAAGGAATAATTAAACCTTGCCTTTACTCTCGTTCAAAAATTGTGATTAGAATCAACCCTGCTTTTTATAACGCAATAAGTAAACTTTAATTATTAAATTTTGCATTTTGGGCAAAAACGGTATCGCACATCGCAATACCTGAAAATAAATGTCTTCAGGAAAATCATGAATATGTTGGGGATGTAACCGGAGCAGACGGAGGCAAATTCAAATGATCACCATTCCAGTTAAACCTACATAAATCTGGGCTAATGTAATCTGCCGTTGATTGTCAGACTATCTGGAGATAACCTTATTGCATTAACGCGGCAAACAATTTTGCCGCCCGGGGCGGTGGCAAAATTTTCACCATGACTGAGGATAGTATACGCTCGTAAAGGCCACACAATCCGCCCAGAGCAAAGTACTCATTAGTTTGCAATCAAATACATGATTGTTTGGTCCACTGAATCAAATGTGGTGAAAGTGACCACAAGGGAATTATTAACGGGATTGCCGCGAAAATGTTGCAGATTGCTAACACAACGCGAAACGCTTATTCGGCCATACAGAGAAAAGGTATCCTTTTCAAACATCAGTTTATATGGGAAATTTGTCCTTTAATTTTTGTTATCAACCAATCAATAACGCTATAATTGCCGCCACTTGTCAATTGCCGTAATAGGTGGGCAGTTACATTGGCCACTTGCAAACATTGAGCTTCATAGTTCCTGTATCCCAACGATCGGTCCTCCAACACGACTGAATAGCACTTGTCTCAAAATGCACCTTCGCTTTTGCTTATCTGTTGTCAATTTTTATATCTACAACGAGCTTCGAGTGAAAAAATAACAGCACTAATTTCTGCATGTGTAGAAAATTTTCGGCAGTTATTCCTTGATTGCATGTCAACATAGCTGTGTTAACATATATTGCCATTACGATATTACGCGTTTACAGCTGAAATGTGTTAATATTGTGCTCCATCAAAAACAGCCACATACACACACATCTGAATTGTTCGACATTCGAACATTAAAAACCTGGATACATGTGGATATGAGATACGCTAGATAAAGATCAACGTTGTTGCTTTTATTGCTAACATTTATATTGCAATCGTTGGAGAAAGAATATCCTACGTAAGCTTACAGTGAGTTGATGGTGCTGTTTACCTGCATTTGGTAGACCTGTTCAACAATTCAAATACGGCTACTAGTTGTTATAAAGTCGTTTCATATGCAAGCGTTTAACCGTCCCTTAACCGTGAAACTTGATGTGTAGGCAACGGACGATTTGAAACCTTGAATCAATATAACGGTACCTTAGCCATATAGCCATGAAACTCTAAAATATTTGTGATACAGTGCAATATAGCAAACATTAAATCAAATTTAAAGGACACTGAAGACAATTCATGCCTATCGTGCAATCATTTAATGACACGATTTTATATAATGAAATTTCATCCTGCTTTGTTTGCTTTCAAGCAACACATTCTTACTTGGTGAACTGAAGTGACAATGCCTGCCGTAAACCACTCTATCCGTCTATGTTTTAATAGAGTCGTTAGGTAACTAACACTTTGTAATCGCACTCACTTGCAATAAATTAAATACCCACTTCGGATCCGGTTGTTACTTCCCGACATGTCAATCTGCAGTATTGTTGACGGTCATAAAGCGATATCACGCTATTGCAACAGTGCGTATGATGTTTGGTTATTTGATATTCTTGCTATTTCCCTGTTCCAAAGTTGGTGGGAAGCGAGTACCTCGAAACAAAATCATAACACTTGAATGAATGAACGAATGAATCAGACAGATGTTTCTCATAACATATGAAGTTTTAATGAACATGTGTGTCCCCACCCGGCCGAGCAAATACCACATAAAGCGACTTGAAACAATCTAGCGACTGCATTTCAGTTTTTTTAGTGTTAATAGGCTCCTTAGTAGAAGACTGCTGTGGGGTATCGTCACTTGACTAATAATAGGTTAAATGTTGTCTATTATTATGTTCGCCTTAAGTTCGCTTGATAAAGAAGATTTCAAAATAAATCCACCAGAATATAGAGATGATGCAACTTTCCTTTCTGCCTTTTCTGTACTTAACAGTGCCGCATAACTGATGTATTACAAGTGTCTTAAGTGGCAAAATAGTTTTCAAACTAAGGACTGCACTGGGTAATTTTGTTTGCTTTCAGTGACTGCAATACAATGCCACTGACTGGGCATTGCTTGCACCCAAATACTATAAAAATCCACGAACATGATGATAATTAAATAATAATCACAAATATTTACTGCGTTTTGCAAATTTAACTGGGTCGACTCTTCGCCACCGGGTAACGTTAGACCTGTATTGGAGCAGTGCAGGAGGTATTAATGTTATTCCCTTCCGAGTTCCTATATCCTGGCGTACGTGAACACGCAAAGCTTGGAAAGAAACATATTAATTTGCGAGATTTCTAACCCGGACGCCGCATCTGATTCGTGTAGTTAATAAGAGAGTAAATATAACTAATTTTAAAGGTATAAAGAACTAAGAAGACGAAAACTGGCAGATGTCTGGATTTATATTGTCTCTTCATTTCCAACACAATGACATAAAAATAAAAAAGACGTCAGGTAGGTTGGATGGAGAAATTTAGAAGAGGGTATAGGCCAGGAGTGACACCCCTGGGTCCAGGTCAGACCGTGGCATACGAGCTACAATTTCTGCACACAGAATGCGGGTTTGATACGCGTGATCACGACTGCCTCTGCGAAAATAAGGAAACGGCATTAGCATGTCTTAAAACGATTGTAAACATTTTGGCCGGATTATGGATTACAAAGTCCCACCTGATAAGCTAAACCGCTTGTTCATAGAAGCACAGTTTGAAAACATTTATGACCAGTTAGTTGGATTACAGGCGTACAGTGCAGATAGATCAAACTGGTTTAGGAACAAACTAACTGATATTGTCTATGAGGTCACAATGAAACCATTGCGTGAGATGTGTTTGCATGCAAGCCGTCACCTCTGTGCACAACGAGAGCTGAGGACGAAGGAGGAGATTATACTCAAGCCAGAAAAAGGCTCAGGAGCCGTCATTATGTGCAAGGAAGAATACACACAGAAAATGCAAGATTTCTTGAATAATGCTAAAAATTTAAACTCCTTACAAGAACAGAGGATGTTAATGTAATGGAAAGGCGCATCACCTACACCTAAATTTGCTCCTCTTACACCGTGTAATTGATGGTGAGGTATATAACGGCCAAAATATCTCAGCTATACTGTTTTCCGAAAACCCATAAATGTGGTATACCGCTTAGACCAAACACTTCAATAGCAAAATCGGCAGAACGTAAGTTGGCTCATTAGCTGGTGGAAGTTATGCGCCGTTAAAGCTGCAGACTCTTCCACACCGTCTGAAGCAATCTTTGAAGCTTATAGCGGCTTTAGATGGATTTAACCTCTCCGATAAATTCATGTCCACTTTGGATGGACAATCGATTTGCACCAATGTTCCGCTACATGAAACAGTTGATTACGTGTGTGAAATGGCAGAGTGCTCCGATTTAACTCTTACAATACCAGTCAAATTATGGAAGTACAGCTTACTACTATACACTGAGAACATCGGTTTCGAATTCCAGAACATTCTATATCGCCAGAGAGATGGGGTAGCAATGGGTAGTCCGTTGGGCCCAGTGCTAACAGATATTTTCATGTCGATGATGTAAACGAAGTTGAGTGAAGAACTATCGCTTCTGACCTACTGTAAGCGGTGTGTAGATGATATATTAGTGTTTAGCTCATCAGAGGAGCAAATTGCGCGTCTCGCCGATCGTCTGAATAACCAGCATGCAATTCTGAAAGTATACAGCGAAACAGAGGAAAGAAACTGCTTTCCGTATCTGGACGTGTTGATTTGCTTAAGAGCATATAGGTCCATCAGAAGAGAGGTTTACCGAAAGCTGACGTGGTCAGGGCAAAACTGGCACTTTATCAGCTTCTCCACAGTGCGGTACAAGCGGACCTTAGTCAACGCACTATTCAACCGTGCAAGAAAATATGCACTACCGACGGTTTAGATGATGAGATAACCTCGCTAAAAGATGCGCTGTTGAAAAACGGCAATCCAAGAAGAGGCATGGACTAACGTACTCAGGCGACGGTGCCTGGTAAGAATGTTTCGACAGTGTCTAAATAGTTGGTGTGCGTCGAGCTAACATTTAAGTGTGATTTTGCCATTATGAGGACAACGAAACGGTTTGGAGGGCTCAGATACTGGTTGCATGGAGGGGGCCTCATAAAAAGTAAACGACACAAAGATTTCTCAAGATATTCAATCGCTTGTGGCTTTTTCGTATTTTGGCGTATGATTCAGCCTTCGTTGCCTAATTATACATCCTAAGTCGCTTCTTACGAGAAACCAGTCAATCTGTCATAAAAAATTAAGGAGGATTACAGGTTTAAAATGACGTCCGCACTTCAAATTTGTCATCAGTGCCTACAGATTAATTGCAAGAAAAATATTAAGCGAGTCAAGATCACCCGTGAAAGCGTTGCTCAGACAAGAAACCGCAATGATTGGGTTCAACTAGTAAGCCAGATGAAACGGAAACTGAAGCATTTGATGAATGGGCAACAGGATCTACATGAAATCCTTAATCACTTTTTGATCGGAATTTCAACATAGAAAACTGATATAGGATGAGGTTATAATAAAAGCAGTTACAGCATCGACTATCTTGCATTTACAATGCCTCTCTGCACACTAAATACTTAAAATGCAGCGTTGTCCCGTGAAATCACTGGTTAACCTCCAGCTGTGTCGCTATTGAAATTTACTTCAGCAAACACTTAGAATGAAGGGAGCCTAGTAAATTTGTCAACTCCGAGAGAGACGTAAACATTGCATTATATCTGTCTAACCACCAGCTTTGTGGACACTACCAGGCTAAGATTCATGTAAATAATTGCGTTGCAACCCCATTTTACAGTGAATTTAACTTGTGTTTTCTGCTTCAATGTAGGAAGTAGCTAATTGCTGGGATCCCAATGCACACTAGTACATTCAGATGAGTTTCACGATTTTGGAAAATATAACTTTCAGTTGCTGCTAGGCTTGGTGATTGAAGGTCTCCTCCTACGTATAAACTCATGCCTTGTCTCGGGTTTATGGCGCGAAATAAGGAGCAGTACGAGTCGTCCCCAGGTAGGCTTAGCGCCGCGCAGATTCTATGCGTCCTGGGAGAGCGCACTCCATATAACTGGCGCTTAATTGTTCTACTACGATTGTATCATGATCGTTAGGTGCCTAATTACTGAGTGTTTGGCAGAGCCAAATTAGGGCAACACACTCGTCAGTATGTCAGAGCAGGAAAGCCTTACGTGTCGACAGAAAACACCGTGTGATTTCTTGTACAGTCGGATTTATTATTCCGGAGATAGTGAACACGGTTATGCCTGTCGCGCTCCGAATAACCAGCGCAAATATTAGTTTGACTGGCGTGGTTGCTTGTCATAAAAAATGTAGTTTCATGGGCCTGAATGATCTCACCGTGCCGAGATAGTACCAAATAAAGCGACCTGAAACAATCAAACGGTTGTATGTGAGGGGAATGAAAGGCACCGGCATTGATATCCACTACAGAGCAGACTATCTCAACAAGATGGGTGAAATATCGGTAGATAATATGAAATTCCTCAAAATAATTGGTGAGCGAGACAAAACAAAGCAAATCGAAGATCGACTGTGCGTTTGTCTCAAAAAGCTTTATAATGGTGGTTATATAGGTGAATCAGTCTATGAAATTCTACGCTTCTTGGGCACCGTTATTCCAAGGGTTTACGGCTTTCCCAAAGCCCACAAGCCTAACTGTGCTCTTCCCCCGGTTTTAGACATGAGAAAATCCTCATACCACTTGATCACTTGAGCCTGTGCGTAGACAAGTCGCTGTACATAACCTAAAGGACACTTTTGCATTTGTAGATGCCGCGCGTGATATCAGCGTCACAAACCAAAATATGTGCTCTCTAGACTTCACCTCACTGTTCAATAATGTGCCTTTATTTGAAACGATTGAGTTCATTTGCAACTTTGTTGACGAGAACCTGCTTAATGTTGGCATCGCAACACTGGCCCTGAAAGAATTACTGCTAAGATATACATTTAATGTTCAGTTCCTATTCAACGGGGATATATACCGGCAGCGCGATGGAATTGCAATGGGTTCGGCACTAGGACCATTACTCGCTGATGTTTTCCTGGGTATGTTGGAACAGGGTAAAATAAAATCGGTCATATATAGCATCACGTTATACCATCGCCACGTAGATGACATTTTTGTTCTACTTGACACCTCTGGTAACACGAGAAACTTACCAACGTAGTTAACCAGGCTCACAAGGCTATACAATTCACCTACGAGGTAGAAGAAAACGGCGATTTTCATTTTCTCGATGTAGCTCTACAAAGGCTTGATAGTGGTGCAGTACAACATAGCGTCTGCAGAAAGTTCACTTGGAATGCACAGTACACAAAGTTGCATAGCTTTGTGGCGCTTCGGATTTTGAGAAACTTGGTCTTGATTCTCGTGAACCGGGCCGAAATAATCTGCTCGAAGGATACCCTTTTCGAAGAGTTGCAGCTATTACGATCGAAGCATAAATAGAACACCTACCCAGAGAATGCTATTATTGCTAATGTGGGGCGAAACATAGGCGCTCCTACGGTCCTGATGTCGAAACAAAAGACTATTTTCCTGCAACTGACTTACAAAGGAGAAATAGTATCAGCGAATCTACACCCTGTCTCTCGTCCACACTCAGCAATACATTCTCAGCGGCGATTCTGCAAATCCGGTTCACCCGTAGCCCAATGGTGAGACAAAACTTCATGGATAAGCTGCCTATTCACACCAAATCCATGTGTGTTTACTCCTTTACCTGTTCCTGTGCAGCATGCTACGTTTGTCCTACGATAAGACGCTTATCCGAGAGCGTGATTGAACGTCATCCGTTCTGGCTCGCAACTGGAGGCCAAAAGGCCACCAACTCTGCCATCGCCAAGCATATTGCGGATACGGATCACGTCACCAAATCGGCTTCCTCGTTCAACGTTTTAGAATGTAGAAGCAATGATTAAACATTTCACCAATTATCTATCAGGCCCCAGAAAATCGAACAAAACATTTCCGTAAGCACATATTAGACGCCGCAGAAGCTTTCGCCATTCGGCTGTACGAACCAGCACTTAGCACGCAGAAAAGTTAACTCACTTGTTAAATCGACCATGGCCAAGACGGACTGCAGTTTACCTGTGCGCGTGGACGACTACAACGGGAACCTAACCGACGGTTTGTCATAGCAAACTAAGATCAATTTGGCTGACTGAAGACCCGTTGGATCTGTATACAAAACTTTTCATTTCATGTATATGTAAATGCCTGATGAAAAACTACCGAAAATTTACGTAACCTTACACAGACTTATTATCAATCAATGGGTTTTTTCAAATCATTAACAGATGCTACTTAGTGTGAAACTGCTATGGGCATCGTCACTTGACTAACGGTGGATAAAAGATGGGCATTATTTCTGTTCGCTTTACTTTCCTTCGAGACAGCAGCTGTCCAAATTAGTCCACCAGAATGGAGAGATGATTCAGTTTTATTTTCTGCCTTTTCTATTTAACAGTGCCGCATAACTTATCTGAAATTAGAGCCAGTGTCCTAAGTGGCAAAATAGTTTTCAAACTTAGGACTACACTGGGTATTTTTATTTGCTATC
The DNA here is from genome assembly GCA_944474145.2 of Dicrocoelium dendriticum. Taxonomy (NCBI): domain Eukaryota; kingdom Metazoa; phylum Platyhelminthes; class Trematoda; order Plagiorchiida; family Dicrocoeliidae; genus Dicrocoelium; species Dicrocoelium dendriticum. The sequence continues at coordinate 63,645,141 of OX104059.1, read as the reverse complement.
AGTGACCTCCAAACAATGCCAGTGACTGATGACTGCTTTGGGCCAAATACTATCTCAAACCAGAAAAAATGATAATAATTCGATATAAAGCACTAATATTTACGGTATTTGGCTAATTTAACTGCGTCAATTCTTTGCAACCGGGGTAATAATATACCTGTATTTGGAGAGTACGGCAGGTATTACCGTAATTTACTTCCGAATTCAAGTTAATATATACCGGCTTACGTGAACAAATTAAAGCAACACATTTACTTCTTTTCTTTCACTGGAAATTTCGAAAGAAACACATTAATTTGTGTGATTTCTGACCTGGACGCTGTATCTGATTCGCGTAGTTAATAAGCGACCTAAATATTAGTAACCTGAATTGTAAAAAACCGTAAAAAGACGAACGTTGGCAGATGTCAGCATTTCGTATTGCCTCTTCATTGCCAATACAATAACATGAAAATAGATAAGAGGAGAGGTAGGGTAAAACCGGGACAGGTTAGAAGAGGGTAGGGGGTATTATTGGCACCCCTACCCACAGGGCAGCCGGACGCCTACGATCAACTGTTTCTGCACACAGAATGCGGGTTTGATACGGGTGATCGCGACTGCCTCTGCGAAAATTAGGAAACGGCATTAGCATGTCTTAAAACGATTGTAAACATTTTGGCCGGATTATGGATTACAAAGTCCCACCTGGTAAGCTAAACCGCTTGTTCATAGAAGCACAGTTTGAAAACATTTATGACCAGTTAGTAGGATTACAGGCGTACAGTGCAGATAGGTCAAACTGGTTTAGGAACAAACTAACTGATATTGTCTATGAGGTCACAATGAAACCATTGCGTGAGATGTGTTTGCACGCAAGCCGTCACCTCTGTGCACTACGAGAGCTGAGGACGAAGGAGGAGATTATACTCAAGCCAGACAAAGGCTCAGGAGCCGTCATTATGTGCAAGGAAGAATACACACAGAAAATGCAAGATTTATTGAATAATGCTAAAAATTTAAACTCCTTACAAGAACAGAGGATATTAAGAAGTGGAAAGGCGCATGGCGGAACATTAAATTTGCTCCTCTTAAAACGTGTAATTAATGGTGAGGTATATAACAGTCCAAAACCCGCAGGGTCCAACATAGCTCAGCCACACAGTTTGCCGAAGACCCATACAAATGGTATACCGCTTAGACCAAACACTTCAATAGCAAAATCGGCAGAACGTAAGTTGGCTCATTAGCTGGTGGAAGTTATGCGCCGTTAAAGCTGCAGACTCTTCCACACCGTCTGAAGCAATCTTTGAAGCTTATAGCGGCTTTAGATGGATTTAACCTCTCCGATAAATTCATGTCCACTTTGGATGGACAATCGATTTGCACCAATGTTCCGCTACATGAAACAGTTGATTACGTGTGTGAAATGGCAGAGTGCTCCGATTTAACTCTTACAATACCAGTCAAATTATGGAAGTACAGCTTACTACTATACACTGAGAACATCGGTTTCGAATTCCAGAACATTCTATATCGCCAGAGAGATGGGGTAGCAATGGGTAGTCCGTTGGGCCCAGTGCTAACAGATATTTTCATGTCGATGATTTAAACGAAGTTGAGTGAAGAACTATCGCTTCTGACCTACTGTAAGCGGTGTGTAGATGATATATTAGTGTTTAGCTCATCAGAGGAGCAAATTGCGCGTCTCGCCGATCGTCTGAATAACCAGCATGCAATTCTGAAAGTATAAAGCGAAACAGAGGAAAGAAACTGCTTTCCGGATCTGGACGTGTTGATTTGCTTTAGAGCATATACGTCCATCAGAAGCGAAGTTTACCTAAACCTTACGTGGTCAGGGCATATCTTGCAATTTACCGGTTCTCTGCAATCCGGCACAAGCGGACCTTTTTCAAGACACTTTTCAACCATACCAGAAATATGCACTACTGATGGTTTAGATGACGAGACAACCGCGATCAATTGTACTCTGTACATTTCGGTTCTCCAAGGAGATGCTTGGACACATATTCTCAGGCGAATGTGCCAGGAATAATATTTCTGACCGTGCCTAGAATTTAATGTGCATCGAGCTACCACTTGCAGTTGATTTTGCCAACATGAGGACAAGGAAGCACATAACGTCCGCAGTCCCAGGGGGTAATTACTTTGCCGGAACTGTTCTTTTCAAAAGGCTATTCGAATACTTGTTACCCCAATGACGGAAAGACAACCCATTTGCGCCAAATAACAATTCATTTACCAATTTCCTTTTAGTGATTTTATACAATACATCGGCGCCAGCAATAGATATTTTAACTCCGGAATAGGGGAACATGTATCTAAATGGGTTCAGCGTCAAATCCCTCAGTCATCGGTCGCTCATTCCTTCTGTTCACGTAAGCCCCCTGCTTCATCCATAGGTAGACATTTACTGGACAACTGTCATCAGTTTGATTCGGCCAAAATGTTTACAATCGTATTAATGCATGTTAACGCCCGTTTCCTACTTTTCACAGTGGCATTCGCGATCAGCCGTATCGAACCCCCTTATGTGCGCAGAAACAGTTGTTCATAGGCCTGCGTTTTACCTGGGCTACGGGGGTCACGGCTGCTCCCTACCATGTTCTAACTTTTCCGTTCTCACGCCAACTCTCAGCTTATATATTTTCATGTTATGTTGTTGGCACTGAAGAGACGATAATAATTGCTGACATCTGCCAGTGTTCGTTTTCTTACGGCTTTATTCAAATTACTAAAGTTTTCCATTATTTAAACCTTTATTGTATCCGTTAATTTCGCTTCATTTAGCTACAACGGCTTAGGTAAACGCAAAATGAAAATGCTAAATCAGGCAGACTAGCGTATGCTTAATTAGATGTGCTTCTTTTATCGCGTGTGCAGTAATACTTCATAGTACTCTATTCATCAATCACATTCGAATTGGCTGTCTAATATACCAAAGGCGATGATTTAGATTATTTGACAAATTTGGAATACACGCGTACAGTTACTAAAACTGTCAGCTACATTTGCGACCGCTTCTATTCATCTGAATTCTTAGCTCCATTACGAATTCCTAAATCCCAGCAGGCATTAGGGATGACTAGTTATTACGATATACTAACGTATCTGCAATGTTTTCTAAAATCCAGCTTACACTTGATTTATACAGACATAGAAAACGTGGTAGGACGAAACACCGCGTACCACGTCGAAATAACCTCAAAGATGAATTCACCTTACCTTGAATGCACAGATGGAACCCTAACACTTAAATGTACGTATTTCGTTTACTCAATTGATTTTCTATGGTCAATTTTATATGGCATAGAAAAAAGCCAAAGCTTGATATGTCACGCCGAATGATCTTTTAAGGGTTCAGCAAAATGAAGGCAAAAATAGCGGTAGGAAATAATGAACAACTGCAATTTTCCCAACTTTCTGCTTACAGTTTTCCTGTCAGAATATTTCACACTTGGTTATATGTATTATCCAAGGTTCTCGTTAGTGGTTTCTCGGCAAAATTGGAGGTGGGTTGATTTTTCGTTTCTCTGATGTTGCCATTGGTCGTTTTGGTTATGTGATATGATGTAGTGTAGCATGTGCATCATTGACAAGTGCTTTGTACACGGCTAATGTATTGTCTGAAATAACATCAAAGGAGAGTATATTCCAGGTGTGAAAAACACGCAGCGAGAAGTTTCTTCGACCCTCCAACCGACTGTATTCTTCTACTAATTAGCTTAGAGGACCGCTCAGTTTGTTGTTTTGACTCGGGTGATGGCACGGGTTAATAGTGTTGTTCAAAATTGGGTAAGCCATGATTAAGTCACCACGCGAACGCTGAAAACTTCCTCTGAATATGCCAAGCATACTGAGGCGTCGTTCGCCTGAAATTTTGAATGAGCCCTTGGACATCCTTTATGCGTTATCTGCTTTTACGTCCACAAAATTAAAAAAGCTTCACATGACACGAGATTATGAGCCCTTAAATCATTCCATCCAATTCCGTTTATATTCAGTTTTTATCAAGTTTCTACCTGTCTCGAATCTATTATTCGGATGGGACGAAAGGTTTCCTTGTCACTGGCGCACCCGCAGAGTAGACAAAGGTATTCCGACCGGTTCTGCCAAAGAGACCTGGACCCCAAACGTTGTACACGCAAACTGAAAATTGAGTCAAAACGTGCGGCATCGCTAGACTGCACCGAGACCCAGAAACAAATGGCTGATGGGAGGTCTGTCTTCGTCACCCTGTGCTGCATAAACAATAAAATATTAATGATAAAAGTGCAATTTTAAATGACGTGCTGCGTGACTACATTGCGAAAAGCAATCTCAATGGACACCGCAATTTAACTTATGAAAATCTTGGTCAATGTGATCATTCGAACCGTAGTTGATAAATAATAAGGAAATTCGGTGTTGTACACCCCGAAATCACTGCACAGTCTTATAGAATAGGGATATTTTATATGGAACATGAGTTGCCACATAATAACGTGTTGAACAGAGTCCTTTTGATGTCATCGCCGCTTGAGACGGTAGCTAAAGCAGGATCACAGAGGACAGCTTAGGTGAAGTTTACGCAGACTGCATGGACACATCAGTGGTTCAATGAGTGAGGGTCAGCTGTTCCCAGAGATGTTTGAACCGTGCATAACTGCAATGTCGCTGAGGATAGTTCCGTGCAAATTTCGCAAGATTAAACGAGCTTCGCAAAATAGGACATTCCCATTTACACGGCTCTGAATTGTTTACGCTTTGTCTGGCCAGGTTCAACATTTCAAGTGAGAGTTGAGTTGCACACCTTGTTTGGCCATTATTTCTTTTGTTTTAATCCGGGGGTTATAGATACTGGTTAAGAAATTTGTCATAATTTCACTGTCATTATTGGGATACGATTACGAACGGCTGGTTATATGTGATGCCACAAACTTTGGTCTCAGTTATTCACACCCAGTGCAATTTATGCTCGCTAATCATGCTTTATTCGTAATCAAAACTAGAAGTAAGTCTTAATGAGCCCATGAACTGGGATGCTAAAATACACTGTAAATAAAGTTCTCCGTTCGCAGATAACACCTGTTGTGATTACAGTGAACGCCACTTGGACACCAGCGTGATCTCAGATCTGCTGCGTTTCAAGCCATATTCATCTGAGCCAGAGCTCGTAATCATTGTCAGCAAAATAGCCGTTCAAATACAGATAAAGCTGAGTGTTCCATAAAAATACATTCCACTGTGTTGAGATGTATGAGATGGAATCACAATAACTTAATATTGCTTATGAAGACATTGCTAACTGGTTTATCTATACATACTGAATTAAAGCGAGCGAAATCCATAGGATAACTTGTCTAACGTAATGATAAAATTTTGTTAGGTTATCTTAGGTCAAACATTCCATGAATAAAGCGGTTTGGGTCTGGAAATGGAAATGTATTGTTGCCCTGAGGCACTTCGTGGTATAGGTGTGACTCAGATATTCTTCAAACAGATGTTTGGGCTGGGTTATTACTATTTCCTGTATTCCAACTTTCATTATGTGTTCTGACTCATGGTTAGAACTGAAACAGAATAATGAGCACATTTAAGAACTTTAAACGTATGTAATGACGGTAATATCAACCAGCA